>CM062807.1:910505940-911120383 GCA_031772625.1 Pinus tabuliformis | reverse complement strand
TGAATATAATCCTCCATTAATAACATCACCCTTGAAAGGGACTGGAAAGGTTCACGCATTGGAGGACCACATGGGACACCAACAAGAGGTTCTCAAAACATTGAAGGATAACTTAGTTATAGCAAAAAATAGGAATAAACAAGTAGATCAATATTACAATGAAAGGGAATTTGAAGTATGGGATTGGCTACTTTTTAGACTCCAACCATATATATAGATGTCCCTCAACCAACAAAACAAGGACAACAAATTAGCCTTGAGGTATTATGGCCCCTATAAGGTGTTGCAGAGAATTGGAAGTATGGCTTACGAATTGGAGTTGCCTCCATCTTCACATGTATGTCCATTCTTCCATGTTCTTGCTTAAAGAATGTAATCGATGTAAAGATATTATTCCAAACTATTTTACTAGAGATTAGTGAAAAAATAAAATCATAGTAGAACTAGAAATGATCCTTGAAATCAAGATTAAGTAGCTAAGAAATCAAGAAATTATTGAGTGCCTCATCAATTGGAAAAAACTACCATTGGAAGAAATGACATGGAAAGATGATTTATCATGGAGAAACATCCACAATTAGTCAATTGTTGAGGACAACACTTGTTTAAAGGGGAGGGTCATTTTAAGCCCTAGAGAAACCCCATGTTAACCCTAAAACCCATTATTAATACATAGATATTGAGTTATTACATTTTTATTGTTATATTATTATGTAGGATAGAACCTTTCATTTTAAGTATACCTTTGTCTCTTATATACTAAGGATACCTAGTATTAGGATCATGGTATCTTGTCTTGTATTGTATCCATTGTAAAATGAGGTTCCGCCCTTGAAATGGATTGCCTTCAATGAATTCTTATCATTTTAAGCTGCATGGTTCATGGAAATTCTTCACTTACTTATTCGAGAGGGAAAAATCCATTGATTTATGTTGGAATATAAGTTATTATTCCAATACATCATTCATAAGGATGACTTCAACCTTATTTATAGCTACCTATCAAACCATAACCATAATCAAATTCTAACTACCTCATAGGTCTTCTTTAATAAGGCCACATTACATTTATTCAATGTTAACTACCTAATGGGCCTTATTTAGTAATAATTAACATTGTGTACCTAGTTCACATTACAGAAATTGGTCACCATACTTATCCTATTCTTAACATAAATGGGGCCATAGGCCCTTATTACACCCTAGCAAGTTTCAAATCATTTCATCACCTTTTGAGAAGTGTTTTCATTGATTCTTGTAGCAATGGTGTATAACCATAACCAATGTCCCATATATGGGTGATCACTTTAAAACTAAATAGGTCCAAGAAGCTTGCCTATAAGTTAGGGTTACATGTGAAATTTGTTGAGATTGGTAGCTTGGGAGGTACTCCAAACACTAGTTCACAAGGTTGTGGATGAATTTGACCCACATGGGGTTTGTGGGTAAGAGTAGCCAATTTGTTGGCTTTGCACCCAAAATTATGGTTGTGAATTGTTGAGATTGCAACAAGATGATGGAGCTTAGTGAAAAGAGTCACCTTCACTAAGTGGGCCCGCAGGCAAATTATGGCGTAAGTTCTATTTTTTATCACAGTGTGGATGATCGCAGTGTGGGTGACCACAGTGTGAGTGATCACAATGTGAGTGATCACAATGTGGGTGACCAAAGTGTGGGTGACCACAGTGTGGGTGATCAAAGTCTATTTTTAGACTGGCTGTCAAAAACAGAAAAGTCAAATATTATTGTCTCATAATAATATTTGGACTATAAACTTGATCTTATTCTCTTGGAGCACTTCAGTTTGAGCTACAGATGTGGCCCATGCAGCTGTCAGAAGGAAGTACGCTTTTCTTATGAGTCAGTTGAGTTGTTGCATGCATGACTTCATTTAGAACTCAATCAGTTGAGTTTGGTGGAGTTTATTGTGGAGTTGATGGAGTTGTGTTCAGTTTGACTTGGTTAAACTAGTTGTAGTTAGTCTAACTGCAAATAGACTAATGATGAGTTGTTAAACTAATTATTAACTCATAATACAACTATAGAATACATCAGTTAACTCAGTTGCATGTCAGTGCATGTTCAGTTCAGCAGGGACAGGTGTTAGAGAATCAGATTGCTATCAGTTGTGACTATAGTTGTGCATCAGATCTTGCACAATCAAGGGATTGAGTATGCCAATGAGTTTTCTCATGTATTTTCCCAGTTTGTAGCTTCTGCTTACGTCTTACACATTGTGAGTGATTCTTTGGAGGTGAAATATGAGTTTGGTAGACCATTCTCATTCATTCTTGAGCAGGTATTGAGCAGTGGAGGCAGGCAAGCAGTGGAATAGATTTGGAGATCAGATCTTAGTTGTATTGTGTGTAACAGGTGGAGCTAGTACTGGATTGCTTGTGATAAGCATTGTACTTTGTAATGTTACATGGTCTCAATCATTAATATACAGATAGTGTGGGGTTTTTAGCGAGATGCTTTCCCCGGGTTACATACTGTGTTAATGTGTGAATGCTCTTGATGTTTTATTGTTATTGATGATGCTATATTGATGATCAACGTAGAGGAGCTTATGTATCGTGTATGTATTCCGCAATAGTACTTGATCAGGATAATCTCTGTTGAATATGTGTTAAATTATTCAAAATTTCTACATGGTATCAGAGCGAGCTAGATAATTGTAGAAAAAGTTTCTACATGGTATCGGAGTTGTTGATCATCAGATCTACTATTCAGGAAGTGTTTACATTCTATTTCTTCAGGCAGAGTTTGTAATCGAGCCAGGTAGCCTCTGGATTCATCCTTCCTTTGGAAGGTGAGATATCTGGTGAATTCCCATACAGTCAGTCTCTGTACGAGAAATATTGTGTTCTCACAAATCTTAGATCGGAAGCGGTTGAGTTGGTAGCGGTGGAATTCGAATTTGCAGCAGTGTTGTTGAAATTTCTTTCAACGGATTGCGAATGTTATTCCAAAGCAAGAGCAACCTGGCACTCAAGGATAAACTCAGTAACAATAAGTATGAGAATGGATCTTCATCAAAGGTATCTGATGAAGAGAATTGTGCTTTGGCTGCCAAAGCAAAGAAGGGGAAGAACAAGAAAGCTTCTCATTCCGGTGCGAAAGGCAAGAAGCAGGATATGTCCAAGGTGAAGTGTTTTCATTGTCACCAGCACGGACACTATGCCACTAATTGTCCGCAGAAGAAGAAGAACAAGCAGGCTGCTGGATCTTCAGCAGGAGAGGCTCTGGCCTCACAGTTTGAGCTTGATTTTTCATTGATCGCATGCTTGGTTTCAAGTGTGATGGGATCAGTGTGGTTCTTGGACAGTGGTGCGTCTTTTCACATGACGGGAGATAGAGATTTGTTCTCTGATCTGTAGGACAAAGATCTTGGAGTGCACATCGAGATGGGCGATGATGGTAGATACAGTGCGACCGGTATCGGTACCATTTCCTTTGAGAGGGAGTCTGGTAAACCCTTCATATTGAAGGAAGTCATGCATGTTCCAGGATTGACGAAGAATCTCATCTCAGTGGCGATGTTAGAAGACAAGGGGTATGATGTTGTTTTCAGCGAGGGAAAGGCTTTCCTGCGCAGCAAGACAACTGGTGAGACCCGGAAGATAGGGGTTCGAGTGAGGAACCTTTATCAGTTGCATGTAGATGGATGCACAGCAATGGTGGGCAAGGCAGAAGGATTGGTGGCATAGGAGATTGGGTCACCTTCACCATGGCGCCTTGAAGATACTGCAGCAGATCACTACAGGGCTTCCTAAAGGCACACTTGCGCAGTCAGATCAGTGCAAGGGGTGTACTTTGGGGAAGTTTGTGAAAGCCACCTTTCACGAGAAGGATAGTCGCGCCACGATGATCCTTGAGAGAATTCACACAGACGTGTGTGGACCTTTCTCAGTTGCTTCGACAACAAAACACAGGTATTATGTGATTTTTGTTGATGATTTCTCTCGTAAGTGCTGGATCTTCTTCATGCAGAAGAAGAGCGAGACATATTCAAAGTTTTGTGAATTCAAAGCACTGGTCGAGAAGGAGTCGAGGAAGAAGGTGAAGGCTCTTAGGATCGATAATGGTGGTGAATACATCTCGGACGAGTTCAAGGATTTCTGCAAGGCAGAAGGGATTCGTAGAGAGCTCATAGCTCCCCATAACCCACAGCAGAACGGGGTAGCTGAGTGGAAGAACAGAACGATTGTGGGTGTTGCACGGGCAATGTTGCATGATCAGGGCCTACCCCTTCACTTGTGGGCGGAAGCATGCAATACAACAGTTTATGTGCAAAACTGTTGTCCTCATAGGATACTTGGCATGAGTACACCTGAGGAGACTTATTCTGGTAAGAAGCCTGATCTTTCTCATTTGAGGATTTTTGGTGCTAACGTTTACATGCATGTGACGAAGGATGCCAGGAAGAAGTTGGAGCCGACCGCAGAGGTTGGGATATTTTTGGGGTACACTGATACGCCCCACAACTATCGTGTGTATTTGCCAGACAGTGGTAAAACTGTTGTGCGACGGGATATAAAATTTCAGGAGGAGAAAGCCATGAAGTGTTCGCTTGAGAGGGAGCTACACTTGCATGTAGATGAGGAGCTATTAGTTCCTAAGGATGAGCTTCAGGACGTGGATCAGCCATAGGACGAGGTTCATGGAGTGGAAGAGACCACTCATGCAGCGCCAACCATCAGAGGGCGAAAGCGCTTGACAGAAGCTGAGCGACTGGCTCAAGATGCAGAGAAAGTTGTAGGACCACCTACAGCCCAATGCAGGCAGAGACAGTCACCTGATTGGTACACTGGATACATGGCTCTGATGAGCAAGTGTGTTGTGACTGAGCCATCCTCTTTCGAGGAAGCTGTGGAGGATCCCGCATGGGTAGACACCATGGTGGAAGAGTATGATTCTATTGTCAGAAACAGTGCATGGGAGATTGTTCCTAGACCGGAAGGGAAATCAGTGGTGGGTTCGAGATGGATCTACAAGGTCAAGCAGGCAGCTGACGGGAGTGTGGAGAAGTACAAGGCAATATTTGTTACCCAAGGCTTTTCACAGATAGAGGGGATCAATTATGAGGAGACCTTTGCACCTGTCGCAAGGTATTCTTCCATACGGACGATTCTTGCTCTCTCAGCACAGATGGGATGGCACATTCATCAGATGGATGTGAAGACTGCGTTCCTCAATGGAGTCATTGAGGAGGAGGTGTACATTGAGCAGCCCGAAGGCTTTGAGGTCTTCAGCAGCGAGTCGCATGTGTGCAGGCTCAAGAGAGCGCTGTATGGGTTGAAGCAAGCACCACGTGCTTGGTACACATGGATAGATAGCTATTTCACAGGACTTGGGTTCTCCAAGAGCGAGGCAAATCCTAACCTATACCAGATTGTGGTGGAGGGTAAGTTGCTTATCATTGTACTGTATGTTGATGATTTGATTCTAACGGGTGATGAGCTGTTGATACTGTCATGCAAGAAGGATCTTGCTACAGAGTTTGAGATGAAGGACTTGGGCCTCCTTCACTATTTCCTAGGATTGGAAATATGGCAGCGCAGTGGTGGACTGTTTGTTTCTCAAGGCAAGTATGCTCGGGAGATACTGGAGAAGTTCAACATGCATGGCTGCAAGCCTGTTGATACTCCTCTTCTTGGAGGTTGGAGGAAGGAGGATGCCACTTCGGGAGAAGTGGATGCCACTATTTATCGACAATTGGTGGGGTCGCTGATGTATTTGGTCAATACACGACCTGATATATACTATGCAGTTAACCAGCTTTCACAAGCTATGGTTAAGCCTACCAAGCTCTTCTGGAAGGCGGGCAAGCATGTATTGCGCTACTTGAAAGGCACATCGGGATATGGTTTGTGGTACAGACAGGAGGATGAGGTGAAGTTATGTGGCTTCACGGATGCAGATTGGGCAGGGAGCCCAACGGACAGAAAGAGCACATCAGGAGGGGTCTTCAGTATTGGACCGACAGCAGTTTCTTGGTACAGTAGGAAGCAAAGATCTGTGGCACTCAGTTCAGCGGAGGCCGAGTATATGGCAGCAAGTTTGGCTGCATGCGAGGCTATATGGATGAGGAAGATCCTGGTTGGTTTGTTCAGTTCTCATTTGGATCCTACTGTGATTTACTATGATAACCAGAGTTGCATTAAACTCTCGGCTAATCCTGTATTTCATGATAGATCTAAGCATATTGACATCAGGTACCATCATATCAGAGATTGTCTGCAGCGGAGGATCATGTTGCTTTCATACATTCTAACGGAGGATCAGGATGCTGATATTCTGACGAAGGCTCTCACCAGGAGCAAATTCGAGTACCACCGAGGCAGGATAGGGGTTGCTGATAATCCATATCTTGTCGAGAGGGAGTGTTGAGATTGCAACAAGATGATGGAGCTTAGTGAAAAGAGTCGCCTTCACTAAGTGGGCCCGCAGGCAAATTATGGCGCAAGTTCTATTTTTGATCACAGTGTGGATGATCACAGTGTGGGTGACCACAGTGTGAGTGATCACAATGTGGGTGACCATAGTGTGGGTGACCACAGTGTGGGTGATCAAAGTCTATTTTTAGACTGGCTGTCAAAAATAGAAAAGTCAAATATTATTGTCTCATAATAATATTTGGACTACAAACTTGATCTTATTCTCTTGGAGCACTTCAGTTTGAGCTACAGATGTGGCCCATGCAGCTGTCAGAAGGAAGTATGCTTTTCTTATGAGTCAGTTGAGTTGTTGCATGCATGACTTCAGTTAGAAATCAATCAGTTGAGTTTGGTGGAGTTGATTGTGGAGTTGATGGAGTTGTGTTCAGTTTGACTTGGTTAAACTAGTTGTAGTTAGTCTAACTGCAAATAGACTAATGATGAGTTGTTAAACTAATTATTAACTCATAATACAACTATAGAATACATCAGTTAACTCAGTTGCATGTCAGTGCATGTTCAGTTCAGCAGGGACAGGTGTTAGAGAATCAGATTGATATCAGTTGTGATTATAGTTGTGCATCAGATCTTGCACAATCAAGGGATTGAGTATGCCAATGAGTTTTCTCATGTATTTTCCCAGTTTGTAGCTTCTGCTCACGTCTTACACATTGTGAGTGATTCTTTGGAGGTGAAATACGAGTTTGGTAGACCATTCTCATTCATTCTTGAGCAGGTATTGAGCAGTGGAGGCAGGCAAGCAGTGGAATAGATTTGGAGATCAGATCTTAGCTGTATTGTGTGTAACAGGTGGAGCTGGTACTGGATTTCTTGTGATAAGCATTGTACTTTGTAATGTTACATGGTCTCAATCATTAATATACAGATAGTGTGGGGTTTTTAGCGATATGCTTTCCCCGAGTTACATACTGTGTTAATGTGTGAATGCTCTTGATGTTTTATTGTTATTGATGCTGCTATATTGATGATCAACGTAGAGGAGCTTATGTATTGTGTATGTATTCCACAATAGTACATGATCATGGATAATCTTTGTTGAATATGTGTTAAATTATTCAAAATTTCTACATGAATCCATGAGGAGATTTGATGACTTGGAACTTGGAAAGTATAGAGCACCCTTAGAGGAACAAGGGGTTACTTCAAGCACCAAGAGATCCCTTGTCATTATGGATATATGAATTTTTATGTGTATTGAGTGGGTGAATCATCTTAAAGATCAAGTCGGCCTTAGTTAAATATACCCTTCTTGAAGGGTTAGATGTCACCCTAGAGAAACATATAAAAAGGTGAGAGGAGAGACCTCATTTAACCAACCCAAGTGAAAATCATCATATGTGGAGAGCATATGAAGTAAACACAATTTAAATAGGAAAAGGTGGAGGGTGAAAAGGGATTGTTTCAAGGTCTTCTTATGTTTATTACAGGTCCAAGTAAGAGTAGCAAGCTAGCCGCAAGGGAAAGGGTCAGATTTGTGCATGTATGGAGGCTAATCTTCCTTAGATACATGGCTGAAATTGTTCAGAACTGTCACAGGTAGGGCTAAGCCCTATTTTTTTATTGAACTATGGTTTGGAAGAGCAAAAAGGGTGTTTGAGTCAACCTCGAATGACAGTTCATGGTGGGACAAAGATTGTAGAAGGAAGAGCATAGTTTTTGAGGTAGTTTGATAGTTGGTTGAGCGATGGTCTGGTGCCCTAACCAAGATGAATTTACCAATTCTAAAGTTTGTATAGGACTGTGAACAGTAGCAGAGGAAGGTGTCCCTAAATCAGAGGTAAGTGTTCACCTAAGTTGATGTTTTTCTAGGTGGTTGAGAGTCCAAGTTTGGAAAGATGTTTGGGAATCTTGTGTTTGTTTGGAGGGAAGAAGTAGGTGTTCATTGTGCCCTAAGTGCATATATGAGAAAGAGATTAGGTCTACTAGGAGTGGCAGTGGTATGGAGGTCAAGGGTTGACTCTTTGAAGGACAAAAGAAGGCAACCAAGTGGACCAATCATTGATCCCAAGTTTTCTAAAGAGAAGGACATCTTGCAGTGATAGAGTTCATCGCTTCATGCACTAAGTTTATCTTCAATAGAGAAGCACAAGAAGGAAATAGTGGGAAGAATTCCAAAAGAGATGAGGAGTAGCAGTGGACAAACTAGGAGTTGTTCACTGTCAATCCAATTTAGGGTCTAAATTAGATCATCAATTTTATTATCAATCTGGAATTCATGAACTTAGAAGCAAACCAAAATCTGTGGTTTAGAGACTAATTTAAAAATAAAATAACACTTTAACTAGCTTGAGATATTAAGCATTGTTACCAAGCAAACTTCAATCTCCCTTACAGGAGATGGACTCAAAAATCTTCCATTGATGAAATCAACACTTTTAGACCATCAATTACTATCAATCAAATAATTAATTAACCAAATTTAAACAATCCAATCACACATAAGCAATTTGACCAAAATGAGCAATTTTGACAATTTTAACTATTGAGAATGAAAGGAATATCAAGCTCCTTTACATGAGGTCACTTCATAATACTTCTTGTCAAGCATAACAACAACCAATATTGTCAAATAATACTAAAATGCATAATAAATTAACACAATGAAATTGCAACAAACTAAAAGATAATACCATACAATTAAAAACAAGTGCACAGGCTTGGCAATGGGGGCCCTCCATGCTTTGCTTGCACACTTAAGTTGAAAACCAGTTAAAAAAACTTGAAGAAGAGGCTAAGCATCATCCATTAAGCACAATGAAGACATGAGAAACTTTGAATCAATTGACTTCAACCAAGTAGCAATAGTTCATCAAACATAACATGACATAATATGTCTTTCTACCTCAAATCCTACATATTTATACAAGTGTTTTTGTAACCAAATGACTAAAAATTCTCAAATGTATTTATGAAAATCCTAGATGAAGGCTAACAAGTATAATTCATCCTTCTTATCACTAGAATTTGAGAGAAATCCCTCAAAATCCAAAACTGCCCTAATTTTGTGCTCAAAACAGGGGATTTTCTACATAAGTGGCCTAGTTTGACCAGTGTTGACCAAGCACCTCTGTGTACCTTTTCTAGATTAAAATAGTAGTTTCACCGTCCTTATACAATGAGGATTACCCAGTAACTTTTGGATTTCTCCCAGTGTTCCTGCATATATGAAAACCATGGAGCTATTACGGGAAGTTGTAACATCCTGTAATTACTACTAAAATTTTAATTTTAAAGCAAAACTTCATCAAAATTTAAATCATTCAAAGTAAATGACAATTGTACCTTATTTGATTAATTTCAAGGATTTTATGGATGAATATGGGAGTGGAAAAAGGGAAATGAAGGCAAAAATGGCTTATGTGGCTAAAATAAAACACCAAAAAGTGATGCCCAACATTCCCCCAAGAGGAAGTCATTGCATGTCCTCATGCACAAAAAGTTTCCCTATGTCCCTGTCACTATTCCTCTACTTCTTCTGCTTCCTCTTCTACCTACAAAAAAATGTCTACATTGGTCTGGGCCATGTGAAGAACCTTCAACCTTTGGTACTTTGTTTTCAATGGCTTATTTTGGTGATACCATTTATATGTTTGTTTGGAGATTAGAATTTCTCCCCCTAGATCTGTTGGTTTAAATCATGTCATTGGGGTTTCTATATTACCCTAATCCTTTCTATATTACCCCTATCTATTCGGTTATGTAACTAAGCTTATCGGCACTCTCACTTTCAACCTTTGATTTCTCTTCTTTAATTTTTCATTTTCCCTTTGAATTCTTTGGATTTGGATTTTCAACTGTTTGTTTTCTTGTTTCAAGTGCCTTTCAAGAACCTCCATTTCCTTTACAGTCCTTTTTAGTTTCTTAATTTTCTTATCCTTCTTTGAAGTAGTTTTCTCTTTTACCTTTTCTGGAATTATGGGTTCTTGTTCATTCATTGGCATCTCATTTTCCATCTCCTCCTCTTGTCTTTCTCTTTATTCTTGTTCTTCCAAGGCTTGAAAATAGTCATATTGATATCTCTAGAGTTTGTCGTTTCTGAGCATGTGTGTGTTTCCTAGCTTTCATTTCATAAGTATAGAAGATCTTATTTTTTTCTTGTAATTTCTCCTCTTCCCTTACCATACTTCTTATTTTTCTTTTCTCCAACGGAGGTTTTGAGTTGGTTTCCCTTGGAAGGCTTTCCTCTTCTTCATCATCACTTGGGACAAAAATATGTTCCTCTTTTGAATCATCTTTCCTCTCCTCAAAATCATTATTTGTTATGAATTTATTTCATACAAAGTTTTGTATTTGAAGCTCATGCATAATGATCATTTTTATTAATCCATTATGATAAAGCACTATTCTAGATTATTATTTTGTTTTTGCACTCCTTTGGCCATCATAGTGAGACTTTGCAACAGGTAGTAAGGCGTATTGATTTTGCAGACACCTTTCAAGTGTTGTAAGAGTTTGACATGATATAAGTGAACTATACTAAACCTTCCTTCACATGTGATAATTTTTTGAATGATATATACCATCTCATCCCAAGGATGCATTAGCCAACTTCTACAGATTCCTTTTTTCCAATTGATTGCGGACACTCTAGATCTATAGATGAATGATGCCCATGACTTATCTTTTCATTGCTTGGTTTTAAAGTACCTCTATCCTACTTGAGGAAGGCTCATGATTTGTGTCATGATATCTTCTGACAATCTGATGGTAATGTTTCCTACAGTATCTTTTTCTCCATCAAATTAAGCTGCAAACTCCATACATACTTTCTCATTATACCCACTAAATTTGGTAAAAAATGAGGTCCAGTGGATTATTTCTAGGAGCTCTAAGCAATCTCTGTGTACTGTAGTGGTGTCAAATTTATTTGGTTCAACCCTAGATACCATGGTTAAGCCTTTTCCCTTTTAGTAACCCTCTATTCTGGACTTCTTCTTTTTTTTTAATTCTGCGTTTGTTAAAAAGGAATACGAAAATAGTTTTTACTTCTCTGGTTTTTCCTGTTTTTCTTTAAAATCCATGAATAGGGTTACTGTGAAATAGACTTACATGTTCCTCTATGATGGAAACTGAAGAAAATGTGGTCTTGTGTGTTGGTATTTTTGTTGTTCTCCCCTTCTTCATGTCATTCCTCTTATTAACCTTGCCACTGTCAAAATAATATGTAGAACTGTTGAAAAACATAAACTTTGTCTCACCTTACACACGATGTCTTCTTCTTTGAGTTCTACATTAAAAATTTCTTCTCTTCACTATGACGTATAAGTCGGGCTCGAATGCAAGACATAGTGGTCAATTACAGGCTTAAATTACTATGAACAATAGGATATGTACACAGGTAAAGAGGTAATTGTGTGTTTGATTCTCAACGTTTCATTAGCTAGGATATGGGCATCATCAATTTTGGCCAAGATCACTAGAAAAGTTCTGGGCTTGCCTCTCGCTTAGCAATTATGATCATTTTCTATGGTTATGGCTTCAATCTCCTCTTCATATAGTTGGTGTCGAGTCGTAAAAAGGGTCTCTTTCACCTCTAATTACCTCACATTAATTTTTCAATCCAAGAACGTTTTGTTATTTCAAAGAGTGTCTCAGTTTGAGGCTATCATTTGCCAGAGTAATGCTAGTAGTATAGTGCTCAAAAATACAAGAGTAAACGGATGCTTGTTTACAACAAACTAATTTTAAAGACTAAACCATGCATTCACAAAACTAAGCAATTTATCAGTCAAGGGTTCAGTAACAGTAACTTGTCCCTTTGTAAACTGATGGAACCAAAGGAAATCAGGGAACAGATCATCGATCTAGGAACCAGACAGTAAATGTCAATGCCCACTACAGTCTTAGATCGTTCTACACACCGAAGCAACAATAACCCAAATAACAGGAAATGGAATAGCAAATAAGGAATGGAATAGCGACTAGGAAACTATAACAGCAACTGAGTTTAATAAGAAGTAACACCTTAGTCTACAAGAATAAATGCAACAATCGTGTCCTACAGAAATCAAATGGCAATCCCCTACCTTTAAGGATGAATCAAACAACACATGGAAATAGAACAACACTGATTAATGATGGAATATGAAACAGCGCTTGAAAGCCAAATACAAATGCACAATAACTTAACACACGGCACACCTTAACAATAATTTGATCTTGGTAATACAATTATCAGTCTTAGTTATAAGGAATACGACTGTATTTTGTAATGGAACAACAACGTCAATAGATTCAACAATCGCAAGGAAATATAATCTCTAAGATGAATTCAGTAATACCAATTAATAAGTGTTACAACACGGATACTCTGTAATTGAACAGCAACAGTATTCTGTAAAAACCAGTTATATCAGCACTTAAAGGAATAGCAATGCATTGCAGAGTTGATATGATATTTCTGTCTCAGAAAGTGAGATTACTCAATAGATCAAACATAACAGAGCTGTAATTTAAAATAACAGAACATACCAGATTACCGAATAAAGATGATAAGAAAAACCACGCATAAACCAAAAGTAATAGTACAAGAGCAAGTGTTCCCTAGGGTCGGGCCCTTAGCCTAGAGGGGCACACTGCTTGAGATTATTCCAGGATCAAAGATGAAATAGTAACCAAGTTTGTATTAATGCATTAGATAGAATTACAACGGATCACTTCTCAACGAGAGTCGATGATCAAAGTCTCAAATTCAAGAAAAGTTACATAGAAACATCACAGACTATCCCCCCAGGCTAACGGTGTTGCCCCTTTTTATAATGGCGAAGGAGGAGATGTCTAGGTGAAAAAATAGTTAAAGCAGTGATCCCTCGGGATCAAAGGATCCCGAGGGATTCGCCAAACTGTTGACTCTTAGTTATCTCTTTACTTTCTTGCACCGAGCCGCTATCTCCATTTCCTTCCCTTGGCTGATATGCTTTAATTTGGTTCGGCTTGTTTGCATGTGGTTCCCTTCCAAAGGGACAACAGTTAACTTGGCCCTATCTTTTTCTTTGGGATGACAGTATTTCGTTTTTCCCTTTTCCTGCATAAGAAATGACAATTGTCAGTGTTTTCGTTTTGCACATTAATCTTACAGATTTTGTCATAATTTCTTATTATCTACCTAGTTCATGATGCAAAGGGTTTGTAAGTTTGAATGAAAAGATGCCAAAATAATCACCAAAAACATACCTTCTTTAGTACTCCACACACCCCCCTGCTTACCCTTTTTCATGCCCTCATGAAAACATTATAGTTGACATGTAAGGCAGTGAGAGAGTAAGCTGGAGATGGGATCTCATGTGGTGGTCTACAGCCATGATGCATAACTAGGTGTTCAAAAAAATGGCCTGTATGACCCTCAGGCATCTCATACAGGGCTTGGTATCCTGGTGCAGGGTGCGAAATAATTGTACTCCGGAACCTATATCCTAGCCAGGATGGCCCTGCCCTCAAAATGATTTCGCCGTAGAGGTGCAAGCGGTCGACGGCTAACTTAAAATTTTCATAATTAAATGGTTCCCTGAGTTGGATATTTGTATTAGAGATCTGATATCGAAATTTAGCTGCATCAATGGCAAGGTATTTAATAGTGAAAAAGTATTCTATTCCCTGCCGATTGATTGTTGTATGAATGGGTCCTAATGCTTCAATCACGCCTGGAGTCCCCATGAGGTTCCTATGTTCCCTCCACAACTGCACTGGATTCCTAGGCTCAGCTCTTACCCACAAGTCTAATCCGTTTTCTTGTCTTTGGAAAGCATTATAGGCTTTAAGCCATTTAATTTGATTAACCCCAAACGAAATAAATGCTTGCAATTGGATATCCCCAACAAAAGGGCCGAGGTTCTGCTCGGTCTCCTGGTCTAACACAAGATTATGTAGATAGAATTCACACAGTAATCTTTGAACCTTTACCCCGTAGTGCTTACAACAATTTATAAAATTATCAATGGTATTAATTTTCATAGGGGCGCCTGCTTTGACAACGTTTATTTTCAATTGCAAATATCGTTCCATTAAAAACAAGGCATAATTCTTAGCAGGGGCTCTACATGCTAGGATGTCAGTGTACAAAGAGCATAAGGTATCGATCTGCTTGATAACTATATCTAACCTACGAGTTACCTTTGTGACTTTTTCTTCTTCCTTTCGCCACCCTTCAAAGGCCTGGCTTTCGGATAAATTGACATTCCTTAGCTGTTGCTGTAATTCTTCATACCTTTCTCGAGGAACCGTTTGTTCTATGAGTTTTTCTGCTGCTTGCTGAGCTTGCATCAAACCCTCTCGTAGGGTTACCGTCCTCGGATCACTATCCCACATGGTAGTGGTGAGTGGGAGGTTCACCTGAATCTTCTTATTGCGTCGTCTCGTGTTTGTGGCTCGTATTTCTTCAGGGGGCTGTGCCTCTGTCTGTACTTCTTTGTCACAGGCCAATATATCATCTGTTTGTACTTCAACATGGGTAACAGTTAAATGTTGTTCCTTTTGATTTTGAACAGCAGACTGTTCCTCAACAAGGTTTGGAATAGCAGACTGCTTCTCGACAGGGTTTTGAACAGCAGGATGGACTCGGGTCCTCCGAATCTTTTTCTTGAGGGGTTTTGCTAGAGTGGTTGCATGTCTCCCTCCCGAAGTCCTTTTTACCCTTTTCCTCATTTTCAAAATCCTGATCTGTTGTCGAAGTCGAACTATCACATTCAGTAGTCTTTGTTGTTCTTTCCGTAATCTCTTAATTTCTTCTATTTCCTTAGAAGGAACAACTGCCTGTTTACTCGGGCCTGGACTGTTATCTCGGTCAATTCCCTGGTTTTCTTCTTGGGGTGCTTCTTCGTTGCTCTGCTCAGGTTGCTCAGAGGTAAGAACCTTAGCTGGTTCTGTTATTTCCTAGGTGACTTCTTTTTCCACCTCCTCTTCTTCCAGAATTTCTTCTGGTGTAGTCTGGCTAGGAACTGATTGTTCCTCCTCTGTACCACTTTTCTCTCCTATCATACTTTCATCATGAACAGGCTGACTCTCCTTTTCTACTTCCTCGTCATGTAATTCTTCGGGTGCATTTTTATCCTGAGCAGAGTGTTCTTTTGGTTCTTCTTCAACATGGAGGTCTGGTGGGCTGAGAGGTTGGGCATATTCGCCCATATTGGCCAAAATTTTGGCCAATTCATCTTCTCTCAATGGATTTTGCAATGGGCTGCCGTCATGCTTCTCTGCTTCCTCCTCCTTCTCAGGTTGCTCGGTTTCTTCCTCCATTTCTCCTTCCTCATTTCCTTGCATTCCTTTCTCATTTTCTTCTCCTTCTAATTGTGGGGGTTGCTCATCCCCTGAATCTTCTATCTCTACTGGTTGGTTGGTATCCCCTTGGGAATTTTCTAGCCTCCCTTTAATCCGTGCTAATTGGACTGATTTCCTTCGTTTTAATGGGTGATCTAGTATACTGGTGGCATGCTTATGCTTTGGGGATGGCATGGTCAATCCCCCGTCTATCATGGCAATTAGCTCTTCCCAACTGCTTTGCTGTTGGGCAAGGCTATGGCTAACTATCAACCGTATCAGCCCATGGTGACTTATGACTAATTCTACATGTTGTGCATTTTTCATGCTTTGGGAAACATCATGAAGTAATGAATTTAAAAATGCAGGTAAGTTTATAGAGCATTTTTGCTTTAATACGGCTAAATGTTTAAGGTATCATGGTCTTACTACATCTTTCCTGCCTTCACAGGTGATGTAGCTCTAAATAGTCTTCGCCAATTCCGCCCACGGCTCTCCTAATGCTGCTAGTAGAACCCCCTTTCCTCTGATTGTCAGGTTCTAGCCTTCATCCTGGAAGGTTTTTATGATCTTTTGTAGTCTCTCCTTCTTTAACGTCCACACAGGTCTAGCAGCTGGCAGTCCCGAGACCTCTGCAATTATGTCATCGGTGACTGCTATGTGTCTCCCCCTTACTGTGGAGTGATCTTCTTGCAAGTTCTGCAAGAATTCTATTGCTACGGTCTCATTGGATTCCTATAAACGATTGAGATAAGTTAACCAACCTGCTCTTGCCAGAATTTCCCGTGCAGCAGCAGAGATTGTCAATACCTGTGGTTCTCTCCAAATTGATCTTCCTCCCATGTTTTTGGTTTCCCTGTAAAATCTCAGAAATGACAATGGAACAACAAGTTGTTCAAATTGTTAAAACACAGAGAAACTAACAAACGTAGGACTCACTCAAATCCTAAAGAAATTTACTAATGCTGCAGAGCATACTATGAAAATGGCTTAGGAACAGCAAACCATGCAAAAAAAAAAAATAGTATACTGTTGAGCCCTGCTATTCCAAAGTACACAATTTCCCGAATAGTGGTCTGACATGTAAACCAATGAATAATGAGGTTAATCTCCCCCCCCGCAATGTGATAGGCTGTCCCCGGCCATCAAATAAAGGAGCGGCGTGCTGATCTGCCTTGGAACAGAGTCATCAAGGAACAGCATATGGCAACATGCCATGTTTACAAAAGTAGCAGGTTACCGAAATCGAGGTGTATAGTTAGATCACTTGACAAATAAGAGACTGATGTGATATGATGCGAGTCTGGGAAGATAGGGCAGCTGCCGTGCACACAGAGTCTCATGCAGTCATTGTCAACTTTTCTGTCATGATTGGTAATAATAGATTTACATGTGCTTAATGGTTCAGGAAATAATACACATACTCTTATGTGATTTATTATAAAGGTATAAGAGACAGAAGGGTGTTAATAATTACCTATTGGTGTATAAGTAATGTGACTTCAATACCATTAACAGAGCTTTGTTGCCGACAGGTTTCCATAACGTTGGCAGAGTTGTTTGTTTCACCCGTGGAACCATGATCCTTTGTGTATGCTTAGGAAATGTTGTGTGATGCCAAAATGTAGGCCATTATGCTGGCTTGGTGACCAGTTAGCCATAATGTCATTCACGAGGAAGGAGTGAAAGGTGGGCAGGCCGGCTCATGATGAGACCTCCTGTTCCAAGGGCTCTTTATTTGATGTACCTTTTGGACCATATCCCTGGTGTGGTGGCCATAGTGGGAATGCCACTTCACTTTCTTCCCCATGATCATGGTAGGTTGGCTCTTGATGAGACCCCCTATACTACATTTGACAGCTTATATAAATAAGTCATTAAGACGTCATTTTCCGCTTTTTTCTTTTTCTCTTTCATAAAGTACTTTTCCCATTTGTACACAAAGGGTGGTTCAACACTCCTTAAGAGTAGTAATGGTGGAAGAAGTCTTAACATCTCAATAGGAAAATATAAACCCTTTGTTCTTATTCCTTAATAATAATCAAAGAAGATTGTGAAAATTTAAAAGGAACCAACATGATAAAGATAACCAATCAGATCAGAATTAGTGGAACAAGTGATGAGCCCCAATTTTTGGTACAATTTGGGCTCATTTGGCCTACTTACTTTGCTCAAACCATTCATTTTTTATTGCTTATGCATTCATTTCTTGGTTTATTCGTGTTGTTTGTAGGAAGAAGGGTAGGCATTCTATCTACGTGACTAACACATGATGATTTCAGGTTTTGGCATTAAAAGGGAGCAAAGACCACGAAAAAGGAGACAAGGAGACAATGAGGTGGCACTACTGGTTTTTAGGAGAGGATGTCCACGGTCTTGGGGACCTTCCTCGTAATTCCCACCATAGCTCCAAGCTCCAATCCATCTCCCCACCGAGCTTAGAGGCAGCCAACTGTTCTATAGGAACAGCAGTTATAACTGTTCTACAGGAACAGCAGTTATAACTGTCCTACAGGATCAGCAGTTTAACCTTCAGTTGGGCAGCCGAGCTCCACAAATCAAGGACACCTGTTGGATGATCATTTTGCATAAATACTGAGGCTGTAGCCTTGGATAGAAGCTTTTTGAACTTTTGTATTGCTCTTGTAATTTGGAAGTACAAGCTACAACTCGGTTTTTGTAAGCCAGTTTTGGCATGACATCAGACTTTCGTTTATGAATAAAGGCAGGCAGATTTTGATCTCATTCTGAGTTTCTAAGGGAGCTATAGCTCTCAGGTTAGGGCCCAACCTGAGAGCAATAGATCTCCTCAGTGTTGTAATGTTGTTTGCATTTCGTTCCAGCACTTTGAGTTTTTACTTTGACATGCAATTTGAATTTACAGTCTGTTAATTTAGTCTTTTTCATGAGCTTAGATAGGATTAGTTTATGGTGAATTTGTTTCCAGTTGCTTAGGTTAGAAGAGGATAGTTATAATTCATTGGAGCTCCAGAAAAAGGTTGTTAAAGCTCACTGCCATCTCTCTTAGGGATTGGGGTGCAGTCTGTTATCACAAAATCGTGTACTAAGGGTTGCTACTTAGCAAGATCTCATGCAACTATTTCAAACCAGGCTTTAGACTAAGGCTTAGCCTCCTTAGTCAGAGAGGGCTCTCTCACAGATTTTTGATATGGATCAATGACAAGAAAAGATGGCTAACTCTTCAAACAGTACATAAAAGTAAGTTGGTTGGAACAACAAAATAACACCTCTTCCATTGGGCTCATGGAGTCAAACACCTCTGCAGTAAACTATTAACTACTCAATCATGGAAGCCAAGGCATATAATGTTTAAACACTCAGAAACATTTCTCAAAAAGAACCTCAACTCATAAACATACACAGGAAGTCTGAGCACTAGGTGAATTCAGAGTGATTGCATGTCTATTGAGATGTAAAACAGAAAGGATAAAGACAAAACCATATATATTCTGAGCCTTTGAACACAAGATGAATCTTGGGAAGAAAAAGTAATCTTTCTATTACTGTCAAAAGTCTTTTTACATTAGCCAATATAAAAACTCTGTTTTTTCATAAATCTCCAACCCTACTTACATCAGAGTTTTTTCTATATATAGGAAAACCAAACTAAAACTACCTCGAGTCTCCTCCTCCAGCATGAGGGGAGCTCGATGATCCATCATTAACTAACCTTATCTATTTTTAAACAAACTTATTAAATACATAAGGTATTGTGCTGTAAATACATAGAGTCCTAATCACATTGAAATTCTAACTCTATCTCCTCGTATGCATGATGCCTTTCTTGAGCTTTGACACCTGTACATTTTCTGTTGTGGCCGAGATATGTTGAAGGAGCATTCACTGAATGAGCTGGCCTTGGATACTAGCTGTGTAGATGGCTCATTAATTAGTAAAGATGAGTGCCCTGTTTTCATGGTCCCTGTCTTCCATTATTCTTTACTACTTAAAGACCCCGCTCCAAGCTCTTTAATTCCTCAATAACAACGCATAACACCATATGTCTCATGATCTGGATGCCTTGTGGACTGAACAGGTGTACAAACCAAAAATTCCGGTAACCCTACCAGAACCCTAGTAATTCGGTCATAAAGTACCTTTAAGAAAACTTTAGCAAAAAGCAAAATATTTCACCTTTTCTCCAAAACTTACACCTGTCACTGTTTGAATTGCTATGATAGCCTTGTATGGTCTCCCTCCTGTCCTCGAGGCATTCCTTTCAAAATTCGCTGACCTCATCATCAAATTCATTGTTTTTTTTATAAAACAGCATCTACAGCAGTTTCGTAGCGCGCGCTACGAAACTGTTGTTTTTGTCAAAACAGAACATATTTATCTTGAAGCGCTTTCTGCTTAAACTCATGATTTCTTCAGACATTTTGTACAGGTGTTAGGGACCTAAATAGTTTCAAAATGATGGAGCTTAAACCAAAATTTATCAAAACTTGAAAAGCACCTTTCCTTTTAAATCAGTGAGCTAGTTTACCTAGCTTCTTCTTCAAACTGCTAACCTCTTTCTTCAAAGCCTTATTTTCTGATCTCAGGCTCATGTTCAGCTTTCTTATGAGTTTTGCTTGCTTAAGTGCTGGTACCGTCCACGAAAATACATCAGACCCCGAGTCAGCTTGACCCATTAGGCTTGTGCTGCCTTTTAATACAGCCCTTCTATAATTAGCATATCTCACTGCACGTTCTCTAGAAACATTCTTTATCTGAGCCACTTCTTCCTGGGTTGTTCCTGCCTGGTTCTTGATAGCTATGACATTTCCTCCTTGGCTAATAATAACCTTTTTACTCTTATCTTTACGCCTGGCTGCATGCACTGTTTTAGTCAAAACTTCAAGAAACTCTGTACTGGGCATTTTTACAGCTGCCTCCTCTTTATGCACTTTCTCGGCCTCTTTCATTTGCCTTCTTGTAATTGGCCTCCGTGGCTTGAACACATATTCTTCACTAGGCTCCTCAAACCATAACCTTTTAGAAGCCTTTGATTTCTTCATGCTCTCTGGTGAGGATTGGGTTAAGTCAATGTGCATTGGCTGCACTGGCTGGTCCTGTTCAAACTCTATTGGCTCAATCTGCACTGGCTGATCTTGTTCAAGCTCAATTGCATCAAGTAAATCAGTTAAACTAGCTTTTGACATAGGACTTTCTTCAACAGCAATTGACTTACCTTTCTCCTTGCTTAACTGACCTCTGGTTTTTACTCTTGATGCCCTTTCAACTTCACTTGGTCCAGGTGTATCCTTCTTCTGTTTGACCTTCTCTTTTGATGATGATTGAGGTGTCTCCTTGACTACCAAGGGCTTCACTGGTTTCTTCAACTTGGTTTTGGACTTCTTCTGATCTTTCACCTCCTTTCTAAGCTCAGCAAGAGTAGGTTCCTCAATTGTTTCTTCTCTTTCCCTAACAGGCAATGGAGTGAGGCCTGTCTTGCTCTGAAAGCCAGCCATAAAAATAAAGGAGTTCCAATCTTTACCAATCTTCTGCAAACCATCTAACACTAACAGCTTTACCAAACCATGGTGAAACAGTGATGTTTCACAGTCATCTTTTTTCAGTTGAATTTTATCACACATTTTACTAAGGCTTCTGAACAAGTAGAAGGGGATATCTATTGATGCTTTGCCTGTGAAATGTAACAAAAGTTTAAAATGATAGGAATAAACTTTGTTATACCTCCCTTCGCATGTTAAATATTTTTGGATGCATGTAAGGAGCAGTGCAAAATGTTCCTTCACGTAACTCCTTGGCACAGCCTTGGTAAGATCCTCATTTACATAAGGCTCCTTCAAGAATTCCTTACAGGGGCTCATATCGAATTTGAAATTTTTGAACCATTCATGTCCCCCTCTAGGAATCTCGGTCACATTAATAATGGCTTCTGGAGATACAGGGAATTCTAGCATTGACACTTTAGAGTTTAAACCAGTAAAATTCAATGCAAAAGCTTTTGTTACCTCTGCATGCCCTCCCTGCAACTTCTCACAAAACCTCCAGCAACCAGCATTTTTAAAAGCTCTTGCTACACCTTCATCCTTTAACGTAAGATCAATCCCCTCCGGTTCTGTTCTTTGGCACCTACCGGATCGATGCTCCCTCTTTTCCATTTTGTTAACACCCAGGTTGTTCCCTATGACTCCCAAGGGAATACGGCCAGGGTAACCACTAACCAATCTTTGGATCACAGCTTCTAGCCAAACTGTGATCAGAGAGGGCTCTCTCTTTATGATTTGTCTCTGTTATGATGGTGTTTTTAGGCTAGCTATTATGCTCAGGTTTTGGTTTATGTTTTGGTTGAAGGATTTCTTTCAGGTCTTATGATATAGTGTTTAGATAGTGAAATACCATTGGGCAATGGAGTCTGGAGTTGTGAAATGATTTGATACGCTAGATTGGTGGTGTTCAAACTACAGGGCCTATTGTGTATTTAGACAAACAAAATTAGCTTAAATGGTGATGTATGTCAACCAACAGAAAGCAATTAAGAATTTTCTATTAAGTTGGTGAGGTGAAGGTGAACACACTGCACAGGAGCAAGACTTGAATTCCTGTGACAAAGGCCACTGTGAAAGGTGTATTCTGAAAGTGCAGCAATTAAGAATTACACTTATCTAGATTACAGCTGAAGAAAACATTCATAAACAACACAGATTGAACTCAGGGTACTCAGTGAATAAATCCTGAAAGTTATTCTTTTTCTTTGTTGCTTAGTATTGAAAATCAGATAACATATATGGATTTTAACAAAACAACTAATTGACAGAGAGAGTTACAGAGACTTATTGTATGGTGAAATACACAGGAATCCAGCAGTTATCAACAGACACCAGAACGCACTCAACACTTCAGAAATCCGAGAAATTCCATCACTTTCTTTATTAAACTTCTGAAAGGATTACAGCATAAGAATTTCTTTAGGAGAAATCAACAACAACCCTTGCAAGCTCATGCGAAGGGGGCTTTATAGGAATGCGTATACAAAATATCTCAGGCATTGAGTCATCTGAGAGAGAAAATATCTTCATAAATTTGTTCAGAAAGTAGAGAAGAAGTTATTGCAACTTTGAATGCAGCATAAATGCCCTTTATGTCTGTCAGAGGATAATTTTGACCTTTGGAGGTCATTGAGTCGGTTGCAACGCTTAGCTTTAATGCTGATAAATGCGCCTTTATTTCTTGCTGCGCTGTATTTTCTCGACCCTGCCAGCTGTAGTCTTCTATCTCTGCTTTGTTGGCTGATCCATCTGCTGAGTTGGCTCAGCTTTAATCCGCCGTGCATGCTGATTTTGTTAAACTTTGCTTTGCATGACAACTGATATTTTTAAGAAACAAAATTGTTAAGTGACTCCCTGCTTACAAAATCTTCTGTATTGCGTTTGTCCACCATTCTTGCGTAGGGAGTTGATGCCTGAGAATAGCATCCATTGTCTCCTCTGCCTCTGTGTACTTGAAGAAATTGGGAGCCACCCCAAACAGGTGATTGATCTCATTCATTATAAAAAACAGATTCTCGACCCTGTTGTAAAGAGACTGTCCTGTGGCTGGCCCTGTTTCCTCTGAGGTGCTGGGCTTATCACTGATCTGGCTAGTGGCAAATGTATTGACCCTTTTAGCATACTGGTCATGTGTGAACAATCTCCCTGCGTTGTTCAGTAAGCCAGGGAGTCCTCTGCTTTCTAACACTTGAAACTTTTCCAAAAACTTGTTCACCTCAGTCTGCATATCCTGGGTTCTTCTCTCCAATGTCTGCACTAAGTTTCTCAGTGTGAGAACCCTTTTGACCATTTGGATAGTCTCAGTTCTGTTTGTAATTCCCATGGTAGCCAACTGAGAACTTGTTCTATGGTTAAGTACATTGATCATTCTGGTGGCCACTTCAGGCATATTGCTCAATTGAGCTCTTGATCTGTGAATCTCCCTCTGTGCCTTTGGGATGAGCTCTAGTTGCTCATGGATAGTTTCAATGTATGGCCACTGCTCATTGATAGATTGACCAATGTTAGCCCACAGCACTATTTTAAGCTCAGCCACCACCTTATCTAACTTGAGCTCATTCTCTAGTTCTTTGATCTTGTCTTTGAGGGCTTTGATTTCCCTGCCCTTTTCTGCCACTTCTCTCTTTGATTTATCATGTCTGTCATTTACCTTGGCCAACTTATCCCTGGTCTCATTTAACTCTGTCATTTGAGCTTCCAGGATTTGGATTTCATTCTTCAGCTTTTGCATATCCAGGCTTTGGGCCTGCTCTGTAGTTGTTGGCACTGCTGAAGTAGATGTTGCTGTCTGTTCAGTCTGTTGAGGAGGAGGAGCAGTGATAGGAGCAGTTTCCTCAAGATTTATGATTTGAGGAGGAGGCTGAGAGGTCTGACCCTCTTCTCTTTGTTTTAATGCTGCTTGCAATGCTGCCTTTGCAGCCTCTGATTCTCCTAATTTCTCTTGTGCTTGAACAAGCTCTTTATAAATGGAGATCAACAAATCTGTGGTATTTTTCTCCTGCCTTTGTTGGGCTACCTCATCTGTCTGAGGGTGCATGGTGGTTGGGAGTTTGATTTTCTTCCTCATGGCAGCCATGTCAGCATCCCTCAACTTCAAGATTTCCTGTATCCCTGAAATATCTTTGGGATCATGCCCTATTTCAACGATTATGTCTTCCAGGGACCTTATTCTGTTGTCCTTCGCCTGGGATGATGCCTTCTCCAATTCCAGTTGAGAGGCTGTGGCATTGAGGCTGCTCTTTAGCTTATAATTTTCCAATGTTTCATCCGCTAAGGAGGCATACACCATCTCACCAGTTTGTTTATGCAGTTCAATTTTGTCCATTGGGTGTATGTCTTTGGCCATGACTTCCAGGTTGGTCCTAAGGTAATCTGAGGCAGATTGGGGATGCAGTGCTATGGGCATAAAATGGCTCATGATCATTTTGCCCTCACCTACATCAAAGGCAGACATAAGCCTCTGCTGATTAGTAGGAGCCATGTTTAGCAGATGATTGTACAGCTGTATTTTGATAGGATCATTCCTTCTTTTGATGTCTATAAATTGTTGTTTGATGCTTATTTGTCCTTCTTTTTGTTGGCTGGAGGAGCTGACCTCCCCTCCCATGGTCCTGTCCTGTTCCTGCTGGAAGGAACTTGCTGAAGCTTCTCTGCTGGGTGGGCCCATGCCCAATGCTTGTCTTATTGCTGCATCATCCTCAGAAAAGTCATTTAATCTTTGTCTCTTCTCTCCCTGGTTGATAGATGAAGTGAGAGGAGTTTCTCTATCCCTTTTTCTGCTTAAGTCCTCCTTCTGTGGGGTTTGGAGGACCGAGGCATCAGTGGTGACTTCTGGCCTAGGAGGCACTATGTTTTGAGCCTGTTGCTCAGTGGAAGTTGGGGTATCCACCACTTTTTCTTGCTGCAAGGGCTGCTGTCTGTCAGGTTGCCCTTCTTCTTGCTGCAGATCTTGTTGCTGTTGTTGGTCTGCCTGCTGCTGCTCTTCTTTATCTGTCTGCTTCGTCTCCATTTCCTTTTCTTTGCCTCTGCTGGATATATTCTCAGTGGCCTTGGTAGTTTGCTGCTTGGCAGTTGAGGAGGATTCAGCTGCTCCCGTTTGTGTGCTTGGAAGTGTGAATACCTGTGAACAAAGCTCAAGGTCAGCCAACTTCTTTAGATTCCTTAGCGCCCTCTTGTTCAGCGCTTCTTGTGACAAGGGCTCTTCTAAGGTCCCTCTCCTCCATTTGTCTTGGTTTGCATATTTTTCAATGTCAGGGATGTTATGGTGATCATAGGCAGATAACTTATATTTGAGCCTCCTCATGGATATGAAATGATTAGGATCATAGGGTACCCATATGAAACTGGTTTGCAGGCCAAGGGCCTCAAGCATTCTCTCTGCTTCCCTCCATCCTTGCTCCCTCTCATTATAGATAAAATGGCCAAGTTGGCTTTTGACCTTCAACTGTGCCTTTTTGCCTTTTCCTGAAAAATGAAGCACATCAACTCTGCCAAATTGCCTAAAGTACTCTAGGGCAAATAGCCTCATAGGCACATACTTGGGTAATTTGAAAGGAGGTAGATCACATCCATATATCCTGATGACAGTGTGGTTTTGGTAGAAGTACCAATCCCCAATGCTATAAACTTTGGAGAGCTGAATAATTCTCTGCATGTCATCAGTGAGTCTCGGAGGAGGTGAGCTCATCAGCATTGCCATAGTTGGATGGATGAACAGATCCATGAATTCACAGTAAGTGTATGGAGACTTAGGTGTAATGTGGAAGACAGATGACCAGTAGACCACTGATCTGGGATTGCCTTGGGCATCCATTCTTTTGATTGAAAAGTGAAACTTCTCATGTTGATGGTACAAGATCAAATGGTAAATGTAGGAGGTGTATCTGAACATCCTATCTCTCCTTAAATTCATCAATTGCTCATGAATCTTGTCTGATATGTAGGTGGCGTAGTCATAGCAGATTGGTGACTTGCCAGGAGCAAACATAAGCATCAATACCAGCACAGTTGCATCAATATGCTCAATTGAACTATATCCCAAGATGGGAGAAATCATATCTGCAAGGTCTCTGCCCAGCTCATTGAGGTATACATGAAGAATTGGAGGGCCCATCACAATGTTAGTTTTGATGTATAATTGATTAAATTTGACAATTTGAGCATCTGTGAGTTTATCCCCTTGTTTTATCAGGTTTACCAGTGATAAAGGAACCAACTTCTTCTGAGGGTTGAAGCAAAGCATGTCTCTGATAGCTTGAGGGGTAACATAGAAAAGTACTGAACCAGATGGGTCAACAACAGCTCTCTGAGAAACATCATATTGTTCAGCACAGAGGTGGATTAGTTCAGGGAACTGGTTGACCTGAGGGAGCTTAAAAATAGGGAGGAAAGAGTCCCATATACCCAATATATCTGTCCCATTTTCATGCTTGGCTTTCAGCTCATTCAACAGATGAATGTGGAATTTGCTGCTCATAAGCTTCTCTTCTGTAATTTGGTAATCCATATCTGCCAAGGTTTGCCATTTCAAGTTCTTTTGAGGGGCATTCAGAGGTTGAACATTTAGTACTACAGGTGTCTCCATTGTAAAAGAGGATTTTGGGTTGAGTGCTAAGTGGTTTTAACTGAGCAAGACAGTGCTGAGGAATTTCTCTTTACCAGGGAGGTGAATTTATGAGGAATAGAGAGTGTTTCTACTAAGCAGCAATTGAAATACTGTTTAGAGTGTAGATAAGACCAATGCTTGACCTCACTCTGTCTCTCGTGGCAGGTTCTTAATGAATAACCCACTGTCTCACGATTGCGCGAGCAGTTGACAGTTTTCTGATAGGAACTCGGGAATTAAGGCTCGGCTAGTGTTTTTCGACCTTGTAGTTGACAATAGAGGCTCTGCAGGGGGAACTCGCCGGTGAAATTATGAGTTTTAGCGTCCTTTAATCTTTCTGAGTGATTTATAGACAATTCCAGGCGTACGGAGGGAAGATAACGAGAAATACCTGGCAAACAGCAAGCAGAGGTCGTATATGCAGGCAGGATTGGTGCTCCGGAGGTCTCCTGGTCAGGTTCTGCAGGTTGGTGGACTGTGGACGTAAAAATTGCATGCAGGCGCAACAAACTCTTTTGGAAGAAAAAATGGAAAAAACGCGAAATTTCACTATAATATTGGTTTTTTGGACTTTTGGCGCGTTTTTCTGCTGACGTCAGCATGACGTCATAGGTGGGGTCAGGGTCGGATGACGTCATCAGGCCAGGTGGCGGGCTCTGATTGGTCCAGGGGGATGATGAAGTGGCATGACAGATCGGCCAATGGTTGAGCGCAAAGGTTGACGTGACGGCATCGTGGCAGTGACGTGGGATGACGTGGAGGTGATGTAGTATAGGCGGGGAAACAGAAACCGGAAACCGCCAGTGGTTTCATATCGCACCGCTCATGGTACGGGGGAGGTATCTGTCAGACGTACCTCCGATGGGCTGTGGCGGGGACGCGTGGCTGCCGCGTGACGTAACCTTTTTACGGACATCGGACGATATCGGTCGGATGTGAGACCCACTCCGATATCAATGAGGACCGTCGGATCTGGAGGGCCAGATCCAACGGCTGTCGGGACAGTGAGGTGATCGGTGGGTACGGCGGGTAAACGGCGGACGTCGGAGCCGCTCCGATGCGATAAGAGCCGTTGGATGTTCAAGCTCCGATCGGACGGCTACCGGATCAACGAAGTGATCGGTGGGTATGGCGGGGGCGGTATTATTTAACATTTATTTTCGGGATGCGCGCTTAGGCTGAAGGCCATCGGGGTATGGTGGTTTGGTAAGGTTTTTCAATATATTTCGAAAAACAAATATATGCGCCGAGACTTTGGTTTAAGCGGCGGAAGTGGGTCTTTTTGGATTTTTCATGATTTCAAAGGGGTTATGGGTCAAAAGGGGCTTGTATAGGGTTTATATTTGCAAATGGGGTGCAATGGGTTTAACAATGGGTTCAGAAAGGGGGAGGAAGGCTAGGTTTAGGTTTATCAACATGACCAGGTGTCATTTGATCCCTTTTAGAGAACATATGGCTATAATGCCAAAGGGAGGGATATTTATACAAAATTTGGGGTTTATACACCATGGTGTTAATACTAGTAGGGGAAAGGCAATATAGGGGATTTACATAATAGAGTTAGAGTTAATATGGATGGGGGGAGTGAATGGAGGGAGAAAACACTAAGTTTACTTGAAACTCACTTAGTTTAGGGAGTAGATCAAAACGAAAAGATTTTAGACAAGAAATGTGGCTTCTAAAAAGATTAAGAACCACCATGAAACCATAATTCTTCCATGAATCACAAGTTATGAGGGAATGTTAGTAAATGACATGAAAAAGGGAAAAGGGAAGTCAGTCATGCTTTCTGCTGCAACTTGATGAAGAAGAACGCCTTGTCAACTGATTGACTTTGCTCTGGTAAACATAGTTAACACATTTGCAATGGTAAAGATAACCTTTCTGCAACCCCAACTACTTACCCAGCTACTTGCCTAGCATTTTTTTCATTTCTTCTTGGAGGGTGCACTTGGACTTGCAGACCCTTACTTACCTTTTCTTTTCTTTGGCTTTTCTTTTGTTTTTGTATCCACTTCTACCCTTATTTCTTCCAAGGTCCTAGATTAAGCTGTTGGGAGCCTATTCTCTCTACCTAAGCTACTTGTCTGCCAAGATTTAACAGTTTGGACAGACTTCTTTCTCTAATCTACAACTGGAAATTCAAAACATGGCATGATCCAGATTAGGCTGTTGGACCATCCATCAAAATTGGGATGCATTAATCTATTTACACACCTTGTACTTCCTTGGAAATATGTGATCTTTGCATGATCAAAGCAGAGCATATTTGGACCTTCCCTTGCCAATCATGAAATATGAAACCTATTGGTATAGGTAGCTAACAGTGGCTCCACATGGGGATGGTGTTTCATTTGAAAGACCAAGAACAGCAGGTCAGATTGCCTTGCTCCTTGTTTACTCTTGTCCATCTTGTAGTTTGGTGCTTTGAAGTGCCCAAATTGTGTGCTTCTCTTCTTGGTAGACTTCTGATTCTATTTACCTTTTGTTGGTCAGTCAATAAACTTGGAAAACTGCATTTTTACAATCTAAACAGAAAATAATATGTACATCTGCATATATACAAGGGAACCTCAGGTTGCACTCATGGGAAATAGTCAAAATAGTGCTTCAGCATCGTGCCATTGACAGGACCTTCATCCAAGTCAGCTTCAGTTAGACTTTTAAGGAAATAGGTATTATTACCTTGTACTGCTTGGACAGCAAATGGTCCTCTCCAAAGGGAGTCAAATTTTCCATGTTTTCCTTTGTCTTCTCTCCTTGCATCCCACTTGAGGACTTTGTCACCAACATTAAAATTTTCCGCTTTGGTTCTTCTGTCAAAGGCCTTCTTTAGTTTTTCTTGTAATACCTGAGCTCTGCCGAAAACTTGATCTCTGGTTTGCTGCAGACATATGATTTGATTTATCCTTCTTTGCATATCATTTGGTTCAGCTTGGCTTTCTTGAAGAAGCTTCATAACAGGCACTCCTAAGGATGAGGGGAATTTGGCTTCTAGTCCATAAACCAACTCATATGGGCTGGTCCCAATTGATCTTTTGGTTGTTAGTCTATCTGCCCATAAGGCATTGACTAGTTTCTTATGCCAATTCTTTTTATTTTCTTCCAACACCTTCTTTATGATGTTCACCAGGCTTTTGTTTGATGATTCAGCAAGGCCATTTCCTTGGGGATAGTATGCAGTAGAATGGCCCAAAGTAATATGAAATTTATGGCAAAAGTTCACCATTTTCTTGGATCTGAAAGCAGCAGCATTGTCTGTTATTATTTTGTCAGGACAGCCAAATCTAGCCAGTATGTTGTTCTCCAAAAACTGAATGATTATTGAATCATTTGCTTGTCTGCATGGGGCAGCTTCAATCCACTTGGTGAAGTAGTCTGTGGCTGTCAAAATCCATCTGTGTTGTCCTGAAGATGAGGGATGAATTTCCCCAATGAAATCCAAGCCCCATTGTTGAAAAGGTCTCTCTATTGCAATGGGTCTTAAGGGGAGTGGCAGCAACTGTCTTTTGCCCTCAAACACTTGGCATTTGTGACATGAGGTTGTGAATTTCTTGACATCAGAGAACATGGTGGGCCAGTAATAACCAGCCCTCAGTATTTTGTCCACAGTGGACTTCCAGTACAAATTTCCACCACAGTCTCCTGCATGAAACTCTCGCATGATATTGTTAGTTTCATTTTCCATTAAACAGTGCAGCAATATACCTTCATGGTTTTTCCAAAGCAAATTGCCATCCATTACACAAAATCTTGATGTTTTCATTTTTAAGAACCTACACTTAGTTTTGGACAGTCCTGGGGGAGCACACAGGTTTTGTAACACATAACAGATGTCTGAATACCAAGGGGATTGTTCAAAGGCTACATTGATCTTTGGAGTCGCCAGCTCTGTTTCACTGTCCAGCTGATTGATGTCTAGGGCTTGGAAATTTGCTTCTGTCATTAATTTGGCCAGACCTAGCCCTTTTATTAGCTTTGTAGGTTTTATTTCAATGTCAAATTCTAGTATGTTAGCAATCCATTTTCCTCTTCTGCCCTCTAAATTTTCTTGGGTGAGAATGTCTTTAACAATAGGACTTGGCACATATGCTATGACATGGGAATAAAGGATATAAATCCTAAAGTCCTTGATTGCTTTGACCAAAGCATAAGCTTGCTTTTCCATGATCTGATATTTTAAGGGTGCATCTCTAAGAGCTCTGCTAAAGAAAGCAATTGGCTTCTCCTTACCTTGGTCATCTTTTTGTAATAAAACAGCAGCAATAGTATGCTGGGAGGCGAAAGAGAAAATAATAAACTCTCTGTCAAACTGAGGATTGGTCAAGACTGGGGTTTGGGTAAGGGCCAATTGTATACTTTCAAATGCTTGATTGGCTTCAACAGTCCACTTCACTTTTGAGTCCTTTTTCAGCATGTTATTTAATAATCTGATTAGTTCTGCCAAGTTTGGGATAAACCTTCTTAAGAAATTGATTTTTCCCAAGAATCCTTGTAATTCTTTGACATTTCTTGGGTGAGGCATTTGTAGGATAGCTTGTATCCTATCTGGGTCAATTCTAATGCCATCTTTTGAGATGATGTTCCCTAAGAGCTTACCTTCTTCCAAACCAAATAATGATTTCTTAGGATTTAAGGAAATTCCATATTTTCTGCATTTTAAGAAGATCTGTCTCAGATGTTTTATATGTTCTTGGTCTGATTTTGAGAAAGGTGTTAGGTCATCTAGATAAATGACTAAGAAGTCATGAATCTCCTTTGCAAAAGCAATGTCCATTGCTCTTTGAAAGGTTGCCCCTGCATTCTTCAATCCAAAAGGCATCTTTACATATTTGAAAGTTCCCCATGGGGTTGTAAATGCTGTTTTGTCCTGATCATCAGGGTGAACTAAGATCTGGTTAAAACCTGAAAATCCATCCAGTAATGAGATCCTTGAGGCCCCCACCACCCTTTGAAGAATGTGATCCATCTTGGGTAAGGGGTAGTTGTCCTTTAAGGATACTTGGTTTAGATTCCTTAAGTCCACACACAGCCTGATCTCACCAGTCTTCTTTCTTGTAGGGACTAAGTTGGAAATCCATTCAGAGAATCTGATTGGTGCTATGATGCCTGCTTTGAACATTTTATGTACCTCTTGTTCCATTGCTGGGAGAAGCATAGGATTGATTCTCCTCAGTTTTTGTTTAAAGGGTTTTTGATCAGGTTTGAGAGGGATGGTGTGTTGGATTACAGAGGTGTCATAGGACTTTAGGTCCTCATAGCTCCATGCAAAAACATCCTGGAATTCTTTGAAGTGGTCAATGTATTTTGGCTTTTGGTCAGGAGGTAAGGAAGCAGATAATTTAATTATCTTGGGTTTGTCAGTTGTACCTATGTTGCACTCTTCAATGGCTGCATTCAGGGGCTGCATTTTTGGTTTTCTGGGAATATCATTTGAGTCAAAGATGTCCTCTAGTGGGGTTAGGCCTGTTGGTAGAAAATTGTCTTTTAGCTTAATGATTTCAGTTTCAGCATTGGATACTCCCTCTTCCCAGTCAATTTGTTGAATTTGCTGGATGTTTTCTATATTGAAAATAGTTGGATTCAGCATTTGTTTTGCAGTTCTAGGTGATATTGGCTGAGCAGTCTGTTGAAACTGTATTTGTGATGGACTTGCTCCATTGAATATTTGTGATTGACTTGCTGTCTTAAGTATTTGTGATTGACTTGCTGTCTCATTGTCAATATTTAATCCTGCAAATTCTTGCTGCAGAGTTAAAAAATGGTTTATTTGCTTGTCATCCTCAAATACTTGCCAATCATTGATGTTGTTTGGAATGGAGGGTCTATGTTTTACCTCAGCTGTGAAACAATGGTGGGGCTCAAAGGGCAACTTGCAGGTACTTGCAAAGGTGGCTAAACTATGAGCATGTAGATTTTGGGTTCTGGGAATTTTAGTAATTCGGAATTCAGAGAAAAAATTTAGTATCTCAGCAACAGCAGACCTATAAGTCCTTAGTCTTTTGTCATTGGTGACAAAGTTCCCTTTCACTTGTTGGATGACTAAATCTGAATCTCCCATGATTGAAACCCTGGCAGCTTGTAAGAACTTTGCCAACTTGAGTCCTAGTAAAAGGGCTTCGTATTCTGCCATGTTATTAGTACATCTGAAATTCAATCTATAGGCTCTGCCTTCTGCGTGACTCTTTTCTTTATTGTGTACCCAAACTCCGGCCCCTGCCCCTAATTTGTTGATTGAGCCATCAAATTCAAGGAACCATAGAATATCTTGTTGGGAAGGAGATTTTATGATCTGTTCATGGGCTGGTAATGTAAGTAGCAGTTGTGGTTTTTTCTCTAGCTTGTCTCCTAGGGCAGTCTCATCATTTAATTGAATGTTTTTGACAACTAAGGCAGCAGCACTATCTAATGTTTGATTGACTGTTGTTTTATGAGTGATACTACTCTCATTTGCATCTTCTTCTTGTACGAACATCTTGGTTTCAACTTCACCTTTTGAGGGAGTAGTTGTATTATTGAAGAGAATGTATGAGTCTATGTCTGAATGGACAGCATATATAGGAAAATTTTGAGGTTTTTCTTCACTGCTGACCATGTACTTCATTAGTGTTTCTCTGTACAGTCTTTTTGGTTGCCCAAACACAGAGATGGTAGCATATGACATGTCTAATTGTAGGGAACCTTGGAGTTTGGCTCCCCATGATCTTGATAACAGCATTCCATACTTAGGTGGGATATCAGCAACTACCACATCCATTAGGATTGTCTTGTTTGGGTATTGAACTAGAGAGACACATAAGTCTTTTATGAGACCTAGACACTTGACTTGGCTGGAGTCAAAGGAAAACAGATCCTTGTATGGTCTTGTTATGTCTAAATTCAATCTCTCCATGACTGCTTTTGGCATAAGATTGTGAGAGGCACCTGAGTCAAACATTGCATTATGTAGTATTTTGTCATGAATATGTAAACTGACATAAAAAGGCAGTACCCCTGTGACTACTGTTTTTCCATCCACTTCTGGGCCAAACAGGAGTTCTGGGGTGTCATCCAGTACATTGACATCATCTTTGTTGCTAGTGAGTTGAAGGGACCTTTTGATTTGCAATTTATAGCTGTCATGCTTGGCTAATTCCAAGAGAGGAATAGCTATTTTTATTTTGCCAATTTCTGTTTCAAGATCAAAAGGTTTCTCAGATTGGGTCTTGGGGTTATAGGTGACAGTTCTTTCCTTGTTCACTAAGTCTCCTTCTAGATTTTTATCTTGACTTTGAGATTTATCCTTTTTACTCATCTCTTGAGGAGTAACATTTAAATTAGGATGAGAAGATGAAGTGTCCAGAGACTGCTGTCTTAAGGACAGTGGCTCAGTGATTTCTTCAACAATCACTTCTTCTGTAGGTGAATTTAGTTTGTCACTAGGTTGTGTGACTATAACTCTTTCAGGCTGCTGATTATCCTTTTTCTTTTCAGGCTGGTTGACATTCACAGTTCTGCTCCTTAGCTTGTACTGTTTATGGACTTCATAAACAGCAGTGTCATAGCCTTGTTTAAAGTCAAAGGATTCCCCTGATTTAGTGTGGAACAGTTTGATTTCCTCATCCTCATGATCTTGTTGTGTTAAGAAAACTTGACTTTCACCATCTAGACCCATTAAATTAATCTCAGGATCTTCATTGGGCTCAGCTGATGTGGAAGTTTCTGCATAATTTTCTTGGAAAGGGGGTCTTATGTCCTGGTCAGCACTGGTCTTGCCAACGTTTGGGTTTGGATTTCTCCTAAAATTTGGATTCCTAGGAGGATTATTTTGTGGTGCTTCCCATGATGCTTTTCTCTCCACTGATTCTACCCTATCACCCAACCTTTTCATACCATTAAGTATTGCATCAAGTTTTTGATCAAAGGTTGTAGTTTCTTCTTTGTATATGCTTCTCTTTTCTAACCTTGCCCTGTTTCTTTTGGCAATCAGGTTTGCTTCTACTGTGACAGCAGCCTTCTGGGCGTCTTCAAGGGTTTCAGGTTCTCTTTCCTTCAACTGATATGCCATGTCAGGATCAAATCCATCAGGGAATTTGTACAAGGCCAAATCAGGAGGAGGTCTGAGATTTTGTGGTATTGCATTGTACACATTGTTGAATCTAGCACAATACTCCAGAACGGTCTCTTGCGGACCTCTCTTGATTGTTTCATACTCAGCAAGTATGTGCAGGGGATCTTTCTTCTTCTCCCATCTGGTAGTAAAGGCTTGATACAGTTCATCAGGAGTTGCAATGGAGTTTGCATTCAGGGATCTAAACCAAGTTCTTACATCCCCAGTTAGGCTTTGAACAAACATCCTCATTCTGACACTGTCATCATCTATTTCATAGGTCTCAAAATGGTCTTGCATCTTCTTCGCATGCTGGACAGCTGTCAGAGGGCCATTGGAGTCAAAATATGAGATTTTGGTTTGGTAGTCTTGAGGTAGAGCTGCAGCATTAGCTGGTATTCGCAAGGGTGCATATCTGTTAGCCATATTTGGAGGGTTGGGTGTATTAATAGGTGTTGCTGGGATAATAGGAACAGTGGGTACCACAGGGGTAACAGGTGAAGCTGAACCTAAAGTGTGGTTCAAGGGGATATGTGCAGTGGATGACGATGTGGGAGGAGGACTGTGAGAAGTGGATGGTGAACTAGGGGAAGTAGGGGTAGACCGGAAAAGAACTTTTATTGGAGTAGAAATGGGGTTGGGATGAACTGTATGAGGGGTTAAGTCAGCAGGTTGCTCCTGCCTTTGCTGCCTCCTAATGTTTCTTGGGATGGTATTTGGATTATCAACAATGATGGGTGGATTAGGGTCAGGATTTGCCCTAGTATGCCGTGGATTTTTCTTAGGAGCCAGCTTCTAATTGTTTTTTAGGATTTTGTAGGAAATTTTATTATCTGGAAGGACTGGATGAAGATTTTGGAATGGCTATGTATATTTCAAAGCTAAGATGAAGATTCCCTAAATAAGCTCTTCCCTAAAGCTGTCACTGTGATGCAGAAACAGTTTTAAGGCCTCTTGGCTGATTTCAGGCTTGATGGTAGCTATGGAAGATAAATAGCAATTTAACAAATCCTAAAAATTCCCCAGTGGAGTCGCCAATTATGTTAACACCCAGGTTTTTCCCTATGACTCCCAAGGGAATACGGCCGGGGTAACCACTAACCAATCTTTGGATCACAGCTTCTAGCCAAACTGTGATCAGAGAGGGCTCTCTCTTTATGATTTGTCTCTGTTATGATGGTGTTTTTAGGCTAGCTATTATGCTCAGGTTTTGGTTTATGTTTTGGTTGAAGGATTTCTTTCAGGTCTTATGATATAGTGTTTAGATAGTGAAATACCATTGGGCAATGGAGTCTGGAGTTGTGAAATGATTTGATACGCTAGATTGGTGGTGTTCAAACTGCAGGGCCTATTGTGTATTTAGACAAACAAAATTAGCTTAAATGGTGATGTATGTCAACCAACAGAAAGCAATTAAGAATTTTCTATTAAGTTGGTGAGGTGAAGGTGAACACACTGCACAGGAGCAAGACTTGAATTCCTGTGACAAAGGCCACTGTGAAAGGTGTATTCTGAAAGTGCAGCAATTAAGAATTACACTTATCTAGATTACAGCTGAAGAAAACATTCATAAACAACACAGATTGAACTCAGGGTACTCAGTGAATAAATCCTGAAAGTTATTCTTTTTCTTTGTTGCTTAGTATTGAAAATCAGATAACATATATGGATTTTAACAAAACAACTAATTGACAGAGAGAGTTACAGAGACTTATTGTATGGTGAAATACACAGGAATCCGGCAGTTATCAACAGACACCAGAACGCACTCAACACTTCAGAAATCCGAGAAATTCCATCACTTTCTTTATTAAACTTCTGAAAGGATTACAGCATAAGAATTTCTTTAGGAGAAATCAACAACAACCCTTGCAAGCTCATGCGAAGGGGGCTTTATAGGAATGCGTATACAAAATATCTCAGGCATTGAGTCATCTGAGAGAGAAAATATCTTCATAAATTTGTTCAGAAAGTAGAGAAGAAGTTATTGCAACTTTGAATGCAGCATAAATGCCCTTTATGTCTGTCAGAGGATAATTTTGACCTTTGGAGGTCATTGAGTCGGTTGCAACGCTTAGCTTTAATGCTGATAAATGCGCCTTTATTTCTTGCTGCGCTGTATTTTCTCGGCCCTGCCAGCTGTAGTCTTCTATCTCTGCTTTGTTGGCCGATCCATCTGCTGAGTTGGCTCAGCTTTAATCCGCCGTGCATGCTGATTTTGTTAAACTTTGCTTTGCATGACAACTGATATTTTTAAGAAACAAAATTGTTAAGTGACTCCCTGTTTACAAAATCTTCTGTATTGCGTTTGTCCACCATTCTTGCGTAGGGAGTTGATGCCTGAGAATAGCATCCATTGTCTCCTATGCCTCTGTGTACTTGAAGAAATTGGGAGCCACCCCAAATAGGTGATTGATCTCATTCATTATAAAAAACAGATTCTCGACCCTGTTGTAAAGAGACTGTCCTGTGGCTGGCCCTGTTTCCTCTGAGGTGCTGGGCTTATCACTGATCTGGCTAGTGGCAAATGTATTGACCCTTTTAGCATACTGGTCATGTGTGAACAATCTCCCTGCGCTGTTCAGTAAGCCAGGGAGTCCTCTGCTTTCTAACACTTGAAACTTTTCCAAAAACTTGTTCACCTCAGTCTGCATATCCTGGGTTCTTCTCTCCAATGTCTGCACTAAGTTTCTCAGTGTGAGAACCCTTTTGACCATTTGGATAGTCTCAGTTCTGTTTGTAATTCCCATGGTAGCCAACTGAGAACTTGTTCTATGGTTAAGTACATTGATCATTCTGGTGGCCACTTCAGGCATATTGCTCAATTGAGCTCTTGATCTGTGAATCTCCCTCTGTGCCTTTGGGATGAGCTCTAGTTGCTCATGGATAGTTTCAATGTATGGCCACTGCTCATTGATAGATTGACCAATGTTAGCCCACAGCACTATTTTAAGCTCAGCCACCACCTTATCTAACTTGAGCTCATTCTCTAGTTCTTTGATCTTGTCTTTGAGGGCTTTTATTTCCCTGCCCTTTTCTGCCACTTCTCTCTTTGATTTATCATGTCTGTCATTTACCTTGGCCAACTTATCCCTGGTCTCATTTAACTCTGTCATTTGAGCTTCCAGGATTTGGATTTCATTCTTCAACTTTTGCATATCCAGGCTTTGGGCCTGCTCTGTAGTTGTTGGCACTGCTGAAGTAGATGTTGCTGTCTGTTCAGTCTGTTGAGGAGGAGGAGCAGTGATAGGAGCAGTTTCCTCAAGATTTATGATTTGAGGAGGAGGCTGAGAGGTCTGACCCTCTTCTCTTTGTTTTAATGCTGCTTGCAATGCTGCCTTTGCAGCCTCTGATTCTCCTAATTTCTCTTGTGCTTGAACAAGCTCTTTATAAATGGAGATCAACAAATCTGTGGTATTTTTCTCCTGCCTTTGTTGGGCTACCTCATCTGTCTGAGGGTGCATGGTGGCTGGGAGTTTGATTTTCTTCCTCATGGCAGCCATGTCAGCATCCCTCAACTTCAAGATTTCCTGTATCCCTGAAATATCTTTGGGATCATGCCCTATTTCAACGATTATGTCTTCCAGGGACCTTATTCTGTTGTCCTTCGCCTGGGATGATGCCTTCTCCAATTCCAGTTGAGAGGCTGTGGCATTGAGGCTGCTCTTTAGCTTATAATTTTCCAATGTTTCATCCGCTAAGGAGGCATACACCATCTCACCAGTTTGTTTATGCAGTTCAATTTTGTCCATTAGGTGTATGTCTTTGGCCATGACTTCCAGGTTGGTCCTGAGGTAATCTGAGGCAGATTGGGGATGCAGTGCTGTGGGCATAAAATGGCTCATGATCATTTTTCCCTCACCTACATCAAAGGCAGACATAAGCCTCTGTTGATTAGTAGGAGCCATGTTTAGCAGATGATTGTACAGCTGTATTTTGATAGGATCATTCCTTCTTTTGATGTCTATAAATTGTTGTTTGATGCTTATTTGTCCTTCTTTTTGTTGGCTGGAGGAGCTGACCTCCCCTCCCATGGTCCTGTCCTGTTCCTGCTGGAAGGAACTTGCTGAAGCTTCTCTGCTGGGTGGGCCCATGCCCAATGCTTGTCTTATTGCTGCATCATCCTCAGAAAAGTCATTTAATCTTTGTCTCTTCTCTCCCTGGTTGATAGATGAAGTGAGAGGAGTTTCTCTATCCCTTTTTCTGCTTAAGTCCTCCTTCTGTGGGGTTTGGAGGACCGAGGCATCAGTGGTGACTTCTGGCCTAGGAGGCACTATGTTTTGAGCCTGTTGCTCAGTGGAAGTTGGGGTATCCACCACTTTTTCCTGCTGCAAGGGCTGCTGTCTGTCAGGTTGCCCTTCTTCTTGCTGCAGATCTTGTTGCTGTTGTTCGTCTGCCTGCTGCTGCTCTTCTTTATCTGTCTGCTCCGTCTCCATTTCCTTTTCTTTGCCTCTGCTGGATATATTCTCAGTGGCCTTGGTAGTTTGTTGCTTGGCAGTTGAGGAGGATTCAGCTGCTCCCGTTTGTGTGCTTGGAAGTGTGAATACCTGTGAACAAAGCTCAAGGTCAGCCAACTTCTTTAGATTCCTTAGCGCCCTCTTGTTCAGCTCTTCTTGTGACAAGGGCTCTTCTAAGGTCCCTCTCCTCCATTTGTCTTGGTTTGCATATTTTTCAATGTGAGGGATGCTATGGTGATCATAGGCAGATAACTTATATTTGAGCCTCCTCATGGATATGAAATGATTAGGGTCATAGGGTACCCATATGAAACTGGTTTGCAGGCCAAGGGCCTCAAGCATTCTCTCTGCTTCCCTCCATCCTTGCTCCCTCTCATTATAGATAAAATGGCCAAGTTGGCTTTTGACCTTCAACTGTGCCTTTTTGCCTTTTCCTGAAAAATGAAGCACATCAACTCTGCCAAATTGCCTAAAGTACTCTAGCGCAAATAGCCTCATAGGCACATACTTGGGTAATTTGAAAGGAGGTAGATCACATCCATATATCCTGATGACAGTGTGGTTTTGGTAGAAGTACCAATCCCCAATGCTATAAACTTTGGAGAGCTGAAGAATTCTCTGCATGTCATCAGTGAGTCTCGGAGGAGGTGAGCTCATCAGCATTGCCATAGTTGGATGGATGAACAGATCCATGAATTCACAGTAAGTGTATGGAGACTTAGGTGTAATGTGGAAGACAGATGACCAGTAGACCACTGATCTGGGATTGCCTTGGGCATCCATTCTTTTGATTGAAAAGTGAAACTTCTCATGTTGATGGTACAAGATCAAATGGTAAATGTAGGAGGTGTATCTGAACATCCTATCTCTCCTTAAATTCATCAATTGCTCATGAATCTTGTCTGATATGTAGGTGGCGTAGTCATAGCAGATTGGTGACTTGCCAGGAGCAAACATAAGCATCAATACCAGCACAGTTGCATCAATATGCTCAATTGAACTATATCCCAAGATGGGAGAAATCATATCTGCATGGTCTCTGCCCAGCTCATTGAGGTATACATGAAGAATTGGAGGGCCCATCACAATGTTAGTTTTGATGTATAATTGATTAAATTTGACAATTTGAGCATCTGTGAGTTTATCCCCTTGTTTTATCAGGTTTACCAGTGATAAAGGAACCAACTTCTTCTGAGGGTTGAAGCAAAGCATGTCTCTGATAGCTTGAGGGGTAACATAGAAAAGTACTGAACCAGATGGGTCAACAACAGCTCTCTGAGAAACATCATATTGTTCAGCACAGAGGTGGATTAGTTCAGGGAACTGGTTGACCTGAGGGAGCTTAAAAATAGGGAGGAAAGAGTCCCATATACCCAATATATCTGTCCCATTTTCATGCTTGGCTTTCAGCTCATTCAACAGATGAATGTGGAATTTGCTGCTCATAAGCTTCTCTTCTGTAATTTGGTAATCCATATCTGCCAAGGTTTGCCATTTCAAGTTCTTTTGAGGGGCATTCAGAGGTTGAACATTTAGTACTACAGGTGTCTCCATTGTAAAAGAGGATTTTGGGTTGAGTGCTAAGTGGTTTTAACTGAGCAAGACAGTGCTGAGGAATTTCTCTTTACCAGGGAGGTGAATTTATGAGGAATAGAGAGTGTTTCTACTAAGCAGCAATTGAAATACTGTTTAGAGTGTAGATAAGACCAATGCTTGACCTCACTCTGTCTCTCGTGGCAGGTTCTTAATGAATAACCCACTGTCTCACGATTGCGCGAGCAGTTGACAGTTTTCTGATAGGAACTCGGGAATTAAGGCTCGGCTAGTGTTTTTCGACCTTGTAGTTGACAATAGAGGCTCTGCAGGGGGAACTCCCGGTGAAATTATGAGTTTTAGCGTCCTTTAATCTTTCTGAGTGATTTATAGACAATTCCAGGCGTACGGAGGGAAGATAACGAGAAATACCTGGCAAACAGCAAGCAGAGGTCGTATATGCAGGCAGGATTGGTGCTCCGGAGGTCTCCTGGTCAGGTTCTGCAGGTTGGTGGACTGTGGACGTAAAAATTGCATGCAGGCGCAACAAACTCTTTTGGAAGAAAAAATGGAAAAAACGCGAAATTTCACTATAATATTGGTTTTTTGGACTTTTGGCGCGTTTTTCTACTGACGTCAGCATGACGTCATAGGTGGGGTCAGGGTCGGATGACGTCAGCATGACGTCATCAGGCCAGGTGGCGGGCTCTGATTGGTCCAGGGGGATGATGAAGTGGCATGACAGATCGGCCAATGGTTGAGCGAAAAGGTTGACGTGACGGCATCGTGGCAGTGACGTGGGATGACGTGGAGGTGACGTAGTATAGGCAGGGAAACAGAAACCGGAAACCGCCAGTGGTTTCGTATCGCACCGCTCATGGTACGGGGGAGGTATCTGTCAGACGTACCTCCGACGGGCTGTGGCGGGGACGCGTGGCTGCCGCGTGACGTAACCTTTTTACGGACATCGGACGATATCGGTCGGATGTGAGACCCACTCCGATATCAATGAGGACCGTCGGATCTGGAGGGCCAGATCCAACGGCTGTCGGGACAGTGAGGTGATCGGTGGGTACGGCGGGTAAACGGCGGACGTCGGAGCCGCTCCGATGCGATAAGAGCCGTTGGATGTTCAAGCTCCGATCGGACGGCTACCGGATCAACGAAGTGATCGGTGGGTATGGCGGGGGCGGTATTATTTAACATTTATTTTCGGGATGCGCGCTTAGGCTGAAGGCCATCGGGGTATGGTGGTTTGGTAAGGTTTTTCAATATATTTTGAAAAACAAATATATGCGCCGAGACTTTGGTTTAAGCGGCGGAAGTGGGTCTTTTTGGATTTTTCATGATTTCAAAGGGGTTATGGGTCAAAAGGGGCTTGTATAGGGTTTATATTTGCAAATGGGGTGCAATGGGTTTAACAATGGGTTCAGAAAGGGGGAGGAAGGCTAGGTTTAGGTTTATCAACATGACCAGGTGTCATTTGATCCCTTTTAGAGAACATATGGCTATAATGCCAAAGGGAGGGATATTTATACAAAATTTTGGGTTTATACACCATGGTGTTAATACTAGTAGGGGAAAGGCAATATACGGGATTTACATAATAGAGTTAGAGTTAATATGGATGGGGGGAGTGAATGGAGGGAGAAAACACTAAGTTTACTTGAAACTCACTTAGTTTTAGGAGTAGATCAAAACGAAAAGATTTTAGACAAGAAATGTGGCTTCTAAAAAGATTAAGAACCACCATGAAACCATAATTCTTCCATGAATCACAAGTTATGAGGGAATGTTAGTAAATGACATGAAAAAGGGAAAAGGGAAGTCAGTCATGCTTTCTGCTGCAACTTGATGAAGAAGAACGCCTTGTCAACTGATTGACTTTGCTCTGGTAAACATAGTTAACACATTTGCAATGGTAAAGATAACCTTTCTGCAACCCCAACTACTTACCCAGCTACTTGCCTAGCATTTTTTTCATTTCTTCTTGGAGGGTGCACTTGGACTTGCAGACCCTTACTTTCCTTTTCTTTTCTTTGGCTTTTCTTTTGTTTTTGTATCCACTTCTACCCTTATTTCTTCCAAGGTCCCAGATTAAGCTGTTGGGAGCCTATTCTCTCTACCTAAGCTACTTGTCTGCCAAGATTTAACAGTTTGGACAGACTTCTTTCTCTAATCTACAACTGGAAATTCAAAACATGGCATGATCCAGATTAGACTGTTGGACCATCCATCAAAATTGGGATGCATTAATCTATTTACACACCTTGTACTTCCTTGGAAATATGTGATCTTTGCATGATCAAAGCAGAGCATATTTGGACCTTCCCTTGCCAATCATGAAATATGAAACCTATTGGTATAGGTAGCTAACACATTTTACTTTGAAAACTTTCGGACAGAGAACTAACAGCAGCTTCAACTCAAAAGGTAACTTCGAACTTTGGAATGCAGGCTCGCTTGCAATCAAGTTCTTTTAAATGAAAACTCGAGCTCCTTTGCACTTCAATAGTCTTGTCATATAAGCAAGTCAATTTACGCACTAATAACAAATATCATGACACTACCATACATCATAAAATCACTTTGAATGATGTTTATGTGCGTGGTTCTGAACCTCATGGCGGAATGATGACCCATAATGACCTGGAGAGGACATCAACTGACAATATATGGACGGACCTAATGACTCATCCCCCCAGACTTGACATTTCAAGAAAACGCGCTGCAAAATCCCCGAATCCCCGATTTCGTAGCGCAGACAGTCATAAATTAACGAAATGCGCTACGAAATGGCTGATTATTGACACGCTACGAAAAGGCGGAAACATCATTGCGCTGCCAAATTGGCCAATCAGACTGCGCTGCGAAACTGCGCAAAGGACCAATGACGCAAACAAGACAAGACATGCCTTAAACAATTATGATGGAGGATGATTAACGGTTTTTGAAAATGATTCACATCAATACCTTTTTAAAACATGATCCCTAAGTAACACACATAGGAACATAACCACTAGACAACTCTTTTTTGAATATGAAATTTTTTGGACATCATTACATACATTGACTGCAGTTCTAAGTGATAACACAGTCCATAACCAACCACCAAAAAGAAACACAGTTCTTCTCACTTCCATGCAAGCTGCAACATAAACATTTTCGTTGAAGATCCATCCATGCCCTTTTGACATTGAACCATACTTCTACATTTCACTTCCATGCACGAGTTTCATTTCTTGGTTTTCCACTGTTGTTCATAGGTTTCATGGCACAGTTATCATAGGTTAATGAATTCTTGTTTTTGGTGCATAAGTCATTTGTTTCATTTACGTTGCTCCATATCATTCCACTTCCTTCTCCTTCTTCTTGATCTCTCCTCAATCCACCTACTCAACCTCTGTCCAACTCATTTACCCTCCAACTCATCCATTAACCACTTAGCTTCATTTACTTAAACTTTCGTTGATTCCATCCTTCCAACCATCAACCACTATATGCACTCTTCCTCCATTTGACTTCTCTGCTCCTGAGCCATCACCAGCTCCATCTCCATCTCACCTATCCTCCCACACCACTCCAACACTTCACCATCTCCTAAAACTTCCTCGGTCAAACATCCTGTAGAATTGCACAGACTTCCTGTAGAAATCTCTGAGTTTTCTGTAGGATCCCCTGCAGACTTCCTGTAGAAGCTTGCAAACTCGGTTGCTGAGCATCCGAACATGGTAGACTTCTGTGGACTGATGCTAGAGACCCTCTGGGACCTCCCCTAGCCATCCTGACCTTGCCCATGCTTTCCTTCCATTCCAACCGCTCCTGCACAACCAAACCCTAATCAAAAGCATCATCACAATAAATCCAACCACTTAACGAAAAAATACAAAAACATGTCTTTTCATATGCAAGTAGCTTAGATGCATGTATTTCAGTTCACTGCAAGTAATGGCATCATTGGTAGTGGTTTCATTCACAGTTTTGCATAGTTAGGGTCTAGCTAGTCAAACTAGGGTTTACTAGGGTTTTCATGCTTTGTTGGCTTTCAGTTTCTTTTTGCAGTTAGACTAGTCTCCTTTGAGTTAGCTTTCGTCCATCATTCATAAAGCTTCTTCTGTGAGCCTATAGAAGTTGGCTTGAGCCCTAGCGGACTTGTGCCAGCTGACCAAGTGACAGCTGCGACAAGAGCTAGTACTTGTGCATACAGCACCGTCGCTTCCAAGTTTGTACGAACTACCGGGTTGATAAAATTAGAGATAGGAAGCCCCAGGAGTTGTAGCATTATTGCTACAATACTAGATCCCACCATCTTTTTGGCGCCATTGCCGGGGAAGCGTCAGAGTATTAGTAATTGTTGCTTTTCTTCTACTTTCTTACTCTCGCCTTCTGCTAAGTAGTTTACTTCATTTCCATTCTGCAAAAGTAGCATAGACATTTCCTGCTTTCATAGATTAGCATTTCCTGCTTTCATAGATTAGCATTTCCTTTCTGCAAGTGTAGATTAGCATTTCCATTCTTGCAATTTCATTTGAGCAAAGTAGATAGTTCTTTCCTGCTTTCAGTTTAATTCTGCATCTTTCATAGTTATTTGTAGATCAATCTGTCTCAGTTTTGCAGGTACCAAAAAGAAAAGCAAAGCAAAAACAATCAAAAGAAAAAGAAAGTCTTTTCCATTTCATGCCTCGTAGGAACCGAGATAGATCAGGCAAATTCCTACCAAACATCCCCACCACATCACTGAGTCACCCTTCTCTCTTCTTTGGTGACAGTGACCCAGAAGAACCTATAGGTGAACATCCTGAGATATCCAAAGACCCTATAGTAGAAGAAGAGTTAGAGGCCACTCCATCTGAAGCTATGGCTGACAATAGAAGAGAAGATGAGAGAATAGAAGGTGCCTTCCCCATCCGAGAGACCAATGGAGAGATGAAAATGAAGAACATTAGCCCCTCCGCCTTACCTCACTTCCATGGGCTGACCACTGAAGATCCGGATACCTTCCTGTTTGATTTTGCTGTCCTTTGAAGAACCTATGACTATACTGAAGATGAGCAAAAGCTGAAACTTTTCCCTTCCACTCTTAAGGATGCAGCACTACGCTGGTTCATGGGCTTACCTGGGAATAGTATCACCACTTGGGCTCAGATGCAGCAAGCTTTCAATACCAAGTACCGGGATTACTGTAGGTCCAAGGAAACAAAGGGGGAAATCTTTCGGATGTCCATGGGAAATGATGAGTCCTTAGAGGATTATGAGGAGAGGTTCCAACTAAGCTATAAGCGGGCCAGGTGCACACTTGACCCTGAATCCCTCAAGTTGGTCCTGCTTCGAGGAGTCCCTGAAGACCTCTTAGATACCCTTCACATGTTAGCTGGGGGGGACATTTACCAACTGCCTTATGAGGACATCAAGACTGTGTTTAGAAACCACTCCAGGGCAGCTCGGAAACGAGGTAGAGGAAACCACCTCTCATCTAGTGTCCCTTTCTCCAAACATGAGCTTGCAAATCAATTAGAAGATCTTAAGAGCGAGGTGAGACAGACCATTGCCATGCAGCTTGACACATTCAGGATTCACAAAAGAAAGAAGAAGCTGAGAGAGCCTTGGCTGTCTTCTGCCCTAGGTGCACAAGGAGACACCCTAAGAACGAATGTCCATTGCATTCAATTGAAGTGTGTTTCGTCTGTGAGGAGGACCATCCCACAAATCAGTGTCCAACCTTACCTGGGTTTAAAGCCATGTACCAAGGGACAGAAGCTCCCACAGAGCCTCTCTATTACCTCAACCAAAGGAGGCCACAGGGATCTAGACCTTATCAGCAGGGGATGTAAGGGGCATCTCAAGCTTATTACAGCCCCAACCAATCGCCTCCTATGCCTTCCTGGGGTCCCCCTGCTCATCCTTCATGGTCCATGCCTCCTCCATGGTCTTATCCACCTCAGTACCCCACTCAACCTACTTCTCATTCATATCACTCACATGCCCAGCCGCAGCCTCAATGGAATGCACCTCAGTCGGGGTGGAGGCCCCAATACCACACTCCTCCTGCCATCTTGCCTCCACCACCAGTTCAACCTTAGCCATTACCTCCTGCTCCTCCAAGGCAACCTCAAATGCCTGCTCAACCGAACCCGAACCCCAACAATAGACAGGCCCAGCAGGTATACACTGGGGAAACCTCATGCCCTACCTATGCTGTGGAGATCCAGGAGATCAATCTTCGATCTGGAAGGACTCTACCAGATCGCCAACCTCCTCCCCCAGAGGATGAGGAAGATAAACAGGGAAGTGAACCGAAGGTTATTCCACCCTTTCCTGAGAGACTAACAGCCACCACACAACCCAACCCAGAGGAGGATGAGCTTCTGGGTGAGCTCAAGCAGTTGTGTGTAAAAATACCACTTCTCCAAGCCATCAAGGATGTGCCAATATACAACAAACTGGTTAAGGAGAAGTGTTTCAAACACCCAGGCAGACGGAAGAAAGATGCCTCAACTATCAATGTCATAGGACAACTGTCTGACCTTATGTTAGGACAAGTCATCTGCCCAAAGTACCTAGATTCTGGAAGTCCTGTAGTAGATGTTCACATCAATGGCACCATTATACCTCACACCTTGATTGATCTGGGGGCTGCCATTAATGTGATGACCAGGGATACCATGCTTAAGCTTAATCTTCAGGGTTCCTTGAGAAAGACCTCGACAGTACTGCAATTAGCAGATCGCTCCACCGTGACTCCCGAAGGGATTGTGGAGGATCTCTTGGTCTCTATTGACTCTTGGGAATACCTTGCAGACTTCCTGGTTCTGCAACCAAAGGCCAAGCTTACTGGATATCCTCTCATTTTGGGAAGGCCTTTGTTAGCTACTGCAGATGCTTACATAATTTGTCGTCCAGGAAACATGACCATCAAGAATGGTCCCATGTCCAAGCAACTAGTCCTATACCCTCCTGCCCAACCCTCCTTAGAGCATGACTTACCACTCTGGTTGGAAGAAGGAGAGGAAGACGAGGTGTACTCAGCACCTCTGTGCACCTTAGATACCACTAGAAGAGACCCCCCAACCGAGGATGACTTGATCGAGACCTTGATCCAAAATCCACCTTCCAGTGCACTACCCTTAGAGAAATTAATGGAGGATGCCCAAGCTAGCACCTTAGTGGATCTTTGTACAACCAACCCTGTTACTCCCAGAGTCAAGAATGTGGAGTTCGGCCCTGAGAAAGCATTGAAGATCAGCTCCTCCCTATCTCCTTCCCAGGAAAAGGAGCTGTGTAGTCTGTTGGCCAATCACTTAGATGCTTTTGCTTGGAGCTATAAGGAAATGAAAGGAGTCCATCCTTCGGTCTGTGCCCATCATATATACATCAAAGAGGACTGTAAACCAGATAGGCAACCTCAGAGGAGAATGAATCCAGCCCTTAAGGACATTGTCAAGGAAGAATTTCAAAAACTGTTGGATGCCGGATTCATCTACCCCATCTCAGATAGTGAATGGGTGTCCCCTCTAGTATTGGTTCCCAAGAAAAATGGGAAATGGAGAATCTATGTGGACTACTGAGAACTGAACAAAGCTACCAAGAAGGACCATTTCCCTCTACCTTTCATAGATCAAGTGTTGGATGGACTGGCAGGAAAGAAGTTCTTCTCTTTCCTGGATGGGTTTAGTGGGTATAACCAAATCCAAATCAGCCCGGAAGACCAAGATAAGACCACCTTCACTTGTCCTTGGGGTACCTTTGCCTATCGAGTCCTTCCCTTTGGGCTATGCAATGCTCCTGCTACCTTTCAGAGAGCTGTCTTGAGCATCTTCTCGGAGCTGGTCCATGATGCAGTTAAAATCTATATGGATGACTTTACTCCTTATGGGGCCAACTTCCAGGAAGCATTGACCAACCTGGGAAAAGTCCTAACCAAATGCACCGAGATGAACTTGTCCCTTAGTCCTGAAAAATGTGAATTCCTAATGACTGAAGGGACCGTGCTAGGCCATACCATTTCTTGCCAAGGATTGCAGGTGGATCCTAACAAAATTGCTCTCATCAAGAGGGTTCCACCTCCTCAAAAGGTCAGGGATGTCCGGAGTTTCTTGGGATTAGCAGGATACTACTGGAGATTCATTAAAGATTTCAGCAAGCTAGCCTCGCCATTGTTTGGCCTGTTGGCAAAAGATGTGGAGTTTAATTGGACGGACGATTGTCAGGGGGCTTTAAATGAGTTAAAGGACAAGTTGGTGTCAGCCCCAATCCTGAGAGGTCCAAACTGGGCCCTACCTTTCCACATCCACACTGATGCCTCGAACAAATCCATAGGTGCAGCTTTAGGACAAGTTGAGCAGAAACTTCCATATGCCATTTACTTTTTTAGCAAAAACTTGTCCAAAGCTGAGCTGAATTACACTGTAACCGAGAAAGAATTCTTGGTTGTGGTCCATGCATTGAACAAGTTCCGACATTATATTACTGGTTACCATACCTTTGTCCATACTGACCATGCTGCTATTAGATATTTAATGAATAAACCAGATGTGAATGCTCGTATTATTAGATGGTTACTTTTATTGCAGCAGTTTGATTTGACCATTGTTGACAAACCAGGTAGAGAAAATGTTATTGCTGACTTTTTATCTAGATTGGATTTGTCTGCAGATGAGGATGGAACAGTGGAGGACCAGATGCCTGATGAACATCTGTTTGCTATTTCAGTACTCTCTCCATGGTTTGCTGATATAGCAAACTATCTTGTTTCAGCACAGTTCCCTCCACACCTATCTTCCAGAGAGAAGAGCAGAATCATCAGAAAAAGTGCCTCATTTACTTGGATCGGGGGCAATCTGTTCAAGCTTGGCCCCAATCAGATCTTAAGGCGTTGTGTAAGGGAGGAGGAAGTCTTTGATATCCTCCTCACTTGTCATGATGGGCCTTGTGGAGGACATTTTGCAGCAAAGAGAACTGCCTTCAAAATCCTGCAGGCAAGCTACTATTGGCCCACACTTCATCAAGATGTCAGAAGATATGTCAGTCAGTGTGACCAATGCCAAAGAATGGGGAAACCGACCCAAAGGGATGAGATGCCTCTCCAACCTCAAGTGACTCTTGAGCCATTTGAGAAGTGGGGCATGGACTTTGTGGGCCCAATCAACCCCTCCTCGAGGCAAAGGACTTACATCATTGTGTGTACTGACTATCTGACAAAGTGGGCAGAGACCAAAGCAATCAAAGCAGCAACAGAAGAAAAGGTGGCCGAGTTCCTAAGAGAGAACATCTTCTATAAGTTTGGCTATCCAAGAGAGCTGGTCACCGATCAAGGGAGACAGTTCACCTCCAACCTGGTTGAAGATCTCCTAGCTCATCACAAGATCAAGCATAGGACTTCCACCCCTTATCACCCTCAAGCAAATGGGCAGGTGGAAGTCACCAATAGAGCATTAGAAGGGATCTTGACTAAGGTGGTGAGCAGCAGCAGAAAGGACTGGGCAGATCGCCTGGTTGAAGCCACATGGGCTTACAACACCACTTGGAAGACCACCACCGGCTTCACACCGTATGAGCTGGTCTATGGGAAGAAAGCTTTGCTGTCCATTGAGTTTGAGTACAACACTTTGAGGATGGCAGCTCAGCTGGACCTAGATCTCAGCCATGCACAACAAGAAAGGCTACTGCAGCTGAATGGCCTGGATGAGCACCGAATGCAGGCCCTCCTTCACTCAGAAGTGGTTCAACTTCAGAGAAAGGTGTGGCATGACCAACATCTCCATGACAAGCAATTTCAGCTGGGAGATTGGGCTTTGTTGTATGACTCCAGATACAAAGACTTCAAGGGGAAGCTGAGAACCAGATGGCTAGGACCATATGCAGTGGAGAAATGCCATGACAATGGATCTGTCCTCATTCGAACCATTGATGAGGAAGCCATTCCCATGCTTGTCAATGGGCATCAATTGAAGATCTACAGGAGACCTCTCTCAAGACAAGAGTTCATCAAAACTATGGAGAAATCTGTATTGGTCATAGAGAAGGGTTCTGCCTCTGCTTTTGGCATACCCTAAGGGATATGAAAGAAAAAAAAAAAAAAAGAGAAAAAAAATAATAATAAAGATCCTTGGGTGAAAACCTCTCTGAGGCGCCCAAGGCAGGTGGTAGGGGTGAAAACCTCATTGAGGCACCCCTATTGTCTTTCAAAAAAAAGAGAGAAAAGGTTTGAAAAGATCCTTGAGTGAAAACCTCTCTGAGGCGCTCAGGGCAGATGGCACGGGTGAAAACCTCTTTGAGGCGCCCCTGTTATCTCTCAAAAAAAAGAAGAAAAAAAAAAGAAAAAAAACAATAAGCAAAATATGGTAAAATTGCATGCAGGTTGCAGATGTTCAATGGAGGAGAGGAAGCCTTCAACTCAAAGCCAAGGGTCCTTATCATGCTGTCAAGGAACCTCACCAGCACCTCCTCCAAGGGTACCCATGTTTTTTCAAGGTATGTGCAATCTTATCATGGTTTGAATCTTCTACAGGAAGATGCTGTCTTTCTACAGGAAGATGCAGTCTTTCTACAGGAAGGTGCGGATTTTCTACAGGAAAGTACAGACTTTCTACAGGAAGGCCGAACTTTCTACAGGAAGCTCTGTGTTCTACAGGACTTCCTGTAGGAGTTTTGGACGGCCCAGAATTCATCTTAAAAGGAGATTTAGCGACTATGGATTGGTTTGGTTGCATGCAAGCCTCTGTTGGCACCCTTGCACATTGCTGTCACCTTGCTCCACCATCCTTGTCGACATGCGACCAAGTCCCCTGCACCAACAAAGAAGATCGATGAGTTCTTGCGGGAAAAGCCATTTTCAAAGTTAAACAAATGCTGGGATCTCATACCGCAGGCATCAAGAGCTCCGGGAACGTGATTGAAAGGCCAGAGCCTCTGTCGTGCAGCATGCACCCAAGGAGAAAGGACTGTTACGAGACACCTCGCGGGAATCCTGTAACAGTTCAACCTGCTCGAGTGGATACCATTCACAGCACCGCCATCTGAAATGAAACGCGGGCACATGCAAGCAAAACATCCACTCCATCGTTGGCAGCCTGTAACCACGAGCCTCTGGGTCTGTGTAAGTCGCATGCAGCAGGTAGATCCACGCACCATCGTCCAAGAACTGGAAAAATCGTGTGCAGCCACACAGGTAAGTGTCTCAACCCTTCCTTCCATCAAATCGCATGAATTTTACTTTGAAATTGTTTGCATAGCGTAAAATTGAATGGTTGAGCGGCCGTATGGCCAGTCGACTGGCCACGTCGGCTAGTTAAAGTGTAATTGGATGTTTGGGTGGCGGCCACGACAAAGAGAATGAGCGACACGCACGTGAGAACACTCCCGTCAGAAGCATGAGTTTAACAAGAAAAGGCGGCGGCAAATCTGTGGGAATGGATGCGGTAGCAAGTGAATACGCAGTCGAATGATGGATGACGTCGCCCAATGGTCTGGCGAGGACAGCTCATCCCCCGCGCCACGGATTGCGCCGATTCAAAATCTAATCGGCTAGATCATGCGCATGCATTTATCAACCACCACTTCAAAACTCGGGTGGCTATTCTGATCTCCTCTGCACTTTGATACGCCGAGCTGTTGGCTACCAGAACGCCGGTGAAGCACACCTCGAGCGTGGGCCAACTACAGTCCTCCCCGAGAATTGCGCACAGTTTCTACAGGAACGCAGTTCTATAGGAATGCAATTCTACAGGAATGCAGTTCTACAGGAACGCAGTTCTACAGGAACGCAGTTCTACAGGAACGCAGTCTACAGGAACGCAGTCTTCTACAGGGAAGCGGGTGCTTCACGAAAAAAGGTGGCCAATTAAAGAGGTAACCCTGAACTCTTCATGCAACTGGTTAGTAAGAGTGGCAAGACCATCGTCCACAGTTTGGTCATAAAGATATTGGTGGAATTGTTGTTTGTTGTGCCTATGCTGTCGTTCTACAGGATGTCAGTATAAGTAGACTGTGTTGAATTTTGTGGATTATATGCATGCTCTGTCTTAATAGACCAAATCTCTTTTGCATTTGCCACCTTTAATTAAAACAACCGTGTCCATCATGCCGGGTGGGTTTATAAGATGGGAACCCACTGATTCAACCAAATTAAGGGAAAACCCAACAGTGGTAGAGCTCTTCACCAGAGCACAATGGATGCCTTTTTGTGATAAGCTGCAGGGCTACGATGTTGAAGTGGCCGAAGAATTCTTGCAGGCTCTGAAGCCTAAATCCCAGACACTGGCCACAGTGAACTTCAGAGGTCTAAGCCTCAAGATCACCCCGGAACATATCAGTCGGATCACAGAACTTCCTATGGGTTTGCCGTGGGATAAGGAAGAACGAAAGTTGAGCCAGCAGGCAAAGAAAGAATTCTTTCCACCTGAGGAAGAATTCTCGGAGGACAAAAATGGGGTGCGAAGAACGAGCCTGTTGCCACCTTGGAATGAAGTCAGTTTGCAAATCATGAAATATATCACTTGTGAAGGCCGTTTCAGCATCGTGTATGCATATCACTTTCGGCTGCTCACTGAATTGAGGCACCGAATTGATCTTCCTATAGAACAAAAACTGAGCATCCCTTATTACCTACTGCAGTCTCTAATGGAGTGTGCCACCAAGCTGAAAGAGGGCATACCAGATCAGATAGCCCACCATGGGTTGATCAAGCTTCTTGTGGAAGATGCATTTCACTCATATAAGGTCCCCCTCTCATGGGAATCCTTCCGGAATTTAACAAAAGATGGGGACATTAAGATGTTGATCGAAGAAACGGGTTCCTCCAGTAGTGAGGAACAAGAAGCAGTGGCCGAGGGACAGAGAGAAGAAGGCCAAGAGACCCCGACAACAGTACAGAAGAAAGAACAAAGGAAGAAGCATGAGGAAAAGGAGGACAAAGAAAAAGGTGGCAAACCAATCCTGTCAGCAAGGGAAAAGAGGATGAAGAGCAGAATGGACAAAGCTGAGGTGGTCCACGTCAGCCCAAGTACCTCAACAGCACCTGCAACCAAAGAAAAAAGTAAAACTCAGGCAGGCAAGCAAGCGGAGGTGGAGACACTTGTGTCTACAGGAAAGCAGAAAGAGGCTTCTACAGGAAGCCCGAAGATCGTTGAGAAGCAGGCTTCTACAGGAAGCCCAAAAGCAAAGACCAAAGCTTCTACAGGAAGCCCAAAAACAAAGACAAAGGCTTCTACGGGAAGCCCGAAATTGCAAAAACAGGCTTCTACAGGAAGCCCGAAATTGGAAAAAGGGCCTCCTACAGGAAGCATGAAAGTCATTGAGAAACAGGCTCCTACAGGAAGCCTAAAGACAGAAAAAGGGCCTTCCACAGGAAGCCCGAAGACTACCAAAGCAGGGACTTCTGCAGGAAGCCCGGTAGTGGCTAAAGCCGGGTCTTCTACAGGAAGCCCAAAAGCGCGAAAGAAAGAATCTTCTACAGGAAGCCCAAAAGCGGGAAAGAAAGAATCTTCTACAGGAAGCCCGAAATCTGAAAAGGAGGGGCCCTCTACAAGGAGCTCTGAGAGAGCAAAACGCAAGAAAGAGAAGGCTGGTATTCTAGAAAAGGTGGCAGCAGCGGCACTGGCCGCCCTCAGTACACCTCCAAAGCCAAAGGAGAAGAGAGAGAGGGAGACCCCTCTACCATCTGAAGCCAGGAGAAGCAAGAGGATAACCACGGGCAAGCCACAGCCTCCACCCGGCAGCCAAACCATTTTAGGGGATGTCCCTACTTCACCCAGTGCAAGAACCCCCTCTAAAACAGCAGCCACCCCCGAGAAGGGAAGCCCAAAAATAACTTCCTGGACACGAAAAATAGGCCAATCGCCTTCCGAAGCCCGGCTCAAGGAAATAGGAAAGGGGGAAGAAGCATCACCTTCGTCACCACCAGGGGCAGCAAAGGCAGGGCCGCCAAAAACGGGAAAGGAAGAAGCGCCACCCTCGGCAGAAAAGGCAGGGCCACCAAAAACAGGACAGGAAAAGCATGCTCCGGGCTATAGTTCTCGGCCAAAGACGAGGAGCCAGGGCAAAGTTGCTCAAGGATGAGCAAATAGTTTAGCTGGGGGGTGATGATGAGCCCCAATTTTTGGTACAATTTGGGCTCATTTGGCCTACTTGCTTTGCTCAAACCATTCATTTTTTATTGCTTATGCATTCATTTCTTGGTTTATTCGTGTTGTTTGTAGGAAGAAGTGTAGGCATTCTATCTACGTGACTAGCACATGATGATTTCAGGTTTTGGCATTAAAAGGGAGCAAAGACCACGAAAAAGGAGACAAGGAGACAATGAGGTGGCACTGCTGGTTTTTAGGAGAGGATGTCCACGGTCTTGGGGACCTTCCTCGTAATTCCCACCATAGCTCCGAGCTCCAATCCATCTCCCCACCGAGCTTAGAGGCAGCCAACTGTTCTACAGGAACAGCAGTTATAACTGTTCTACAGGAACAACAGTTATAACTGTCCTACAAGATCAGCAGTTTAACCTTCAGTTGGGCAGCCGAGCTCCACAAATCAAGGACACCTGTTGGATGATCATTTTGCATAAATACTGAGGCCGTAGCCTTGGATAGAAGCTTTTTGAACTTTTGTATTGCTCTTGTAATTTGGAAGTACGAGCTACAGCTCGGTTTTTTTAAGCCAGTTTTGGCATGACATCAGACTTTCGTTTATGAATAAAGGCAGGCAGATTTTGATCTCATTTTGAGTTTCTAAGGGAGCTATAGCTCTCAGGTTAGGGCCCAACCTGAGAGCAATAGATCTCCTCGGTGTTGTAATGTTGTTTGCATTTTGTTCCAGCACTTTGAATTTTTACTTTGACATGCAATTTGAATTTACAGTCTGTTAATTTAGTCTTTTTCATGAGCTTAGATAGGATTAGTTTATGGTGAATTTGTTTCCAGTTGCTTAGGTTAGAATAGGATAGCTATAATTCATTGGAGCTCCAGAAAAAGGTTGTTAAAGCTCACTGCCATCTCTCTTAGGGATTGGGGTGCAGTCCATAACCAACCACCAAAAAGAAATGCAGTTCTTCTCACTTCCATGCAAGCTGCAACATAAACATTTTCGTTGAAGATCCATCCATGCCCTTTTGACATTGAACCATACTTCTACATTTCACTTCCATGCACGAGTTTCATTTCTTGGTTTTCCACTGCTGTTCATAGGTTTCATGGCACAGTTATCATAGGTTAATGAATTCTTGTTTTTGGTGCATAAGTCATTTGTTTCATTTACGCTGCTCCATATCATTCCACTTCCTTCTCCTTCTTCTTGATCTCTCCTCAATCCACCTACTCAGCCTCTGTCCAACTCATTTACCCTCCAACTCATCCATTAACCACTTAGCTTCATTTACTTAAACTTTCGTTGATTCCATCCTTCCAACCATCAACCACTATATGCACTCTTCCTCCATCTGACTTCTCTGCTCCTGAGCCATCACCAGCTCCATCTCCATCTCACCTATCCTCCCACACCACTCCAACACTTCACCATCTCCTAAAACTTCCTCGGTCAAACATCCTGTAGAATTGCACAGACTTCCTGTAGAAATCTCTGAGTTTTCTGTAGGATCCCCTGCAGACTTCTTGTAGAAGCTTGCAAACTCGGTTGCTGAGCATCCGAACGTGGTAGACTTCTGTGGACTGATGCTAGAGACCCTCTGGGACCTCCCCTAGCCATCCTGACCTTGCCCATGCTTTCCTTCCATTCCAACCGCTCCTGCACAACCAAACCCTAATCAAAAGCATCATCACAATAAATCCAACCACTTAACGAAAAAATACAAAAACATGTCTTTTCAAATGCAAGTAATGGCATCATTGGTAGTGGTTTCATTCACAGTTTTGCATAGTTAGGGTCTAGCTAGTCAAACTAGGGTTTACTAGGGTTTTCATGCTTTGTTGGCTTTCAGTTTCTTTTTGCAGTAGACTAGTCTCCTTTGAGTTAGCTTTCGTCCATCATTCATAAAGCTTCTTCTGTGAGCCTATAGAAGTTGGCTTGAGCCCTAGCGGACTTGTGCCAGCTGACCAAGTGACAGCTGCGACAAAAGCTAGTACTTGTGCATACAGCACCGTCGCTTCCAAGTTTGTACGAACTACCGGGTTGATAAAATTAGAGATAGGAAGCCCTAGGAGTTGTAGCATTATTGCTACAATACTGGATCCCACCATCTTTTTGGCGCCATTGTCAGGGAAGCGTCAGAGTATTAGTAATTGTTGCTTTTCTTCTACTTTCTTACTCTCGCCTTCTGCTAAGTAGTTTACTTCATTTCCATTCTGCAAAAGTAGCATAGACATTTCCTGCTTTCATAGATTAGCATTTCCTGCTTTCATAGATTAGCATTTCCTTTCTGCAAGCGTAGATTAGCATTTCCATTCTTGCAATTTCATTTGAGCAAAGTAGATAGTTCTTTCCTGCTTTCAGTTTAATTCTGCATCTTTCATAGTTAGTTGAAGATCAATCTGTCTCAGTTTTGCAGGTACCAAAAAGAAAAGCAAAGCAAAAACAATCAAAAGAAAAAGAAAGTCTTTTCCATTTCATGCCTCGTAGGAACCGAGATAGATCAGGCAAATTCCTACCAAACATCCCCACCACATCACTTAGTCACCCTTCTCTCTTCTTTGGTGACAGTGACCCAGAAGAACCTATAGGTGAACATCCTAAGATATCCAAAGACCCTATAGTAGAAGAAGAGTTAGAGGCCACTCCATCTGAAGCTATGGCTGACAATAGAAGAGAAGATGAGAGAATAGAAGGTGCCTTCCCCATCCGAGAGACCAATGGAGAGATGAAAATGAAGAACATTAGCCCCTCTGCCTTACCTCACTTCCATGCGCTGACCACTGAAGATCCGGATACCTTCCTATTTGAGTTTGTTGTCCTTTGCAGAACCTATGACTATACTGAAGATGAGCAAAAGCTGAAACTTTTCCCTTCCACTCTTAAGGATGCAGCACTACGCTGGTTCATGGGCTTACCTGGGAATAGTATCACCACTTGGGCTCAAATGCAGCAAGCTTTCAATACCAAGTACCGGGATTACTGTAGGTCCAAGGAAACAAAGGGGGAAATCTTTCGGATGTCCATGGGAAATGATGAGTCCTTAGAGGATTATGAGGAGAGGTTCCAACTAAGCTATAAGCGGGCCAGGTGCACACTTGACCCTGAATCCCTCAAGTTGGTCCTGCTCCGAGGAGTCCCTGAAGACCTCTTAGATACCCTTCACATGTTAGCTGGGGGGGACATTTACCAACTGCCTTATGAGGACATCAAGACTGTGTTTAGAAACCACTCCAGGGCAGCTCGGAAACGAGGTAGAGGAAACCACCTCTCATCTAGTGTCCCTTTCTCCAAACATGAGCTTGCAAATCAATTAGAAGATCTTAAGAGCGAGGTGAGACAGACCATTGCCATGCAGCTTGACACATTCATGATTCAGCAAAAGAAAGAAGAAGCTGAGAGAGCCTTGGCTGTCTTCTGCCCTAGGTGCACAAGGAGACACCCTAAGAACGAATGTCCATTGCATTCGGTTGAAGTGTGTTTCGTCTGTGAGGAGGACCATCCCACAAATCAGTGTCCAACCTTACCTGGGTTTAAAGCCATGTACCAAGGGATAGAAGCTCCCACAGAGCCTCTCTATTACCTCAACCAAAGGAGGCCACAGGGATCTAGACCTTATCAGCAGGGGATGCAAGGGGCATCTCAAGCTTATTACAGCCCCAACCAATCAACTCCTATGCCTTCCTGGGGTCCCCCTGCTCATCCTTCATGGTCCATGCCTCCTCCATGGTCTTATCCACCTCAGTACCCCACTCAACCTACTTCTCATTCATATCACTCACATGCCCAGTCGCAGCCTCAATGGAATGCACCTCAGTCGAGGTGGAGGCCCCAATACCACACTCCTCCTGCCATCTTGCCTCCACCACCAGTTCAACCTCAGCCATTACCTCCTGCTCCTCCAAGGCAACCTCAAATGCCTGCTCAACCGAACCCGAACCCCAACAATAGACAGGCCCAGTAGGTATACACTGGGGAAACCTCATGCCCTACCTATGCTGTGGAGATCCAGGAGATCAATCTTCGATCTGGAAGGACTCTACCAGATCACCAACCTCCTCCCCCAGAGGATGAGGAAGATAAACAGGGAAGTGAACCGAAGGTTATTCCACCCTTTCCTGAGAGACTAACAACCACCACACAACCCAACCCAGAGGAGGATGAGCTTCTGGGTGAGCTCAAGCAGTTGTGTGTAAAAATACCACTTCTCCAAGCCATCAAGGATGTGCCAATATACAACAAACTGGTTAAGGAGAAGTGTTTCAAACACCCAGGCAGACGGAAGAAAGATGCCTCAACTATCAATGTCATAGGACAACTGTCTGACCTTATGTTAGGACAAGTCATCTGCCCAAAGTACCTAGATTCTGGAAGTCCTATAGTAGATGTTCACATCAATGGCACCATTATACCTCACACCTTGATTGATCTGGGGGCTGCCATTAATGTGATGACCAGGGATACCATGCTTAAGCTTAATCTTCAGGGTTCCTTGAGAAAGACCTCGACAGTACTGCAATTAGCAGATCGCTCCACCGTGACTCCCGAAGGGATTGTGGAGGATGTCTTCATCTCTATTGACTCTTGGGAATACCCTGCAGACTTCCTGGTTCTGCAACCAAAGGCCAAGCTTACTGGATATCCTCTCATTTTGGGAAGGCCTTGGTTAGCTACTGCAGATGCTTACATAAGTTGTCGTGCAGGAAACATGACCATCAAGAATGGTCCCATGTCCAAGCAGCTAGTCCTATACCCTCCTGCCCAACCCTCCTTAGAGCATGACTTACCACTCTGGTTGGAAGAAGGAGAGGAAGACGAGGTGTACTCAGCACCTCTGTGCACCTTAGATACCACTAGAAGAGACCCCCCAACCGAGGATGACTTGATCGAGACCTTGATCCAAAATCCACCTTCCAGTGCACTACCCTTAGAGAAATTGGTGGAGGATGCCCAAGCTAGCACCTTAGTGGATCTTTGTACAACCAACCCTGTTACTCCCAGAGTCAAGAATGTGGAGTTCGGCCCTGAGAAAGCATTGAAGATCAGCTCCTCCCTATCTCCTTCCCAGGAAAAGGAGCTGTGTAGTCTGTTGGCCAATCACTTAGATGCTTTTGCTTGGAGCTATAAGGAAATGAAAGGAGTCCATCCTTCGGTCTGTACCCATCATATATACATCAAAGAGGACTGTAAACCGGTTAGGCAACCTCAGAGGAGAATGAATCTAGCCCTTAAGGACATTGTCAAGGAAGAATTGCAAAAACTGTTGGATGCCGGATTCATCTACCCCATCTCAGATAGTGAATGGGTGTCCCCTCTAGTGTTGGTTCCCAAGAAAAATGGGAAATGGAGAATCTGTGTGGACTACCGAGAACTGAACAAAGCTACCAAGAAGGACCATTTCCCTCTACCTTTCATAGATCAAGTGTTGGATGGACTGGCAGGAAAGAAGTTCTTCTCTTTCCTGGATGGGTTTAGCGGGTATAACCAAATCCAAATCAGCGCGGAAGACCAAGATAAGACCACCTTCACTTGTCCTTGGGATACCTTTGCCTATCGAGTCCTTCCCTTTGGGCTATGCAATGCTCCTGCTACCTTTCAGAGAGTTGTCTTGAGCATCTTCTCGGAGCTGGTCCATGATGCAGTAGAAATCTATATGGATGACTTTACTCCTTATGGGGCCAACTTCCAGGAAGCATTGACCAACCTGGGAAAAGTCCTAACCAAATGCACCGAGATGAACTTGTCCCTTAGTCCTGAAAAATGTGAATTCCTAATGACTGAAGGGACCGTGCTAGGCCATACCATTTCTTGCCAAGGATTGCAGGTGGATCCTAACAAAATTGCTCTCATCAAGAGGGTTCCACCTCCTCAAAAGGTCAGGGATGTCTGGAGTTTCTTGGGATTAGCAGGATACTACCGGAGATTCATTAAAGATTTCAGCAAGCTAGCCTCACCATTGTTTGGCCTGTTGGCAAAAGTTGTGGAGTTTAATTGGACGGACGATTGTCAGGGGGCTTTAAATGAGTTAAAGGACAAGTTGGTGTCAGCCCCAATCCTGAGAGGTCCAAACTGGGCCCTACCTTTCCACATCCACACTGATGCCTCGAACAAAGCCATAGGTGCAGCTTTAGGACAAGTTGAGCAGAAACTTCCATATGCCATTTACTTTGTTAGCAAAAACTTGTCCAAAGCTGAGCTGAATTACAGTGTAACTGAGAAAGAATTCTTGGCTCTGGTCCATGCATTGAACAAGTTCCGACATTATATTACTAGTTACCAGACCTTTGTACATACTGACCATGCTGCTATTAGATATTTAATGAATAAACCAGATGTGAATGCTCGTATTATTAGATGGTTACTTTTATTGCAGCAGTTTGATTTGACCATTGTTGACAAACCAGGTAGAGAAAATGTTGTTGCTGACTTTTTATCTAGATTGGATTTGTCTGCAGATGAGGATGGAACAGTGGATGACCAGATGCCTGATGAACATCTGTTTTCTATTTCAGTACTCTCTCCATGGTTTGCTGAAATAGCAAACTATCTTGTTTCAGCACAGTTCCCTCCACACCTATCTTCCAGAGAGAAGAGCAGAATCATCAGAAAAAGTGCCTCATTTACTTGGATCGGGGGCAATCTGTTCAAGCTTGGCCCCGATCAGATCTTAAGGTGTTGTGTAAGGGAGGAGGAAGTCTTTGATATCCTCCTCACTTGTCATGATGGGCCTTGTGGAGGACATTTTGCAGCAAAGAGAACTGCCTTCAAAATCCTGCAGGCAGGCTACTATTGGCCCACACTTCATCAAGATGTCAGAAGATATGTCAGTCAGTGTGACCAATGCCAAAGAATGGGGAAACCGACCCAAAGGGATGAGATGCCTCTCCAACCTCAAGTGACTCTTGAGCCATTTGAGAAGTGGGGCATGGACTTTGTGGGCCCAATCAACCCCTCCTCGAGGCAAAGGACTTACATCATTGTGTGTACTGACTATCTGACAAAGTGGGCAGAGACCAAAGCAATCAAAGCAGCAATAGAAGAAAAGGTGGCCGAGTTCCTAAGAGAGAACATCTTCTATAAGTTTGGCTATCCAAGAGAGCTGGTCACCGATCAAGGGAGCCAGTTCACCTCCAACCTGGTTGAAGATCTCCTAGCTCATCAAAAGATCAAGCATAGGACTTCCACCCCTTATCACCCTCAAGCAAATGGGCAGGTGGAAGTCACCAATAGAGCATTAGAAGGGATCTTGACTAAGGTGGTGAGCAGCAGCAGAAAGTACTGGGAAGATCGCGTGGTTGAAGCCACATGGGCTTACAACACCACTTGGAAGACCACCACCGGCTTCACACCGTATGAGCTGGTCTATGGGAAGAAAGCTTTGCTGTCCATTGAGTTTGAGTACAACACTTTGAGTATGGCAGCTCAGCTGGACCTAGTTCTCAGCCATGCACAACAAGAAAGGCTACTGCAGCTGAATGGCCTAGATGAGCACCGAATGCAGGCCCTCCTTCACTCAGAAGTGGTTCAACTTCAGAGAAAGGTGTGGCATGACCAACATCTCCATGACAAGCAATTTCAGCCGGGAGATTGGGCTTTGTTGTATGACTCCAGATACAAAGACTTCAAGGGGAAGCTGAGAACCAGATGGCTAGGACCATATGCAGTGGAGAAATGCCATGACAATGGATCTGTCCTCATTCGAACCATTGATGAGGAAGCCATTCCCATGCTTGTCAATGGGCATCGATTGAAGATCTACAGGAGACCTCTCTCAAGACAAGAGTTCATCAAAACTATGGAGAAATCTGTATTGGTCATAGAGAAGGGTTCTGCCTCTGCTTTTGGCATACCCTGAGGGATATGAAAAAAAAAAAAAAAAAAAAAAAAAGAAAAAAAAAAATAATAAAGATCCTTGGGTGAAAACCTCTCTGAGGCACCCAAGGCATGTGGTAGGGGTGAAAACCTCATTGAGGCGCCCCTATTGTCTTTCAAAAAAAAGAGAGAAAAGGTTTGAAAAGATCCTTGAGTGAAAACCTCTCTGAGGCGCTCAGGGCAGATGGCACGAGTGAAAACCTCTTTGAGGCGCCCCTGTTATCTTTCAAAAAAAAAGAAGAAAAAAAACAATAAGCAAAATATGGTAAAATTGCATGCAGGTTGCAGATGTTCAAGAGGAAGCCTTCAACTCAAAGCCAAGGGTCCTTATCATGCTGTCAAGGAACCTCACCAGCACCTCCTCCAAGGGTACCCATGTTTTTTCAAGGTATGTGCAATCTTATCATGGTTTGAATCTTCTACAGGAAGATGCTGTCTTTCTACAGGAAGATGCAGTCTTTCTACAGGAAGGCGCGGATTTTCTACAGGAAAGTACAGACTTTCTACAGGAAGGCCGAACTTTCTACAGGAAGCTCTGTGTTCTACAGGAAACTTCCTGTAGGAGTTTTGGACGGCCCAGAATTCATCTTAAAAGGAGATTTAGCGACTATGGATTGGTTTGGATGCATGCAAGCCTCTGTTGGCACCCTTGCACATTGTTGTCACCTTGCTCCACCATCCTTGTCGACATGCGACCAAGTCCCCTGCACCAAAAAAGAAGATCGATGAGTTCTTGCGGGAAAAGCCATTTTCAAAGTTAAACAAATGCTGGGATCTCATACCGCAGGCATCAAGAGCTCCGGGAACGTGATTGAAAGGCCAGAGCCTCTGTCGTGCAGCATGCACCCAAGGAGAAAGGACTATTACAAGACACCTCGCGGGAATCCTGTAACAGTTCAACCTGCTCGAGTGGATACCATTCACAGCACCGCCATCTGAAATGAAACGCGGGCGCATGCAAGCAAAACATCCACTCCATCGTTGGCAGCCTGTAACCACGAGCCTCCGGGTCTGTGTAAGTCGCATGCAGCAGGTAGATCCACGCACCATCGTCCAAGAACTGGAAAAATTGTGTGCAGCCACGCAGGTAAGTGTCTCAACCCTTCCTTCCATCAAATCGCATGAATTTTACTTTGAAATTGTTTGCATAGCATAAAATTGAATGGTTGAGCGGCCGTATGGCCAGTCGACTGGCCACGTCGGCTAGTTAAAGTGTAATTGGATGTTTGGGTGGCGGCCACGACAAAGAGAATGAGCGGCACGCACGTGAGAACACTCCCGTCAGAAGCATGAGTTTAACAAGAAAAGGCGGCGGCAAATCTATGGGAATGGATGCGGCAGCAAGTGAATACGCAGGCAAATGATGGATGACGTCGCCCAACGGTCCGGCGGGGACAGCTCATCCCCCGCGCCACGGATTGCGCCGATTCAAAATCTAATCGGCTAGATCATGCGCATGCATTTATCAACCACCACTTCAAAACTCGGGTGGCTATTCTGATCTCCTCTGCACTTTGATACACCGAGCTATTGGCTACCAGAACGCCGGTGAAGCACACCTTGAGCGCGGGCCAACTACAGTCCTCCCCGAGAATTGCGCACAGTTTCTACAGGAACGCAGTTCTACAGGAACGCAGTTCTACAAGAACGCAGTCTACAGGAACGCAGTCTTCTACAGGGAAGCGGGTGCCTCACAAAAAAAGGTGGCCAATTAAAGAGGTAACCCTGAACTCTTCATGCAACTGGTTAGTAAGAGTGGCAAGACCATCGTCCACAGTCTGGTCATAAAGATATTGGTGGAATTGTTGTTTGTTTTTCCTATGCTGTCGTTCTACAGGATGTCAGTATAAGTAGACTGTGTTGAATTTTGTGGATTATATGCATGCTCTGTCTTAATAGACCAAATCTCTTTTGCATTTGCCACCTTTAATTAAAACAATCGTGTCCATCATGCCGGGTGGGTTTATAAGACGGGAACCCACTGATTCAACCAAATTAAGGGAAAACCCGGCAGTGGTAGAGCTCTTCACCAGAGCACAATGGATGCCTTTTTGTGATAAGCTACAGGGCTATGATGATGAAGTGGCCGAAGAATTCTTGCAGGCTTTGAAGCCTACATCCCAGACACTGGCCACAGTGAACTTCAGAGGTCTAAGCCTCAAGATCACCCCGGAACATATCAGTCGGATCACAGAACTTCCTATGGGTTTGCCGTGGGATAAGGAAGAACGAAAGCTGAGCTAGCAGGCAAAGAAAGAATTCTTTCCACCTGAGGAAGAATTCTCGGAGGACAAAAATGGGGTGCGAAGAACGAGCCTGTTGCGACCTTGGAATGAAGTCAGTTTGCAAATCATGAAATATATCACTTGTGAAGGCCGTTTCAGCATCGTGTATGCATATCACTTTCGGCTGCTCACTGAATTGAGGCACCGAATTGATCTTCCTGTAGAACAAAAACTGAGTATCCCTTATTACCTACTACAGTCTCTAATGGAGTGTGCCACCAAGCTGAAAGAGGGCATACCAGATCAGATAGCCCACCATGGGTTGATCAAGCTTCTTGTGGAAGATGCATTGCACTCATATAAGGTCCCCCTCTCATGGGAATCCTTCCGGAATTTAACAAAAGATGGGGACATTAAGATGTTGATCGAAGAAACGGGTTCCTCCAGCAGTGAGGAACAAGAAGTAGTGGCCGAGGGACAGAGAGAAGAAGGCCAAGAGACCCCGACAACAGTACAGAAGAAAGAACAAAGGAAGAAGCATGAGGAAAAGGATGACAAAGAAAAAGGTGGCACACCAATCCTGTCAGCAAGGGAAAAGAGGATGAAGAGCAGAATGGACAAAGCTGAGGTGGTCCACGTCAGCCCAAGTACCTCAACAGCACCTGCAACCAAAGCAAAAAGTAAAACTCAGGCAGGCAAGCAAGCACAGGTGGAGACACCTGTGTCTACAGGAAAGCAGAAATACGCTTCTACAGGAAGCCCGAAGATCGTTGAGAAGCAGGCTTCTACAGGAAGCCCAAAAGCAAAGACCAAGGCTTCTACAGGAAGCCCAAAAATCATTGAGAAACAGGCTTCTACAGGAAGCCCAAAAACAAAGACAAAGGCTTCTACGGGAAGCCCGAAATTGCAAAAACAGGCTTCTACAGGAAGCCCAAAGACAGAGACAAGGGCTTCTATAGGAAGCCCGAAATTGGAAAAAGGGCCTCCTACAGGAAGCCCAAAAGTCATTGAGAAACAGGCTCCTATAGGAAGCCTGAAGACAGAAAAAGGGCCTTCCACAGGAAACCCGAAGACTACCAAAGCAGGGACTTCTGCAGGAAGCCCGGGAGTGGCTAAAGCCGGGTCTTCTACAGGAAGCCCAAAAGCGGGAAAGAAAGAATCTTCTACAGGAAGCCCAAAAGCGGGAAAGAAAGAATCTTCTACAGGAAGCCCGAAATCTGAAAAGGAGGGGCCCTCTACAAGGAGCTCTGAGAGAGCAAAACGCAAGAAAGAGAAGGCTGGTATTCTAGAAAAGGAGGCAGCAGCGGCGCTGGCTGCCCTCAGTACACCTCCAAAGCCAAAGGAGAAGAGAGAGAGGGAGACCCCTCTACCATCTGAAGCCAGGAGAAGCAAGCGGATAACCACGGGCAAGCCACAGCCTCCACCTGGCAGCCAAACCATTTTAGGGGATGTCCCTACTTCACCCAGTGCAAGAACCCCCTCTAAAACAGTAGCCACCCCCGAGAAGGGAAGCCCAAAAATAACTTCCTGGACACGAAAAATAGGCCAATCGCCTTCTGAATCTCGGCTCAAGGAAATAGGAAAGGGGGAAGACGCATCACCTTCGTCACCACCAGGGGCAGCAAAGGCAGGGCCGCCAAAAACGGGAAAGGAAGAAGCGCCACCCTCGGCAAAAAAGGCAGGGCCACAAAAAACAGGACAGGAAAAGCATGCTCCGGGCTCTAGTTCTCGGCCAAAGACGAGGAGCCAGGGCAAAGTTGCTCAAGGATGAGCAAATAGTTTAGCTGGGGGGTGATGATGAGCCCCAATTTTTGGTACAATTTGGGCTCATTTGGCCTACTTGCTTTGCTCAAACCATTCATTTTTTATTTCTTATGCATTCATTTCTTGGTTTATTCGTGTTGTTTGTAGGAAGAAGGGTAGGCATTCTATCTACGTGACTAACACATGATGATTTCAGGTTTTGGCATTAAAAGGGAGCAAAGACCACGAAAAAGGAGACAAGGAGACAATGAGGTGGCACTACTGGTTTTTAGGAGAGGATGTCCACGGTCTTGGGGAACTTCCTCGTAATTCCCACCATAGCTCCGAGCTCCAATCCATCTCCCCACCGAGCTTAGAGGCAGCCAACTGTTCTACAGGAACAGCAGTTATAACTGTTCTACAGGAACAGCAGTTATAACTGTCCTACAGGATCAGCAGTTTAACCTTCAGTTGGGCAGCCGAGCTCCACAAATCAAGGACACCTGTTGGATGATCATTTTGCATAAATACTGAGGCCGTAGCCTTGGATAGAAGCTTTTTGAACTTTTGTATTGCTCTTGTAATTTGGAAGTACGAGCTACAGCTCGGTTTTTGTAAGCCAGTTTTGGCATGACATCAGACTTTCGTTTATGAATAAAGGCAGGCAGATTTTGATCTCATTCTGAGTTTCTAAGGGAGCTATAGCTCTCAGGTTAGGGCCCAACCTGAGAGCAATAGATCTCCTCGGTGTTGTAATGTTGTTTGCATTTCGTTCCAGCACTTTGAGTTTTTACTTTGACATGCAATTTGAATTTACAGTCTGTTAATTTATTCTTTTTCATGAGCTTAGATAGGATTAGTTTATGGTGAATTTGTTTCCAGTTGCTTAGGTTAGAAGAGGATAGTTATAATTCATTGGAGCTCCAGAAAAAGGTTGTTAAAGCTCACTGCCATCTCTCTTAGGGATTGGGGTGCAGTCCATAACCAACCACCAAAAAGAAACGCAGTTCTTCTCACTTCCATGCAAGCTGCAACATAGACATTTTCGTTTAAGATCCATCCATGCCCTTTTGACATTGAACCATACTTCTACATTTCACTTCCATGCACGAGTTTCATTTCTTGGTTTTCCACTGTTGTTCATAGGTTTCATGGCACAGTTATCATAGGTTAATGAATTCTTGTTTTTGGTGCATAAGTCATTTGTTTCATTTACGCTGCTCCATATCATTCCACTTCCTTCTCCTTCTTCTTGATCTCTCCTCAATCCACCTACTCAGCCTCTGTCCAACTCATTTACCCTCCAACTCATCCATTAACCACTTAGCTTCATTTACTTAAACTTTCATTGATTCCATCCTTCCAACCATCAACCACTATATGCACTCTTCCTCCATCTGACTTCTCTGCTCCTGAGCCATCACCAGCTCCATCTCCATCTCACCTATCCTCCCACACCACTCCAACACTTCACCATCTCCTAAAACTTCCTCGGTCAAACATCCTGTAGAATTGCACAGACTTCCTGTAGAAATCTCTGAGTTTTCTGTAGGATCCCCTGCAGACTTCCTGTAGAAGCTTGCAAACTCGGTTGCTGAGCATCCGAACGTGGTAGACTTCTGTGGACTGATGCTAGAGACCCTCTGGGACCTCCCCTAGCCATCCTGACCTTGCCCATGCTTTCCTTCCATTCCAACCGCTCCTGCACAACCAAACCCTAATCAAAAGCATCATCACAATAAATCCAACCACTTAACGAAAAAATACAAAAACATGTCTTTTCAGATGCAAGTAGCTTAGATGCATGTATTTCAGTTCACTGCAAGTAATGGCATCATTGGTAGTGGTTTCATTCACAGTTTTGCATAGTTAGGGTCTAGCTAGTCAAACTAGGGTTTACTAGGGTTTTCATGCTTTGTTGGCTTTCAATTTCTTTTTGCAGTTAGACTAGTCTCCTTTGAGTTAGCTTTCATCCATCATTCATAAAGCTTCTTCTGTGAGCCTATAGAAGTTGGCTTGAGCCCTAGCGGACTTGTGCCAGCTGACCAAGTGACAGCTGCGACAAGAGCTAGTACTTGTGCATACAGCACCGTCGCTTCCAATTTTGTACGAACTACCGGGTTGATAAAATTAGAGATAGGAAGCCCCAGGAGTTGTAGCATTATTGCTACAATACTAGATCCCACCAACAAGGACAGCAAAAGTAATAGGTAAATGTGTCCTTCCCTCTGTCCTCTTACCAATTCAGAGAAATTTCTTGTAAAAATAGCGATTTTATAATTTACTTATTTCAGTATGTTGTCGTTTTGTATCCATTGCATAGGTGCATAGCTGTGTTCCAAAAGACTTGAAACAGCAGGAACAGTGGGCATCCTTAAATTATAACAGCGAGGGGAGCAAGCATAAGTAAAGGGAATACGAGGGTGTTGTTATTTCAAAAAGGAAGAGCAAAAGAATACAAGTGGTGTTCCTTTTGAAAAAGGAACAGCAGACAAAAATGCAAGTGTCATTCCTTTGGAAAAGGAATAGCAAAAACAGAAAGTGTTGTTCCTTTGGAAAAGGAACAACAAAAATCAAAAACGTCGTTCCTTTGGAAAAGGAACAGCAGAAAAAACCAATGTCGTTCCTTTGGAAAAGGAACATCAGAAAACATCAATGTCGTTCCTTTGGAAAATGAACAACAAAAATAAAAAAACGTTGTTCCTTTGGAAAAGGAACAGCAGAAAACACCAATGTCGTTACTTTGGAAAAGGAACAGCAAAAATAAAAAATGTTGTTCCTTTGGAAAAGGAACAGTAGAAAACACCAATGTCGTTTGTTTGGAAAAGGAACAACAAAAAACAAAAGTGTTGTTCCTTTTGAAAAGGAACAACATAAATTGCGAATGTCGTTCCTTTGGAAAAGGAACAACAAGAAAATAAAAAATGTCATTCCTTTGGAAAAGGAACAGCAAACAACCAAAATGTCGTTCCTTTGGAAAAGGAACAAAAAAAAGGAAAAGTGTCATTCCTTTGGAAAAGGAACAGCAAAAATGCAGGATAAAAAGAACAGCAAAATTAAAGCAAAATGAACAGCTGATCCAAAAGGTGTTGTCCCTTTAGAAAAGGAACAGCAAAATGAAAATGTTGTCCCTTTGGAAAAAGGAACAGCAAAAATAATAAAATTGTTGCTGCTTCGAAAAGTAACAGCAGAGTGCTAATACAAAAAATGATTTAACAAAACAAAGAAATTATGTACAAAGTGTAAAAAGAGATGAATTACTTAATGAATCACAGGTGAGGAAGACTTCTCTCCCTCCCCCAAAATTTCCATATCAGAGTCTTCGCGTAGTTGCTGGCAGAAGGACTCCCGAGTAAGTGGTTTGCGATAAAGTCAAACTCGGTGGCCATTTGCCTTGAAGGCATATCCAGAACCATCAATAGTGATTAGAGTAAGAGTACCATTGTCATGTACCTTCTGGATTTCGTATGGCCCCAACCAACAAGTTTGAAGTTTCCCAGGAAAGTCCTGAAACCTGGAATCGTACAAAAGTGCCCAGTCTTCTTCGCGGAAGACTTTGTTTTAATGAGAGCATCATGCCATTTAGCTCGTTGTTGTTGGATTAGTGTGGTGTTTTGAAGTGCAGAGAGCCTGATTTCATCCAACTAATTGATCTGCTGTAATTAATTAATCTGTGCCTCGGTTAGATCTAAGCCAATTTCTTGTGCTATTTGCAATGTTTGGATTTCGAATTCTATGGGAAAAATGGGTTGCTTTCCAAACACTAATTGATAGGGTGAGTATCCGGTGGTGCTTCTCCATGTTGTTCTATAATCCCACAAGGCTTCTGGTAGTCTTACAGCCCATTCACGTCGATGTGACGCAATGGTTTTTGTTAGGATTGCTTCTATTATTTTATTGCTGCTTTCTGCCTGACCATTTGCTTATGGGTGATATGGAGTAGTGATTTTATGCTGGATATGATAGTTTTTGAGTGTTGCAGCTATTTTGTTACCAGTAAACCGTGGTCCACCGTTTGTAATTATATCTCTTGGAAGGCCATAGCGCACAAATATATGGAACAGGAACTGTATGAAATAATCCTCTGTAGCTCTTGGCAATTCCTCTTCTTCAACCCATTTGGTGACATATTCTGTTGCCACCAAAATATATGTCTTCTGGTTCGAGGATGGGTTAATTGGTCCAACGAAATTGAGGGCCCATCACTCAAATGGTTCAATGACTAGCTGTGGGTTCAGGGGCATTTCATTGGACTGACCAGGGCATCCTGCACTTTGGCAACTATCATAGGCTTGGATGAATTTCTTTGCGTCTTTGAAAATTGTGGGCCATTAATACCCTGTTTACAGTACCTTGTGTCTAGTTCTACGATCGGCAAAATGTCTGCCGCATGGTCCATCATAGCAAGCTTTTAAAATGTGAAATATTTCATCCTCACGGACGCATCTCCTGATGTGCATATCTGCCCCTGTGTGGAACAAGTAGCCCCCAATCCAAGAAAATCGAGCACTCCGCTGAACAATCTGTTTCCGCTCATTGGGGGTTAGATGTTTCGGTAATTTACCTACAGCTAGGTAATTGGAAACATTAGCATACCATGGCATTTTAACGGCGACAGCAAACAAATGCTCATCTGGAAATTGATCTTCAACTGTTGCTGCATCGATTGGTTTTGGCATTCGCGAGAGAAAATCAGCTACAGGATTTTCTTTTCCAGGTCGATCCTTGATTGTAATATCAAATTCCTGCAATAAAATCAGCCATCGAGTTATTCTGCCATTTGTGATAGGCTTGTTTGCTAAATATTTTATGGCAGAATGATCTGTATACAAGATAATAGGATATCCAGTAATGTAATGCCTGAACTTATTGATAGCATGTATTACAGCTAGAAATTCTTTTTCAGTAACAGTATAATTCAATTCAGCAGGGGATAAATTTTTGCTAATATAATAAATTGCATATGGTTTTTTATCCTCTTCCTGCCCAAGGACAGCTCCAATGGTTGTATTTGAGGCATCTGATGATATTTGAAATGGCAACTCCCAATTTGGTCCTCAAACGACTGGGGCTGTGGACACAAGTTTCTTCAGATCCTGGAAAGCACGTTCACATTTTTCTGTCCAAAGAAAGTCAACATTCCTTGTTAGTGCATACAGAGGTGCAGCAATATGCGAAAAATGTTCTATAAACCTCTTATAATAACCAGAAAATCCAAGAAAACTGCGTACCTCCGTTTGAGTGGTAGGAGTGGGAATTAGAAAAATTATTTGGATTTTGGCTGGGTCTACCTGAATGCCAACTGCTGAGATATAGTGTCCTAGAATAAGTCCTTCAGTCATCATCATATAACATTTTTCATGGCTTAAACAAAGCCTGGTAGCAATGCAGCGTTGTAGGACTTTTTCCAGTGTATGTAGTGCTGGATCAAAATCATCTCCGTACGGTGTAAAGTCATCCATATATACTTCAAGTCCTTCATTTATTAAGTCTGCAAAAATGCTGAGGATAGCCCTTTGGAATGTGGCCGGAGCATTGCATAAGCCAAAAGGTAGAACTTTGTAGGCAAATGTTCCCCAAGGACAAGTAAAAGTCATTTTGTCTTGGTCTTCAGGGGCAATCTGGATCTGATTGTATCCATTGAAGCCATCTAGGAAGGAAAAGAATTTCTTTCCTGCCAAAGTGTCTAATACTTGATCAATGAATGGAAGAGGGAAGTGGTCTTTTTGTGTTGCTTTATTTAGCTCTCTGTAGTCCACACAAATTCTCCACTTCCCATTCTTTTTTGGTACCACCACAAGTGGAGAGACCCATTTACTATCAGAGATAGGGTAGATGAAATTGACATCTAAAAGTTTTTGAAGTTCAGCTTTTACCACATCTTTTAGATGAGGATTAAGTCTCCTTTGAGGCTGGCGAATAGGTCTCGCATCTTTTTCTATGTAAATGTGGTGTGTACGTAATTGGGGATCAATTCCTTTCATATCAGGGTAGTCCCATGCTAATGCTTCTTTATATTTCCTCAATAATTGGATGAGCTTCCTTTCTTGTTCGGAGGTGAGGTTGGCATTAATGTTTAAGGTCTTTCCCGGTTCAATTTCCACAATTTTACTATTTGCAACAGAGGTAATAGGTATTGTTTGATCATGTGTATCTTTAAGAGGATCTTCTTCTAATTTGTTATCGAATGTTGCCTCTATCATGTGACATTGTGTGTGGGATCTGAGTTTAGTTTGACTAATAAAATTATTAATGGCATCATCTTCTATTTGGTCTTTGAAATCAAGTGCCTCTTGTATAGTTAATGGAGATCTAATGTTGTCAGTAAGGTATGATACAGGGTGCTTATTAGTTTTCATTATTGTGACACTTGGCTGCGCTGGAGGATATAAAGCTAAGTTCTTGATATTTGCTCCTCTGGTTATGGTCATATTGCCTTTTCAGCAGCCAATATAAGTATCGACGGTTGCAAGCCAAGGTCTACCTAAAATCAATGGATTTCCATCAAGTCGGTTTTTGGGATTTATTATCAGAAAATCGGTCGGATACTCCCAGGAGTCAACAGATACCATAATATCATGTAGTGTGCCTTCTGCCCTAACCACAGATTGGCCAGCCAGTTCTAGTAAAGTAAAGGTAGGTTCTACAGATGTAATGCCTAGCTTTTGGCAAGTCGTAGTTGTTAAGATATTGATTGCAGCTCCTAGATCAACTAAGGCATTGGAGAAGGTTTGACCATAAATTTGTATGGTTATTATTGAATTTCCTGGGTCTTCGTATTTAATGGGTGTTTCTTTTCCTGATAATAAGTCAGATAGAGTGCCAATTACTTGGACTCTTGAATTGTTTGTTATATTCCTCCTTGGTTTCTTTACACATAATTCTTTGATAGTCTTTGCATATATTGGGATGTCTTGAATGGCTTGGAGGAATGGAATTTTTATGTACAAGTTTTTTAATTCTCCCAGAATGTCAAAATCAGGATATTGTGTAGGTCAAGGTATGATTAATCATTCTGGGAATGGGGGAGAGGATGTGGTTGGTTGATTATGAATTTGTTGTATATTCACATCCTCTTCTTGTGACGGTTTTTCTCTAGGTAACTGATTTTCAACATGATCTGTCTTATCTCCCTCAGTTTCAATAATACTCCCAGATCTTAGCTAAAGATCATTACACTCCTTCATATCGGCTCCTATTTCTGGTGTTTCTACTATTTGTACAGATTGGACTGGTCTTTTATTTGGATTAGGGTTGGGTTGGGCTGGGAGTTGCAGTCTCAGGTTAGACTGGGAGTTTTGCTGTAAGGCTGGCAGTGTAGGTTGAGGGAGCGGAATGGTCCCTATTGGCTTATGCATCGGTCTTTGCCAGTTTATCTGCCAGGCTTGATTTTTTGAAGTAGGAGGGGTCCATTGTACTGGATATGCGTTACTTTTCCAATATGGTGGGGCATAGGGAAAATTCAGCCAATTGGATTGGCTTGCTTGATTCGGCCACGAGGTTGATGAAGGAAATGACTGTTGTGACCAATTCAGGAAGGGGGGTCGATTTTGCCACATATTATATTGTTGAGCATGATACTGTGGAGGCTGAAAAGAAGAAGTTGGGTGTGAAAACATACCAGATTGTTGCGACTACCATTGACGGCGTTGATTGAGCAGATACACCAAGTCTGGCTCTTCTTCTGCTTCCTTGTATACTGTTTTTAATCCGAGAAGTGAGGGACAGCTTTCCGTAAGGTGGTATTTTGTGCAAATGGAACAAATTTGGACTGCATCTAGTGGAAACTCCTGATGGCTATGTTTCTTCCTGCATTGGGGACAGAAGATTGCCAAATTCTGTTCTGCCTCCCCTTGCTTTTGTTTGGCCTGCATAATATCAAATTGTGTTGTTAGTGTCCCTAGTATATCAGTTTTAAAATTTTCCAATAAATTTCCAATTTCTTCACGCGTTACTCCTTCTGCCAAAATTCTATTATCTCTTACAAACCGATCATGTTCTGTCGGTTTTAGTCTTGTGCTGCCTCTCGAGCTCTTGATACATAAATCAATAATGTCAGCAAAATTTTCCTGATAAATATCTCCTTTTCCCATAATGTTTAATGTTTCAACCCATTTTTCCTTCATTCCCCTAATTAATGCTATTTTTAACACATTATCAGGTAAAGGTAGTGATGCATAAGGAGATCTTTGAAGATTATACTGAAAATGTTCCACATACTCCTCTAATGTTTAATTTGGTCTAGCTACCATCTGGAATATTTCGTCTTTTAGTTCTCTAGACCTGCAATAGTCCTGATATTTTTTCAGAAAAGACTCTTTCATTGGATCCTAGTTATTTATAACACTACCACCTAGTCCCATGAACCATCTTAAAGCAGCCCCTTTTAATGTAGAGGGAAATAATTTCAGTTTCTGGGGGTCGGTGGTGTAGTCATATCCCCTACACAGCACATCGAACTCATCCGGATCCTTTGATGTAAGACCGTGGAATGTGGGGATATGATGAAGAGGAATTGCTTTCATAGGTGCATTTGCTGCAGTATCCATGATGGGGTATTTCAATGTAGAGGTTTGGGTGTTTGGCTGGTTTTGGGCCATTTGGTCAAATATATGCCAATAACCTTCTGGGATATCTAGGAGGGTATTCCTAGGTTGAGAGGGAATGGCTTTAACAAGAATGGTTTTAATAGAACTTCCTTTATCTGGGATAATGAGAGTGCCTAATGTTTGAGGAGATTGAGTTTCTTCAACTTCGTTATAAATTATTTTTACAGCACTTCCCTTATCTGGGCTGCTTAATGGCTGAATTGCCCCAAGAGGAGACCTTGGTTCCTTAGTTTCTCCTGTCTCTCATATTCCTTCACAAAGGTTGCTAAAATTCCCTTCTTGCAATAGTTCTGGGCTATAATTTTCAATTTCTTGAAAATCTTGCTCTTCGGTTTCACTATGCACCTCAGCAAAGGCTACAGATGGTGATCCTATGGCCTGAAGGGAACTAGTAGGCTATCTAGAAATAACTTTTCTGGGTCCTATTGAAGGCTGAGATTCTGCTTTCTTGAAGATTTCTTCTATAAAGGTTGATCGGCCAAGGGTCACTGGCCCCTTAGCTTTTTCGGGCTTGGGTAGAGGTTTGGAATTATTTTCTGGCTTTTTCTGCTTAGTCATGCACAAAAATCAATTTCTAGATTCTACCCAAACAAAACAACAACAAATCTGCAGGAAAGCGGGCAGGGGAGCAGGGCTTTTACATGCTCCACACGTAGGTTCTTACCTTCCATTTTTAAAACCCAATTCTTCCCTAGCAGGCTCTTACACTACTCTGAAAAAGAGACAAATGGCTACACTCTTTCCCCGGCAACGGTGCCAAAATGTTGAGTTGAAAAAGGGTCTCTTTCACCTCTAATTACCTCACATTAATTTGTCAATCCAGGAACGTTTTTTTATTTCAAAGAGTGTCTCAGTTTGAGGCTATCATTTTCCAGAGTAATGCTAGTAGTATAGTGCTCAAAAATACAAGAGTAAACGGATGCTTGTTTACAGCAAACTACTTTTAAAGACTAAACCATGCATTCAAAAAACTAAGCAATTTATCAGTCAAGGGTTCAGTAACAGTAACTCATCCCTTTGTAAACTGATGGAACCAAAGGAAATCAGGGAACAGATCATCGATCTGGGAACCAGACAGTAAATGTCAATGCCCACTACAGTCTCAGATCGTTCTACACACCGAAGCAATAATAACGCAAATAACAGGAAATGGAACAACAAATAAGGAATGGAACAACAACTAGGAAACTGTAACAACAACTGAGTTTAATAAGCAGCAACACCTTAGTCTACAAGAATAAATGCAACAATCATGTCCTACAGAAATCAAATGGCAATCCCCTACCTTTAAGGATGAATCGAATAGCACACGGAAATAGAACAACACTGATTAATGATGGAATATGAAACAGCGCTTGAAAGCCAAATACAAATGCACAATAACTTAACACACGACACACCTTAATAGTAATCTGATCTTGGTAATCCAATTATCAGTCTTAGTTATAAGGAATACGACTGTATTTTGTAATGGAACAACAATGTCAATAGATTCAACAATCGCAAGGAAATATAATCTCTAAGATGAATTCAGTAATATCAATTAATAAGTGTTACAACACAGATACTCTGTAATTGAACAACAATAGTATTTTGTAAAAACCAGTTATATCAACACTTAAAGGAATAGCAATGCGTTGCAGAGTCGATATGATATTTCTGTCTCAGAAAGTGAGATTAATCAATAGATCAAACATAATAGAGTTGTGATGTAAAATAACAGAACATACCAGATTACCGAATAAAGTTGATAAGCAAAACCACGCATAAACCAAAAGTAATAGTACAAGAGCAAGTGTTCCACCAGGGTCGGGCCCTTAGCCTCCAGGGGCACACCGCTTGAGGTTATTCCAGGATCAAAGATGAAATAGTAACCAAGTTTGTATTAATGCATTAAACAGAATTACAATGGATCACTTCTCAACGAGAGTCGATGATCAAAGTCTCAAATTCAAGAAAAGTTACATAGAAACATCACAGACTATCCCCCCGGGCTAACGGTGCTGCCCCTTTTTATAATGGCGAAGGCGGAGATGTCTAGGTGAAAAAATAGTTAAAGCAGCGATCCCTCAGGATCAAAGGATCCTGAGGGATTTGCCAAACTGTTGACTCTCAGTTATCTCTTTACTTTCTTGTGCTGAGCCGCTATCTCCATTTCCTTTCCCTGGCTGATATGCTTTAATTTGGTTCGCCTTGTTTGCATGTGGTTCCCTTCCAAAGGGACAGCGGTTAACTTGGCCCTATCTTTTTCTTTGGGACGACAGTCTTTCGTTTTTCCCTTTTCCTGCATAAGAAATGACAATTGTCAGTGTTTTCGTTTTGCACATTAATCTTACAGATTTTGTCATAATTTCTTATTATCTACCTAGTTCATGATGCAAAGGGTTTGTAAGTTTGAATGAAAAGATGCCAAAATAATCACCAAAAACATACCTTCTTTAGTACTCCACAGTTGGTCAACAGGTGCATGCAATGGCTAGGTTTGGACAATAATCACAATGATTTCAACAATAGCACAATAATAACATGGTGTCAAGAGGCTTTAGAAATTGTAAATTGTTGACTGGTCGTAATGTTTTAACTTCGGAGCTCAACCTTATATCATCTTTTTTCCCTATTTTAATTTGAAATAGAGTATTGGTTGTGACACAGTCAGCAATGTGATGCAAAAGGTTACGATACAGAGCATTGGATCATAATATGATGACATTTTGACAGAGTATCAATTAAGTTAGTATGAAATTAGACCTAAAACAGAACATTACTAAGGACAGAGGTCTATCATGATAACTTTGAGGCATAATTTTGACAAAGACATAGGCATCATTTATAGTATAGACGAATCATTTCGTAGTATGAATAGGTCCTTAGGTTATCATAACAAAACTGGTATGCTCTTCTTATCATTTCCTTTCTGAATTATGAATTTCAAGGACTTTTTAATACTAGGTTTTTATGTCTATTAGTTGACAAATGAAATTTTCAACTAATAAAAACAAAATGACCTCCTAGATATCCAAATTTGATCTTTTGTCAATACTTCTCTTTGAAAACCCTTATGTCATACATGTTAGTGTATTTCCTTGTGAAACTTTCTATGCCATAAACAGTGATACTTGTGCCTATAAATGCCTTAAAAACATAATTAAGTCTTTGTACCTTATGTGACTGCTATTTTTTGTACTTTTAGATGACTACTCTATGAAGAATGATTGCCCATGAACAATGAATGCAATGTACTTTCTTTGGTTTTTTAAAGGTAGGAAGTAAATGGAATGAATGGTATTATTAAGTAATGAATGAGTGAAATGACATGGGTAATGAATGAGTGAAATGAAAAGTAAAGCATTAAAACTAGATTTTCTTACATATCTTTACTTCCCTTGTCATACTTGGACTCCTTGAATTAAAAGGTTTTCTCTTTTGAAGTGATTTCCATGGTCCTTGGAGTGATTGTTGTTGGAGTAAACTTACAAGTCCCTTTGATTAAGACAAGATCTCAGGTACCTCTTGACACTCGCAAAAAACATTGTTGATGGTTGTCCTTCAAAACAAGTCGCTTTGATCTTGAAATATAAATCAAAATACTGGTGAAAATGGTTGTACAAATATTTACATAAGAAAAATAAAAATTATTTGCACATTCCCCTCGGCTGAAGAGTTGACTTGTCCTCAAGTTTGTATGGAGAATTGTTTTATTTAATTTCACAAGGAAAACTTGACATGGAAAAACAAATGAAGTAACCTTTTTTTGTGAATTCTCACCAGCCATTGTGACTTGGATTTCTAATGAGAATTATGAGCTTATGTTGTGCCATTTTCCTGGTTTTCACAACTAAACTTCCTTTTTTTTTCTTTTTCTTTTTTATTTTTTTATTTAAGGGTGAGGTTGGGTAAACACAAGACTATGTTTTCCCAATACGTTCATCTCATTTTGCTGTGAAAATTGTTGCAAGAAATCCTCTTTATCTATAGGCTTATTATAGAGCTTTAGCTTATGTCCATTAACCAAAAAGGAAATTTGTTCTTCATCAATTGTCTTGATTTTGACTGAACCATTATCATATATCTCTTTAATCTCATATGGACCAAGCTAGTGAGTTGTGAATTTGGCTTGAAAGTCCTTGAAATTTGAGTCAAATAATAAGGCCCAGTCACCTACTTTGAATTGTTTCCTTTTGATGAATTTATCATGCCATGTTTCTCTTTGTTGTTGAATGAGTAGAGTATGTTTCAATACTTGTTTTCTAATCTCATTTAGTTTATTTTACTACATCACCCTTTCTTTTTGTGCTTCACTTAGATCCATCCCTAAATTAGCTGCCAATTTGTAGGTATGAATTTGAAATTCAATAAGAAAACTTGCTTACCATATACCAGCTAATAAGGAGTGAAACCTATTGTGTTCTTCCAAGTGATTCTACATGCCCATAGAGATTCATGAAGTTTTTCTGACCAATCTTTTCTATGAATTATAACTATCTTGGTCAGTATTTCTTCTGGGGTTTTATTAGTAGACTCCACTTGGCCATTAGCTTATGGATGATAGGGTGTAGATTTTTTATGCTTTATTTTAACTTCTCTGTTATGTCTTGAACCAGTTTGATCTAAATTGTGTTCCTTGATCAATAACAATTTTTCTAGGGACCCCAATTCTGACAAAAATTTCCTCAAAGAGAAAATTCAGGATTGTCTGTTATGTTGCTTGTGTTAATGTTTTTTCTTCCACCCACTTTGTGACATAGTCAGTACATACCAATATATACTTCTTTCCATTTTATGGTGGGTTGATAGGGCCAATGAAATCAAGTGTCCATTTATCAAATGGTTATATGAGAACTTGTGGCTTCAGTGGCATTTCATCATATGGTACTGATCTTCTCATCCTTTGACAACTGTCACAACTTTTGACATATTAATTGGAGTCTTTAAAAATGGATGGCCAATAACACCCCAAATCGAGTATTTTATATATTGTTCTCTTATTTGCAAAATGTACACCACAAGACTCATCATGATAAGCTTTTAAAGTTTCTAATATTTCATCTTGCCTTACACATCGCCTCATAATAAGGTCATAACTAGTATAGAAAAGATCTCCATTAAGCCATGTGTATCTAGCACTTTATCTAATCAATTTTATTTTCTCTTTTGATGTAAAATGTGGAGTTAATTTTCATGTTGATAAATAATTAGCTATATCAGCATACCATGGAGTTATAATTGATATTGCAAATAAATTTTCATCATGAAATCTATCTAAAATGAGAACAATCTCACCAGGTGTATGTAATCGAAAAAGAAAATTTGTCACTTGATTTTCCCTTCCAAGTCTATCTAGGACAATAATGTTGAATTCTTGCATCAATAACAACCACCTTTTTATTCTGCCACTAGTAATGGGTTTATTCATCAAATACCTCATGGCAGAATGATTTGTACGGATGAATACTTCATAACCTATGATGTAATGTAGAAATTTATTCACAGCATGAACTACTACCAACATTTCTTTCTCAGTAATTGTGTAGTTTAATTCTGCAAGGGTTATATTTTTGCTAATAAAATAAATAGCATAAGTCATATGATTCTCTGTTTGACCTAGAGATTCCCCTATTGCAGTATTTGATGCATCAATAGATATGTGAAATGGAAAAGCCCAATTGGGTCCTCTTAAAATAGGTGTTGTAGATAGTTTTTCTTTGAGCTTTTCAAATGTAACTTGACAATTAGCATTCCAATAAAATGGTACATCTTTTGCAAGTAATTTGAATAAAGGAAAGGCTATTTTGCCAAAATATTCAATAATAGCTTGCATACCCAAGAAAATTCGTTACATATTTTTGATTTGTTGGTGTTGACAAGTTTACAACGATTTGGATTTTTGTTGGATCTACTTTTATTCTAGAAGAGGAAATATGATGACCCAACACTATCCCTTATGTTAGCATCATGAAACACTTTTCATTACTAAGAGATAAATTTGTTTCAATACATTAAAAAAAAAATCCAATTTTTCCAAGCAATCATCAAAAGTATTTCCATACACAATGAATTCATCCATGTAAACCTCTATACATTCATGTATCAGATCAGAAAAAATGGCTAGAACTACTCTTTGAAAAGTAGTTGGTGCATTGCACATTCCAAAGGGTAGCACATTATAATAATATGTACCCCAAGGGAATGTAAAATTAGTTTTGTCTTGGTCTTCTAATGCTATTTTGATTTTATTGTAGCCACTAAATCCATCTAGAAAGGAGAAAAAAATTCCCAACTAGTTAATCTAAGACCTAATCTATGAATGGTAATGGAAAATGGTCTTTAAGAGTTGCTTTGTTTAATTCCATATAATCTACATAGACTTTCACTTTCCATTCTTATTTGTAACCACTACTAAAGAAGAAACCCATTGATTATCTGATATAGGGTAGATAAATCCTACTTGTAATAGTTTTTGCAATTCTTCCTTAATTATCTCTTTCAACATTGGGTTCATTCTTCATCAGGGTTTCCTTATAGGTTTAACATTATAATTTTTGTAAATATGGTGAATGAATGTTTTAGGATGGATGCCTTGCATATCAGTGTAATCCCAAGCAAATGCCTTTGAATATTTCTTTAATAATGCAATCAATTGTTCTTCTTGTGATGGTTCCAAATTGTTTCCAATGTTAAGACATTTTTCAAGACTGATTTCAATTGTTTTTCTTTGAGAATGTGTGATTGAATTAAAAGGGAAGACATAATTGAATGATCTTTGTAAATAATTGATTGTGCAATTTTCCTAAAAATATTGTTCTAGAATCTGATTTGCAGCATTGTATTTCATAGTTCTTAATTGTTCTGAAATATCTCGTTCTGAAATATCTCATTCTGAAATGAAATAAATCTATTAAATCCTTATTATTCTCTTCTCTGGAATAAAAATCTTGATTAATAATTAAGATAGGTTGAATTACTTCTTCCTTTTGTTGTTATGTTTCATCAGGCCATGATAAAGAAGGTGATTGAGCAGGAGGATAAAATGTTATATGTTTTCTTTCATTTCCATGTGAAATAATCATTTGTGGCTAACCAAGGTCTTACAAGAATTAATGGGTGTCCTCCTAAATTTGAATTTGGTTGCAGAACTAAAAATTCCACTTGATACTCCCAAGAATCCAAGGAAACTATGATATTTTCAAGTACACCTTCTAGCACTACTTTAGATCTATCAGCGAGTTCCAAAATTGTAGTAGTTGGTCGAATATTTGGCAAATCCATATATTTCATTGTTTCTATTGTCATCATCTTAATAGTAGCCCCCAAGTCAATTAAAATTTTTGAAACTAAAAATTTGTTAATAGCAATTGTCACCATTAGAATTCCAGGTTCAACATATTTTTCAATTGTACTATTTGTTGACATGAGGATAGTTAACTTTCCAATGACATGAATTGTTGGTGGATGTTTCTTTATTTTTCCAGTTTTCCTTATACATAATTCCTTGATTGCCTTTGTATAGATTGGAATATTTTGAATAGATTGAAATAAAGGAATTTTTACATAAGAATTTTTCAATTCATCTAAGACATCAAATTCAGGAAGAGAAAAAATTATTTTTTTTCAACTAACCTTTCCGGGAAAGGAGGCTTTTGAGTCATTATTGTTTTACTCTTTTGAATTTGATTATCTTTTATTCCATGCTCTGTGTTATATTTTTCAGGACTCCTCTCATCTTCTATTGGTTCTTCTATGATGACAAGAGAGTCTTTTTGTAGAACTTTTCCCGACCTTACGTGAATATCTTGAATAGGAAGGATTGAATGTGTAGTAAATGAGGTTTCTTCCTCAACATTATATATTAGTATTTCTACTTTATTACTCGGATTTGCCACTGGTTGGGTTGGTAATTGAGTTCGTCTGGGTGATGGTTGGTTAGATGGAAGCTAAAGCTGCTGAGATTGGGTTAATGGTGGTGTAATTATTGATTGTTGAGGAAATGGATTTTGTTCTTGAGGTTGTTGAAATTGTTGATATGGAAGAGGTTGTTGAGGATAGGATTGATAGGTTTGTTGATATGATTGTTGATATGGATGAGGAGGTTGGTTTCCACAAGCATATCCTTGAAAACCTTGAGAAAGTTGGTTTTGGGTTTGTTGTGGAGGCCAAGTTTGCCAAGGCATAGGAGTATTCCATAAATCTGAACATGATACTCATAATTTTGAGGAAATTGTTGAGCAAATTGTTGAGTAAGATTTTGAGGCATACCTACAAATTATGGTTTCCAAGGTATTCTTGGTGTTAATTAGTAAAGAGATTCCATTCCTTAACCTTCTTCCATTTTCTTTGCCAGTAACTCCTTCAACTTTGGACAATCATCGGTTGCATGATTTTCTCTACAAAGTCCACAAACATGAATATTGTCTAAAGGACATTCATTCAATGGATGCTTCTTTCTACATTTAGCACAGAAAATTGATAATAATTGATTTTGTTCTTTTTGTTTCTTTCTTGTGTTTAGTATATCAATTTGTGTTCCTAGAGTTTTATGATTTTAACATCACTCTGTTGCTTGAGCTAACCTGCTACTTCTCTCCTCACAGCCTTGGCCTCCCATCGCCTCCATGGCTCCTCCGGAGTATGCTCAGGGAGGGGTTCCTCATCCTTAACCACATCTTATGACTCAGCACCCTCTAAAAGAGTCTGCTTCAACCTTTGCTAGTCTCATATTTTCATTAGGACCTCCTCAAACCAGACCTTTTGTCTCCAAATTCATAAAAAAGCTTGAAGATATCACCGAAATCATTCTACCTCCTTCCTTGCCCCATCGAGCTACTCTCTCGTTATCAAAAAGAGTATTGGTGGGTCAATTTACTGGCCTTTGGCCCTCTCCAAAAACTGTGAAAAAATGGGTTGAAAGGAATTGGTCTCTTTCAACCCATTGGAAAATATCCATTTGATTCTGTGGTACAGGATTTTTCACCTTCCATTTTGAAGCTAAAGAGGACAAAGACCTAATATTCAGGAATGGGCCTTCTTTCGTGGACACAAGGGGTCTATATCTAAATAGGTGGATGCCAGACTTTGACCCAGAGCTGGATGTACCAAGCATTGTTCCAGTCTGGGTTTGTCTTCCTTACCTCCCCCTTCATTGCTCGGCAAATGAGTCGGTAAAAGAAATAGGAAATGCAGTGGGAAAATACATAGATAGTAGCGAACCAAAGGAGAATATGCATGCTTGTGCAAGGATCTGTGTTGAAGTTGACCTAGGAAAAGGACTTCCTGGAACAATAAAGATCAAGGTGGATAGTTGGATGCACATTTAAAAACTGGACTACGAGGGGATCCCATTAAAATGCAAGGTATGTCACGAGTATGGTCATTTCACTAATAGATGACCAAAAAAAGAAGAACCTGAATTAGTATAAGTTTGAGAAACAAAATGGGAACTAGTAAAAAAAAATCATTGTGAATTAAACATCTACCCCAACATCCCCCTCCTCTTCATCTCCTCTCCTGTCGAGTGATCCCATAACTCATTCATCTAATTTGCAACCCCTATCATCTAATCCCCTCCTTGACTCTAATCCCTTTGGACCTCTTGACTCTTCCCTCGACCCTCCTCTTGCTTCTCGTTGCTAATCCTTCTTCATCACTCCACCCTCCTCCCCTCTTGGCCCCTCCTCCCTTCCTCTCTTTTCCCTCTCCTCTTCCCCCAACCTCCCTCTCAGCCCCCCTCCTCCTTCCTTTGAAAGAATCCTCAAAAGAAACCAATCTAGAGAATCCCTCCTCTCTTCAAACCTCCAAAAAACACAAGGAAGAAATATGAATAAGGAAATAAGGGATGAAGCAGAAACAAAGGAAATGGCAATGGGAACAAAACAACGAATGGATGCTTTCCTTGAAAAAAGCATAGGAAATAAGGAGAAAAAACAGCAACCTAACCAAGGGAAAGGTCCCTCTGCATCAATACCGAACAAGTAATGAATTTGGTCTCTTGGAATTGTAGATCCCTTGGACACCCTACGAAATTCAATGCAGTAAAAGACCTCATAAATATGGAAAAACCGGATATATTCATGATCCAGGAGACCAAAATCAATGAACAGGAAATGGGAAAATGATTCAAAAACTAAGGAATTACGATGGCTCACTTCTCCAAGAAACTGGGGCATCGGGAGGTATATGTAAAATGTGGAGGAAGGAAAAATGGGAACTACAGAACCAACAAATAGATCAACATTGGATAAAAATGGAATTAAGAAATAAATTATTTGATCTACAAATTTTCCTTTACAACGTGTATGCCCCAAATCACTACAGAGATAAAGAGTCCTATTGGAGATCCCTCAAATAAAACCTATTGCAGGATCAAAACAAAAGCCTTATACTAGGAGGTGATTTAAACTTGGTTTTGAATGCTAAGGAGAAATCAGGGGGTATTCTTCATGCATATCCTTCTCGAGACTCCCTCAAAAGTATAATAGAATGTCACAACCTAATGGACATTCCCCCTGTTAGGTTCCTATACCAATAGGTTTCATTTTTCATGATTGACTATGGAAGTGCCTAATATGTTCATCCTTGAATTCTGCAAAGGTTTCATATTGTGTATACAGAAAAATAAAATTAAAAAATGTAAAGAGGGTATTCCCTAAAAGAATAATCAAAGGGCAAGAAGAGTAAATTGGTTAGAAAAAATGATAGAAATGAACCCCAAACCAAAAGACCAGGAAAGTGGCCAGTCAAAATGCCACTGCTATCTTATTTTGCAAGTTCACAATGTGCAAATACTGTTTCTAATCACACTTAATGGATGGCCCAACAGTTCAATCTGGACCATTCCATGTTTGAATTTCCTGTTATAGAATAGAGAATGAATATTTGTCCAAACAGTTTAAGCTTCGCAGAGGAGTAGATAGGTAGAGAAAATAAGGAGCCCAACTGCTTAATCTGGGCCCTTGGAAGAGATAAGGGTAGACTTAGATAGGAGGGCAGTCAAAAGAAAAGAGGACAATCAGGGTTTGCTAGTCCAAATGCACCCTATCCAAAGGAAGAAAAAATGCTAGGTATAGTAGGTTGGGTAGGCAGTTTGAGGTTGCAGAAGCAAGTTTGTGATCTGTTTGCCTTATCAAGAAGGACTCATCTCATCAATGACACAAGTGCTATGGAAGTTGTTGGACTGCAGGACTGTGGAAGCATGACTAATTCCCCTTTATTCCCCCATAAATCTTTACTAACATCCCCTCAAGGACCTTGGGATCTGCCCAATAGTCCTGTTTCACTTCTTTCTATGAGAAATGCTAAGTTAAATTCTAAGTTTACTTAGTGAAAAGAAGCCACATTTCTTGTGTAAAAATCATCATTCCATACTCCTTACATTTTCTTATGCCTAAGTTTTCACCTTACAAACTCAGCATCTGTGCATGCAATTTCATTCCATAAAGCCATATTAACATTTAATTCTATTATGTAGCTCCCTAAATCATTTTCCCCACCCCTATTCTTACAAAAACTATGTAAAAACCCAAAAAATATAAATATCCCCACCCTTGGCAATCTTAGCCATATAATATAGTTTTCGGGAATTATTAAGTCCACTTGGGACTTTAATAATAACCCTTCCGCGTATAAGCCATCGGGTTTATTTAACCTCCCGTTAAATAAATAACCATAGTTTGCCCCGCCACACATAAACCATACATGAGAACCCCGCGCATATACCTTTACTCAGGATTAATTTAACCTTTGGTTGAATTAATAGCCATGCCAACCCGCATAACCACAAAACCCATAAACCTAAAGTTTTCATCCCCCGCAACATTTTGAAATATTTAATATACGGGCGGGTCCCTGCGCCGTATCGCACCAACACCTATGCATCTCGTCAGCCGTTAGATTGCACCCGTCAGATCCGACGGACCTCGCCGATATCAGAGCCACCCCGCTGTACGAGGGTTAGCACCCGATAGAAAGCGATTTTGCTGCTATACACGGGGACGCGTGGCTCATTTCGATTGCATCGGGCCCCTGCTGACACAAACCATCCCCGTACCAAAAGCGGTCCGATGGAAATCGCTTACCGCTCGTCCTCCCCGCCGCGCACATCACCCCCACGTCGGCTTTTGCGTCAGCACCGTCGCTATTGTACAATCTTTCGTGGCTGCCCCGTCACCCATCTACATCAGACACCATGTTACCCACTGTACCTTGCTACAGGACTAGGTGATGTCATGCTGACGTCAGCACAAAAAGCGCCAAAAAGTCAAAAAAACCACAAATTTTCGTTAAAAACCCACGAAAGTGATGTTTTTGTTTGTTTTTTCGCGACCAATGGTAAAAGTCTATGCATGAGATTTACGTCCAATCCGCCATTAACGTCCCAGTCTGCCACCCAGGCGTATTCAACCTAGAGCCCGACCTCCTTGCCTATACCTGCAACTGCATTCCACAGCAAAGTCTCGAACAAATAGGTATTTACCTGGGAATGCCCATAAACCCTATTTTTCGTTATTTCTTTGCAAAAGATCACCAATACAGCTAAATTCAACTCAAAAGCATTATCGTCTGCAAGCTCCTCCGCTCTGCTTCACTGTGTAACCATACCGACGAGGAGAACCTGCCAATTCTGTGACCCTCTACAAATTGCCCATTAAAGCTCGAAATCCAACTCTTGTTCACCTGCAAAACCACCAGAAAACCTGCAAAATCCCTGCTATCTCCACTCCTTTCAAGCTTCCTTGTTGCAGAGCCCTGCATACTCTCTATTCCCGTTGAGTTCTACTCAGCAGGGGCATCTTCGCACAGAACTCAAACTGCGAATTCCCTGTCAAAAAATCCATTGTCAGGACTCTGTTTTCCTGTTAAACTATAGACCAAATCCAACTATAATCCCAGTAAATCATGGAGGCTCCAGTGGCCCTGAATATTGCACCATTAAATGCACCTCATAAAGAGTTAGAGTGGATACCTCTTGCTGACAGAGACTATCAAATTGATGATATGGAGGGAGACAAGCCTCACCTTCAGGCTTTCTGTGAAATAAGGAATAACTTCAGAAACAAAGCTTACCTGTTAGGAATATGGGAATCCAACATACCTATATATTACCTGCCCTTAGTGAATGTCTTCCCTGACCTCATCCATCAATGTTGTGCTAATTATGAGCCTTCTCAAAGGGTAGTGATGGACCCTGCTGGAAATGTCCTCTTTTACATTACCCCTCAGTCCATAAATGAGATGTTGCAATTCAAGCCAACTCAGCCTTTGGTCCCCCTTTCCATGAAACAATTGCTGGATCAAGCCTCAAAGTTGTCCTTTGTAGAAGTCGACCGAGTTGCCAAGTTGTTTATGCCACTAGAGTGTTACTCCAAATTCACAATCCCCTATCACCATGCTTGGTTTACTGAGGAGGGAAAAATGCTCATAGACATGATTTCTTATATCCTGGGATTTAGAACAAGTGAAATTGTGGATGAGACTGTCTTTGCTTTGATGTCCATGTTTACTCCAGGACAGCCCCCTGCTGTCAAATATGACTATGCCACCTTCATAGCCAACAAGATTCATGAGCAGTTCATGAACTTAGAGAGGGAAAAGGTGTTCAAATATACTTCATATATATATCATTTGCTGGTGTACTATCAATATGATAGTTTCCCGGTCTTCCTTAAAAAATTGGATGCTAGGGGGGAGTGAAGGTCTGTAATATTTTGGTCCTTAGTATTCCATCATGTTAATTTCTCCCCATACACCTACTGTGAGTTCATTGACCTTTTTGTCTATCCAGCCACTTGCTTATTGTCAGCAGATCCTCCTCCCAGGCTCACTGCTGAAATGCAAAGAATCCTACATCTCTCAAAGGGATACAGCATTCGTGACTGGTATTTCTACCAAAACCACACTGTAATAAGGATTTATGGTTGTGAATTAGCCCCTTATAGACTGCCAAAATATGTCCCCATGAGACTCTTTGCCTTGGAGTACTATCGGCAATTCAATAGTGCAGATCTAACTCACTTCTACGGTGCTAGGAAAAAGGCACAGCTCAAAATAAGACATCAATTGGGCCCCTTCATCTTTAATAAAAGGGAAGAAGCATGGAAGGATGTTGACACTATTCTGGGAGAGAAACTTAAGCTCAAACAAAGTTTTCTTTGGGCGCCATATGACCCTGAGCATTTAATAAGCTTTAGAAGAGTTAAAAAGAAGCTCACAGGGTATGTCCACTTCCCAATCCCTGGAATTGAACAATATGCCAATCAACAAGAATGTGTAGAGGGCACACTAGTGGAAGAGCTTACTGAAGAAGAAATAACAGAAAAATCAATCAAAAACCTTGAAAAATTAGTTGACTTGGAATCTTTTGGACAGGTTTTTTTCACATCTCCTCGGCACCTTGGAGAAGGCACCTCATCCGCCACAGCTTCCCAACAACCTACCCAAGAAAGTGCTCCACTAGCAGGAACATCTAAAGGAAAAGAGGTGTAGCGCTCATAACAGTAGGTGCACAATTTAGAGAAGCAAGAGACGATGGTAGACCAACCAGCTTCAACAGATGAACAAATTCAAGGGCAAGACCCTTCAACACAAGCAAGGGTGACTGAAATCCCTGTGTTACAGACTCCTCTTAATGAGGAAAGAGCCAAGAAAAGGAATAGACAGGAAGAGACACCGACAGGGGCATCTACAGATCGGCAAGGAGAAAAGAGACAGAGATTAAATCCTTATTCAGAAGAGGAATTGCCAGAGGGGCCAACTGAACAGCAATTTCCCCCAAGTATGGAGACATCAACTAGCTCCTTCCAGCCAGAGCAAGAAAGACAACAAGGTGTGGAGGTTACATCCACCAGGCAACAGAGCAAACAAGGTTCTGACATCAAAAAAGAATTCACTGATATCAAGGCCAGAAATGAGCTAGTAAGGTTCCAGCTCTACAACCAGTTGCTAAGAATGGCTCCCACCAATCAGCAAAGGCTAATGGCAGCCTATGACATCCAAGAAGGGAAAATGACCCTCAGTCATTTCAGACCTACAATGCAGCAACCACAATCAGCTGCTAACTATATTAGAACCAATCTGGAAGTTCTCTCCAAGGACAACCATCCAATGGACCAGATTGAATTTCACAAACAAACCGGTGAAATGGTATATTCTACCTTGGCAAACAAAACATTGTTGGCCCATAGATTGCAAAATTCATTGCACAATACTTCTGCCCAACTAGAATTAGAGAAAGCCTCCTCAATGGCTAAGGATAATAGAATCAAATCCTTGGAGGAGATTATTATAGAGTTGGGACATGATCCCAAGGATCCGAAGGGCATTCAGGCCTTGATCAAAAAGAAAGAGGAAGACATAGCAGCCCTCAAAAGACAACTCAGGCTGCCAGCTACAATACATCCTCAAGCTACATAGGTAGCACAACAAAAAGAAGAGGAGGATGTGGTTACTTTGCTTATGAGGATGCATAAAAGACTCATAGAAACAAAGAGTGCCTTGGAGGCATCATTGCAAGGAAGACATGGAGAGTTGGCCACTCAACCAGTTGAAACAGCTCACATTCTTACAACTGCTCCTCCTACAGTCACCACAATAGTCCCCCCTGCTGACCCAACATTAATAGCAGATACCTCGACTCCAGCCTCGACTTCAGCAGCAGTTTCAACAACAACTACAGCAACAACAAAGCAAGAGGCCAGCCTGAGTATGGAGGATATGATGAAAGAAATAAAGGCTCTGGAAGTACAGATGGCAGAATTAAAAGAGGCCAAAGAAAAGCTGGCCAAAATTGAGGTAAGATATGATAAATCAAAGATCGATGTAGCTGAGAAGACAAGGGAAGTAAAAACCTAGAGAAAAGGATAAAGGAGCTAGAAAAGGAGCTTACTCTTGATAAGACTCTAGCTGAGGTCAAGAAAATTTTATGGGCCAAGATTGGCCAATCCATTACTGACCAGTGGCAATCGATTGAAACTATACATGAGCAAATGGAATTAATAGGCTTAGCTCAATTTGAAAATCAAAAGGCTAGAGCATCTTTAGAAAATATGCCTAAGCAAGCCAATAGAATGATCCAATTTCTCAACACTCATACCAAAGAGTAGTTCGCAGCCATAGGTATCAGGAACAGGACAGATACCATCTTACTAGTGAAAAGGGTGCTGACCCTAAGGAATTTTGTGCAAACTCTGGAAAGAAAATGCCAAGAAATGCAAGCAGAGGTAAATGAGTTCAGAATAAAGTTTGCAGCATTACAGAGCAGAGGGCTACCCAGTTTATTAACTAGCGCTGGAAGACTGCTATCACATGAGCAATATGCCAACAGGGTAAACAACTATGCCTCCAATCAAATTACAGCATCTTCAAGCACCTCAGAAGAAGCAGGACCTCCATCTGGACAAAGTCTTTATGACAAACTAGGAAACTGTTCTATATCAAACATGAGATAAACCATCTTTTTGAAGTCCATCCCAAATTTTATAGATACACTGAAGCTGATGAAACACTGATAAAGATACAAAGACATCAGTTGCCTACAGAGGATTGGTGGAAAGGAATGCTGGAGACATTGCTCAGGTAATTTTGTTTATTAATTCTTTTGATCAGCTACAGGTCAGCAAATACAGAGGCATGATCCACCTGTCAAAGGGAAGAGAATAGAAAAAAAGCAGAAATTGAATGGTGACTACAGCTCGTTAATGCAAAGAAATCAAGCACCGATGATAAAGGCCAAGACAGTGACAAACAACATAGCAGCATCAAGGCAGCAAACGCAGAAATCAATGCACAGTGACCAACCGACTCACTCAGCCCAGAAAGTCAAAATACCTCTGACAAATTGGACAGCTAGCACATTCATATTTACTACAGCATTTATTCCCTCATTTACTACTTCTTAAGAGTTGGTAAAGGAAGTTATGAGTTCAAGACTTATCTTCATGATATTTTGTATCTCCCTTTTTGTATAAATACCCCCCTATAATATGTATTTGGGGTTGGTGATTTTCTCTCTAGACTGCGTTGTAATTTTTGTGACTCTCTAATACAAACGACTGTTGAAGTTCATGGTTTTTGTACCGTCTGAAAGTGAAAATGATGTTCTGGGACCTGCTACAGAATTCCTATGTCATTCAATGGAACAATAAGTTATTATAAACTGTGTTTTATGTTTTCTGTGTTTGCAAATTTCATATATGTTCAATAATCTTGGTAACAGAGAAGAAAGAATAGCCCAGGATTTGTTTAAATGCACCCTGTGTTCAATCTTTGCTATTAATTATGTTTTCTTCAGGATTAGTCATAAATATGAATTCTTAATTGCTCATGTTTGCACTAATTCCTTCATTTTGGATACTATTTATGAATTCTTAATTGCTCCTGGATAATATTCATGCACTTTCCCTCTGCCAGCATAATGAAAGATTCTTGATTTCCTTTCATTCCCTGACTTCATTCCATCGATTTCCAGATTTGAAAATTGTTCCCAGACTGCTTATCTTGCTCTGTAGCATTACCATTTACCCAAGAAACACTTTCAGCAGTGGACCCTCTTTGACTCCATTGCCCAATAGTATAGACTGTTTTGGACCTGCATCACAGCTCTGCCTGAAATCACCATCCAACAAACTTAAAACAAAAACCTTGTACATCATAACTAGCCTAAAATATTTCAAAACAAAGCTAAAATTATAAAGAGAGAGCCCTCTCTGGTTGCAGATAGGCTGAACCTGCAACTAAAAGATTGGTTAGTGGTTACCTCGGTCGTATTCCCTTCAGGAGGCAGGGAACAACCTGAGTGATAACACCCCCAAAGAATGGGAAATATATTTGGAACAATAAAAGGACTGGGAAAAGTAATATAAAAGAGAGATTGGACCGAGTTTTAATTCAACACAGTATCATAGTAGAATTTAGCTCTGTATCTTCAAAAATAATTCCCTCAATGACCTCTAATCATAAACCAGTGGCTATCATCTTAGGGGAAATTGAAAACTTGGGCCCTCTCCCATTTCAATACAACCCTTTATGGAACAACAAAGAAGAAGTTAATCAAATAATATCAGTAGCTTAGACTCAAAATATCACGGGCTCACCAAGGTACGTGTTGGAAAAAAATTAAAAAGTGTTAGGAATAGTCTAAAAATTTGGGTAAAAAATAATCACAAGGAACCACAGAAAAAAAAATGGAAGAATTGCAAAGAGAACTGGAAATAGTTCTAGAAAATATAGAAGGCAAGGAAGACATAAAAGAGAATCAATTGAAGGAGAAAGAGCTACACCAGGAAATCTATAGAAACAATAGGAAAGAGGAAGAAGAATGGAGGCTCAAATCCAAAAATATTTGGATTCAGGCGGGGGACAAAAACATTGCATTATTCAATAACACAACAAATTTTAGAAGAATCATAAATAAGATTGACACAATCAAATTTGAAGGAGACCAAGAGATAAAAGGGCAAGAGGCACTTAAAAAAGAATCATATAACTATTTCAAAAATTTATTAACAGTTGAGCTAGTTAATCCATATTTTGATAGCTTCACATAGCACATTCCTAAGAGGATAAATGAAGAAACAAATTCATAACTCTTGAAAGAAGTTGAAGAAAGTGAGTTCCAAGTAGCTATGCGAAGCCTCCAAACTGATAAAGCAGGGGGCCAAATGGTTTTTCAATATCTTTCTACCGCTGCTATTGGCCCATCATTAAAAAATATATAATAAGAATGATCATAAATATCTTCCAGAAAAATAATTTGGGAGGTTACACAAACTCGACCTTCCTAGCCCTCATCCCAAAAGAAGCAAGCCCCTCAACTTTCAATCACTTTTGGCCTATCTCTTTATGCAATTCATCATATAAAATCATCCCCAAAATCCTAGCCAGTCACATAAAACCTCTTTTACCCAACTTAATCTCAGAAAACCAAGGTGGTTTTGTTCCTAGCAGACAGATTGTGGAAAAAATCATGATCGTTCAAGAGCAACTGCACTCCATTTTAGCAAGAAAAGGGCAGGGATTCATTCTAAAACTTGACCTGAAAAATTCTTTCCATAGAGTTAATCTGTCTTTCTTATAAGTTGTCATAAATAAATTTGGCTTCTCTATCGAGCTTATAGAAATTATAAATGCATGTATTATTGGCCCATGGATAGCCCCTCTCGTCAATGGAAAGTCGTGTGAGTATTTTCAATGCTCTCGGGGATTGAGACAAGGTTTCCCAATGTCTCCCTTCCTCTATATATTAATGGCAGATTTGTTGAGAATAAACCTTGAGAATTGCAAAAGAAATCGTACCCTAACAAGCCTCTTAATAATCTTTGGAACTAAAAGCATAAACCACTCCCTCTTTGCAGATGACACTCTTCTAATGGGAGGAGCTTCTTGTATAGTGGCACGACAATTCAAAAAAGTGCTTGACAAATTTATGGAAGCATCATGTTGTTTACTCAATAACGAAAAGAGTAGAATATATGGATGGAATTCACCCTCCTGAACCCTTCAAATAATTTCGCAAATCCTTGAGATCCTCCTCCAAGCACAGTGGAACCATTTCCTATATTTGGGATTACCAGTGTCAAAAGAAAATATAAGAGCAGAATTGTGGAAAATCTATGTAGAGAAGATGAAAAAGAAAATATAAACTTGGAGAATGATCTAGCTAATCTAGTTGGTAGAGTTACACTAGTCAAGTCAATCCTGACAGCTATTCCCCTGTATTAATTTTCAACAATTCTAGCTCTGAAAAGCATACACAAGCAAATCAAATTAATTATAATAAGCTTCCTTTGGAAAGGATGTAAATCAGAGACAAAAAAATTAAGTCTCATAAAATGGGAACAAGTTGCATCTCCCTACGAGAAAGGAGGACTCTCAATTAGACTTCCGAGAATGATGAACTTGGCCTTAGGAGCAAAAATAGCTTGGAGATTCATCATTGGGGAAAACTGTTGGTGGAAGAAGGTGTTGGGTGCAGACCAACTTGGTCCATTTTTGGTCAAATACTTTGTATTTGGAGGAGCGGAGCGCGCGGAGACCTTGAAGTTCTATTCATCATGCAATGTCTAGAGGCTTTAGGGTGGGTTAAAGCCCCTCATTTTGTAATGAGTATCGGGGTTTTAGGTCATTGTTTTGTCGAACCCATAGTATGTGGACCATGGTTTTGTATAAATTAAATATATATAAGGAGATGTAATTCTTTGGCGAAGAAAAGATTCATAGATGAATTGATTATACTTTCTATCTATAGTCTATATTTTCGTCCTTGAAAGGAAGGCTCTGCCACTGAGTGCACAGAGGCCTTGGAAGAGTCTGCAGCTGAGTGCGCAGACCACCTATAGTTGGGTGCACAGGTCAAAGAAATTGAATGTACTGAAAGATCCATCTTAATAAAAAGAAGAAGTTTTGGCGAAGTCTTATGTATCTGTATTCTTAATATGTGTTCCTATGTACTAATACGCATGCTTATTACTTATTTATGTGAAAGAATACATGTTATCTTATTCTCTGATATGTTTATGTAATAAGTGAAAATCTATGAATTAAAGCATCTACACGAAGTCTTTTATGTATTTGAAGTGGTAGATTAGTATAAAATATAAGAAAACACATGGGTGCCACAACGCAATATCCCTCAGGCTACAGAACCCTGGTTCTGCAACCTCCCATAACCACTTTGGGTGAGACTGTGATTTTCTTGCAGGTCATTTCTGAAAGGGATAGTGGTTGAGGGTTTTTTTGGTGCGCAATACACTTTGAACCTGTGTCCAAGCCCCTTAAGCCAAAAAATGGTTCCATTGTCAGGACCGTGATCTATTTGAGGGATATCTTTTGGCGTTCGTCGAAGAAGGAAAACCAAGAGTGGGTTGAACAAAAAGAGAAAGAATTTGTAGTTGAGGAAAGTAGAAATCTGCGATTGTCAACTGAAGCTTGGTTGCAGAAGTATCTCTATACAGAATAGCATGAGATCTTCTTTACGACATTTTCTAATGAACTATATGAATGGGTATCAAATTTGACCGAGCATAAGACTTTTTTCAAAAACGACGAGCCTACTATGTGGAGCCCTAAATTGATACAATGACTCGGGAATACTAACAACAGTATCTCAAGAGCTGTTAATTTTTGGATTAATATTATTCTGGGAGGATTTATTACTGAATTCACAATAGACACGACTGTATCTTACAACGAAGTGGAGCAAATATTTTTCAAGGGTCCACGAGGTAAGTACCTGAATTCATTAAAGTTGTGGATTAAAATGCTTTTGTGTGAAAAGGGTGTACTACGAATGCAGTCAGATTAATGTTTGGACAAAAAGGGAATAAGTCTAGAGTAGGACCAGGATCTATGTGAAGTGGAAAGTGATATAGAGTAGATCATAAACCAAAGAACTTTCTTGAAACTGACTATAGTCCCTTATTAGGTGGGTCTGAGAGTGATGAAGAAGGGAGTAACCCCAAAACCCCGCGGTATTTCCCCTTGAAGTTACTTTGAAGTTAGGAGTCGAGAAAAATCAGGGCATATTTTGGATTCCCCATCCATCTATTCTACTTAACCCCCATCCCCCTCCCCATAATTCCCCTACACCCCCTCCCCCTCCCCCTCCCCCTAAACCCCCATTAAGAAAAAAGGGCGATGACATTAAGTTGCCTATCTTCAGAGGCCTTGGATCAGAAGATCCTAACCAATTCTAGTTTGTAGCTGACGCGGTATGGAAAGCAAGACGATTCACTGGCAAAGATGTCAAGAAGGTGCAACTCATCATGACGTTGCAAGAAAGAGAACCAACATGGTACATGAAGTATTTTGTGACTAATCAGGTTGATTCATTGGATGATATTAAGAAAGCATTGGTATCAGAATTCAAGAAGTCCAAATCAGAATCACAGTGCATTACGGAGCTGAAGGAAATCAAACAGACGGCTACTGAGTCTGTGTTATTGGGACAAGTAATATTTAACATACCCATAAAATAGCATAAATAATGGTTTATAGCTGCGATGTTGCCACATGTCATGTTACACTTGATGAAGTATAACATCGTGACTCAAACCGAAGCATTGGAAATTTCCATGAAGCTGGAAGCCTCGCCGAGCGAAGATACTCATGCAGGAGTACAACAAAGTCAGAGTCAACTAGCAAATTTGACCTTGGAATCATAAGATCTCAAGAAAGGTAAAAAAAAACTAGATCAGAAGTGTGGTGTACGAAATGCAAAGCAGAGGGTCATTATAAGGATCAATGCCCTATGTTCAAACATTACTTGGCAAGCAGAGCACCTAATCCAGTCAACCTAGGATCAAGTTTGTGGTGTGAGATTTGTAGAACGAGAGGCCAACATCACTCTTAAGATTTCTATTTATTACAGAAGTATGTGCAGACCCCAAAGCAATTGTTTTACAACTTTTGTAAGTTAGTGGGCCATGATGAGAGAAATTGTCGAAGTTATGAATTGATGATGGAGTGCATTGTTGATGCTTATAGACTATAAGCTAAAGGACATACATGTGAGGAGCCAGGCTAGCATGCTAGTAAAGGAGGCTTCCAAGGATGTAGACAAGGACGAGGAGGAGTATCTGGTCGAGGACGTGGCCAGATCATTTGTTATAATTGTGGATAGGCAAGACACTTCGCAAGAGACTGTCAAAGACCTGCTACAACCTGCAGCTACTGCAAATATTTTGATCACATGATAGAAGAATGTCCCGTCCTTATCGTGAAGATGCATGAGAAAAGGAACCAACAACTCATAGCAAATATTCAAATGATGATCATTCAGCCAAGGGAGGATGAATCACGCATCAACATCGTGACCTAGAGTTGAGCTTGCGATGAGAGATGATAAGGGTAAGAAGAAGGTATAAGAGACGTGAGTAAGAAAGACCACATGAAAGCTCATTGGGTTTAGTATCCAAAAGATAAAAGAAACTTTCATGGGAGAAAAGAGAAGTTTCATGGATTTTGGGACTTCAACATCTAGTGCGCAACCAAATTTAATGCCCAAGAAGGACTGTGACAAAGTGTCTAATCCAACACAAGAATTAGATCCAAATATTTGAATTCATTTTTATAGACTTGCATGAAGCTATTAAGGAATCAAAAGGTTTTCAAAGGACTCTAGGATCTAATAGACTCCTGCATTGATAAAGAAGTATCGTGAATCGATCTGTGCATAGTAAACAATTTATATCAACACAAGAAAAGAATAGGGAAGGAAATGAGATTAACCGCCCAAATTGGGGAATATGATATGGATTAGGTAATACTGGATTTAGGATCTGATGCCAACATGTTACCTAAGAAAACTTGGGAGTCAATGGGAAGACCTAAGTTGCAATGGTTGCCAATACAATTGAGGATAGCTAACCAACAGAAGATCATCCCTATGGGAAGGTTATCTAGCGTTATAGTAGACATCGAAGGAGTCTGAACTATTGCAGACTTCGAAGTGATCTAAATTGTAGATGATAGAAACCCTTATCTAGCACTGCTTGGATTAGATTAGGCTTTCAATAATTTTGCGATCATCAAATTGAAGAAGAGACAAATGGTGTTCGAAAGAGACAATATGAGGGTCATCGTCCCTCTAGACCCCTCAGAAGGAGTGTGCTATACAAAGCCTGTCCGGGATGAGTACTATGATGTATATGTCGAAAACATTTATCATATAACAACTAAGGAGGAGGATTGGATTAATCCTACTGCAGATGGAAAATTGGGTTGGGATCAGGATAGTTCTTGTACTTCAGATTCCGAGGAAGAACTAGAAATTGGCAGAACAAGTTATATGAAGTCTCTACCACAAAATCACTTCATTGCATAACTTCTGAGGTATGTAATCTACCTTATTATGATGGGATCAGAGAAGTAAGCATGTTTCTTGAAGAATATGAAAGATAAATACCAGAAGAACAAAGGTTGCAAGCTTTGGATGTAGCCCTGAGGTCTACACCTGCTAGATGGTGGGGTACTCATAAAAGAAATATAGCAGATTGGCAGCAATGTCAAAGATTAATGTGGATCAGGTTTGGCTCAATTGACACAAAAATTGAAGTATGATGGTAAGGTTGATCCCTGAGAGCATATTCATCGCTACACTTCAGTTTGGAAATAAATTCTAGAACAAGAGTGGGTACATGGATTTATCCACACACTAGAAATGATTCCTATGAATTGGTATCTTGAAACAAAATTGCGACATGGAACTGCAAACTGGACAGATTTGGTTGAAGGGTTTGTACTCACATTTAGTTTTTCGATGATTTCCCATGTATAGACTCAACTCTTCAGGAAATCAGAGTAAAGATTTTTTAGAATGAAGCTTCATTAACATGGAAACATGATTGGGTTGCGCAGTTACAAAATGCATTGGAATGTTATAATATCATTGCTGAAGAAGATGAAGATCAACGCAATATTGATATACCAGAATCAGAAGGACACCGCAAATTTGTTGGACTAGAACCAGAAATACTGGATATCACACAACCAATAAAAACACAGAAAGTAATTATTGGGACAGAGGAAAATTTGAATTTTGCGATGATTGGAGACTATTAGGACGCATGTACAGTTAGTAAAATCATAGAGTTGCTACATGAATACCAGGAGTTATTCCCTACAAAGTTTTCATAAATGAAGGGCATATTAGGGGACCTAGGAATTATGAGGATCCCTCTGAAACCTTACATGAAGCCGGTGAAGCAAAGACCCTATATGTTGAACCTGAAATACAAGGAAAATTTGAAGGAAGAACTAGACAAAATGTTAGTAGCATGGATTATTGAACATGTCGAAGATTATGAATGGGTAAGTCCCATGATAGTTTAGGAAAAGAAGACTAAAGGAGAGATCATAATTTGTGTTGACTTGAGGAAACTAAATGATGCATGTGTGCATGACCCTTTCCCTACACCATTTATAGGCGAAGTATTGGACAATGTAGGAGGTCACGAGGCCTATTCTTTCACAGATGGCGTTTTGGGTTACCATCAGATCAGGATTATGTCAGAAGATAGACATAAGACAACTTTCACAATAAGTGGGGCTCATTTCAGTACATGGTAATTCCTTTTGTCTTGAAGAATGCGCCTGCCATATTTTCTATAGTTGTAGTCACAACATTTAAAGAGTACATACACAAATTTCTAGAAGTTTACTTTGATGATTGGACAGTCTTTGGGCTATTAAAGAGGCATATTGCGATCTTAAGGCTTATGTTGGATACATGTAGGTAGCATCATATTTTTCTTAACTTGAATAAGTGTATATTTTGTGTGCCTTGTGGCATACTCTTGGGGAATATTGTATGCAAACAATGTTTTCTGGTGGATCTCGCAAAGATAGTCATCATTGTGAACTTGTGAGCACCAAAAACAATGAGACAATTGCGCACGATGCTTGGACACACTAGCTATTACAAAAAGTTTATAAAAGGGTATGCGCAGATAACTACACCAATGGAGAAGATATTGAAGAAAGATGTCACTTTTAAATGGGACAAACAATGTTATAAGAGTCTAGATATATTGAAGGGGAAGATGGTAACTACGTTGATCTTAGTTTTTTCGCATTGGGATAAGGAATTTCATGTACATGTTTATGCATCTTGCATAGCACTAGGTATAGAAGTTGATCACCCTATAGATTTTACAAGAAGAAAAGTGTCCAAGGTAGAAAATAATTATACCACAACAGAAAGAGAAGGGTTAGCTATGGTTTATGCATTACATAAATTCAAGCACTACTTGTTGGGAGCACATTTTAATATGTTCACTGATCACTCTGCACTGAAATATTTGGTGAATAAGCCTATTTTAGGAAGAAAAATTTGTTGATAGTTGTTGTTGTCCAAGGAGTATGATTTTGAAGTTGTAGTCAACTCAGGAAGATTGAATGTCGGGCCTAATCATCTATCGAGATTGGAGACAAGAGAAGAACTCACCAATATCGAATATAACCTGCCCGACATGAATTTGTTCGCAATCAGGGTTGCAGATGCTCACTTCATGGATATTATTCAGTCTTTGGCCACAGGAATGGTGCCAGCGAAGTACACTACATAGCAGAAGAAGGAGTTGGTGATAACAACAGTTGATTTCACGTTGATTGTGGGGCACTCATACAAAATGGGATCAGAAAAAATACTACGAAGATACATCCCTAAACATGAAAGACAAAGGATTCTTGCACAAGCTCATGGAGGATTCATAGGTGGAAATTATGTAGGAAAGGCCATTGTGCAGAAAATATTGAGGGTTGGGTTATGGTGGCCCACAGTACATAAGGATGCAAAATAATTTTGTTGAGCGTGTGATATATGTCAAAGAACAGGAAGGCCATCTAGAAGAGAGGAAATTCCATTAAATCCATAGTTAACGTTGCAAGCATTTAAAAAGTAGGATATTGACTTTGTTGGACCTATTAACCCTCTAGGGAAGAAGATCAGCGCAAGATACATAATCACTACAACTAATTATTTGACGCGATGCATTGAATCACAGCTAGTGAAGGATTGCAGTGTAGATACCATCGTGAATTTCATTTTTTAATATATTATGCCTAGATTTTGGTGTCCAAGGACATTGATGAGTGACCAAGGATCACATTTCTTGAATAATACCATTGAAGCATTAACTGAGGAATTTCAAGTACATCATCAGAAAAGTACCCCATATCACCCTCAAGCAAATAAGACAGTCGAAGCTTTCAACAAAATTTTGGAGAATTCACTCACAAAGGTGTGCAATGTGAACAGGAAGGATTAGGATTCAAGAATTCCAGCATTGTTGTGGGCATATAGGACAACATGCAAGAAATTGACAGGCCATACACCTTTTAGGTTGGTATATGGACAAGAAGCAGTCATGCCTATGGAATACATTGTGCCTAGTTCAAGAATTGAAACCTTAAAAAACATGGCAGAGTCTGATATAATGGAGAGGATGGCGCAATTGCTCGGTTTAGAAGAGGACAAGTTTATAGTAGGTTTTCATCAACAAGTCCAAAAAGCAAGGGAGTAATATTGGCATGATAGACACATCAAGCAAAACATATTTTGGGAAGGAGATCTTGTACTCTTATATGATATAAAATTCACGAAGTTCCCAGGAAAATTTAAGACACATTGGCTAGGACCATATATCATCAAACATGTCTCTGATGGTGGCACAGTTCAACTCGTGAAGTTAAACGGTCAGCTTATTCTAGGGCAAGTGAATGGTAGGCAAATTGAAGGTATACGAGGATGAATTTGTCCCTGAAGCTTTGCACTAAAAGATGAAAGGAGAAGATTCTTAGTGCCACCTGTAGTTGAAAGTGGGCACTGCACTATAAACTACTCTGTAGAAGGAGACTTCACCAAAAGAATATTACTATGTAATATTCAAGTGTATGTCGAAGTCTGAAAGAACTGCATCGAAGAAGGATTACTCTTCGATATTCAGAAGTATGTTGAATTTTGGAAGAACCACGAAAAAGGCTAAATTACTGCACGATAATCGAAGATAATAGGAAACATATGACCATTGGAGGGAAAAAGATATCGTTAAAATAAAGTTTTCATTAAAAAGCGTGGGAGAAACGCATTTATGAAGCACATCTAGCTGAATCTAGCACCATATATGCATTAAATGAGTAAAATCTAATCCAATCATGAGGGTCGAAATTCAAATTCACTATAAAGGCCATGTCCCATGCCACATTTTATACTTTATTATTTGGAGAATTCAGAATTTGCAACTAAGTGTAAGAGAAGTGAGTTGTTGTATGTCTGAGAGAAGCTTTGAGGAAATTGCTCGAGCTTTTGCAAAGAAAGGGCTAGCAGGAGTCATGGAAGCTCGAGTTGGTCAAACCAGAGCGGTGAATGTACCCATGTCCCCAAGGCGCATGAGGTCGCCATGGAAACAAGTAGTTACAGGAGAAGATCCCAAGAAAAGACCTGAAAAGAGGCCAACTAAAGGAGTAGAGCTCAGAACTTCCCCAAGGAATAAGACAGAAAAATAGCAATCGACGAAGCCCAAGCAAGAAAAGAAACCCAAGGAGAAGGCGAAGAAGCTATTACAACAGGAAGAACCAAATGAAATTCATGACAGCGAGGAGGAAGTCGAGATGCCTCAAATAGAGACAGAGGGCACAAAAATTCCCTCTGTACTACCACCATATTTTCCACTGAGAAAATCAAGCACCAAGTTAGTCAAGGATCCAAAATATGTGAAGTTCAGCATGTTCACACCATTGCTACCATATAAGGTGTCGTTTGAAGGCAAAGTGTTGGGTACAATCACACAACTAAAAGTGGAGGATTGGGACTTTAATGACAGAAGTAAATATATACAGTTTGAACTAAGCAAGTAACTACACTAGTTTTATTATTCAGAGAGTGAAGTTATGAGGTTGGAACTGCACCAGTGGGTTGTAGGATTGCAGAGATCAGGCTTGTTAAACATGCTATATGTGCCACATTTCAGTAGAAGCACATCCAACACAGCCTGTTTGCGATAGATACTAGCATTGGTGCATGATGGATACCTCTGGATGGGGACGAGGATCCCAATCGACAAAATGTTGATAAGAAGGATTACTAGGCTACCTCACCAAGGAAAGGACCCCGTTGAAGGTTTTGTTGGTAAAAGCCAAGACAAGACAATGGCACAAACCATGAAGGAGAAGTTCAGGATAATCAAGAAGTCGCCTGGTTATGATATCAACTCTATCAGTGACCAACAAGTTTGCTTCGTTGCACATATTTTAGTAGGAAAAATAATGAGGAAATGAAGAGTGAATGAAGTTCCAACAGTCGTGGTTTCTTTGGCTACGTTGTGTAGTGATGGGGTTCTGTTCAACTAGGTCGGGTACTTATGTAGGGAGTTTTTGGAGGATTACCGAGAAGCGCAAGAGGAAGGGAATACATTTCATTACACGTGATTGATCTTGATCATCACATTGATCGCATGGAAGGAGTCAGAGGACTCACAGTTTCCTCCTATTGAAACAGATGTATGTGAATCTTGTCTTTGAGGTTTCTGTGAGTTACATCATTGTTTAGATTCTCTTCCGGATCCATCGCATAAGGATTCTTTTCCATCGACATTTTGAACCAGCAACGATGGTTCATCTTCAGGATGTGAGAAGTTATTGAAAGACTGGTCTTATTTTTTTTTTCTATATATATATATAGATGCTTAGCCGACAGATATGATTTATTATTATTAAATTAATCATATCTGTCGGCTAAGCATCTCTATATATATAGAAAAAAAAAAAAAAAAAATAAGACCAGTCTTTCAATAACTTCTCACATCCTGAAGATGAACCATCGTTGCTGGTTCGAAAAGTCGATGGAAAAGAATCCTTATGTGATGGATCGGGAAGAGAATCTAAAAAAAAATGTATGTGAAGCCGCATGGTATGCCTCATTATGGAATACTAAGGAGTCGTTGCATGCATAGGAGAACATAATTTTCTTTGTGCTATTGAGCATGGATTTTCACATGGTGGTGAACCAGTATCCCAAGTTATCACCTAGTATGTATGAGCAGTACTGCAACATCAAAACATTAAAGGTTGATTTTCACAGAACCTACATCAAGGCACGGAAGGATCCAATGGAAACATGGAACCCTCTACCATACTTGGTCACTGAAGATGACCTACTCACAGTAATAGAGCAATGGTTAGCCGAATGGATGACCCCAATCATAGAAAACACTGAAGCAGTAGGGGGCAAGGCGCAGCATGTGGTTCAAAGTGGTATAGGCAAAGGAAAAGAAGATGAGGAACTAGAGTCAGAGACAGAACTAGAGACAGAACCAGAGACAGAACAAGATATCTAGGACCTTCTCAGCGATGTAGATCCAATAGAGGAATCACCATTCATCATCAAAAAAAGGGTACCTATAGTAACTACGTCGGGCCCAAGGAAGAAATAGAAGATGAGTAAATATAAGGCCATGATACCACTTGCCCTCACTACTGGGGACATCGATGAGATTGGGGAGAAGGTCTAGGAAGTAACGGCTGAGACCTGGGACAAGGTCGATGATTGTTACAAAAATATTTTGACAGAGGTGTAGCAAGGCATCGCGGAGTTAAAGGTATTGGCACTAACAGCCAAAAAACCAACACAGATAAGCTAGCTACCACAATAAGAGTGACGAATAGAAGCAACGTTAAGATTAAGCACTTTGTAGGTACCAACTGGATCATTGCAGTTTGAATCGACACAGGATAGAGAACGAGAAAAATCTTGGGACAACATCAACATGAAAATTTTCACGTTGTCGATTCAGGTTTTACATGAGCTCCATCAAAGTATTGCAGATGAACTGAAGAAGTGAGAACAACACACTTTTCTGTTAAGAATTCAGGTGGACAAGGACAAAGCTTCACTAAAGAAGGAGCTTAATCAATTGATAAAGGAAATGGATGGGGCACCCACCAACAGCAGTAGCTGGAAATAGACATTGTAGATACTTGTAGCACAGTTTCAAACGTGAAGGTACGTGAAGAGGAGTCACCAGCAAAGAAGGTCATGAAGCTTGCCCTCACGATAAGAGACTCAAAGAATAAGCTCGTAGAGATGAAGTTTGAGTATGAATTCAAGATTCTTGAGCTACAAATGAGGTTGTAGCCAGTCACGCCACCGGAAGTACGTGAGTAGAGGCAAAAGGATTTGAAATATTCACTAAAAGGCATCTCTGACATAGTGGTGGATTGTGCCAAACTACTAGATGAAACCATGTAGATTTGGACCTCACTGTAGGAGGATCCAAATATTTAGAGGATTGAAGAGGAGCTACAGGAAAAGCAGAAGTAGCGGGAAGAGATCTTGGCAACTACGAAGACCCTACCAGTCTCGTAGAGGCTCGCCAACATCACTTAAGGGAAGAATCTCCATAAACATATTGAAGATCTTCGGAGGAAAGCACAGATTTTGATAGAGAAGACTCCTTCAAGGCAGGATGAGGCCCTCCATATTTTTCAAGCAGTAGATGAAAGGATCAGGGAGATATGAAAGAGGGAGAAAGAAATGTTGGACAAAATTTTGAACCAACCACAGAGGCATTGTTGGAAGAAGTGAGTCAAGAGGAAAAGTAGGTAGCATAAATAGTCCAACAATACAATGTCATGTACAATGGCATTGCAGCAAATATCAAGGGCATCGAAGCTAAGTGACTCGAGATGAGTAACATGTGAGTGTTGGGGGATTCACTACAAGAAAAAAGGACATTGGTGAGGGGCGAAAAATGTCACCATAAGCTCATTGGTGACGGTCAAAAGATCATTCGTCACCAAAGGTGGCATTGCCAAAAGTATAGGTGTTGTAGTGACATATAAATTATGTCACCAATAATGATTTATAATGATGGATAATGACCGTCACCATTTCATATGAGCAATGGTGATGGACCATAGCCTTCGTCACCAAAGGTGGCATCGCCAAAAGTATAGGTGTTGTAGTGACATTCAAAGTTCGTCACCAATAATGATTTATAATGATAGATAGTGACCGTCACCATTGCATATGAGAAATGGTGACAGACCATAGCCTCGGTCACCAAAAATTGAACGTCACCAAAGGTGGCATCGCCAAAAGTATAGGTGTTATGGTGACATTCAAGGTCCATCACGAATATTGATTATAATGATGGATAGTGACCATCACCATTTCATATGAACAATAATGATTTATTGTGATGGATCTTTAATGGCCATCACTATTGGTGCATATATATGGTGACGTTCATTGACCGTCACCAAAAGCCGCATTGCTAGAAGTATAGGTGTTGTGGTGACATTCAATTTCCATCACAAATAATGACTATAATGACGGACAACGACCGTCACCATTTCATATCAACAACAACGATTTATGGTTACGGACCTTTGAGGGTCGTCATTATTGATGCATATATATGGTGGCGTTCATTGACCGTCACCATTTCATATTTTTAGTGTGGGTCGAAAAATGTCACCAAAGCTCATTGATGATGATCAAAAGAGCCTCCATCACCAAAAATGAATCGTCGCCATTCCATATGGATGTCAGGGCAAGATGGAATCGAACCACCAACCTCCTTATTGTAAAGCAGGTGCTCTTCCATTGAGCTAGCACCCATTAAAGAATTATATTTTTTAAAACTAGACCTTGAAAGTTCATAAATTGTAAATTCTACAACTTTCAATAAATTAATGTCTCAGCAATATTTTACTAAACAAGCAAAGCAACATCGAAGATGTAGGTCCCTACCTAATTGTTATTGAAGCTATGAAAATTGGGTGGAGGGAAAAATAGTTATGTATAAGAGAATCAATATGTTTAGTTGAATACTCAATTAGAAGTGAAACTCTAAATACATTTATAACCTATAAATAACCTATAACTATCAAATGCACCAAATATTGCAAAGAAAATGTCATAAGTGGATATCATATGGAAGAAGAGGAGGCAGGGACTTGGAACCCTTATACATCTTGGCATGCCTTAGCACTTGGCACATCTTAGCTTGTTTGACATGTCTTCGTACTATCTGGAACATCTCAGCATGCCCTAGCATTCCCTAACACACCTTGGTAGTCATGACCTCACAACTAGCATTGCATTTTTCCATGACTTGGGAACCTTACATTCACTAGAACACCTTGGCACTCCCTAGTTGTCATGCCCTCTGTTATCCTCCATAATGTCCCAGGATGATGAAGAGATCGATGGAGGTAACCACAGACCAAGCTTTTAGTTTGGTAGCTATCCCTACCAAACCAAAGAGGGCTCTCACTATGAAATCACAGCCAAGAGACGACTAGAATGTAAAGGATTTTAGGCTAGATGGCTAGGGTCAGGCGGGTTTTTGGAAAATTTAGGGACTTGGAACTCTATCCACCAATGTCTTTTCTGGCAAGGACTTTGTCAAGGAGGCAAGGACTTGGAACTCTATCTAGGATAAAGCACCTAACATGCACGATAGAAGCTCCCTAGAATAGAGTACCTCCTACCTAGACAAGTGTCCCCTGCACAAAATATAGAACCCTTCTTAAAGATAAATCTGTGCATAAAACAGTACTAATAAAAACACCTAAATTAAGAAAAGTGAGCATCTAAGTCAAACTATAAAAGTATAATAAATATATTTCTATATAAGTTTGGGAAACACTAGACAAGCATGCTTTCATACAACAACAATAATATGCCTAAAATCGATGCGATTCTTTCAACGTTGCTATACCCTCACAACAAAACTGGAACCTATAACATGTACCCCAAGGCTGTATGCATTTGTTGAAGGTGTAGATTGAAAGGATCTACTGAGATGAAGTACTATTGAAGGAGAAACACCTTTAAAACAATAGATAAAGTGTATTGTGAATTCAACCCATTTGCACACAGACCAAGGCTGCTACTAGGTACACTTCTCCGCTGAAAGGAAACTACAATGTATTGTAGTGTTACTGAAGGAAAAACACCTTTAGTGCAACACGGATAAAACTCTAACAGATATTGTCAATGTGGCATCGGTTGTCGATGATCTCATCAATATAGGTAACAACTTCGATAATTGAAAAAACAAAAGGTGAGATGCATAGGTAATTTGAAATGACAGATTTGGGCATACTTTATTATTGTTTAGGAGTGTTAGTATAGAAAATGCAAGGTAACTTGTTGCATCTTTATGTCACAGGGAAAGGATGCGAAGAAATAAATAAAATATTAAATAGCATGGGATAAGTCGATTGCAGGTTATTTTGAAACAGGAATGGAATTCTCCTTGTGTGGGTTCTAATCTAGTGGGTATAACTTTAAATAAGAAATTGATAGTTATGGGGTTGAAATTGTCTCACAATTCATGAAGAGTCCCAAATTTGTTCACTAGAAAGAAATAGAGCGATTCATCAGGTTTATGGAAGGGAACACCCTATTCGCAGGAAGATAACTTGAAATTAGTCGTGCATATTATTTCTCGTCTTCTTGTACGTGTGTGCTTTGAAAATATAACCACATCCAAAGACTCAATAACAACTCTGGTAAATTTTATAGATGTGAAGCACTTCTGAGAAAACCAATCGCTTAACGACAATTGAGCGAGGAATATGTCAAAGGATTCAATCTTGCACTCAGTCATAAAAAGGAAGTTGGGGTATCCAACATCTTGCTAACAATCCAACTCCAACCATAATGTGAAAGGCAGGTAACTGCGAAACCTCTTTCCCACTTTGTAGTATTGTTCCCTCTTGAATTCCAACAGGTATTTCGCTGCTTAGATCCACAAAACTCATGCCAGGTAAACTCTGCATGATACAATTGTGACGTGCAAGCTTGACACACACTCTAGTTTCCCTCTAAAAGAGGGTAATTCAAAATATTATGACAATCTTAACTGTAATTTGATCATACAATGTTGAGGTATTGCATGGAATAAATAATATACTATCAATGCACTAATGAAGAACTCAAAATAAACAAATTTTTTATTGCTACAATAGCGCCTTGGGATTCTCGAATAAATCACCTAACCTACATGGCAAAAGCTTCCTAGAATAGAGTACCTCCTACCTAGAAGTGTGTCCCCTACTCAAAATATAAAACCCTTCTCTACTATGGACTTTTCTTAAAGATAAATCTGTGCATAAAACAAAACTAAGAAAAACACCTAAATTAAGAAAAGTGAGCATCTAAGTCAAACTATAAAAGCATACTAAATATGGTTGTATACAATATTGAGGTATTGCATGGAATAAACAATATACTATCAATGCACTAATGAAGAACTCAAAATAAACGAATTTCTTATTGCTACGTGCCTCTTGGGATTCTTGGATAAAGAACCTAACCTACATGGCAAAAGCTTCCTAGAATAGAGTACCTCATACCTAGAAGTGTGCCCCCTGCTCAAAATATAGAACCCTTCTCTACTGTGCACTTTTCTTAAAGATAAATCTATGCATAAAACAGAACTAAGAAAAACACCTAAATTAAGAAAAGTGAGCATCTAAGTCAAACTATAAAAGCATACTAAATATGCCTAAAATCGATGCACTTCTTTCATCGCTGCTACAACCTCATAGGAAAACTATAATCTACAACATGTATCCCAAGGCTGCATGCATCTACTAAAGGTGCAGACCGAAAGTATCTACTAAGATGAAGTATTGTTGAAGGAGAAACACCTTCAAAACAAGAGATAGAGTCTAATGTACATTCAACCCATCTGCACATAGGCCAAGGTTGCTACTGGGTACACTTCTCCCCTAAATGAAAACTACAGTGTATTGCTACTCTACTGAAGGAGAAACACCTTCAGAGAAACACGGGATAAAACTATAACATATATTGTCACTGTGGTATTGGTTGTAGAAGTTCTCATCAATATAGGTAACAACTTCGATAATTGAAAAACTAAAAGGTAAGGTACATAGATCATTTGAAATGATATATTTGGGCATACTTTATTATTTTTTAGGAGTGTTAGTATAGAAAATGCAAGGTAGCCTGTTGCATCTTATATCACAGACCAAGGATGCGAATAAATACAGAAAATATCAAATAGCATGGTACAAGTCGATTGCAGGTTCTTTCGAAACAAGAATGGATTTCTCATTGTGCAAATTCTAATCTATTGGGTATAGTTTTAAATAATAAATTTATAGTTATGGGGTTGGAATTGTCTCACAATTCATGGCAAGTCCCAAAGTTGTTCACTAGAAATAAGTAGAGCGAGTCGTCAGGTTTATGAATGGGAATACCCTATTCACAGGTAGATAACTTCAAATTAGTCGATCATATTATTTCTCCTCTTCTTGTACATGTGTGCTTTGAAAAGCTAACCACCTCTGAAGACTCAAGAACAACTCTAGTAAAGTTTATAGGTGTGCAGCACTTCTGAGAAAACCCATCACTTAATGACAATTGAGCGAGGAATATGTCAAAGGATTCAATCTTGCACTCAGTCATAAAAAGGAATTTGGGGTATCCAGCATCTTGCCAACAAACCGACTCCAACCATAATGTGAAATCCAGGTTAACTGTGAAACCTCTTTCCCACTTTGCAGTATTGTTGCCTCATGAATTCCAATAGGTATCTTGCTACTTACATCCACAAAACTTGTCCCAGGTAAACTTTGCATGATACAATTGTGATGTGCAAGCTTGACACACACTCTAGTTTCCCTCTAAAAGAGGGTAAGTCAAAATATTATGACAGGATTAACTGTAATTTGATCATACACTGTTGAGGTATTGTATGGAATAAACAATATACTATCAATGCACTAATGAAGAACTCAAAATAAACGAATTTCTTGTTGCTACAATAGCGCCACTCTTGGGATTCTCCAAGGAGCCACTAATTTATACACATTTGGAATCTCTAATTGGTCTACAGAAAGATTAAGCAATGGTAGTGATCACTCTTTGTCCTCCCATGGAAGTTCTATACATAGTTAGCAATAAATTGATTTAAAAGTGAGGTATATGCCTGAAAAATAGGAGTCTGACTCTGCAACTCTAATTTAGTGGCAAGGAAATATTCAACTGTAAATGCTTGATCTTCTACAGTGTAAATTTCTAGATAAATGGTTACCATAAATCTATCCATTGTCCACATATCCCAAAAAACCATGTATGTCTGGACTCTAGTTGTGTGTAAGAGAGGGGAAATCACATGAATAATCCATTATCAAAAGGAAAAGTTAAAGCACAACATTCTATGGAGAATTTTTTTTTAATTTTATTACATACCTTAGAAAGTTTGAAAGGACATAACTGAAGCTTCCCTCTCCTTCCACACTTCATTAAATATGCCCCTTTTCCAATGCAGATGTGCCTTGCAGAATCATAATCAACAAATAGAATATGAAAAGTAGGTTTAATGAATTAAAGTAACTTTGTTATACCTCAAGCAAATGGACTATCATAAATTGGATTCATTCTCTACAAAAGATGATATAGCAAGATCTAATTACATTTTTAACTGAAACAAAGGTAAATTGGATTCATGCTCTGCAATAGACAATATAATGAGATCTAATGATATTTTCAACTCAAACAAAGGTAAGTTGAGTAATATCAAGCTCCAAAATGATGGCATCCAACTTCTGAGTGGCAGTTACTATATATGTCTAGCTAGAGGCTATAACATAAAGATATTTGTTATATGTGAAGATAAAAAAATGAAAGGAATGTGAAATTTTGACCATCAACTATAAGTTCCTTTCAAGGACTAGATCAAACCATAACATTGTTATCAAGATAATCAACTCACCCATTCTAGTGCGCTTCTAGTAGTTTCATGCTAAAACTCAAACTCAATAAACTTAAAACAACATAAATTAACCAACAATATGTCTGAGGTTGGTTACCTAAGGATTATATCATACTAAATTACCTTTTGCATTGAAAATTGAAAATGACTGTGAAAGAAATGAAGACAAATCAATGATTATGATGGATGCATGTGATGAAATAAAATTAAAAAATACCTTTCAACTTGCTATTGATGAGCCTTCTAGGGTATTCTTGGATGAAGTTGATCTTGATCTGCTTTTTGAAATCAAAGAGACACTTTCTAGCTACTCTGATATGATGGAAAACAACCCTAATGCTTATGAAAATGAATATGGAAAGCAATAAGCATCAATGAACCTGGTCTTGAAGAAGGTGTCTCAAAGTCTAATATGGATAGTATTTTAAATTTCTACATCTAGCAGAGGGTTTTCCCAGTGGGGTTCCCTAGAAAATTTTGTTTTCTTTGCTATAGTGTGACTGTGTTTTATTTCTGTTCTATTCCACTACAAATTGGTAGAGATATTTTTTGTCTTCATGCAACAATTAGTTTCAGATTTATTCATTCAAGCAGTAGCAGAATTTCAAGAAAATTCTACACAAGGGACAATTTATCTATATTTTCACTTATATCTTTTGCAAGTCAAATTCACAACTAAATTTTCATCCAAAGTGTTTAGGTTACTAGCAAGTGGTATCACAGCATATCTCAACATTGCAAGGCATAAATCATATTATTTAATAAGGTTGAGACTTGAGATACAAAAATCTTCCCAAGTTATGCAAGCAAGAAAACTGCTGATTTTTAGTTCTAAATCTATCCAACCAGAACAAAATTATGCCATTTTCAACACCCTCTAGTCAAAGTTATTCCTGGCCTCATTCAACTCAATTAAGAATATGTCAATCTTGTTGAGATTTATTCTTCATTTCATGCTTCTAAGTTATATATTTATGCAACCTAATATATCATTTATGTTAAGTGATTATTCATTAAAATTTATTTAGTCTGTGCATCTACCTAATTTTCTGATCAGTTTTTGGGAAGACTTTATCAGACATTTGCAGCATAAAATAGAAGACTGTTTTAGTACCTAGTGTTATAAAACTCTAATATGGAAAAAGTATTTTGGGTTGTTTCCCTAGAAATATTTACAAAATTTTCAATCCCAAATCCATTTCAAAGAGAAATTTAGTATTATGTTTGGAAAATTTGAATGCAACTAAAAGAAATTATTCCTGTTTGCTCAAAATATTCCAGCACCAAATATGAGTGAATTCGCAGAACTTGTAGAAATTTTGAATAATATAACACTTATTCATAGAGATTATCCTGATTATACACTATTTTCAGAATGCATGCATAATACATAACCTCCTCTACTATTGATCATCAATTTGCAGTATTCAAAAACAATCGCATGCGCACATTGAAGCATCAATCACACATATCAACACAGTATATCACGGGGAAAGCATACAACTGAAAACCCCCAACTATCTGTATATTATAATGATTGAGAACATGTAACAATACATAGTACAATACTCCTCACAAGTACTTAGTCCTATCTCCACCTGCTACACACAAACTAGCTCAGATCTGAATCAATCACAGGTTCAAATCTCCTCCGCTGCTTGCCTGCCTCCACTGCGTAATCCTGCATGAGAATGGATGAAAATGGCTGATCCAAACTTGTATTTCCCTTGGCTGAACCACACAATCCTCATTGGCAATACTCAATCCATTGATTGTGCAAATCTCATGCACAACTATAGTCACAACTGACAGCTGTCTTGCCCTTTCACTCACCTCTAACACTTGTCTCCACTGAACTGTCCATGCACTGAGTTAACTGATGTATTCTTTAGTTGCTTTATGAGTTAATAATTAGTGAATTAATTAATAATTAATTCACACAACTCATCACTAGTGTATTCTGTAGTTAGACTAAATACAACTAGTTCAACTAAGTCAAACTGAACACAACTTCGTCAACTCCTCAATCAACTCCACCAAACTCAACCACTTGAGTTCTAACTGAAGTCCATCATGCAATAGCTCAACTAACTCATAGAAAAAGTGTATTTCCTTCTGACAGCTGCATGTGCCACATCCGTAGCTCGAACTGAAGTGCTCCAAGAGGATAAGATAATGTTTATAGTCCAAATATTATTAAGAGCTAATAATATTCGATTGTTCTATTTTTAGCTTGGCAGTCTAAAAATAGAATCTGCCCATATGTCTAAAAATAGAAGTCCATCTATTTTTACCAGCATGACCAATCATCCACAAATAGCATCCTGCAACTCATAGACCATGATCCATATGTCTAAAAATAGACTTTGCGCCAAAAATAGCCTGCGGGCCCACTTAGTGAAGGTGACTTCTTTTCACTAAGCTCCATCATCTTGTTGCATTTTCAACAGAACTTAAGATTTGGAAATAATTATATTTCACTTCGCTTTTCCAGGACTATATATGAGTGAATTCACAAAACCTGAGATTTGGATTTTGGAAACACTTAAATTTCACCTCATTTATTAGGATTGGAAGTTCCTTGAGATACAAACATGTAGCATTAAGGATCTATTTTTCTTGTTTAAGGACAATGTTCAGTTTATAAATAGTGATACAAGAATCCTTGCAGCACCAAATATGAGTGAATTCACAGAACTTAAGATTTGGAAATAATTAAATTTCACTTCGCTTTTCCAGGACCATATATGAGTAAATTCACAAAACCTAAGATTTGGATTCTGGAAACACTTAAATTTCACCTCATTTATTAGGATTGGAAGTTCCCTGAGATACAAACATGTAGCATTAAGGATCTACTTTGCTTGTTTAAGGAAAATGTTCAGTTTATAAATAGTGATACAAGAATCCTTGTATACATGCCTGACATAGTTCTTTGGTCACAACTAATGAAATTGAACTCCATCAATAGATAACAGACAAGGTAGAATGTAAGAGAGCATCTATTTTTCAACATATACTCAAAATAATCATCTATACAGTCATATAAAGTTGTCACCACACCAAAGAAGGAATTAAAAACCAAAATAAAAATAGGAACGGGCTTGGATTGTTATGGTTACTCTAACAAAATGTTAAATAGGATCAATATGTTAATATGGAAAATAGTGTAGTTGATTATGATTTATTGAGCCCAAGGGGTTAGCCCAACCGAATGTCATTAATGTTACTGGGTATTTGGCTAGTTCTGTGCTGGCAGGTGCCCTGTTTGAAATCCCTTGGGTGAGGTGCACTAGTCAATGCCAATGGGTTTACCAGGGATGCCATCCATGAATGTGGGGAAACATCCATTGGGATTCCCTAGAGAGTTTTTCTTGGAAAGAATAAAAATAGGATTTCCTAAAGAGAAATTTTGAGATGCATACAATGTACACCCAGTAAAATCAACTCTATAGAGACAAACCATAAAAGAAGGAAAAATACATATGCTTTTACCTATGTTCCCTCGTTTTCCCTCCCACCTTGTGAAAAGTGAAAATATGCTACTCTTAAACTTAAAAGAAAGGATGAAAAAAATAGTGAATTTTGAACCATTCCTCCTTGTGTGGAAGAATACTAAAAGTGGGGTGGAAATGCAACAAGGTTAGAAATGAAACATACCTGAGCACCATTAATGGGTTGAAGAGGTAAAACCTTAACTCACAACTCTCTTCAATCTAGTTTTCCCTCCCGCCCTGAAAAGTGAAAATATGCTACTCGTAAACTTAAAAGAAAGGATGAAAAAAATAGTGAATTTTGAACCAGAAATATGAGGTGTGTGTACTCCTCCCTATGTGGAAGAAGACTAAAAGTGGAGTGTAAATGCAGTGAGGTTAGAAACGAAACATACTTGGGTGCCATTAATGGATTGAAGATCCAATGGTGGGGGATCTAAGGTGTGTGTACTCCTCCCTGTGTGGAAGAAGACTCAAAATGGGGTGGAAATGCAGCAAGGTTAGAAATGAAACATACCTGGATGCCATTAATGGATTGAAGATCCAATGGTGGGGTTCGATATCAATCTGCTACTGGTAAAACCTTAATTCACAACACTCTTCAATCTCATTTTCCCTCCCACCCTGTGAAAAGTGAAAATATGTTACTCTTAAACTTAAAAGAAAAGATGAAAAAATAGTGAATTTTGAACCAGCCCTCCTTGTGCGGAAGAAGACTAAAAGTGGGGTGGAAATGCAGCGAGGTTAGAAATGAAACATACCTGGGCGCCATTAATTGATTGAAGATCCAATGGTGGGGTTCGATATTAGTGTGCTACTGGTAAAACCTTAATTCACAAGTCTCTTCAGTCTCGTTTTCCCTCCCGCCCTGTGAAAAGTGAAAATATGCTACTCACAAACTTAAAAGCAAGGATGAAAAAAATAGTGAATTTTGAACCAGAGATTTCAGGTGTGTGTACTCCTCCCTATGTGGAAGAAGACAAGTTGGGTGTAAATTCAACAAGGTTAGAAATGAAACATACCTGGGCACCATTAATGGATTGAAGATCTAATGGTGGGGTTCGATATCAATTTGCTACTGGTAAAACCTTAATTCACAACTCTCTTCAATCTCGTTTTCCCTCCCGCCCTCTAAAAAGTGAAAATATCTACTAGTTTTCCCTCTCGCCCTCTAAAAAGTGAAAATATCTACTAGTTTTCCCTCCCGCCCTCTAAAAAGTGAAAATATCTACTAGTTTTCCCTCCGCCCTATGAAAATTGAAAATATACTACTTGTTTTAGAAATTAAATGAAGATTGGAATTAGGAGGGCTTTCTTACATCAAAATAAGGCTGATTTTTTTCAAAAATGTTAAAATTTCCCTTCCTAAAAAAACAATAAATACAATATTTGTAGAGTATAGAGTAGATGTGTAGGTGTAATGTAAGTATGTAAAGTATGGGGATGAGTGCAAAAATCTAAATTTTGGCTCAATTAATAATATAAATAATAAAATTCAATTTGTTATATTTTGATTTTGTTATTAACTTGTGAATAGGTTTTGTTACAATACCATGAGCCAATACCATGGCTTATCAATGCCTCAAGCCCAAAAACCATAACTTCTTTCACAACCAAAATATTTGATAACAATATGACAAGATTCTTAACCATGGATATTCACCCCCCATTTTACAGTGGAAATTATTAACTTGTAAAAAATTGGTTTTGTTATAATACCATGGGCCAATACTATGGCTTATCAATACCACATGCTCTAAAAACATAACTTATTTCACAATCAAAATATTTTATAACAATATGAAAATATTCTTAACCATGGATATTCATTCTCACTTTACCATGGATATTATTAACTTGGGAATAGACTTTGTTACAATACCATGGGCCAATAGCATGGCTTATCAATATCACATGCCCAAAAAACATAACTTATTTCAAAATCAAAATATTTTATAAGAATATGACATGAGTCTTAATCATAGATATTCACCCCCACTTTGTCATTGATATTATGAACTTGTGAATAGACTCTGTTACAATAGCATGGGCTAATACCATGGCTTATCAATACCACATGCCAAAAAATCATATCTTATTTCACAATCTAAATATTTTATAACAATATGACAAGATTCTTAACTATCGATATTCACCCCCATTTTACCATGGATATTACTAACTTGTAAATAGGCTTTGTTACAATACCATGGGCCAATATCATGCCTTATCAATACCACATGCCCAAAAACCATAACTTCTTTCACAATAAAAATATTTTAATTTAATTTAATTTAATTTTATAACATTTTTTATTTGAAGCTAATAGAAAAAGCGTTGTAATTAGTTTTGAGATATATATAAACCCTCTATCCTCACGACTACTAAAATTATTCCCATATAAATTAATTAAGGTTTTAGTAAAATAAAAAATGAGAATAATTTTGTATTTAAATATGTGTAATTTCTATAATACAAATATTAGTAAGAACCAACATAGATCTATATTAACTAAGGATCCAAGTGATGATAGCAAGTGAAGGGAAGAGAGGGGGAGGGAGATAGTGACAAAGATGGAGGGTGGAGAGAGAGAGAGAGAGTGAGAGAAAGAGAGAGTGAGAGAGTGATGGGGGGAGACAGAGAGAAGGAGGTAGGAAGAGAGAGAGGGGAGAGAGAGAAGAAGAGAGTGGGGGAGAGAGATATGGAGTTGGAGGGGGAGAGAGAGGGAGGAAAGAACTAAGGCATAGGGAGATAGAGGTGGAGAGAGAGAGGGAGTGACAAGGGATAGATGGATAGAGAGAGAGGGAGAGAAGAGAGGAGGGGAGAGAGAGAATAGGTGGGGATAAAGATAGGGAGAGAAGGGAAAGAGAGAGAGAGGGAGGCACAAAGATGGAGGGTGGGGAGAGAGAGAGAGTGATGGGGGGGATAGAGGGAGGTGAGAGAGAAAGGGAGAGAGAGGAGAGAGAGATGAAGTTAGATGGGGAGAGAGAGGGAAGGAAGAAGAAAGGCATAGAGGGAGAAAGGTAGAGAGAGAGAGGGAGTGACAAGGGAGCGATGGAGAGAGGAGAAATAGAGGGAAGAGAGAAAGGTGGAGAGGAAGAGGGAGGGAGAGAGAGATAGATATGGAAAGAGGGTGTGTATGTTTGGGGGGTGATATAGAGAGAGGGAATAAGAAAGAGACACATAGATACAAATATAGATATTATATAGTATTAAATAAACAGCCTAGATCCATCTTAACCTGGATCTACCATGCGCCAAAAAAGAGGTTTGCACATTGAGAAATTGGTTCCCTCTCGGCGCTTGATAGATCCAGGTTAAGATGGATCTAGGCTGGCTTAATAAGTTTGTAGTTGTATTTGATAAACTAACACTTTTTTATGGTTGTGTTTGAAAACAATTTTTCCATATTTTGTGTATTTATCATAATAATAATAATCTAATTTTAATTTAATTTTAAGCTTACCTTTTTTATGCAATGATTTTGTTGTTAGTTTATAAAGATAGGCATGTTATTCTTTTGGAATTTGAAAAGGAAACACGTGCTCTTAACTTGGTTGTATTGAAAACGTTTAAGTGTAAGAAAGAAACATGCCCTCTTAACTTGGTTGTATTAAAAACATGTGTTCTTGTATACTAGGTGGGTGCAAAGAAGAGAGAGTATATGGTAATTGTATTAAATAGTTAAAAACAAATGTTAGTTAAGGAGAAGGTTACAAAAATCTAATAAATAGGCTAGGGTTAGGATATTACTGTTTTGGGACATCTAAAGTTGAAGGTACATTTTATGGAGGTGTAGTCTAAGCCCTTGGGTGTAGGGCACATATTATGGGTATCTTGGACTTTTGGTGTGTGTTAGTGGTGTCAACTAGTGGTGGAGTGTCCAACCAATGAGTAGGCAAAGTTTTTCATTTACAAGGTTGGCATCAATCAAGTATTCTCCCTCTCTACCCAACTCTAAGATGAGGAGTGTGCATAATGGACTTATTATTGTAACAAATTGCAAATATTTGATTATCTTTAAGTTCAAGGGCTTGAAGTGGCTACCTCAACCTACAAATATTTAAAGGAACTATGTGTTTTTCAATTAAACCCTTGTGGTCAAGGAGCTGCAAAAGAGGAAGGCCTTATGGCTATTTTTAAGGGGTTGTAATGACCCTCGTCTTGTGGTAAATATGTAGATATGATGCTAATGGTCCTGATCTTAGTACATTCACGTATATAATGTAAATATTTTCTTATCACCTTGCATTGTGTAAATATGATAAATAGTTTGTTGTTACCCTGATGTACATGTTGAAGTTCCACTTGCATGATTATGGGAAACACTTCTCAGTTATCCTTGTGTACATGGGGAAGATCATAATTACTCTATGCGATAAAAACACCTAGTAGTATTTTTCACACTGAACACTATACAATCAACTTAACCATAATAACTTAGTGAAGAAAAAGTAACTAGATAGACTCTGGAAGGATTTTTGGATTGATTGTTAGTGAAACTCATTGCAGTTAGGTGTGCCAATGTGTGGTGAGTGTTAGTGAGTGCTAGGGAAACATAAGGGGGCACTAGGTCAAAATGCATGGAAATAAATGAAAAAGAGTGTGTGATAGGGAGTGTCAATGAGTTCCAGGTGTGGTACGAGGGGAGTGACATGGTATGCTAAGCATCGCTAAGTCATTCTAGCATGCCAAAGCGCCATGCATCCAATATGTGCTAGGTGCCAAGGTGTGCCAAATAGTGCTAGGAAGTGTTAGGGAGCGTTAGGGAAACACAAGGGAGCACGAGGTGAAAATAATGCATGCAAATGAATGATTAAGAGTTTGTGATAGGAAGTGTCAGTGATTTCAGGGTTTGCCAAGGAGGGAGTGACAAGGTATGCTAGGAAGTGCTAAGGAATTCTAGAGGCTAGGGAAAGATGACAAGATGTGCTAGGTGTTAAGGTGTGCCAATGCATGCCAGGGTGAGTTATGGAGTGTCGGGGAAAAACAAGGGAACACTAGTTTCAAATGCATGGAAATGAATGAATAAGAGTGTGTGACAGGGATTGTCAGCGAATTTTAGGTGTGCTAAGGAGGGAGTGACAAGGTATGCTAGGTAGTTCCAAGGAATGCTAGAGTGCCAGGGCGACATTCCAAGATGTGCCAAGTCCTAGGGTGTGCCAATGTGTGTCAGGGAGTGCCATGAGAACACAAGGGAGAACTATTTCAAATTGCATGGAAATGAATCAATAAGAATGTGTGATAGGGAGTGTCAGCAAGTTCCAATTGTGTTAAGCAGGGAGTAACAAGGGTATATGCTAGGCAGTTCCAAGGCATGCTAGAGAGTTAGGGCATGTTAGGGAGTGGTAGGGTTTGTTAGGGAGTGGAAAATCATGCCAAGGAATGCAAGGGATGATAATGTGTGCCATGTAGTGCCAAGGGATTGTTATACGTGCCAGATGTTATGGCATGTGAAGATGTAAACTATGTTGCTTAGTTGTTTTATGGGCACTGTTAGATGTGAGACTTGACTTGGTAACTTGTTAAGTGGGATGAGTTAATATTGGAAATGAGAAGCCTAAGATGATTTATAGTCCATTAGGGAACAAGGCATAGTCTAGTTGTAGTAAATGTAACTTGGTAAAGTTGTTGTAGTCGAGGCAGGACTTGGTTGGGTTCCTAAGTCTAAAAGAAAATAATGGTAGTTATGAGGGAATGATAATTAAGGAGTGCCATGGCATGCCAAGGAATGAAAAGGCGTGCTAACATATGCCAGATAGTGTCAATGCATGTCAAGGAGTGTTTGGGAGTGTCAGGGAATCATAAGGGAGAACTAGGTCAAAGTGCATGGAAATGAATGAATAAGAGATTATGCCAAGGAGTGTTAGTGAATTCTAGGTGTCCCATGGACGAAGTGTGTTAGGAGAATTTCATATTAGGACTTGTAGGAGGAAAGCCTACAATTGTGATAAGAGGATGGAAAAATCCGTTTGAGACAAAGGGAGACTTTGGTCTAGGCACAAAACTATTTTTTCAATGACTTGGTTGGGTTCCCAAGTCACAAAAAAAGTAAGGTTATCTATGAGGGCATGAAAACTAGGGAGTGCCAAGGTGTGCAGGGAATTTCAGGAAGTTCTAACACATGTTATAAAGTTCCAAGGAATGTTAGGCATGTCAAGACATGCCAAGTGCTAAGGCATGCCAATGTGTGCTAGGTTCTAGGATGTGGCACCAACACATGCTAGGGATTGCCAAGGAAACACAAGGGAGGACTCATTTCAATTACATGTAAATGAATGAATGTGTGTGTGTGTGTGATAGGGAGTGTTAACAAGTATTAGGTGTGCTAAGGAGGGAGTGACAACTTATGATAAGCAGTGCCAATAGATGATAGAGTGCTAGGAAATCCTACTAAGTGCCATGGTGTGCCAATGTGTGCCAAGGAGTGTTAGGGAGTGTTAGGGAAACACAAGGGAGCACTAGGTCATAATGCATGGAAATGAAGGAATAAGAGTCTGTGGCATGGAGTGTTAGTGAGTTCCAAGTGTGTTAAGGAGGAGTTACAAGTTATGCTTAGTAATGCTAAGGAATGCTAGAGCTCTAGGGCGACATGCAGCCAAGATGTGCCAACACGTGTAAGGAAGTGTTAACTGGGAATGTTAGAGAAACACAAGGGAGAACTATGTCAAAATGAATGGAAATGAAAAAATAAGAGTTTGTGATTAGAAGTTTCAGTGAGTTCTAGGTGTGCTAAGGACAAATTGACAAGGTATGCTAGGCAGTGTTAAGGCATGCTAGAGGCTAGGGCGACATGCCAAGATGTCATAGGTGTTAGGGTGTAATAACACGTGTCAAGGAGTGATAAGGATTGCTAGGGAAACACAAGGGAGAACTAGGTAAAAATTCATGGAAATGAATGAATAAGAGTTTGTGACCAAGAGTGTCAGCGATGTCTAGGTGTGCTAAGGAGAGAGTGACAAGGTATATTATTTAGTGCCAAGGAATGCTAGAGTGTTAAGGTAGTAGGCTAAGATGTGTCAGGTGCTAGGGTGAGATAGGGAGTGTTAGGGGGTGTCAAGGAAACATAAGGAAGAAGTAATTCAAAATGCATGGAAATTAATGAATAAGAGTGTGTGAGAGGGAGTTTCAATGAGTTCTATGTGTGTTAAGGAGGGAGTGACAAGGTTATATGCTAGGCAATGCCAAGGTATGCTAAAATACCAAGGCATGTTAGGAAGTGCCACGGTGTGCTAGGGAGTGTCAAAGCATGCCAAGGAATGTAGGGGATGTTAACGCATGCCACATAGTGCCAAGGCATTCTAATACATGTCAGGTGCTATGGCATGTCAAGATGTAAATTGTGTTTCTTAATTTTTTTAGACCAAGGTTGGATGTGATGAGCCTTGTATTCATAACTTGTTAAGTGGGATGAGTGAGATTGTACATGAGTATCCTAAGATGAGTTACAAATAGTTCTTACGTGAACAAGGCATATGTTGAATTTCCATGACACATGAGAATCCGAGTTTGGCCTTAGAATTTTTTATGCGAACACACTCAAGTGCCACAACACATCTACTATGCAAAACAAAATCTGCCATGAAATAAAAAGTAATGGATTGAATGCACATAGTTTAGGGTCTACACATCTTCATATGTTAATGCTTATTATTGTGATATACAATAGCCATTTATATGTCTGGTGAAAGACTCCTCTGGAGCTTTCTATCCAACAACAACATCTTTGTGGTAAAATGTTAATTTTCAGATGTTTCTCCATCAAAAATAGTAATCAAAAGGGACCTTACTACGCACACAAATGAAGAATTAAGAATGTTGTTATCCATGAGAACTGATGTGGAGGTATGGGACAAAATTACACAGGAAACGAACATTTTTGTTCAACCAATCAAGATCTAAAAGGGAAAATTTGTGATTATATATACATGTGTGATAGTATTTGGAGAAATGCCAACCTAACCCACAAATTTGTTGACATTTTGCTGGAGTTGACCTATAATTGTTCCTAAATTTAATAAACATGTAAAATAGGACTGAATTTTCAATACAAAATATAAATTGATAGGAACATGGCCAAATTGTGAAAGTGTAAAAATTGGTATGGTTTAAAGGGACCAATCCCTTTGAAAAGTATTAAATGTGGTAATGAAGGTTGAACCTCGTTCTAGAACCCCTTTGGGCATCCATCTTAGGAATTTGTGTAGGATAAAACACTTCAGAATAATTTTTGTAGCAGTGATGTCAACACTTGTATAGTGACATGGGGTTGGAGTTGGCCTGTCAAAGCTCATTGGTCTACTTTGGAACTTCTCTAGGGTGATGCCTTAGATGATTTGGAGTACAAGGGCATGATTTGATATTTAGTTTGCATTGAAGAAGCTTTGGAGCCTAGATACTCCAGAAAAATCCCTTGTTCTGAACAAGGAAGCACATACCACTGAAGAAAGTAACAGCAAGTACATAGATTTGAAACTCAAATCACATCACTATTTATTACTCTTTGAAACAAGAAATAATTAAAAATTTCAAACACTACTATTCACTTTTCCTTTAGTCTAGAAGGTACAATGAATCTGGAAACATGTACAACAATGTCTCAACTTTCTTAACTCCTAATCCTAATGCGCCTTCCTTGCATGGATACATAATACAATTAAAGTCTGCCACTAGTGAATATGATATGAGATATGCAAACATACTTCCTTAGCTAAGGTTGAGAATTAATAACTAGGGAAGTGCTCCTTTTAACTATGCATGTAGAAACTAAATAAAGCAAAGAGTTTTGCTACTCCAGGTGCCAGAAATGAATCCACTGCCTAAGGTAAGTGCTTTGCCGAGAACAAGATATTAAGGACTAAGAAACTTTGTTGCTTCCTTCAAGAGAGGTGTATGGCAAACAAAAGTAAGCTATCATGCATTATCCTCCAAATTCATTCACCTTTAACAGAAATCTTGTGCCCAGAAAAAGACAAGAGACCAATATCCAACAGAATTCGTTGACCAGCCAGAGACCCTTGTGCTCAAACAGCGAGATAATAAGGGAATGTCAACTAGGGTGGAATATTTCACCACTGAAATTGACAAGAGATAGAAGGGGTAAAAAACTATCATACCTAATGCTCAAGAACAAATGAATTAATCCACACTTGGTGATCCAAAATGAATTCAATCCTTCTTTATTTATAGATTTTGTAGAGGGGTTTCATATTCTTAAGTGATTGAGTAAACCTTACTCCAAACCCAAAATTTGGGTTTTTTAAGCCCAGTTTCCCCAAAAATTGCCCAACAATGGGTATTTTGGGGTTTTTCCCCTTTATGGAGGACTATAGTCTACGGGGATGGATAGGATATTATGTCCCATTCGTCCTCAATTTGTAGAGGATGTTACATGGCACCTAATAAAAGAAACAATGCTTTAGTCTAGGAGGTAATAACTAAATGCTTATTTCTTTCCATATAGGACATACATCTTGCAAAAATGATCATGGGGTAAAAATACTACAAAAGGCCTAAATCTTACTAGCATTGTCATAGTCCAAGAATAAAAACCCTTTCAAGCGAAACAAGGTCAGTACCACATACTACAAGCACAAATGACAAATTCAAAAACAATATACTTATTCAATGAAAGAATGATGAATCATATTAGTGCACTTTAAATTTAATAGCTCTTGACTTGTAGTGTCAATCAAAATTTCTCATGTTGGATCATAATTAAGTACCCAATGTTGTTTTGGGTCCAATTTGGGGAAAAGGAGGAGCTCTTGGTGACAATGGGATGATCAGGCTTTTCAGAAGGGAGCTCTGCTATACTTTTCAACATACAAGCCATTCATTCTAGTGGAGGAGATATATAGAAGCCTCTAATAAGGACCTTTCCAAGATCAATTTGGAGGAAAATCCATTTTCAAAGCTTAAACATAGTTCTAGATTCAAACGAGAGTAGTCATTTTTCAAAACAATTATTAATTCCCAAGAAATTGGAGCCAAGCTAACATGTTGACCATTTATTCTTCTACCGGACAAGGAAGCATTTATGAAAAGTCCTTGGCCCTTTGATCTAGTATTTGATGTAAATATCTTGATTAGAAATGTAATAAGAGATGCAGTTTATATTAAGGAAAAGGGAAAAGTAGAGGGCCAGTTAATAATTATCTTTAAAAAAATCTCAATAGAATCCTAACATATTTGAAATGGAAAAGGATAACTCCATAGTTATTTTTTGCTTTAGAAACTTTGCTAATTTCCATGATTGAAGCATGTATTCATGCCTTGAAAGAAGCTTACAAATTCTTTTGATATTGGTTGAAGCAAAGAAAATGTGCAAATTTACACCCACATAGAGGTATGGAAAAAAAGTATGTGGAGATTGTTGTCCCAGACTCCAAACAAAGAATGGACAAAAGGTGAAAAAACCAAGTCAAAAGGTATGTGTAGCTTTTTTCATGCAGAGGTAGGTGTTAACTCCACACTCTACAACGAAGGCTTTGCGGCGCAAGTGACACAAAGGTTTGCATGCAGAACTTTGGATTAAAAGGAGTGGAGCTTGATGCTACATGTACACTATTACCCCACTTTCTGTATGAATTACAGGAGATAAAAATAATGAGATACGGGAGATACAGAGTATATAGTATTGTTATTCAAATTTAATAAAAAATATTAATATGTCTTCCTCGACATAAAAGAAACATCTTCCATAAAATATTTTCTCCATGAACCTGATTTAAAATGAATCTCTTCCGTTGACGCGCCCAACCACAAATAGAAACGATGTCGATGGGCCAATTTCAGTTTAGAAAATTCACAATTAGTTTCAATTGTAATATCTCCTATTTTCAGTTCAGATTTCAGTTACAAGCAGTGAAACAAGACTCGCCGATCAATCGCGATTAATCACGAGTTAGAATCTGCTCGCTCTCCAAATGATCCGATCTAAATATTTGCGAGTCTAACTCACGTTGACCAAGTTTAACTCATGGTCAATGCAAGTTTGACTTGAGACTTGTCGATTAAAGCAGATTCCTACAATTGATTCCAATTTATTTGATTTTCATCCTTGACTCGACGAGCACAAGTTTTCAAGTTTACGTATGCCGCATTGCTAAAAACTAAACATTAGTCGTTCCAAAATTTATTTCTCATTTCTCAGGCCCAAAATTCATACGTCGAGACCTTTATTAATCAATCACTACTCACTATTACACAGTCCGGACTCAATATCGGGGAACCACCAAGGTGAGCCTAAGTCCAAACTCCATATCAGGCAGTTGCCAATGTGTGCTCTATCCATACTCCATATCGACCCTCGGGCAGTCGTGCGTCACCTTCAATGTGTGTTACCTTTAGGCTTAGCCGTTTCACTATTCAAAAATCGAGGTACATTGGCACTTGGCTTAAATAATAGATATATTACTATATTGAATTTTCAATGTCGTTTTCAATGGCAAGTTTCAAGTTTCACTGTTCAGCAATCGAATGTTCAGCGTATTCCTTTGGTTATGAATTTTCAACCCTATAAATGGGGCTTAAATAGATTTTTAAAATGCACTAAGAAATGGTTTCATACCAACCATCGACCAACTCATCAAGCATTCCTTCCTTGGTCAATGTCTTGCTGACTTCAAAGGTTTTAACCATACATTATTTTATTCTTCCAGAATCTGTTATTTATGTATTGGTTCAGTTTTCTTATGCTAAACGAACCTGCAAATTCAAGATTACAATGAAATATATGTTGATAATATTTCCTTTAGGTAGCATTTCCTCATATATACCTAATTATGTTTCAAGGTCATAATGATATATTAGGTCGAAATGTGCTTATGTTGCTGGACAGACTCCTCTTTGATCCTTAACAAAACCTCATATCCTTTAAAACCAATCCTCTTTTTTGCGAGGTTATATATGGCATTTTTAATTTTAATTTTTTATTGTATTTTATAGGAGCCAAATTAAATAGAAGGCACAACTCCAAATCTAAACAGAAGTCGTACTTTAAACATAAGTCCAAAACAACAACAATGCTGAGGGAGAAGGACTTTGCTTGGGCTTATTGTGACAAGATTCTTGGAGACCCTAAGCTCCTTTGTAAATTTTGCAAAGTGAAATGTAGTGGAGTCATTTATAGATTCAAGTACCACCTTGCACAAATACTCGGCCATGATATAGGTCTCTGCAAAAACGTTGACAAAAATGTCAAACACCAAGCAACCTTGGCCATTGATATGTTGAGTCAACATAATGCAAAGAAAGAAAAGCAAAAAACAGAAATAGGAACTCTTAGAGTTGACAATTTTTCTTCCACTACCCCATTGTCATCTCCCTCTGTTGAGTCCTCAATGTAGTTCCCAAGTTTCCCACACATGCCTCCAATTCCAAGTCAAACTCAAGGCCAAATGAATCCTCCTACATTCAACATTGGAGGTGGAAACATAAACACCTTTTTTTTCTCCCTGCACAAAACCCGGTTCCCAACCTACCTTGGATACCACTGGTTGGAAAAAAAATATCCATAGTCACGCAAGGAAGGCCATTGCTAACTTTTGGTACTATTCTGACATACCTTTCCATTGTGCCATAAGTCCTTATTGGCAAGCTATGATTGATGTAGTTATTGTTGTAGGTCCAGGGTTCAAAGCTCCTTCATTAGAGAGCATTAGGACAAATTTGCTATTAGAAAGTGTTGAAGATGCCATGCTTGTGCTATCTGACTTTCCTTCATCATGGATAGAAACTGGGTGCACGATCATGCCATGATGGATGGACAGATCAGAGGAATAGAACTTTAATAAATCTCCTTGTATCTTGTCTAGTAGGTGCAATGTTTCTCAAATCAATGGATGCCTCAGACAAGGTTGAGACTGCACAACTTATTTGTGAAATGGTGGAGGAAGTCGTTCAAGAAGTTGGAGGAGAACACGTTGTACAAATTGTCACCAACAATGCAGCTAATTATATGGCTATTGGTAGACATTTTTAGATTAAGCACCCCACTATTTTTTGGACCTATTATGTTTCCCATTGTATAGATTTAATGCTTGAGGACATTGATAAGCTTCATTGGATACATGAGGTTGTGGAGAAGAAAAAATCCATAACCAAATACCTATACAACCACATTATTGTCCTAAACACCATGAGAAAATACACTGAAGGTAAAGAAATTGTTCAACCTGCAGTGACTAGATTTGCAACAAATTTCTTATCTCTGCAATTTGTGGTTGAGTAAAAGAGAAATCTAAAGAGGATGCCCTTGGGACCTGAGTGGATGGCATCTAACCATTCGAAGACCCTTGAAGGCATTGAAGTTGTTGCACTTGTGTTTAATGACAGTTTTTGGAAAGATGCCAAAGAGATTATTATTGTGATGGAGTCCCTTGTTAGAGTTCTCAGGTACTTCAAGTCTTTTACCTTTTTCATGTTTTAAAGTTCATTTCAAGCTTATTTCTATTTTCAATGTTTCATATTAATTTAAATTTGAAAGCTTGAACTTTCAAGATGGTTGATGGTGACAAACCCGCTATGGGTTACATTTATGAGGCGATGGATCTCACAAAGGAGGCCATCAAAAGAAGATATGGGGATGAGGAGGCAAAGTATATGCCTATTTGGGACATTATTGATGCACATTGGGATAGGAAATTACATTCCCCCTTACATGCTGCTAGGTACTTCTTAAACCCATGGTATTTTTATGATAAGAGCAAATTTAATGTGGATGGGGAGGTTCACAGAGGACTTATGACATGCATGGAAAGGTGCTTCCCTGATCCATAATTTCAAAGTCGTGTCTTTTCCCAACTATAAGATTATAGAGCACCACCTAAATTATTTTCCTATACCAGTGTTATATGAGAAAGGTCTAAGGTGTTGCCTGGTACCCTTTGAGGCTTGAAGGCTTTAACAGTTCATTAAATTTGTTTAAACTTTATTTTGTATGTTAAATGTTTTATTAAATTTTGTTGTCTTTTTAAGTTTTTACTATTTAGTATTTAGTACGTCTACTCACAAACCCTTGCCACTTGCTAGGTCTTTGGTGGCAAAACTTTTGTAATGATATGCCAGATTTGAAGAGATTTTCCATTTGAATCTTAAACCAAGCATGTAGTGCTTCAGGTTGTGAGTGCAACTGGAGCATTTTTGAGAAAATAAATTCTAAGAAGCGCAACCGATTGAAACAAAAGCGCTTAAATGACCTTGTCTTTCTCCATTACAATCTACAACTTTGCAACAAGAAAATACTAGGTGAGAGCTTGAATTTGAACGTTTCATAGTTTGATTTGGAATTTAAAGTTTAAACTTTAAAGTTCAAAGTCAAACTTAAATTCACATTTCAATGTCTCATGATAATGATAGGTTTGGATCATTCACCAATAGACCTTGAAGAGATAGATTTGCAAACTACAAATGCAGCAGATTGGGTCCAATTAGAGGAGGCTCCTCTTTTAAGCCTACATGACTTGAAGAACTTTAAGAGTCAAGCAAGCGGAGGAGTGGGAGTAATCGCTTCTACTTCTCACTCTTAAGAGTCTTAGGATCTTAGTTACTAATTTTTTCTAATTAGTATGCAGTTGTTTGTAAACTTTTAGAAGCAGATGCTTCTAGTTCTATGTAGTCACTAGTTAGGAGTCATGACTCAGTACTTTGGATCATGTTTGGACTCATAACATATATGAGATGCTTATTCATTCATGATATTTTGGACATCTATTGATATTATGAAATGTTTGGACATGGCTTTACTTAATATCAATGAAAAACATTTTTTTTTAATTCAATATATGTGTATATTTTTATTTATTGAATTCACTGATTTTTCCCGATTTTTTCCTGATTTTTTTCCGATTTTTCCCCAATCTAATTACAACCCTTATCTCTTTTGTCTCGCCGATTTATTGTCTATTCCAAGTCTGGTAACATTGGTTACAATTTTCATTCTTCACTTATGAGTACTAAGGTGTGCTAGAGAGTGCCGATGCATGTTGAGGAGTGTTAGGGAGTACTAGGACAACACAAGGGAGCACTAGGTCAAAATGCATGGAAGTGAATGAATATGAGGGTGTATTGGGGAGTGTTAACTAGTGCTAGTTGTCATGCCAAGGAATGAGTGACAAGGTATGCTAAGAATGAGTAAGGCATGCCAAGGAATATCAGGGAATGTCAAGAAGTGCTAGAGTGTGCTAGGTAGTTCTGGGGTGTGCTGACATGTACCAAATAGTGCCAAGTCATTCCAAGTGCTAAGACATGCTAGGATGTGTAGGGTGCCAGAGTATGCCAATATGCGTCAAGGAGTTTCAAGGCAACAAAAGGAATAACCAAGATAAAATGAAAGGAAATGAACACATAAGAGGGTTAATAAGTTAGGACTTTATCTTTTTCAAAAGCGGCATGTTAGGAACACTAATAATATGTTCCAATACATTCCAAGTGCAAATGTGTGCCAAGTGCTAATTTTTTTCAATGCAATATTACGCCAAGGAATTCCAGGGCATGCTAGGGACTACAAGGGATGCCAACACATGATAAGGGAGTGTTATGCTATGCTATGACATGCCAACATGTGCTTTGGTGTCCTACTCATGGCAAGATGTTCTAGGTATAAAGATGCTCCAGGTACAAAGATGTTCCAAGACATGCGAGGTGACAAGGAATGTGAGTGTATTGTTCCAAAGAATGTTAAGGTGTGCCATGAGTGTTGAGGAGTGCTACATCTCTCTCATTAATAGAATTGATAGAGATTGAGTATGTATTAAATAACATAGTTCCTACACACAGTAGTGGAACTTTATTTAAATGAAATTTTCTAGATAATAAACCTAATAGAGATGAATCATGTGTTGACTCATAGGAAGACTATATTCTTATGACTTCAGGGAAATGATACACACTAATTACTTCTTAACAAATTGACTGGCTATTATAACCACTATGATCTTGGACACATAATGAAAAAGTCTCCACAACAATGGTCTTAAATCATTATATTTTGACAAAAAATATAGTAACAGGTACATAGTGTCATCAAAAACGCATTGGAATGATCAATTATGACTAACATTTTTTGACCGTCACCAAAAGTAACCAAAAAGAGCATTGGTGAGGGTCAATAAAAGATCGTGACTTGAAGTGTCACCAAAGAGAGAATTAGTGATGGGCCTTTAACGACCCTCACCAAAAGTGTCACCAAAGAGAGAATTAGTGATGGGAAATTAACGACCCTCACCAAAAGTGTCATTGAAAATGGCTTTGGTGACAAACCTTAAAGGACCATCACTATATACACTTACAACAAAAAAAAATTAAAGACCGTCACCATATGCGACATTGATGATGGACTTTAAAGGTCCGTCACAGGCATGAAGCGTCATCAAAAACCCATTGGAATGATCAATGATGAAGAACATTTATTGACCGTCACCAAAAGTAACCAAAAAAATCATTGGTGATAGTCAATTAAATATTGTCACTAGAAGTGTCACCAAAGAGAGAATTAGTGATGGGACATTAACGACCCTCACCAAAAGTGTCACCAAAGAGAGAATTAGTGACGGGCCTTTAACGACCCTCACCAAAAGTGTCATTGAAAATGGCTTTGGTGAAAAACCGTAAAGGACCATCACTATATACACTTACAACAATGCTTTTTTAAATACCATCACCATATGCGACATTAGTGATGGACCTTAAAGGTCCATCACAAGTATGACCCTCACCAATGACCTTTTTTCTTGTAGTGCTTGTTGGGCGTGGGCCAACTTGGTCCAGTTTTGGTAAAATACCTTGCATTTGGAGGAGCAGAGCGCGTGGAGTCCACAAAGTTATATTCATCATGCAATGTCTAGGGGATCTGGTGTGGTTCAAATCCCGTCATTTTTTAATGGGTATCAAGGATTTAGCTCATTGATTTGTCGAACCCATAGTATGTGAACCATGGTTTTGTAGCAATGAAATATATATAAGGATATGTAATTCTTTGTCGGAGAAAAGAGTCATAGATGAATTGATCATACTTTATGTCTATAGTCTATATTTTAGGCCTTGAAATGAAGGCTCCGCAGCTGAGTGCATCAATGCCTTGGAAGAGTCTGCAACTGAGTGCACAGACCACCTATAGTTGGGTGGTTAGGTCGAAGAAGTTGTATGTATTGAAGGGTCCATCTTAATAAAAAGAAGAAGTTTTGGCAAAGTCTTGTGTATCTGTATTCTTAATTTGTGTTCCCATGTACTAATACGCATGCTTCTTACTTATTTATGCGAAAGAATACATGTTATCTTGTTCTCTGATATGTTTAGGTAATAAGTGAAAATCTATGAAGTAAAGAATTTGTGCAAAGTATTTTATGTATGTGAAGGTGTGGATCAGTATAAAATATAAGAAAACACACAAGTGCCACAACTCAATATACCTTTGGCTATGGAAACCTGGTTCTGCAACCTCCCATACCCACTTCGGGTGAGACTGTGATCTGCTTGCAGGTAATTTCTGAAAGGGCTAATGGTTAAGAGTTTTGTTGGTGCGCAATACACTTTGAACCTGGGTCAAAGCCCCTTAAGCCAACAACAGGTGTTGGAATCCAAATATCTTAATTACTCTCGTTTCTCCTTTCTCTCAGGGAAAACACCAACCAAGCCTTGCACCCAAATGTGGAAACTCATAAAAAAGGTCCTACCTCTCATCAAGAATAATACATCAAGACTACCAGGTGATGGTCGAGACATAAATATATGGAATGATAGTATAATGGGAAAGCCTCCTTTATCCACCCACCCATAAGTTCAAAGGATAAGGAGGTGGATGAATTCAAAAGGGTTATATACATTAGAGTCAATATCACAATGGGATCAAGATGGCAGCTCATGGAAAGAATGGAAGACACATGATTTTCCTCAAGATATTAAACATCATTAGGACTCTCTAATCTCCCTCCTCAAAGGAGCATCCCCAATCAATAAAGGAATCCAAGACCCTTTCATATGGGACCCATCCAGAGGAGACTACTCAATGAATCGAGATATCTAAGACTTCATGAAAAACAAGGGCACCAGGACTGGTCTCCATGGAAATCGATGTGGAAAACTGAAAGTCTCCCAAAAATAAAAAATAAAAATAAAAATTATATGGACATTTTTAAAAGGGAAAATCATTACAGCTGACAAGCTCAGGAAAAAATATTTCATCAGGCCTTCTTAATGTCCTATGTGTCTCATTGCAGAAGAGAGAATCCATCACCTCTTCCTTAAGTGCAATTTTTCAAAAGAATGTTGGAATCTTCTTGTATCCCCTTTAGACATAGTTGTGAATCTATCTCATTCCATCATTGAATTCTATGTAGCATGGAAAAACAAGTACCCTTACTCTCTCAAAAATAAGAATACCATTAAAATATTTTGGACAAGCTTACCCTCCTTCCTCTGCTGGAAAATTTGTCTTGCAAGGAACAATCAAATATTTCAGAACTCTAAGCCAGAAGTTGGCAAGGTGCTCTCAAAAACATGGGGGCTAGCAACAGAATTCCTATCAGCAAAAGGAATAAGAAAAATATATTTCAATTAGCTACAACATGAATAAAATCATGGATCATGAAACATACCCAAAAGGAAAGATGTCAATAAGAACTAGAAAATCCACTTAAAGGAGAAACAATTCATACTATGGTTGAACACTCTTAATAGATCTTGTCTTTTCTTTGATGGTGCATCAAATTCTAACCTGGGAAAAGAAGGTGCAGGAGGCATTATTCTTGACCAAGACTGGAAAAAAACTACCTCTTTTGAACGAGGATTGGGCATGGTCTCAAAAAATAAGGCAAAGGCATATGGGTTACTTTTGGGATCCCGAAAAAAAAAACAAATGAACCCAATCATTTTGGGAGATTCCTCCATCCTCATCCAAGCAATGGTCAAGAAGACCAAACCAAAAAACGTATTTCTAAGCCAATCACAACCAGGACCAATCAACAACTAAAATATTTTGACAAATCACCTTCCTGCATATCTTAAGGGAAAACAAAAAAAAAATGCAGGCAATCAAGAAAATAAAGCAATGGTACGATCCTCAGGAGAAGTGTGGATTGAAAATGTAAATTTTTTTTATTTTAATTTCATAATCATTTCTCCCCCCTCAAAATCCAATCACAGTCACATCATAAATTGGATTGGCATTCATTAAACTATGTACCTTTCATTTCGAGACTGGATCATAATCTCTTCCAAATCTTCCTTGTTGCAGCTCTCTGCCCAATATTGATATTCCTAAAAGATTGATCCTCTCCCTCTTCCTGTGACCTCCTCCTATCCTTCTCCCACATGCTACTCCCCTCCCTCTTGTTTTTCTATTTATTTTCTCCCTCCCCTACAATTCTCTCCACTCCCTACCTTCGCATTGTTTCCCTCTGCATTGTCTCATCATCCCTCCCTTCGCATATTTTCCCTATTACACGCCCGCAAAGAGTTTCCCTTATCCCTTCTTCTCTTTCTGCAAGACAAGGGTAGGCATCTAACTTCGTTTCGGGCTTCCCTACTCCTCGATGCCTCTTTGCCCTCCAGTATAAGTTGGAATTCCTTTTGTCAAACCACAATTATTTACAGCCTTCTCTTTCTCTATCAAGAATTGTTGTGTCGATCCTTACTCTGCTAAGGCCTTCGGATTTGAGCTTCTCTCTCTCTCCAAGCCTCACTATCCTCATAAGTGCAGTCGAAACTCTGTAAAGGCTTCCAATCATAGCAAATGGAAAATGGATCCCTTCGATCGAGCATCCAAGCACAAGTTATGTGTTTATTTCCAAGACAACAAGTTTATGATTGATCAATTGAGGGAAACATTAAAATAAATATGATGCCAGTCGAACTTAAAAAACGCATTCTTAATGGGACAACTTGCCAACCAGAACACACAAAGTGAAGATATAAACAACAAGTGTGCACATTTGGAGAACTCCATAACATTCCTGAAAGGTATCCTCACCAACAAGAGTAGGGAAAACTTAGTCTCATGGGATAGAAGTAGCAGAAACAAGCCAAGAGAAGAGCCAACTATAAATCAGTAGTAGGATGAACTAGTGTTCAGTCTTTTATGGATTTTTTTTGTATTTTTTACCCTGCATCAGCTATAGTAATTCAAGTATTGTAACTAAGTAGTTTCTTGCATTATGAAATGTAAATTTCAAGTATTTCTGCAACAGTATGTTAGAATCTATAAGCAATCAGTAGTAGGGAAATTTGGAATTTATGAAGTTAGGAACGCAACTCATTGGTGAGGTGTCTTTTCATTTCCCTCCCTCTTAGTCTGGATGGCTCCAAAAATATTGTAATGGGAGCTTTCTCCCTCCTTTTTTTTTGAATAGAACTTCCAATATCCGACTTTAAAAAAAAAAAAAAAAAAACTTTTTTTCCTAATGTAGTTAAGAGATCAGTTTTGAAATCTTCAAACGAGTTTCCTAGTTAAGCTCTTGTTATAATTCCTGTTGCTGATTTGGTAACTTTATAATTTACATCTCTTTTTCCATTTTTAGCTCTACCTCTTAAGTATTTTTGACATAACTCTGCAATTTCATCAAATGGTAAATATGAAATATCTCCTTTTCTCATCACATTAAGAATATCAAGATACTCATCTCGTATGCCTTTCAAAAAAATTGTTCAAATGATTTCTTGATTCAAAGATTGATGTTTGGATTTTTTTAAATTATAGAGAAATCTATATTCCTCGAAACTTCCATCTTCTTGCTAAGACATTCTAAAAATATCATCCTTTGAATGTCTAGACCTACAGTATGCTTGGTATTTCTTAAGAAAGATTTTTCTCATTTCATCCCAACTATCAATGGTATGTTCATCTAATCCCATGAACCATTTTAATGCAGATGCTTTAAGAGTGGTAGGGAAAAGATGAAGTTTATGTGTATCATCAGTATAACCATAGGTATGACATAAAATATCAAATTCAAACAAAAATGAGTCAGGATCTTCAGAATCCATACCATAGAAAGTTGGTGAGACATAAGGTGGAATATTTTTCATTTTTTACCTCTTCTCCAAAAATTGCTCTAGTATCTAAAAATTGGAAATCCAAAAGTGGATTCTTGTTCTCCATGTTCATATTTTGTTCTTTCATCTTCCCTTATCTTGTTTTCATTTTATCTTCTTCTTTCCTCTTCTGTTTTCCTTGTTCTTTGCCATTCTCATTTTTTTCTTTTATATTCTTGTCATTGTTCTAGAGTTAATCCTCTTAATCCTCCTTCTAGAATATTTGATCCTACCTCTTCTACCATTTATTTTTCAATTGTTTCCTTAAGAGTCTTTTCTAATGTTTCCAATGTAGGAATTTGAGGTTGTGTTTCTTCAACTTTCTCTACTTGTTCAAGGATAGGTTGAACAATTGGTTTCCTTGTTTCTTTTTGTTTTTCTACAGAAGATGTTTCTACTTGTGTTTCTTTTTTCTTTACTTCATATTCCAACAAAGTTTGTCTTTCAACAAGAGTTAATCTTTGTCCTAAATGTTGTTTTTCCTCTAACTCTTCCAAATTTGGTTTTCTAGCAATTGGTGTAGTTAGTTCAGATGTAGATGGTATTGGTCCCACTGATGGTTGAGTAATTGGGGGGTTTTTTTTGTGTATCTACCCTTTTCATCTCTTTGTCTAGGCATAGATAAACATAACTAAACTAAAAACTAATTTTTTTTCCTTTTTTTATATTTTAAAGAGAAATTAATTAATGAAGCTTTTAATCTCTAAATGTGCTTTCCCGGAAATGGCGCCAAAAATGTCAGCCCAATTTAAGGGTGTAAATTATATCATTAATTTTATTATCAATCCAGAATTCGTGAACTTAGAAGCACACCAAAATCTATGATTAAGAGACTAATTCTGAAAAAATTAACACTTTAACTAGCTTGAGATCTTAAGCACTGTTATCAAGAAAACTTCAATCTCCCTTATAGGAGATGGACTCAAAAAGATTCCATTGATGAAATCAACTCTTTTAGACCGTCAATTTTAAACAATCCAATCACACATAAGCAATTTGACCAAAATGAGCAATTTTGGCAATTTTAACTATTGAGAATGAAAGGAATATCAAACTCCTTTATAGGAGGTCACTTCATAATACTTCTTGTCAAACATAACAACAAACAGTATTTTCAAATAATACTAAAACTCATAATAAATTAACACAATGAAATTGCAGAAAACTAAAACGCCATACCATACAATTAAAAACAAATGCACAGGCTTGGCAATGGGGGCCTCCACGCTTTGCTTACACACTTAAGTCGGAAACCAACTAAAATAACTTGAAGAATAGGATAAGAATCATCTATTAAACATAATGAAGATATGAGAAACTCTGAATCAATTGACTTTAACCAAGTCGCAATAGCTCATCAAACATAACATGACATAATATGTCTTTCTATCTCAAATCTTGCATATTTATACAAGTGTTTTTGTAACCAAATGACTATAAATGCTCAAATTTATTTATGAAAATCATAGATGAAGGCTAACAGGTCGAATTCATCCTTCTTATCACTAGAGGGAGAAATCCTTCAAAATCCAAAATTGCCCTAATTTTGTGCTCAAAACAAGGGATTTTCTACATAAGTGACCTAGTTTTACCAGTGTTGACCAAGCACCTTTGTAAAAAAATTCGGGAGAAAAATAGGAGTTTCACCATCCTTGTACAATGAGGATTACCCAGCAACTTTCGGATTTTTCCCAGATGTCCTGCATATATGAAAACCATGGAGCTATTCTGGAGAGTTTCAACATCCCGTAATTACTGCTAAAATTTTAATTTTAAAGAAAAACTTCATCAAAATTTAAATCATTCAAAGTAAATAACAATTGTACCTAATTTTATTGATTTCAAGGATTTTATGGATGAATATGGGAGTGTAAAAAGGAAAATGAAGGCAAAATGGCTTGTGTGGCTAACATAAAACACCAAAAAGTGATGCCCAACATTCACAAATGGAGTTGTGAACAACTCACAAGAAAACCCTATGTGTTGATTCGTTGATGGACAAATGATCAACTAGAGGGAATATTGGTGAGTCGTGTTCCGTGACATAAAGCAAAAATATCCATTGATAAAGGTAGATTGGTGTTGTTGCAAATTGGGAGTAGAAAGACCAACATATGTGTTCAAGGTACAACCAAGTGGAGTTGTGATGGTGCACTAAATCAGCTAGTAGGTCACTTAGGATCTTGTACAGGGTTAGATTAGTTGTCATAGTTGTTAAAACCAAACCCTAGTTTGTACTCTTGTATCAGTGATTGTATGAGGGCCATGATCCCTGGTACAGGAGCCCTAGTCTATTGTATGATAGATTGATAATATAACGAATATGGGTTGTTGAAAATTTGTAAAAAGTTGTCTATTTGTGCACTAGTTGATTTACTGTTGTATATATTTTATTGTGCAAAGCAGTTTGTTATGAAATTTGAGTTTGTTGTGTTAGATATTCTAAGACCATAACCTAGATTCTCTAGTGTCATGGAAATTCAACAGAAGTGTTGGCCTTAATGTTTAAGAAACCTAAGAAACATACCCATAAACCAAAGCTAAACACCCACTCTAACTTCCACTAACAAGACTTGAGCAAAATAAATAGTTGAGTGTTGTGTTCCAAATGCCCACCATAGTCATATGGATCCAAATAAATAGAACTACATATCCAAAAGATCATCAAAAGAGTTGCAAAAGGTCACTTGTAAATCATAAAAGGAACACTACCACTAGGGTATATGAAAATCGATAGTTATAATATACTTTTGACTTCCCTGGATGATATTCACTTCATATGGAGGAATATTTTCATTGAAGAGAGGTTAAGGTTCACAAGTGGATCCCCTCAAGAAAATAAATTTTATGTTTGTATTATTTTGACCAATGGTTTGAAACCATTGTAGTAGAATCTTGGTTAAGGGATTATGATTGTAATATGATTCAAGTTAATGAATTAGGGTTCATTGAACTGAAGAATAGATAAATATTTGTATGGTGAGTGGTTGAGTTAATACAATGAAGTGAAAGAGAGTTGTGAGTCTCAATTAGGTTAATTTTTTAGGGTGAGGGCTTCTATGGTAAATCTTGAGTATAGTGTGTGAGTGTGTCATTATTATTTTTTCCTTTTAGATTCTATTAATATAAATTTTCTTGCACAAGTTTATCGAACTCTTCAAACATGATCACAAATGATATATTCTAAAAAATATATAAACCGTCATCCACTTGAGTAAAATTAAAACCGTTAAGGCAGTATAACACCATACTTTGATAGTTTTATGAAAGGATCAACTTCTATTCACTTTCTTCTTTAAGAATTCAACCTCCAATGAGTTAGGCTCCAATACAATATTATTCCAATACATCATTTATAAACAAGATTGTACCTATATCTATAACCATCATAGATTCATCTTAACCTCGTTTTTATCAAGCACCAAGAGAGGTCAAATATCTTGAGGTGAAAACATTGTTTGGAGTGCAAAACTTGAAGAAAGATTTGCACTTTGAGAGGATTGATCGCTCTCATCCCTTGATAAATCTCATATTAATATATGTGTGTTTGTGTGTGTGTTTATTCCATGGTGAACATGGAAATAATTATACATATTCTTCATTTTGAATAATATAACAATAAAATGTTTTAACCATAATTAAATAAAATAAGAAATTGGTTTATATAAGATATGCACGTGGCTTTGGTTGAGAGTCCCTTGAGAGATGACATGGATGTGTTTAGGATAAAATGGAGCTATAATGCCTGTCTGAAAAGGGTTAAGGTTTCTGCAGTCGAGTAGTGACACGATTGCACCCTACCCACGCATTACCATCTTAGCTGTCGAGTTCTGCTTTCACCGGCTACCTTCATTGCGACGGCTACCGTAACCTGTCCAAGCCATCCATAATAATTTTATTACCCCGTCCTCCACCTTGCTTACTACATACTTGTCGATTTCTGACATCCTATTGCGGCGACGATTACGATAGTCCTGGATGTAGCTAGCAGAGAACTTCTCAAAATAGGCATGGAGCTAGACCTAGTTGATTATTCGGAGGACCCATTGGAGGACATTAATATCTGGCAAACTCCTCGCTCCACCACGGATGACCTCCTTCCCTTCTGCTGCAATCTAACGGCTACCATTGCTGGTTTACCCTCGATCTCGGGACCCTCCTGCTCCACCGTGACTTTCTCCGAGCCTCCTTAAATCTGGCCAGTTCCATCTTCGTCGCCACAGTCACCTTCCACTACCATCTTTGCATCTGCCTGCATACACCCAAACCCTATGGTTGCAAATTCATAAACCCCCCATCCCTCCCATCATGTTGGCTCTCCAAGAAACCCCCCGAATCACCTTAATCAGGCTCTGGGTAACCCACAAGTTGCAATATCTGAGGCCCATCCATCTGGTAGCTATTTGGCTGTCCCCCCGCTTTTGGAACCTACTCCGGCGACCAACCAATTCGGCTTTGATAACCCTGCTACAAACCCTAACTAGCCAAAAGATCACTCGGACGCCCTTGAAGAACCTGCTAGGCCCGTCAAGAAGTGAAAGTGTTTCAAATTCAAAGGCGAAGACGTAATTCTTAGGCTGGGGGAGGATATTTAGTGGGGCGACACCATGGATATGGCGGACTGTGTGCTGGTTGGAATAATACTTGGCCAAAGCTACATAGTGGCTAGGCTCAAGCTGTGGACCTCTTAGGTATGGGGGCAGCACCTAGCCAACCTTCCCTTTATTCAAACTTTTGTCAGGGATTGGTTCGCTCTGCGCTTTGCTAGAGCCGAGCACACAAATTGGGTCATGTCTTCCTTCTGGCATTTTGAACATGCCCCATTCCTTCTTCACCGATGGAACCCTCTATTTGATTCGAAAAAAGAGCAGATGGGAGTAGGGCCTATCTGGGTTCGGCTCCTTGGATTACCCCTCCAGTTTTGGTCGGAGGATATATTCTAGTGCATCGTCAACACACTGGGAACCTATCTAGAGCATGATAGATCTTATCTCGCTACTGGTATGAAGGTGTATGCTAGGATCCTAGTTCATCTAGACACTAGGGGGCCCTTCAGGAGCATATCACTCTGCAATGGAGAACCTTCTCCTGTCACCAAATCCTAGATTATGAAGGAGTCTCGTTCCGCTGCAGGTGATGCCACAAGGTGGGACACTTGTTCAAGGACTGCCCCTTGAATAAGAAGGCGAGTGATGTAGCAAAAGGGAAGGTTACTCTGCAAAAGAGCTCACATTCTAAGGGTAGTCCCCTAGTGGCTGAAGAAGCAACAAAGTTGGCACATTCAGATGCAGAACAAGTACCATCAAAGGAGAATAGGAAGAAGCGGGGAAAAGCACCTTTTGGCCCACCCTCTCCACCACTGACCAAAGCAAGGGCAACTACTGAGGTTGAGGTTGCCTTCTCCACGGGTATGTTGAATTCAAGTTCCTCCTCTACTTATTGTTTTGCTTATCTCATTGCTTTAATACAAATTCTTTTCGGCCTCATGTATACAACTATAACCCTCCCATCTCTCTCGAGTGCCCTATTAAACCCTCCTCCCCCATCATCTCCTACACCCAGCCATCTTTTCCCGAGGACCCTCATCCCATCCCCCATAGTTGTGTTCCCTCCCCCCCTCCAAGCCCCCCATCTAACAGATACCCCCTCTACTCTAGGCTTCGATCACAGGCTCCCGATACCCTGGGTATCAACCTGATTACTTCTCCCCCCATCTTAAGCAGCCTCGAGGAAGACCCTCCTCCTTATCTAAAGCTAAGAAACTAGTAGGGGAAGAGATTGTTGTTGGCATACAACAATCCATTGACTGGGTACTTAGAGCAGTGAATACCCTTGAGCATTCCCCTCCATGAAAATGCTATCTTTCAACTGTAGAGGGTTGGCTAGCCCAGACAAAAAATTAGCCATGAGAAGATTGTTCTTATCTGTACCTTTTGATATTCTCTTCCTACAAGAAACCCTAGGACAGGGTAGTGTCATTACCCACCTACTTGAATCATGGCTACTTGGATGGACATTTCATGCTCTAGATGAAACAGGTCTCGGGGTCTGGCTCTAGGAGTCAACAATTGTTCCATCAAAATATGCAATACATGGGGAAGCTTAGGTCACTTAGGAGAAAATATATACTCCTCTGAACTCAACACAGAGATCAGGATCATCAACATATATGGCCCCTGTCACATAGGGAAGAATTCTAGAACACGTTGTTAAAATCCCACATCCTTCAAAAAGACAACCTCATTTTGGGGGGGGGGGGGAGACCTAAATTTCTCCATTGGTTTTACGGAATCATGGGGTCACAATGCACATAGATATAACCTCTCAGACTTCTTTGAGAGTAGTCTGGAGGAACATAACCTTATTGATATCCCCTCCTCCAAAATTCTTCCCACTTGGAGGAATAATAGATCAGGGGATGACAATCTCTCTAGAAAACTAGATCGCTTCCTAATCAAGGAGAAGCTGCTAAACATGGGACAAGGATTTAGACAGTGGGTTGGCTCAGGGGGACAATCAGATTATAGGCCGATCTATCTGGAAATAAGACGAGGTATGCATAAACCAAAAGCTCCTTTCAAATTTAACTCTGCATGGCTAAGAGACGCAGAATATATCCGACTCGTAACCAACTTCTGGAAGGCTCACCCTCATATGGCAGAAAGGACAATCTCAAAAGGTTTTGTAAAAAACCTGAGAGAACTAAAAAAACTCTCTAAAAAATGGGCACACGATAAGAGAACCCAGGATGACCTGACACTTAAAATGACCGAAGAGGCCCTAAAGGCATATGAGAATGAAATTGGGGGGATTTTCTCTTCCCCCAAACACAAAGAGCATATAACCTCCCTACTAGCTAAGAGGAGTCAGATTCTCAAGGATAGGGAGGAAGGCTGGAGACTGAGAAGCAGAGCCATCTGGCTTAAGGAAGGGGATGACAATACCAAGTTCTACCATAAATTCGTGAACAGGTGCAAAGCGATAAATACTATTTGGCAGCTAGCAGATGAGCAAGGAGAAATAGTGAACACTTTCCCCCTTTTAGCAGCTATGGCGACAACGCACTTTAGAAACATCTACAAGGCCCCCCTTAATGCTACCCTTGTTGAAATCATGAGAACGACCCAGTTATTCCCAAGGTTTATTGACCAGGAGGATGCCTTGGAGTTGACAAAGGAAGTCACCCTGGGAGAATTGGAAGCCACACTAAAATGGTTTAAGCGTGACAAAAGCCCAGGCCCAAATGGCTGGAATGTGGAATTCTACCTAGCCTTCTTTGATATTCTAGGAGGGTACCTCCTACAAGTTATTGAAGAATGCAGATCCTATGCAAGAATGTATGAGGCCTTCAACACAACCTTCATCACCCTCATACCCAAATAGGACAACCCTATCTCTTCCAGTGACTTCCGATCCATTTCCTTGTGTAATTGTATCTACAAGATCATAGCCAACCGCCTCCGGCCGATCCTATCTAACCACATCTCAGCTGAAAAATTTGCCTTCCTACAGAATAGACAAATCCATGAAGCGGTCGGCACCACCCAAGAAATCCTACATTCTATACAGACCCAGAAGCTCAAAGGTATGGTCATGAAAGTAGATCTTTCGAAAGATTTTGACAAAGTAAATTGGCTATACATTAGAATGATATTCACACATTTAGTATTTCCATATGATTACATAAGATGGATTATGTGTTGCATTACTAATGTAACATTCAGTGTCCTTATTAATGGTGCGGCCTCTCCCTTCTTTCACTTTGAAAGAGGTCTCTGACAGGGATGCCCACTATCCCTGCTTCTTTTTTTACTCATCATGGAAGGTCTCAGCGGTATCTTAAAAGAGGAACATCGATGAGGTAGGCTAAGGGGGATTTGGATCATAGAAGGATGCACATTGACACACTTTCTCTTTGTTGACGATGTGCTGCTCTTCCTTAATGGGAGTATTGGTGACTTGACTTCTCTTCTTAACTCCTTCTCTACCTTCCTAGCATCCACTGGAATGATGGTGAATGATGCAAAGTCCACTATAACAGCTATAGGGTGCTCACCCTATGAGATTCAGTATGCACTACGACGGTTCCCATATACCCTACAACACCTGGAGGAGGGACTCAAATATTTGGGCTATAGATTAAAGCCCCTTGGATATAAGAACGCCGATTGGATCTGGCTTATCACCAAAATGGAAAAATGGCTTAATATATGGTACCACAAATATTTATCGAGAGCAGGAAGACTGATTCTCATCAAAGCAATATTGGAAGCAACCCTAGTATATTGGATGTCACTAGCATGGATACCTAGGGGAATCCTGGCCAGAATCAAAAACCTATGTTGCAGATTCTTGTGGAAAAGGAAGAACCCAGGAAGGATATATGCTTGGACCAATTGGGAATCCCTGGCTCTCCCAAAGAAATGGGGGGATGGGGAATCAAAAGCCTTGGCACTTTCTCTACAGCCTTGGCGGCCAAACTAGGGTAGCAGCTAATCACAACTCATAGTTTGTGGATTAAGGTGGCTATATCCAAATACATAGCCCCTCTAAACCTCATGGATTGGCTACGACAACCTCAGTGGATACAAACTGTAAATTCTAATATATGGAAAGTAGTTCTACAAGCAATGCCCCTTATCACGGAAGGCATCACATGGAGAATATAGTCGGGATATGCTGTCAAAATAGGGATTGATCCCTAGATTGGATGTGGGAATGCACACAGGCTCCCTGAGGAGCTTAGAACACACCTTACAGTCAGAAGGATCACACATCTTAGCCATATAGCAGACAATGGTCGCTCTACATTTTTGCAACAAACTTGGAAATCTGGGAGGGTGTTGCAAATCCCTCAACCATGGCAACAACATTGGAAAGAATACACGGAGGCCCTCACTGAATCTCACATCAAGATACAGGAAGGGGAGGATGAGTTAATCTGGGCACAGGTTAAGAATGGGAAATATTCACCAAAAGCAGGTTATATAGCCCTAATGGACCCAAAGAAACCTCCACTGTGTGAAACATGGTGGAGCCATATATGGAAACTTAAAGCACCTCCCAGAACGAGACTCCTCATGTGGACCATTCTGAGACACAAAATCCCCACAGGAGAAAATCTTAGCAAAAGATCCTTTCATGGACCCTTCTAGTGTGGCCTATGCAAAACCAACAACGAAACTGTGGACCATCTTTTCCTTATGTTCCCATCCATAAAATAGCTATGGACACCATACACTCCCATTTACCCTTGCTCCCACTATGGTAGGGCATGATATTTCGGGAAGCCTAGGAAGCTTGGTGGCCTACCATACCCTCGGCAAAAGCCAAGAACCTTCCCATTCTTACTTGTTGGGCCATTTGGATTGCCCGTAATAGATATATCTTTCAGAACTCCCTTCCCTACTGGCCGACCATCACTGCCTGAATACTAGCTGACTACCATCTCATCCAGGAGGAGGAACCTAGCTCCACTCCTAGGCATATCATACCAGAAAGCATAAACCAAGCACTCCCCTGGGCATATTTTGACGGCTCAGCGCAAGACACAGGATGTGGGGGGGGGGGGTTGGGCGCGCTATTCTACATCTTTCAGCATCACATTCATACAAAATTCAAATGGGATTGGGCAGAGGGACAAACAATTTTGCTGAGCTCATCACAGCAAAATACACCATTCAATTTGCACTGGAAAAACAATGCAGAAATTTATAACTGTTTGGAGATTCAAAAACAGTATGTAATTGGATAAACAAAAATGCAAATTGTAATGCATTTTCTCTGAGACATATCATGGAGGAAGTCAATAGACTTATAAATTTATTTGACACTTTAAATTTTCATCATATATACAGGGAGTAGAACACAGTTGTCGATTTGTTATCCAAGGAAGTAGCTCACAGGCTTGTAGGAACATGGAGCATAATGGAGCAGAAGGATGGAGCTTTCCATCATTACTATCATCGACCTTTTATAGACATATCAGATTAACTAGCTCTGAAGGAGTTTTGAACTTATTTTTGTCTTTTGTTTATATAACTTATATATATGCACAATGAAAAAGACTTATATATGGCAACTTTTTTTGATACTCTCTGCGTAGAGTATGTGCATATTTTATCTTGCAATCTAAGTAACAGAGTAGTGTCTCCCTGCATGGAGTACACCTCAAATTTTGATTACTCAAATTGGATGGGCTTTTAGCCCAAAGTACAGTATATGCATCTGCAAAATGGAATTTTCTTTATTAATGAAAATTACGACTTTTTCCAAGGGGCAAAAAAAAGATATGCATGTTAACATTATAATATTTTACTCAACATGAACATTAAAATATTTATTTATGATCTACATTGCCCATATTAAATTTAATTTTTTATTAGTATATTTTTAAATGCATGCCCCCATTACATTGAAAAATAAAACACACACACACATACATGTATATACAAATATTTTACTTAGTGTGCATATTGAAATATTTTGTTTACAAATAACTAGAAAGTAATTGTATCTCGTGAATAGTAAAATGTTTTTTAAAACTATCTCTGTTATAGACATTTTTGTGCCTTACAGCTCTAAGCATGAAATGTCCATAAACCAAGGGCTCCTAAGTCCCTAAAAGTGTTGTTCTAACTCCTAAAGGAATAAGGTCAACAAAATACAGCTTCTCCCAGAAGTTCTCCACCAGAAACTGCTCAGAATCAGTCAAATCAAGATCATTTCAGCTGCTCCACTAGCTAGCTGCGTTGCAAAGCACCCAAATACACTAGCTAGGTGCGTTGCAATGCACCTAAATGCACTACCAGGGTGCGTTGAGCGGGAAATGACAAGTGGCAGAGTCATTCCACGAGGTGGAGAGACAATGGAAGCTTCCAGAATCTTCTCCAATGACACTTGCCTCACTGAATTCGACCAAGGATGAGTAAGAGGCTCTCAGTCTCCAAGTGGAAGCAAGAACTGACATAGAGAAGCCACTAATCAATTCATGAGCTGACTCATCCTCTTTGCATACATCTATATATGGATCCCTCATCCCAGAGATCCAGAGGCTAGAATATTGTACATTACAAAGAATTGCTGTTGGTTTTGAGATTGATATCAGAGTATTGGGTGATTTATGCTTTTTTGGAGGTGAAGAGGGGCTTCTCTGCTGGGAGGTTGATGCTGGATCATGAATCATCGGTTGTAACTCCTCCTGGATCTTCTTGTTATATCAATAAAACTATTTGAGTTTCTCCTACATGCTTGTGTATCATTGATGTTTGTTACATTTGTATGTTTAGCTTAAATCTGATCCTAAGCTTTTTATGAGTATGAACCCATGTCTTTGTATAGTTTCCTTCTTCTGTGATCTTGCAGGTACTTGGTGAAGCTGGGCAAGTAAGGGAGCAGTAGCTGGAAGCTGTCAAAGAGGAGAGAGATTGGATCAAAGGACTAGCGCAAGACACAGGTTGGTTCATCCTATTTCTCTTTGTTTATAGTTCATAAAGAAGAATACAAACGTAGTTTTCTCTGTTTGTTTCTAAGGTCACTGTCACACCTTAGTGGGATAGGGTCGTTCTGAATAGACACTTTTCCCGATAACAAAATGGCGACTCCGCTGGGGACAATTGTCTAGTTAGTTTGTTTGTGTTTCTCTTGTTGTTTGTTTCATAAACTTAGAAGTAGCAAATCGAACTGCATTTGCCATTAACAAATGCAAAGTAGACATCTGCTGCTTCAAAACATTCACTGGATCTGTTTATGATTTGAACAGCTGATTCACAAATGATCTGATGGCCCTTTGTGATAGCTCTTAGACCTCCTTTAAATCTACCCTCTGATTGTGCATTACTGATTGCTTTCACTCGGCCAAAAACCATAGATTAAACTGCAAACCGTGACCCAGAACCCGGATAGAATTCTCGTTTCTGCCCCAGCACAAGTACTGTGAAGAGTTCCTGCATTTCAGCGCAGTTCCCGAGAGGGCAACCTGCGTTTCAATCTAGTTTCTCTGTGTAACAGGTGCGTTGATCAGCCTAGCCCTGTGCAGCTGAGGTTCTTTGCTCAATTTTTTCAGTTTTGTCTCTGATTTTTGCAGCCTGTGATCAGTGTGTGTGTCTGTTTAAAAACCCCTTTTCTTTGCTGATATTCCGCCTCAGTTGTACAAAAGAAACTGTAGATTTTTTTGTGTGTTTGTTACGTCATTTACAGTTTTCCATTGCAAAAGTAGAATAGTCATACTGTCGTCCTTTGATTTAGATTTGTCACAAGTGTCGATTTTGATCATAGGAGAAAGTTTATTTGTTGTTGACAGTCGATTATGCTTTTACTTTTGCCTTTGGCTTGAATTTGTGACTTTCTAGTGTCGAAACGAGTGTTTATTTCAAAATCTTAAAGTGTCGTAATCGTCTCTACCTTTTGATTTCGAAAAGAAGCTTGTTTGTGTTTTTCACTTGAAAGCGAATCCAGATTTGTACAACAACTTTATTTTTAGGCATCAATATTAAGAAAGTGAAAAACAAATACATGCACATGTGCATTTTCATATTGACAGTCTATTTGGCTTGATTTAGGAAAAGTGCATTTACAGTGTGCTCTTTGCTCTTTGCGAAAAGATTGTGTCTTTCTTTTCCCTTGTAGCTAGGATTTTCATTGCTGAAAAGAGATAAAAGTTTGTTTATCATCTTTAGATTGCATTTTAGGAATTACATCTACATCTCGTGGTGATCCCAAAAGGAAAACTTCATAAGAAAGATCAACTTAAAATAAACTCAATGAACTTAACAACGCTTTGGAACTTAACGCACAACATTTAGAGGTCTAGGCTAGAGACGTATTCCGGCGTTGTAAAGCCTGGTAACTGTTGTCCTCACTGATGGTTGGGTGATTCCTCCACTTTGAGATGATAAGTGCCAGTACGGACTTGTGTTCCCACGTACCGTCGAGTATATATTGGGAGACCCCTATAGGCTTAAAACCTTTTATCCATAGGAAGCCGTGTCGGCCGCCCTACTGATCACAATGCACCAAACACAGCATTCGGGAAGATTGACTGTCGTACCGTAAAAAGTATTCTGCAGTTTTCCGATTGGTTTGGTACTCCCTCTACATAGACCTCTAGAGCAGTCCCTTTCGTTCCTTTTCAAACTCCTTAACGGAAAAGGTCCATCTGAGCACTTGTCACTTCAGGCTCATTAAAAATCGAAGGAGACTAGAGTCATCTTTTGTTTTTTCTCAACTCTTTAAAACTGAAAAAACAAGTTGTGTCAAAGCGTGTTAAAATTTATTTTAAACGGAATATTCATACCCTTTTCCTACGTTGATCTTTGGGTTGAGAAAATGGAGCCTACCAACCAAGGAATTCCTCTTGGTGGAAATCCTAGTCCCTTCTCCTCTTGGGGAGATGTTGGTGTGCCCCATATGGCCACATTGTCGCTTCCAGGACTGACAATTGGCTTGCCAGTATGGCTCTTCTCAACCAATGTCGTTCAGAACACCATTATTCCTGAACAATCGAATCAGCAATTAGACGAGTCCAGAGTTACCCACCAGCCTTCTACTTCCTCTAATTCTTCCTCTCCTCCTTCCTCTTCGCTTGATGGAGCTGGTAAAACTAAAAACCAAGCTTCTAAGGAGAAGAAGGAAAAGAAGAAGAAGAAGGAGCCAAAGGCGAATGTGGGAAAACGAATGCCGTCTAACAAAAATCCACACACAACACCGACCAGGCCTAAATCGCCATGTGTCATTTGCAAAGGAGACCACTTTCACAGAGATTGTCCTTGCATCCCCCGGATACTAAGGGACTGGTCTCCTTGTTTGCACAATCCGGTGTCATCAACCTCTGGTGATCATGTTGAAAGCACACCGTCAACTAGTGAAAGTGAAGCCCCAGGACAAAAAGGGAAAACTAGATTTCCTTGTAAACTGTGCGAAGGCGACCATGCCCTCCACCGTTGTCCCTTCTTAGACGAAGCTAAAAGAGTTTTGGATGATCGTCCAGTTTCACCGTTACGACTTCCTCTTGGATATAAAAAACTCTTGCCGAGTCCATCACTAGTTGAGAATCCTGCTGGCCCGCTCAGGTGTTCGGCTGAAGCGCCTATCATTGAAGATAAACCAACTGAATCAATACCAGACGAAATTCAAAAGGTCGAGGCGGCAGTTGACCCGATCTTGCCTTCAGAGGTTTTATCTACGGATGATATAGTCACTGAAGAGAACAAGGATGACACCGTCCAAATTCTCTTCATCAACACAGACTCCGACGAACATGGGGGCAATCTACCCATTCCTTTACCGCAGGAAGGAAGTTCGTCAGAGCCATACCCGGCCGTCTACTCGGTCCCACCTCCAAGCAACCTAGTTGTCTCCTTCGACTGGAATCAACTAGGCAGACCCCGTTTGCCAGCAAGCATACCATTTCGAATTATCGTTCAAATGTATAGAATGGTCATGGCTGGTACCATCATAGATGAGGGGGCTTCTGTGAGTATCCTTTCCTCTATTGCTTGGAAAGCGCTTGGTTCGCCATCGCTGTCGCCTGAGATGAGAAATCTGACAGGCTTTGACAAAGGAACCAGTCGACCTTTAGGGATCCTTCCCGATGTGCCCATAACATTGAGAAGGAAGACAGTTCGCATGAACGTCATGGTAGTTCAAGGACCCTTGGATTATAACCTACTCCTTGGACGAGACTATATTTATTGCATGGGAGCCATCGTCTCCTCACTCTTTAGAGTAATGTGTTTTCCGCACGAAGGAAGAGTGGTCAAGCTCGTGGACCAGCTTTCATTTCCCAGATCACGCATAGCAAATAGTCATATACCGTCCCTAAATGGTCTCTTCACACAAGAAATGTCTCAATTCCCAGTCCGTCCTCCCGATGAGCGCGAGTAATTCGGAGGGATATGACTGAAACCCAGGGGGCATGCGTCCTGGTCTGCTTCGGCAAGAAAACTTCGGGTATAGGGTAGGTTTCTGTGGGAGAATATGACTAGTCTGTACCCTGTTCGTCGGTGGAAGAGGGGTTATTCTAGAATAAGATTCTCTTGTCAAAGTTATGTGAGTTGGCAGACATCGTCGCTCACCCTTGTTTATCTCGGTAGACATCGCCAAAGAAGTGTTGTGTTTGCACCGCGAATAGAACAATCTTTGGGTAACCTGTAAGAGGTAGGCCTCTCCCGATAGAACAAATGTTTTGTCTGCAAATTGAGGGGTAACCTTGAAACCATATTTTATACCTGGGGGCATGCAAACCTTTTGGAGTGCAAGCGAAGGGCGACTATTTATTTTTTAAATTTTTAGGTCCTCCCTTTAAACCCGTAGGCTAACCCTTTAAACTCGTAGGATTAGTCGTCACCTAACTTGCATAAAGAAAGGATGTGGGGCAAAAATCTAAAAGTTGTCGTTTTTATATGAGACATTCTTATCATATGACTGGATTAATCGAGCAGTTTTATCGCATAGTTCAATCTCGTTAAAAAATAAACATAAGACATGAGCAAATGTTTCCACCCGCGTTTAAGCTCGTTAAAAAATGAACTATTCCCCGGTAAATAACCACCGTGAATGAAGCATTTCAGCCATTAAAGCCTTGGTCGTGTTTGCAACGTCACCTCCACTTTTCCATTGGCCGATCATTCACCTCCATTTGATTGTTTACCCATTTTGAGGAACAGCTGCGAAGAGTGATTTCACTAGCCATCCTTGTGACACTGCCGTGATTGGAAAATTCCAAACCTTACCTGGAATCAGCTGCTACCCATTTTATCGCTCGTTCCTCAAAAGACGAGTCTTCTTTAAGCTCTTTTCAACTGACTCGTAAAATATGAAAAGATTGCTGAGTTTTGGCCTTCCAGCTCGTTAAAGCGACGGGAAGTGCTATCCCTCCTCTAGATTTTAATCTTTTTGGACCTGAGGGATTATTGCACAAAAAGATCGAGCGCTTGTTTTGTTCGACTCGTTAAAACTATCGAAAATTCATCCCTTCTGTATTGTTTTATACTTTTTCGGACTTAAGGGATTAGATGACGAAAAAGGAATTCCGGAGTTACCTTTACGTACCTTTTCAGACTCTATAAAAATGAAAAGGACCGAGTTATCTTTGTCGTTAGACTCGTTAAAAAGATTAATAGCGACAAACTTGTCTTTAGACGAGAACGAGTTTCACTATCGCTAGGCTCGTTAAAACATAGCGATGGGTTTTCCCGAAGGGAAAGCTATAGAACAAGCATATGTTATCCTCCTCAAGCTTGACAAAAATAAAGAGGTACTGGTCAGCAATGACTGGGGAAAAATTGGGAAGAAAATTCAAAGAAACTCTATTGGTAGCAAGTCGCTCTTGAACATGACACTTCCACTTCGTGCCTGAGTTGGGTTGGGTTGTTTCATTCACCGGTCACATCGCCATGGTCTCGCCATACCATCCACATTTGGGGTAAATGCTACCAATCCATCACATAAGTGTCGCTGACATGTTCAAGAGAAGTCATCCAGAGAAGTCACTTGTGTCCCATCCACTACCATACATTATACTCCATTCCTTCATGACCGCCACCCTAAACCATACATCATCAGATCGTTTTCACCTCCATCAAAATCATTTGCTCCGTTCCGTGTCATTGATGTAGGATTCATTAAGGCCCTCCTTTGACGAATCGCTTCTTGTCGACATCAGCTCATTATCCAAGAAGTCGATCTAGGAACACCCCATTCAGTACTTTGAAGCTTGCATGCCTCAATGGCAAGTTTCTCACTTCCGGCGACAGGTATACATCAATGACCTTCGACCGAAAGATTTTGCGTGGTGTTCGACGCCAAGTCCTTTATTCACACCACGTGAATTGTGCTGCAGTACCTTGAGGGTCATTATCATTATCGGTGATTCCTCTCGCGCTTGTTAACAGTTTACATCATTGACTGGTAATCAAGCGATGTCCTTCCATGTTCGACTTCAAAACATTTCTCACATGGATCAACTTGTACTTCGAGTGAAGATCGGATGAGATTGAAGACCCCGGATCTAGTTTCATCCATCCGGGCTGCGATATATATTCAGGAAAATAAAGACATTGAAATGTACAGCACTGCAGCACAGATAATCATCCTACCAAAAGGATGATGGCTCTATCAGAATCATCAGTCTACCATCAGACGATTGTCTGTCCTATGTACATGAAAATGAATTTATAAAGCTAAGCATGGGAATGCCCGCCTCAGCTAGATCATGAAAACAGTATGAAGATAATGTATTGTATTGTATCTTATTACAGGTCTCCTCCCAGCATTGAAAGAACTTCGGATCCTCCTAATAAAGCATTTCACCCGATAAACGGCCTCATACTTTAGGGGGAAACTGTTATAGACATTTTTGTGCCTTACAGCTCTAAGCATGAAATGTCCATAAACCAAGGGCTCCTAAGTCCCTAAAAGTGTTGTTCTAACTCCTAAAGGAATAATGTCAACAAAATACAGCTTCTCCCAGAAGTTCTCCACTAGAAACTGCTCAGAATCAGTCAAATCAGGATCATTTCAGCTGCTCCACTAGCTAGCTGCGTTGCAAAGCACCCAAATACACTAGCTAGGTGCGTTGCAACGCACCTAAATGCACTACCATGGTGCGTTGAGCGGGAAATGACAAGTGGCAGAGTCATTCCACGAGGTGGAGAGACAATGGAAGCTTCCAGAATCTTCTCCAATGACACTTGCCTCACTGAATTCGACCAAGGATGAGTAAGAGGCTCTCAGTCTCCAAGTGGAAGCAAGAAATGACAGAGAGAAGTCACTAATCAATTCATGAGCTGACTCATCCTCTTTGCATACATCTATATATGGATCCCTCATCCCAGAGATCCAGAGGCTGGAATATTGTACATTGCAAAGAATTGTTGTTGGTTTTGAGATTGATATCAGAGTATTGGGTGATTTATGCTTTGTTGGAGGTGAAGAGGGGCTTCTCTGCTGGGAGGTTGATGCTAGATCAGGAATCATCGGTTGTAACTCCTCCTGGATCTTCTTGTTATATCAATAAAACTATTTGATTTTCTCCTACATGCTTGTGTATCATTGATGTTTGTTACATTTGTACGTTTAGCTTAAATCTGATCCTAAGCTTTTTATGAGTATGAACCCATGTCTTTGTATAGTTTCCTTCTTCTGTGATCTTGCAGGTACTTGGTGAAGCTAGGCAAGTAAGGGAGCAGTAGCTGGAAGCTGTCAAAGAGGAGAGAGATTGGATCAAAGGACTAGCGCAAGACACAGGTTGGTTCATCCTATTTCTCTTTGTTTATAGTTCATAAAGAAGAATACAAAAGTAGTTTTCTCTGTTTGTTTCTAAGGTCACTGTCACACCTTAGTGGGATAGGGTCGTTCTGAATAGACACTTTTCCCGATAACAATCTCTCTATACACATGTATATGAAGTTGATATTGAAATATATCAATTAACATGAATATTCGAATATTTTATTTAAAGCTAGCAATGAAATATTTTTATTTATAATTTCTCTTCTCTCTTTCGACATTTTTTTTTTAATTTGTCTATATAAATAGAGAATATTAAAATCCCTAGATGGGGTGTTAGGCGTGTGAGATGGTGGGGGGTGATTTGTCATTGTCCTACCTAGTTATTTGACTAGGGGACATGGTAGCTTATCCCCCTAGATTTCATAAAGTCTAAGCCTGAAACACAAGCTATTAAGGCATTACGCCATGTTTTCATACACACTATCTCATCAGTCTCACCCATGTTGAATTGATCTCATCTACCCTACCACCACTTGGTTCAATCATCCATTCCTCCCTAGTGTGAACGCAAAGTCATAGTAGTTAACAATTATGGCATTTACATCCCCTGCAACTGACATTTAATATTGTTATCTGGCTAGCCATCTTGACCTGCAAAACACCAAGAATTTTAAGACACCCACAAAAAGCCACCTAGAGGTCTAGTACACCCCATTTTCTCTAGAAGAAAATTGCGTTCATGGGAAAAAAATCCCTTTCAGTTCCCCTGTTCATGCAGAACTTGAAAACTAACACAACTTTCAAACTACCAATATATGGAGGTAGAAAGGAAAGTTGTCTTATTAGTGTGACTGGCCCAACACTGATGGATTTTTCTGATCTTACTTACATTTGACACTCTGATGCATCCAAGAACAAACCTCTCCATAGATTAGTATTCATCTCACGCAATTGGCTTGTTACAAATGTGAAGAAATTGTACTTTGAACAATTACACACTACCTCGAGCGGGCCTTGTTCTCCATTCTCTTGGTTTAGCTTAGCAATTTCTCCTTAGAATTTACTAATTAGGTATCTTGCACCTCCTCATCATTTGATTTTATTTCCTCATATGTTTGTTCTCCATTCACCACCTCTTAGGGAGTATCATTCTCCTTCCCAATTTTTTTCTCTTTTCAGTACTACCCTCCATCGTCCTTCTCCCTTATTGGCCTTCCTCTTGCCTCCCTAGGTCACAATTGATTTCGATTCTTGGTTTGCTTCACTAACATGGCCCTGTCTCACCATTCATAACCTCGGTTTCTTCTTCCCCTATCTTATTCCTAACATCCATCCTTTAGTCCTTTTGCTTGGTCCCCTCCCTCACAAAACTATCATGTCTTTCCAACAAGCCTGAGTCATATGAGGTGCTGCATATTATCAGGAGTGTGTCAATTAAGGAAGCCCATGAACCCACCACAGACTAGCAAAATTCATTGTTTGTTTTTGGGATATGATAGTAGGACTCATATAGGAAGAATTAAATCAAGTTGAGAGGGAAGAACCACTCAATTGAACCTTCTCTCAAACATTGAAGTACTCATTGAGTTGGCAGATTGAGTGCCTGACACAGGCCACACATGAGGGTTCTTCAATCAATACATGCATATAGTGGATCTATAATAGCATATGAAATTTCTCTTATGTAGGGTTCTATTGGATCGGCATGAGCATCGAGGGGATCTCCTCATCTCCATGGAGCATCTACATCGGAATATGACAAAGTTGGAACAACAACTAGATAAAATCAAGTGTTGAAAATAGCAACAAGAAATGATAAAAATAGAATCCATAATATCCCAATTTTAATTTTTCCTTGAATTAAAATTGAATTTAGTCTCACCAACTGCTTGGAAATAATTAATTAATTCATTATGGATTAATTAGTTGGAGAAATTCAAGTTAAAAGTCTTTCTGCAGTCATGCAAGAGTTATCCCTTAAATTAAGGAGATTATCCCTTAATTAAGGAGATAAGATGTTATGAAGCCAGCTCAAGAAAAGATAGAAAAGATATATCAACACCTTAGAATTCAGCCTCTTCGAGGGGGAAACCTCCTTTACATTACATAAATGAACAATTCTTGGATGATACAAATGACAAAACCTCCTTTCTATATATAGGAGTCTAAGGAGTCACAATATAATCCAGCCGACCTAACAATAATAATATAAAGCCACAAAAATAACAATAGAGGGATTCTATGGGGCACAGAAATAACAACATGGGGGTAATAGGGGCACAACAATATAAATAAGGGGTATAACTACAATAGTAATGGCGTAATCACTAGTATTATAGGGACCCAACATGCCCCTCTCCTTCAAAAAAGTGTTGTCCTCAACGCTTGAGTAGTTCTGGATACTTTTGCATAAAATTCTCATCCTCCCATGTGGAATCTTCAGCAGATAAGTTCTTCCACTTGATAAGATACTCTGAAATTGATCGATTTCGTAGCTGTCGAGTTCTTGTTTCTGTGACTGCTTCCGGTTCCAATATAATTTTTCCTTCCTCGTCAAGTTCTGGCAATATTGTTTGAACTGGGAGCTTGTCGCCTATAACCTTGTTTAAACATGAAACATGGAAAACTTGGTGCAATCGAGAAGCTGCAGGAAGCTCCAATTTGTATGCCATAGTACCAATCTTTTGCAACACCTTGTACAGACCATAATACTTTGGTGATAATTTATTATCCTTCTTAGCTCGCTTTAGGGACATTTGCTTATATGGTTGTAGCTATAGGAATACCCAATCACCTACATCAAAACTTCTTTCTCTGCGATGTTGATCTGCCTGTTGTTTCATTCTATTTTGTGCCAACACGAGGTTATCCTTTAAGAGTTGGAGGACTTGTTGTTGATGTTTGATGTGATGTTCCACTGCCTGAACCTTAGAATTTTCTCTTAAATATGATGTGGATGGTGGTTGATACCCATAAAGTGCCATAAATGGGGTCATTTTTGTTGTTGTATGGAAGGAAGTGTTATACCACCATTCAGCCAGAGGCAACCATTTGACCCATTGTGTCTGTTTATCAGATACAAAGCAACGAAGATATCCTTCCAGACATTTGTTTACTATCTCAGTTTTCCCATCAGATTGAGGATGATAAGATGAGCTATGAGCTAACTGAGTACCAAGACAAGAAAATAATTCTATCCAAAAATTTCCAGTGAAAATGGGATCTCTGTCACTTACAATAATCTTTGGGTTTCCATGTAGCTTTTGAATTGTTTCCATAAATGCAGTATAAACAGTACTGGCTTTAAATGGATGTGATAATGCACAGAAGTGTGCATACTTGGTAAGTTTGTCAACTACCACCATGATGACACTCTTTCCCTCAGACTTGGGTAAACCTGTGATAAAATCCATTGAAACCTCCTCCCAACGTTGGCTTGGAATGGATAAAGGTTGTAATAGACCCGGTGTCTTAATTGTTTCAACTTTATTTTGTTGGCAAACCAAACATTCCGCCACAAACTTTTGAATATCTGATTTAAGGCCATCCCAAAAAAATTCCTTCTTAACCCTGTGGTAATTTTTTAAAAATCCTGAGTGCCCTCCTAAGGGAGAAGTGTGCAATTCCATAAGAATATTTTGTTTTAGCTGGGAATTCTTACAGAGGTATAAGCGATCTTTGTACCATAATGAATCATTTTTCCAGCTAAATGTATTAGGCGTACTAGAATCTTGTTGTAACTTTTGAATAAGTGCCCACACTTCTTCATCATTCTTCCATTCCTCCCTTGCTTTGTTTATCCAATCTGGTTAGATAATAGAAATGGCACACAACAATGCTTCCACATCCTCATCCTTTCTTGAGAGTGCATCTGCCACCACATTTTGCTTCCCTTTTTTGTAGATGATTTCAAAGTCATAACCCAACATCTTTGTGACCCACTTTTGTTGCTCTTCAGAAGATAATCTTTGTTCTAAAAAGTATTTAAGGCTATCATGATCTGTCTTTACCTTGAAGTGTCTTCCCATTAGGTAGGGTCGCCATTTCTTAAGTGCATGGAGTATTGCCAACATTTCCTTCTCATAAATAGCTTTGCTTAAAAACTTTCCCATGATTGGACGACTTTCAAAAGCAATGGGTCTTTCATCTTGCATTAGAACAGCACCAATTCCATTTCCTGAAGCATCACATTCCACAATAAAGGTTTTTGTGAAGTCCGATGTAGCTAAGACCGGTGCTTGGCACATTGCCTCTTTAAGATGTTCAAAGGCCTTTGTTGCTTCCGGAGTCCATGAAAATGCATCTTTCTTTAATAATGTTGTTAGAGGTGCTGCTATTCTCCCATAATTCTTAACAAATTTGCGATAATACCCTGTCAACCCAAGAAATCCTCGCAGATGCTTTATGGATGTGGGGATTTTCCATTCCTTAATGGCTTTAATTTTGCTAGGGTCTACCTTAACTCCTTCATGAGATACAATATGACCCAAATATTCCACCTCCTGGACTCCAAAGAAACATTTGGATCTTTTTGCATATAATTGTTTCTCCTCCAATAGTTGTAGCACCCTGTCAACATGTTCAACATGATCCTTCCAAGACTTGTTGTAGATTAGTATATCATCAAAAAATACTAACACAAATTTTCTAAGGAATGGTTTGAAAATTGAATTCATCAAACCTTGAAATGTTGAAGGTGCATTAGTAAGGCCAAAAGGCATGACCAAAAATTCATAATGACCCTCATGAGTTCTAAATGTCGTTTTCGGAATGTCTTCAATCTTCATTCTGATTTGATGATATCCTTAACAAAGATCCAACTTGGTGAAGTAAATTGATCCATGCAATTCATCCAATAATTCATCAATGACAGGAATGGGGAACTTATTTTAATAGTGAGCTTGTTGAGCTCCCTATAATCCAGACACATGCGCCATGATCCATCCTTCTTGTGCACCAATACTACTGGAGCAGAGAAAGAACTTTGACTTGGTTGAATTATACCAGGCTCTAGCATTTCTGCAATCATACGTTTAATTTCCCTTTTTTGGACATAGGGATATCTGTACGGCCTGATGTTTGGAGGAACACTTCCTGGAATTAGATGAATAGCATGATCATGATCATGCATAGGTGGGAGACCTTTGGGAGTCTCAAATACCTTGGAATGATTGTCCAACACTTTTTGGAGATCTGGAGAAATAGATGATTCCGATGTGGAAACATCTAGCGAACATAATTGTGCAATTACACCTCTTTGCTCCCTTTTTAGAAGCTTTGTCATACCATTAGAGCTGATTATCTTTCCTGGTTTCCCTGCAATACCCCTTAATTCAACTTCCTTTCCTTCCGTAGAAAATTTGATGAAAAGTTCTTGAAAACTAAAAGCTATTGTACCCAAGGATTGTAGCCATTGGACTCCTAGTACAACATCAACACCTCCCATTGGAATGGAAAGCATTGGGCTAGTCAATACATATTCTCCCATGGATAGCTTGATATTATGGCACCTTCCAGAGCAATTTATTGTTCCTCCATTTGCAATCATCACTGGACACTCTAGTGCTGGATATAGCAAGCAATTTAATTCTTTTGCTACCCTACAATGAACAAAATTGTGGGTGCTTCCTGAATCAATCAACACTATTACCTTTTTCTTCTTGATTTGTCCTTCTATCTTGATGGTTTGAGGAGTGGTAATTCCCACCAATGCATTACAAGATATAGTCGGATTTATTTGTTCTTCATCTAGGCTTTGTTCCTGGATTATATCCTCTTCTTTTAACCTTTCTTGCTCCTTTTCTTCTTCCTCTTCACAATCTATGTAGAATAATTTCTCCTCAGCACACTTATGACCTTTAGTGTATTTTCTATCACAACTGTAACAAAGCCCTTTTGCTCTTTTTTCTTCCAATTGTTGTGGTGTAAACCTTATAGGTTGTGGAAGACTAGTGGCAACAACACTTCCGTCTTTATAGTTGTGAGTGGTATGCTTCCTGGTTGCCATAATTTTGCTTTCCATTTTTCTTGCTAACCTGAATGCCTTCTCTAATGAATCAGGTTCCCAAAGGTGAACATCATGTTGGATATTATCCTTTAAAGACCCTATGAACACATCAATCCTATGCTCCTCTGGAATATCTTTTACCCTTATTTTCAATTTTTGGAACTCCTCAATGTGCTCCATTATTGAACCCTTTTGTTTGAGACTTATCAATTGGCTAAAAAAAGTGTTGCTTTTTGTATCCTCATAATGTGCTATCAATTCTTCTGTAAAAATTACCCAAGTGATAAATGGTTTACGAGAGCAAAGCCATTGATACCATACAAACTGATTTGGTTCCAAATATAAAGTTGCCATACGTACCTTTTGTGTGTTTTGCACATTATTGAGATCAAAGAATTGCTCCATCTGTAATATCCATGTGGCAGGATCCTTGCCATCAAACTTCCTCATATCGATTTTTGGAATATGGTGAGTCTTTGATCCAACATTAGCGTCTATGGAATCATGATTAACATTTCTTTTGTTCTCATCATGAGTTTCCTTTAGTACCCTTTCACCCTTAGGACCATTTCTTGTAGCAACTTATTCATATTTATCTTCAAGTTGTCCATGTCTTTCTTCAAATCTATATTCAAATCATCCATCTTAGCTTCCACGTCAATAATCTTAGCTTCTACGCCTTTCTTTAAATAGTCCATCTTAGCTTCTACATCTTTCTTTAAATCATCCATCTTAGCTTCTACATCTTTCTTTAAACCATCCATCTTAGATTCTGTTCCTTTTTGTGCAAGGGACAGTTGTTGCACTTGTAATTTTGATATATCATGTTGCATTTCTTCCTCTTCTTCAAGAGTCATGCTAGAGCTTTCAGGTTCCTTACTAGGTGTTTGCATTTTCTTTCCTCAGGGCATCAATTACCGATAATAATGCTCTACTATGCCCTTTGAATTCCTTCAAAATAAATTTTCAAACCAAGCTTAAGCAAAAATTTAAGAAAATCTACACACCTTTTTTCACTTTGTAAGAGCTCGATATTGCCTCTGATGTATCTCTGTAATTTTGGATCATCTAGTTCTGAAATTGAGACTTGTAGTAGCCTTCTGCGTCCTCTTTCCAATGCCACAAGTCTGACCAGTTTGGAGCAGCGAAACCCTAGAATCCAAAGCTCTGATACCAAATGTTATGAAACCAGCTCAAGAAAAGATAGAAAAGATATATCAACGCCTTAGAATTCAACCTCTTCGAGGGGGAAACCTCCTTTACATTACATAAATGAACAATTCTTGGATGATACAAATGACAAAACCTCCTTTCTATATATAGGAGTCTAAGGAGTCACAATATAATCCAGCCGACCTAACAATAATAATATAAAGCCACAAAAATAACAATAGAGGGATTCTATGGGGCACAGAAATAACAACATGGAGGTAATAGGGGCACAACAATATAAATAAGGGGTATAACTACAATAGTAATGGGGTAATCACTAGTATTATAGGGACCCAACATAAGATTGAGTTATATTTGAGTTGTAAGTAGTTAGCTCAGTTTACTGAGTTAAGTCCAGTTAAATTAGTTCCAAACTGTTTGAGGAACTAATTGTGAGTTATCAGTCAATTGATGCATGCATGCACTCAACTAGTGTACTCCAGATAACTGAAGATTCCCTCATTAGTAACTCATGCATGTCTATTCTAATAAAGACCCAATTGAGCTAAATGTCAAGGACAGTGTACTATCAGTTGCATTTTTTTTCCTATAAAGGAAACTCATGCATGCAATTAAGGTAAGGTTCCTTGAGGATTGAGCAGTTCTGACAGTGTGTTAGAGAAGTGTGTGAGAGATTGGTTCCACTGGGTGAAGGAGATCATCCTAGAGGAACTGCGCAAGGAAATAGGAGCTTGGAAGGCAGAGGAGAAGGCTTGTAAGAAGCTTTGATTGCCTGTGAGCATCCAGGAGGATTGTACTGAGAGCTGGCTAGCTATGAGAGCTAAGGCTTTGTATAATTCCTATGTATTTCCACCTTGTATGATAATACAGATAGTGGGGTTTTTAGCTAAGGCTTTCCCCTGAGTATTTTCTGTGTTTCATGTGCATTGATTCTTCTTCTTCTGGTTATATGTTTTAAGCTCTGATTTAGCTCTATCTTGCTCAATCTTTAAGCTTCCACAAATTGATAGTAGAAGCAGATTATAGTATTTTGCTTTGGTATATTGCATTATCGGGTTAATCTACAGTCAGATTTCTACATGGTCTTAGAGGTAGATTTGTAGATAATTTGCAAAATTTCTACATGGTATCAGAGCTAGTTGATCTATAGAGAAATTTCTACATCAAGAAACACCTCGGCATCCCCCCGTTACCAACCACTCATCGAGAAGAAACCAGGAGCCAATCCTGGTCACAACTAAATACTCAAATCCTGCCTCCTGGCTTTATAATTATGTGATGTCTCTCGTTTCTCAACCTTTAGATAGTTATATTTGGTTTCATTGTTTAAAAGGTCATTCATTAGCATATGTATGTCTTATTTTGAATTTTTTGGAAGTTTTTTGTCTTCAGCCTCTCTCAAAGGAGTGCACTTTTAGATATGGTTAGGCCTTCCTAGTGACCAACCAGTCTAAAACTCTTCCCTCATTATGTAATCTCTTGTTTTGAAGGAAATACAATTTTTTCTCCACACAAAAAAAAAGAATATATATATGTATGTATGTATGTATGTATGCATGTATATGTATATTTATGTATATATGTATGTATATGTGTATTTATATGTGTATGTATATATATATATATATATATATATATATATATATATATATATAGTTAATCAAAGAGCTTATATTATTTCTTCCAAAAAATACGACAAGTTTGCTTCAATTTCACTGATATTCCGGCCTCACTCCTACTAGATTTGTTCACCAAAAGGGAAGCATGAAAATTGATTAAAAAATACCAAAATCTGCTAAGAACCTAAAAACGGAAATACCAAAATGCCCAAAACACCCCTAAGATGAGAATGCAACCGAGAGACATTAAGAAGCATGAGGATTTTCCAAAACATGATTATTCAGCTCATTACTTGGTAGCTCTAGAGGCTTGGGCTCACCATGGGCATGGAATTCTGAGCGAGCCGTATTTCCTTCCATATGCTCCAAACACTCAATAATTATCCTTTTACCCTGTCGAAGTGAAACCAAGCGATCTTGTATATTGCACTAGTTGTGATGTAAATTGTTCATAAAGCCTATGGTCTCATTACGATCGTCATGACGTTTCTGACCCGATTGTTCTAGAATCATGGTGATATTTTAAAGATGGAAATCCAAAGAACCAAAGAGGGAGGGATATCCACTCGACCTAGAGAAGGGATGATGTCGTGGGCCACCTCACCCAAAAACTCTACCTTTGCACCACGGTCTCCCCCCATCTCCCCTGCTTCCCCTTCGTGAACCGCCCTATGTCCTCATGGGCCTAGCCCCCTCCTTGCTCCGCCACATTGTCGATACATCTCCAATCCTTCCCTAGCCCGCTAAAACCAACTCTTGAATCCAATAGTACACAGAGAACCAGCGAAGCCTTCTAGCTATTGAACTCTATAGTATGGTTCCCACAAGACTTAGGGCAACCTTCTCTTGAGAGAGATAATTCCTAAAAAGGATTGCCTCCTACCAAATCCAAAATGCTATTGCCACAAAGTTCTTGACGCCTCCTCCCAACTGCTTTGACCTTGGCTAAAGTAGTGTGTACTGTCCCACAGCGGAAGCACTTATCTAGGCTCTCAAAACACCCACTAAAAGACCCTGCTACTAGGTTAGAAAGAGATATTGTAATTGACAAGAGAACCTGGGAAGCCTAGGGATTTCTTCCTAGGAAATGGAAACATCAGGAGACAAATGCAATTGAAAGACATCACCCCCTAACTAACTAAGAACACAACACTATGAAGACCAAAAGAATGGTTTGGAAGGCTTACCAAATTGGCCACTGAAGAACCCCAGCACAAGGGTGCTCCACCTAGTTCCAAATTCCATGAGTGTCCCTCCCACCCTAATCCAAACTAGTTGCTAAATGAACCCCAACTATTTGCCACACTAAGATCCTAAAATTTGTGTGTTTGGCCATCGAAAAATCCACAGGAGTAACCCCACCCACTTTCGAGATTCCTCATCATAGAAGACCAAAGCCAGAGGAGCATGCACATGTTAGCAACTTGTTCAAACTCTTCTTGACCAATGCCACCCTCTCAACCTCTCATAACCAAACTCATGAACATTAGAACAAACCCTGCCATCCCACTTATAATTTTATCACCACACATCTCTATGTGTCATGCATCGCATGTCACCAATGTTCCACATGTGTCACTTCTCCACTTACTGGAGGGTCTAATCCCCCTGCCCCATCTCCCATAAAACCATGTACTTCCACCCCTTTCTGGGTGAATATTGAATATATTAATTAACATGGATATTCAAATATTTTATTTAAATATGATACTAAAATATTTTTTACTTTCAATCATTTTATCTATTTGCATAAAGTTGATATAAAATTATATTACTTATATGAATATTAAAACATTTTATTTATAGTTAACACTGAAATATTTTGTGTTATTAATTTTTTTTAAACACACACACATATACCCATGGTAAAAATCGTATACTTGTAATTTCAATGAAATCAATGTATACATATTATTGTTCAATTACATCTTCCCACATTTCTTCCCGATTAGGACAAAAATAGACAAAGATCCCAAAGAGTACATTTAAATAGCATATATTAACAATATGTTGAACTGGGAATGAATTACACATCTCCTTCATACTAGTTAGTTGTAATATCAAAATTATTTTAGATGTCATATGTCAACCCCATATTGAGCATTGAAGGAATTATAGATCTTCAGACTAAAAAGACAACTACTTACGACTAAAAAGTAAATATGTTATAAATGAAATTAAAAATCTCTTATTTTCAATTATCTTATCTCTCTATATAAAGTTGATGTAAAATTAAAGTGGACATTGAAATATTTTACTTATAGTTAACCTTGAAAAAAATTTGTTATTAATATTTTCTAATTTGTTAATGTAAGTATTTCATAGTTAAGACTTCTATGAGGTGAGCAATTCTAATTTGATACTTCTAGATCCATCAAGATATGATTTTTGCTCAATATTTCATGATGAGCCACGCTAGCTCGAAACATTGACCAAAAACCATATTATGATGGATATAGAAATATCAAATAAAAATATAAGTATTATTTTATTATTTTCAAATATAAAATCATGGAACAACATCTTCTCCATACTAAATTATAAAATACCTCTCCACCTCATAATTAATTAAAAAATTATAATCATAATCAAATACTAATCACCTAATAAATTTTATTTAATAAAATCACATTACATTTATTCAATACTACTTATATAATAAGTCTTATTTAATAATAATTAACATCATAAATTATTCTATTTAAATAAATTTAAAAAAAATACACTTTATCCGTAAAAGTTTCTCTTGCGAAACAAAGATTCCATAATTGAATTGTATGGGTCTAACCATGTGGGTTTAAAGTTTTGGTCCAAAATATATTTTTACATATAACTAAAATGGTATTCAGAATACAGATATTTATATTTCACATATTTTATATTTAAGTAACTTAGGATTTTAAAAGCAATAGAGAGTGGTTGAAGAAATTACTATCAACTTTGGAATATTAAATTAAGTTGAGTTGTTTTGAACTTGGGATTTTAAAAGCAATAGAGTGGTTAAAGAAATGACTATCAACTTCTGAATTTTAAATTAAGTTGAGTTGTTTTGGAATGGACACCAATGAAGTGAAAAGAAATTGAAAATTAAAGTTTTGGTCCAAAATTTATTTTTACATAGAACTAAAATGGTATTTAGAATGCAGATGTTTATATTTCACATATTTTATATTTAAGTAAGGATTTTAAAATAAATAGAGAGTGGTTGAAGAATGACTATCAACTTTGGAATTTTAAATTAAGTTGAGTTGTTTTGAAGTAACTTGGGATTTTAAAAGCAAGAGAGTGATTGAAGAAATGACTATCAACTTTGGAATTTTAAATTAAGTTGAGTTGTTTTGGAATGGACACCAATAAAGTGAAAAGAAAATGAAAATTAAATTAAAGATATAGAAAACTTAATACGTAGTAGTTAGACATTATTTGGATTAAGGGGTAAAAAGTCAAGAAAAGGTAAACATGAAGTGACTAAAAGTTTTGGATAAGGGAAGCAAGGGGTTAAATGAATATGATATAAATTTTGTTAAATGGTGTTGAAGTATCTGTAAATTAATTTATATTTATTTTAATTTTAAAGCTATCACGGGTTAAGAGGGATTAATTTTTTTAAAAACGTACATTTTTCTTTTTTTAGTGTAAAATTTAAAAAAAAAAATTGCATTCCAAATATTTGATCCCTCTTGATGCTTGATAAATTTGAAGTTTATATATATATGTATAATTTTCATTTTATTTGTATTTGATTGAGTTAAAATGAATACATAACATTACAACATCTCTTTCATACTAGGTTAGAAAGCACCTCTCATTGCATTTACTAGCCCAGACCCATCTTAACTTTGGATCTATCAAGTGTTTAGAGGAGTCACATCTCTCAAAGTGTAAATCTTTTTTTTTAGTGCAAAACTTAAGGAAAGGTTTGCACCTTGAGAGATTTGATCCCTCTCGACACTTGATAAATTCGGATTTAAGATGAGTGTAGGTTGGTTTAATTATGAATAATGGCGTAGTCTAACTTATAAATGAAATGGCATTTTTTTAGGGCATTTTCTCTAGTTAATTTTAACAAAAAATCGCCAGATACTTTTAAACACTTGAGTTTAAGTTGTTTAATCTATAGGATTCCAGTGCCCCAAAGGTTTTTCAGGGTGCTAAATCATTTATGCATTCAAAAATGGGTTTTAAACAACAAAAAATCACAATGAAATGAAAAAACTATTTCGTCTATAATTTAGACTACGCCATTAATAGTTAATACTTATAATTAATTATTTTATTTATTTATTTTATTTTATTTTATTTTTATGTAATTTGACCAAGTCAAAATGTTTACAAAGCATAATATTACAACATCTCTTCCATACTAGGTTGGAGAATCTCGGTGCAATAATTTTTAGAAGAGTAATTATGATTAGTGATTTTAAAGAGATAATTATGATAAGTAACAATTATATATTATTTAATTAATTTTTATTAATTTGTATTTTTCAAGTCTTATAAAAATAAAGAAAAGTTTGTAAATTTATTAATAGAGTTAAATTGTGCAATGTATCTATATCATAGATCATAGATTTTGTTGATCAAAATGAGTATGTTTAATAAATATGGTTGTATATATTTACTAGATCCATCTTGACTCATCTACCACATGCAGAGGGATCAAATCTTGTTTCACTTAAAAAGAGGTTTGCATCTCAAGAGATTTGATCTCTCTCCAAGTTTGGTAGATCTGGAGTTAAGATGGATCTAGGTTGGTTTAATTTCCCCCTTTAAATTGGTTATATTTCACATGAATACTATGGGTCAATACTATGGATTCTCAATATTGTGTGTCAATACCATGGGTCATTTTTATTTTTATTATTATTTTATTTGTATAGGGTTTCTTTTTTATTGAGTTAAAAAAATTACATTACATTACATTAATTTTTTTATTTTATTTTATTTATGTAATTTGACTTCATCAAAATGTTAAACATTACATTACAACATCTCTACCATATTAGCTTGTAGAGTGCCTCTCGGCACAATTATCTTATTAAAAACTTAACAACTTAAAAAATAGATATTCAAGCTTATAAAGATTTATCACCTAGTGTACAAAAGTTTTTAAGAAAAACTTTTACGGGAATAAACTCCATTTATTATCAATATTAAATAATGTTAATCAATAAGGATTTACAATTGAAATCTTGCTTGATCTATTAATTTTCACATCCACAAGGATGTGTTTCATAATTCTTAGTACTCCTAGTACCAAAATCAAATCCTATCATTTTCTACAACGAACTTCCTATTGAGTCTAGAAATGCAACAAATTTCTATGTTAGTTGTGGTCTTTCAATCAACGTCAAAAATAATATTTTGCAATGTCCACCCTTTTCATCCTACCACTTTCTATTTTATGGTCTACATTGTTATGCGTGATCTCCCATAATTAGTTATAACAGTTTGATTTGTTTTACATCCCTTCTGTAACCAATGCCAACTATCTAGTCAATTCATTTTAGTTAATCAATACCACATAAACATTGAATCGTTGCTAATGTCTATCTCTCCTAACAAGAATATCAGTAATCCTTCAATTTTTGTCTTTTGCTGAATCAATATCTCATTCCAATCATTAACACATACACACTAGTCAACCCAATCTAGTTAACATGCTAGTCAATTTCATGATCAATCTTTTTTAGTCAATTCTTCTTTATCGGTTAGTTCACTTGATTCAATCAGCATGCTTGATCAACCCTAACTCTAGTGTCTTGCCTTTTTCTAATCAATTCAATTTGGATCAAACTACACCATTTTGGGAGTTTTGGGTCCCGATAAAAGTATCATATCTAAATAAGATGAGGAAATATGTCATTTACTATTATGCCCCTATACTACTAGTGTAAACCCTTATTGTTATTAGTATAACCCACTTATTATATTGATGTACCCATGTAGTGCCCATATTGTTACTATTGTGCCCCATAGAAGCCCACTATTGTTATTATTGTGCCCTTACATTATTATTGTTATGTCGGCTCTGATTATGTTATGACCCCTTAGACTCCTATATATAGAAAGGAGGTCTTTTCATTTGTATCATCCAAGAATTTTTCATTTATGTAATGTAAAGGAGGTTTCCCCCTCAAAGAGGTTGAATTCTAAGGCAGTGATCTATCTTTTCTTGAGCTGGTTTCATAACATTTGGTATCAGAGCTGTGGATTCTAGGGTTTCACTGCTCCAAACAGGTCATCGTGGCATTTTCGCTATAACTTTTTTTCTGTGACGTTTCAGAAGTCGCAAAAAACCCCATTTGAGAAAAAATCGTGCTGAACCTTGGGTCCGAATTTCAGAGCTTTTCGCGCTATATTTGCGGAGATATGATCTGAAGAAGTTGGTCTTTTTGCAGACTCCTGAATTACATTCAAAACAGGTGACCTGGGGAAAATCGTCATAACTTTCTCTCTGGGGATTGGATTGAAATTTTGTAAGAAGGTACAGAAAGAGGACGGACTGTAGTTTCTTGTATGTGTGTTTTAGATTCAAAGGTTGAAACAGTGACTCATGGCATGTCGTACAAGTTCACTCTACTGAACTAGTCTATAATCAGGTCATCTTGGGAGATTGTGCATAACTCTTTCTTGGAGAATCCAATTTGGATCAGACTGGTGGCATTGGAAAGAGGACGCAGAGGGCTACTACAGGTCACAATTTCAGAACTTAAAGATCCGAAAGTACAGAGTTACAGTCGTTTCAAGGTCGAGCTCCTAAAATCAAGAAAAAGCAAGATGAGGAAGTTTGATGGCAAGGATCCGGTAAATTGGATACTTCATATGGATCAATATTTTGATCTACATGATGTACAACTGTTACAAAAGGTATGTATTGCATCTTCATATTTAGAACCAGATCAATTTTTATGGTACGAAGGGCTTTGTTCTCGTAAAAAACTTGTTACATGGTCAATTTTCACAGAGGAAATGATAGCACATTATGAGGATACAAAGAGCAACACCTTCTTTAGAGCAACACCACAACAATTGGAAAGAGTAAAAGGGCTTTGTGACATATTGGAAAGCAAAATTATGGAAACCAGGAAGCGTACCCCTCACAACTATAAATATGGAAGTGTTGTTTCTCCCAGCCTTCCACAACCTACAAGGGTTACACCACAACAATTGGAAGAAAAAAGGGAAAAAGGGCTTTGTTACAATTGTGATAGCAAATGCACTAAAGGTCATAAGTGTGCTGAGAAGAAATTATTTTACATAGAATATGAAGAGGAGGAAGAAAAGGATCAAGAAAAATCAAAAGAAGAAGATATACACCAGGACCCCACCCCAGAGAAAGAAGAAATGAATCAGACCATATCTTGTAAAGCATTGGCAAGAATTGCCACTCCTCAAAGTCTCAAGATAGAAGGACATATCAAGAAGAAAAAGGTGCAAGAAGTGAAAGATTACATCAAGGAAGAAGAAATGAATCCGACCATATCTTGTAATTCATTGTTCGAAATTACCACTCCTCAAACTATCAAGATAGAAGGACATATAAAGAAGAAAAATGTTCAAGAAGTGAAAGATCACATCGAGCATCAAGAAATGAATCTGACCATATCTTGTAAAGGATTGGAAGAAATTACCACTCCTCAAACTCTAGAGATAGAAGGACATATCAAGAAGAAAAAGGTTCAAGCAGTGAAAGATCACATCGAGCATCAACAACAAGTTCTCCAACTTTTAAAGGATAACGCCACTTCGGTGCAAAATCAAACGAAACAACAGGCAGATAAACATCGTAGTGAAAAAAATTTTAATGTAGGTGATTGGCTATCTTTACTGCTACATCTCAATCAAGCTATTTATGAGAAGGAAATGTTGGCAATACTACATGCACTTAAAAAATGGCGACCTTACCAAATGGGAAGACTCTTCAAGGATGAGGATGTGGAAGCATTGTTTTGTGCTATTTATATTATCCAACCAGATTGGATAAACGAAGCAAGGGATGAATGGAAGAAGGACGAAGAAGTATGGCCACTTATTCAAAAGTTGCAAAAGATCGCAATTCAAACAATATTGTCAGAAATTGAAGAGGAAGGAAAAATCATATTGGAACCTGGAGCAGTCACAGAAACAAGAACCCGATGGCTGAAGATTCCACATGGGAGGACAAGAATTTTACACAAAAGCATCAAGAACTACTCAAGCGTTGAGGGCAACGCTTTTTGAAGGAGAGGGGCATGTTAGGCCCCTATACTACTAGTGTAAACCCTTATTGTTATTAGTATAACCCACTTATTATATTGATGTACCCATGTAGTGCCCATATTGTTACTATTGTGCCCCATAGAAGCCCACTATTGTTATTATTGTGCCCTTACATTATTATTGTTATGTCGGCTTTGATTATGTTATGACCCCTTAGACTCCTATATATAGAAAGGAGGTCTTTTCATTTGTATCATCCAAGAATTGTTCATTTATGTAATGTAAAGGAGGTTTTCCCCTCGAATAGGTTGAATTCTAAGGCGTTGATCTATATTTTCTTGAGCTGGTTTCATAACATTTACCTATACTATTTTGCTTTCATAGGAACTTAGCCCTTTAGTGCAATTATTAAAATCTCTTGTTTACCCCTACAATTTTCACAAAGATTCCTCTACAATACAACATCATGTTCCAACTTAGTTTACACATCAGGCACTTAGTCTTCAACTTGCTATAACACTTACAATTCATACTTCCCCTCATCAAGCATGGAAGGTAAAAAACTTCAAATCCTTCGCATTGATAACATAATATGCTCATATATGGTGGAAAATCCAAACTAAAAGCATTTCTCCCCACATGATGCACAATCTCAAAGAGATCATACATGAGGATTTTTACCATGGCTTGTATCCATTGCTTACTAAAATGTTACCACAACATATCTCCCACCTTGAATTGATGAGATACTCTATATTGATGATGCCTCTCCTTACATATTTCTTGTGCTCTTTCCAACTACTCTTCCACTTTCTTATGTATCCAATGGATTCTTTCTATGAACCTCATGGAGTTGTTTTAATCATCTTCTCACCCCATCAACTTCTCTCAAATAGTTTGAGAAAATGAAATGTTAAAATAATTTCAAGGTAAAAATCCCAATAGCATTTCATAGAATGATTTTTATTATATCTATGAATTACCCAGTTATAACAATATTGTTTATAAGTTCGGTCCTCATCCCAAATTTTAAGATGTTTTTTTGTTAAACTCCCTCAACAAAAAATACCATGATTTATTTACCACTTCCATATGTCCATCATTTCATGGATAAAAGATCATACTCCTTTTCAACTTAGTATCCATTATACCCTAAAACACTCTCTAAAATTGACTTAGAAATCTACTATATTTTTTAGAAAAAATAAATTTTGGTAATCCAAAATGCACCCATATTTCTAAACAATAACTTAGTTTATTCTTATCCAATTGTTATCTTCTTAAAAGGAATTAATTGCACCATCTTGTTGAATATGTTGACTACTACAAATAGGTATGCATGCCCATGTATGGTCTCCAATTATTCTTCAAGTAAATTCATCAAAATGCTCTCCCATGATCAACCCATTACAGGGGAAGGAGTATATAATCCTAAATTCCTATTGGTGAGCTTTGGCATACAACAAAACACATGCTCAGATAAGTTTCAAAACATTAGTCAACATGTGTCACAAAGAGCATGCCTTTCTAAGTCTAACAAAGCTCCAAAATGCCTATTAAATCTAGAAGTATGGGCTTCTCTTAAGAACATATTTATACATTCTCTAGTTGGTAAACAAAACTTATTATCCTAGTACAACACACCATCTTTCAAATGGTTGTCACAACTCTTAGCTCCTTGATACAATTGGGATACAAGTAGAAGAAAGCATATGTCCTCTTCATATTGAAAATGCATATCTTCAAATGGAAAAGATTATAGCTGCATAATAGTGATGAGAAATGTTGTTGACCTTGGAAGCCTAACTAATAAATCAAAAATATTATTTGTTGTTGGCATTATGGCACAGGTTTGGAGCTATGGAACAGGTGTTGTCCTTGATGTCAACTCTCTTTGGTAACAGAAACCAGTTCACGCTTTCAGAATGAAGGAAATGACATATATGCAAGTTCATCTAGACGAAGACGCGTATACACACGGGTTAGAAGTTTCAAAGGCGCATATGCGTATACACGCACTTTCATGCAAGGAAAAGCGCGTATATGTTGGAGAACTTACCTTTGGTCCATGGTAGTTAGTCCTTGGTACTTGAACCTATGGTTTTGGACCATGGTACCTCGTCAGAAGTGTTGATCCCAAGTATTGGGTCCGTGGTATTGGTTTATTATGGTTTTGGACCGTGGTATTATGGAAGGCCTAAAAATATAAAAGAGGAAGGAGATCTTGTGGCAAAAGATCATTTGAATTATTATTGAATATCTGATAAAGTGCTAGATCTGGAATACTGGTATTTGGGTTATGGTGCAGATCTAGATCTGAATGAAGGAGGAACCTTAGCGCAAAGAGAAGGATAAGTTCTATTGATGGGTCATAATCCTTAAGCTTGAATGATAGTATCTTTGTATGATTTTGATCTGCTATAGGTGGCGCTTGCTTGATCTATAAGTCTGATCATCTGGGTTAATTAGTGTTTGAATATCTGAAAGAGAAAATTATCCTTTATAGATCTGTACACAGGTTCAGTGAAGCGAAGGCGCGTATACACGCTGGTTCAGTGAATGAAAATAGCATATACGCGGGTTGTTCCATAAGCAGAAGCGTATGCACGCAGGTTTCAGGTTATTGAAGTAGCGTATATATTTTGAGTTGTGATCTAGCTGCTTCTGTTTATTGCTGCAGTGTTCTGGGTTCAGATTTGGTGTGTGGTTACTATTACTGTGATCTGGGTACAGTCGTCAAGGAAGTGTTTATTTTGATTCAGTTTTGATTGATGAAAAGGTGATTGGTTGATGCAGAAATTCTTGATGTTTTATTGATGTTATTTGTGGATCCAGTTTGAAAATTTATGAAACGTGGTCCTTAAAAGAAAGAGAAGGTTGTATCCTTCTGTAGGCCAGCACCTACGTACTAGTATCTTGGCTAGTGCAAGAGCTAAGGGGGTTGTAGCTCCCTTCCAGGAGAAGCTGGAAAATGAGAGAGGGTTGTAGCTCTCTGCAGGTTGCAGCCTACGTACTGGTAAAGGACTGCACCAGTACAATTGTAAAAATAAGTTTCTAATTAAAGAGAAGATAGAGACGAATTGCAGCACGTGGTTTTCATCCACATTGGGTTTCCACCTTATATCTTGTGTTCTTGTGTGCGATTGTCTTTTTGCTCTGCTTTATTGTTTCTGGTTACTGGTTATTTGATTCTCAAACACAGATTAACAATCAACATCAGAAAGATAAAGTAAATTAAAAGTTTGCATTGTATACGCGGGTTTCCTTCTACATAGTTGTGTATATACGCGGGTTTAATTAACTGAAGTAGCATATACCATTTTATTTTGAAAAAGGAATATTTGACTTGATAATACTGATTTACCCCCCCTCTCAGTGTTATTTCCAACAATTGGTATCAGAGCAGGTTCTTCAGAAGAAGCTTGATCGCTTGAAGGAAGATCTCTCATCATGAGCAACTACGAGAGGGAAGCATCAATCGGGCCACCAATTTTTGATGGAACAAACTTCGTATACTGGAAGGTAAGAGTTACTGCCTATCTTCAATCTCTTGGTACAAAAGTCTGGGATATCATAGATACAGGGTATACTTTTCCCTCAGCAACTCCTACAGATCCGGCTGAGAAGAAGAAATATGAAACAAATGCAAAGGTGGTCAATACTCTATTAGGATGCCTATCTCAATCAAAATTTGTCAAGGTAATGTAGTTTAAATCCGCTAAAGAGATATGGGACAAAATTGTTCTGAGCTATGAAGGAGATGAACAGGTAAAACAAGCAAAACTTCAAACCCTCAAGATTCAGTATGAAAATCTCAGAATGCACAATGATGAAAATGTGGCTAACTATTTCCTTCGTGTAGATGAGATTGTTAATTGTATGAAAAACTTGGGTGAAGAAATAAAAGAGGCTATTGTGGTTGAAAAAGTTCTAAGATCTTTGTCCCCTAGGTTTCAATCTAAAGTTTCTGCAATAGAAGAAAAGGAGAATCTTCGAAACCTTACCACGTCACAGCTACACGGGATTCTAACTACTTATGAAATGAGGAAAGGAGGACCATCAGACAGGAGAGAAGCAGCTTTCAAGGCTTCAGGCAAAGGAGACTACTATGATCTAGGACATGCATCAAAAGAGGAAGAAGAATCAAATTTTGTCAAAAACCTTCAACGGGGGGGCGAAAGATTCTGAGGTAAGTTACCTTTCAAATGCTTTGCTTATGGAAGAGTCGGTCACCATGCTGCGAAATGTCCTGATAAGGATAAGGTTGACAAAGGGAAGGAACCTGTTAGATGGAACAAGAAACAAAATGCAACTAAGAAAAGTTACTACACTCATGAAGACAGTGATGGCCTATCAAATAGTGACGAAGATGAACGAGGTAATGATTATAAACTTTTAATGGCTTTTGAAGATGATGATTACATGGATGCTATAGATGTAGATGGTCTTTATGAAGATATTTCTAGACTCAAAACATGTTTAGAAGAAAAGAATATGATCATTGATACCCTGCAATTCCAACTTGATGAAAAAGAAAAATTTCTTGAGAAGTTAGAATGTGAAATTGTTGGCCTTAGAAAAGAAATTGAGAAAACAAAGGCTCTTAATCTTAAATTTGTTAAAGGATCTGAAACTCTGGATGAGATTATCAATGTACAACGTTCTCCACTAATCAAGACAGGTCTAGGTCTGGGGTATAATGGAGAATCATCTCAAGCATCCACCTCAAAGAGTTATCTTGATGTAGCAAGGAGGAATGAGCAAAAGCCCAATGGAGATCACCAGGTAAAACAGGGACAAAGTACATCAAGAATAAACAAAGACCACCAGGTAAATAAGGGGCAATGCATCTTAAGGGTGAACAAAAGCTACAACCAGCAACAAGTAAAAGCTTCTCAATCTGCTTCAAGAATGGATGACAATCGAAACTACAATCATTTGGCTGGTAGATTTGATAATCGCAGAAGTTTCTTCAATGACCAATGTTTCTCTTGCCATAACTTTGGTCACAAAGTAGCTCAATGTGTTTCCTATAAGACAATCATGACTAGAGAAGCTCAAAAACAAAGAAGTATGACTGGAATCACAAAAATGACCTATAACAACTTTTCTGCCCTTGAAAATGAAATTGAATGTTTTATATGTAATAATTTCGGTAATGAAGATTCTGAATGCAGGAGCAGGTTTTGGAAGACAACTCAGAAGGAACAAACCTCAAGTGCCAGAACATGGAGAATGAAGGAACCGCAACCAGAAAGATGTGGGATAGCTTTTTATGCAGAAGGACAGGAAAACCTATGGTACATCGACAGTGGATGTTCGAAGCATATGACAGGTGATAAAGAAAAACTTGAACCATATAGTGTTTTAGAAAAGGGAAAGAAAGTTTCTTTTGGAAATGATACCCCTGCAATCATAAAAGGAAGAGGCACTGCTCAATTGAAAGAAAAGGTCAAAGTTGGAAATGTTTTGTATGTTGATGGCTTGAAACATAATCTACTGAGTGTCAGTCAGATGTGCGATCAAGGAACCGAGGTAATATTTCGATCAAATGGATGTAGTTTTCGTGATCTTGATACAGGAAAAACAGTGATCAAAGGTAGAAGAACTCCAAATAATCTATACATATTTGAAGAAGGACAACAACAATGCTATTTGAGCAAGGATGATGAACACTGGTTATGGCACCGGAGGTTGGGGCATCTAAGCTTTTCACAAATAAGGAAAGCATGCAAATACCAGGCAATTCGTGGTCTTCCAAATATCAAAATTCCAGACAATACAATATGCAAATCATGTTAGTTTGGTAAGCAAACCATAACTAACATCCCTGAGAAGGAAGGATCGGCTAGCAGGCCTCTTGATCTAGTCCATACAGATGTATGTGGTCCATTTAGGACAAGGTCACCTCGAGGAGAAGAATAATTTATATTATTCATTGACGACTTCTCCAGGATGGTGTGGTTAGGACTTATGAAGCACAAAGATGAAGCATTTGAAAAATTCAAATCCTTCAAAGCCTTGGCTGAAAATGAATCAGATCACAAAATTAAGTGCCTCAGGTCCGACAGAGGTGGGGAGTTTACCTCAAATGAATTTTTTGATTTCTGTGAAGAACATGGAATAAGAAGGGAATTCTCTACAGCTAGGACTCCTCGGTAAAATGGAGTGGTGGAAAGGATGAACAGAACAGTCTAACAAATGGCTCGTGCTATGCTTGATGAGTCTGGAACTCTCGCAACCTTCTGGGGTGAAGCTGCATTTGCTATGGTTGTTATTCTCAACAAAACAAATGTCCGAGTGAACAACACTCAAACTCCTCATGAGCTCTGGTATGGTGAGACTCCTTCGGTAAAGCATTTCAAAAATTTTGGAAGCAAATGCTATATTAAGAATAATGATGAACAGCTTGGCCAATTTGAACCTAGAGCAGATGAAGGCATTCTCCTTGGTTATTCTCCCCAAAGCAAAGCATATAAGTGTTACAATAAAAGACTTGGAAGAATTGTTGACAGCATTGATGTAGTGGTTGATGAAAAAGGATACATTCCTAGGCAAGTAAATTATGAAAATATCGAAGAGGATGAAGACTACTCTCCAAATCAGATTGATGATGAAGAAGAACCTCAAGAGGCACCAGAGGAACATATAAGGATAGAAGAGAAGACTCCATCCAGGTATGTTCAGAAGAATCATCCAGAATCTCAAATTTTGGGGCAGAAAGAGGCAGGTATACAAACAAGAAGAATAATTGCAGAAGCCTCAAGCTATTTGGCTTTGCTCTCCTCCACTAAGCCACAAAATGTAAAAGAGGCATGCAAATATGAATGTTGGGTCAAGGCAATGGATGAAGAACTTGACCAGATCGAAAATAACAACACTTGGGAGTTGGTTCTTAGACCAAAAGATAAGAATGTCATAGGGACAAAATGGATCTTTAAAAATAAGTTGAATGAAAATGGAGAAGTAATAAAAAACAAGGCCAGACTTGTGTGTAAAGGGTATGCTCAACAAGAAGGAATAGACTTTGAAGAAAATTTTGCTCCCGTTGTTAGACTTGAGGCCATCTGAATGTTCCTTGCTCTCTCAAGCTTTCAAAAGTTCAAAGTATTTCAAATGGACGTGAAATCAGCCTTTCTGAATGGAGACTTAGAAGAAGAAGTGTACATTGAGCAACCAGATGGTTTCATTCTTGGGAATGATCCAAATCTTGTATGCAGACTAAAAAAGGCTCTCTATGGTCTTAAACAGGCTCCAAGAGCTTGGTACTACTGTTTGGACAAATATCTTCATCAACAAGGTTTTTCAAAAGGATCAGCAGATAGCAATCTCTATATAAAAATTGAAAAGGACAAATTACTAATACTTGTTGTGTATGTAAATGATATTATCTTTGGCAGTAATGAAGAAGCTATGAGTCAAAGCTTTGCCTTGGTGATGCAGAAAGAATTCGAAATGTCCTTGCTTGGAGAACTGACATACTTTCTTAGATTGCAAATCCAACAAAATGAAGGCGGTATCTTCTTGTCTCAAACCAAGTACCTCAAGCAGATTCTGAAGAAGTATGGCATGGAAGATATTAAACCAGTATGTACCCCTATGGTTACAGGATGCAGTCTCAGTGCAAATGATGAATCAGCAGCAGTACATCAACCAACCTATAGATCTATGATTGGAAGTCTACTTTATTTGACAGGTACCCGACCAGACATCATGCATGCATTGGGAATAGTTGGAAGATTTCAGGTAAATCCAAAGGAAACTCATCTTCAGGCAGTGAAGAGAATTTTCAAGTATCTTCAAGGAACTCAAAACTATGGCTTATGGTATCCTAGAGATACAGATCTCACTCTTCATGCTTATACAGATGCAGATTGGGCTGGAAGCATGGATGACAGGAAGAGCACAAGTGGTGGTGCATTATTTATGGGTTCCAGATTAGTATCTTGGTTCAGCAAGAAACGGAGTTCGATTGCTTTATCTACAGCTGAAGCGGAATATGTGGTTGCTGCATCTTGTTGCACTCAACTTCTTTGGATGATGCAAACCTTGCAGGACTTTCAAATCACTTGTACACCACCTATCTCCATCTTATGTGATAATACAAGTGCAATTAGCATTTCAAAGGACCCAGTCATGCATTCAAAGACCAAGCACATACCGATCAAGTATCACTTTCTCCGGGAACAAGTGTTGGAACAAAAGGTCAAATTGGAGTATGTTCCTTCTAAGGAACAAGTTGTTGATATTCTCACCAAACCACTGCCCAGGGGGACATTTGAATACCTCAGACAGAAGCTGGGAGTAGTTGATGCATCATCTTGCTGTTAAAACTTGTATGTTTCAGAGAAAAATGGGTGTATGCGAGTTTCCTGAGGAGGATCCGCGTATATACTGATCCGGATTTAAACAGGAACGCAACAAATTACAGAGATAACCATATACACAAAGATGCAGCGGAAATAATACTTCATTTCATTAATGGAAAATACTGAAATATGCTTACAACTAGAAATAGAAATAAACCAGCTAGGGCGATGGTAGCTTATCTCTGAGAAGAGATGTGATGGCTACATGCCTCTGAATTGTCTTACAATGAGGCTCGAAGGCCTATTTATTGTTGAGAAACAGTGGAAAAACCCTTAACATTCCAAAACCTAACCCTAGAAGATGAAACGCCAAACTATGGGCCCCGTTTGGGGTAAGTTGGTACATCAACTTCCCGGGGTCGTAACTTTGGCATACGATCTCCGTTTGACGCATACAATAGCTCGTTAGAAAGATCTATCCGAGCACTATCATTGTTGGAACGGGCAACATCGGTCCATTCCATGGACCCATGTTGCCCCTGGATTCCCCAAAAAACGTCGTTTAGGGCCTCAAAACGGCTCCGGAAGTTCAGGACCCGAAAAACTGCTAAAAATAGTAAGTTGTGCTACAATTAAGGAAACTGAAAATGCTGAGAAGAAAAATGGTGGGGGTCCAGGTGGACTTGGCAGGTGGCCACCAATATCCACCTGGATCATTCCTCCCCCCTTAGGAATCAATGGTCCCCATTGCGTTGAGCTCCTCCATGAGATGAGGAAACTTTTGCTGAACTTGTTCCCTGGTGAACCACTTGCCCTGCTGAAGGAGTTGGCATGCTTTGACAACTCGATACAGTTGGATATTCTGTTGGCGAGTGTTCTTGATCTGTGTGTCCATGATCCGATCAGTTGCAGCTTGTTCCATGCAATCTGGATTTAATTCTGTGGGTTTGAGCTGTTCTGCAATGTCGGATGTGTCTAGCAATGGTGGAAAGTATGGCCGAAGGCGGTCCACATTGAACATTGGGTGCAGGCCAAGGAATGGGGGAATGCTGAGCTCAAATGCATTGTCTCCCATAGCCTTAGTAATGGTGTAAGGACCATATCGGAGTGGTCTTAATTTCCGATAGGCTCCAGTAAGGCGTTCCTTTTGCAAATGCAACCAGACTTTGTCGCCCACCTGAAACTTGTGTGGCACCCGATGTTGATCATGTCGCTGCTTGTACTTGGCATTTGATTTCTCAAGAATGTCATGGACCTGCTGGCGAATGTGTTGGATGCGCTCAATGAAGCTGGTGGCCTTATCTGTTTCGGACTGGACATGAGCTGAATTTATGTGAGTAGCTGCAAGTGGCATGGCCACATCAATGGGGCATAGTGGCTGGAATCCCAAACCCACCTGAAAAGGGCTATGGCCAGTGGAGCTGTGAAGAGCTCGGTTGTAGTTGTGCTGAACATAGGGGAGGCTCTCATCCCATGTGCGTGGATGCTTTGAGTTATACATGCGTAGAATGTGCACAATCATCCTATTCACAACCTCTGTCTGGCCATCAGTTTGAGGATGGAAGGCTGTGGACTTCGTGAGTTTGGTGTCCAGCATTGACCAGAGACTGGACCAAAATGTGCTGAGAAACCGACTGTCCCGATCTGAGATGATAGACTGTGGGATCCCAAAGTGCACCCACACTCGTTCAAAGAAGAGTTTAGCAGTGGCTTCTGCTGTGATATTCTTCTTGCAGGCCACCATAATGGCCATCTTCGAGAACCTGTCGACGACCACAAAAACACAGTCATTTCCATGCTTAGTGGAAAGAAGGCCTGACATGTAATCCATGGAGATGGATTCCCAAGGTCGACTAGGGGTAGGCAACGGGGTATAGAGGCCGTGCTTCTTAATGGTCGGTTTGGCAATGGCACAGGCAGTGCATGATCTGATGTACTTCCCAACATCCTGTCGAAGATTCGGCCAATAGAAATAATTTTGCAGAACTGCCACTGTTTTCTCGACCCCGAAATGCCCAGCAGCCCGACTGTAGTGGGCTTCCCAAATCATCTTGGCACGCTCGCTTGAAGGAACACAATGGTGACCGAGGTGGCATAATAGGGCATCCTGGAGGTGAAAATCTGGAACATGCCGACCCTCCAAGAGTGTCTGGTATGTGTGGCCGAATTCTGGGTCGCTTTTGTAGAGAAGTGGCCAATCAGAAGTCTCGTGTCCACAAGAGTTGAGCACGGTGGTTAACGCCATGATCGGTGGTCGACTGAGGCAATCTGTAACATTATTGGTGCTGCCCTTCTTATACTTGATATTCAAGTGGAACTATTGCAGGTATGTAGACCACTTCTGATGGCGATCATTCTGCAATTTCCCTTGGGTCTGTATGAACTGCAGGTGTCGGTGGTCTGTGTGGATGACCGTTTCCTTCCCCAAAATGTAATGCTTCCATTGTCGGCAGGCCTGTACAATGGAATACATCTCTTTATCATAAGTGGGGTACTTCCGGACTGTGTCTGAAAGTGTTTCACTGTGATATGCCACTGGATGTCCATGTTGAGTAAGGACTGCCCCAATAGCATAGTCAGAGGCATCTGTCTCGACCTCAAATGGTTGTTGTAAATCTGGTAACGCGAGCACTGGTGCCGTGCAGAGGCGATCCTTCAACTCCATGAATGCCTTCTGTTGAGATTCAGACCAAAAGAATTTTGCTTTCGCCCCTCCCTTGGTGACTTGACTCAAGGGCCAAGAAATATGAGAAAACCCCAACACAAACCTGCGGTAGAAGTTGGCAAGACCTAGAAAGCTGCGAAGCTCGGTTAGAGTGGTTGGAGAGGGCCAATCCCGAATGACTTGGATCTTGGCTGGATCGACATGCACCCCCTGTTCATCAATGATGTATCCCAGATACTGAACCTGGGTCATGCCAAAAGTGCATTTCTCCAAATTGGCATAAAGCTTGTGTTGCCGCAGTGTTTGGAGAACCTGTCGGATGTGGTGGAGGTGCTCTTCCCAACTCTGGCTGAAGATCAGAATGTCATCCAAGTATACTACTATAAAGGAGTTGGTGAATGGTCGCAAGATGTCATCCATTAGCCTCATGAAGGTTGCAGGAGCATTCGTCAATCCGAAAGGCATAACCAACCATTCGAAGAGGCCCTCCTTGGATTTGAAGGCAGTCTTCCACACATCAGAGGGTTCGATTGGTACCTGGTGATATCCTGACTTCATATCGATCTTGCTGAAATATTTCGCCCCCTTTAGTTGGTCTAGGAGGTCATCAATCCGCGGGATCGGGTACCTATTATGGACAGTGATCTTGTTCAGCGCCCGATAGTCAATACAGAGTCTCCACGTCCCATCCTTCTTCTGTACCAACACGATCGGGCTCCCACAGGGCGATGAACTCGGACGGATGTGACCTTTCTGTAGGAGCTCCTGAATCTGCCTCTTGATTTCATCGTTCTCCAGAACGGAGCACCGATAAATTGGTCCATTGGGTAGCGGCGCACCTGGGGTCAGATCGATGGAGTGCTTGACTTGACAGTGCAGAGGAACCCCTGCCGGGGAGGTGAAGATGTCCTCGTACTCCTCCACAACCTTGTCCATCTGTAGTTGTCATGCAGAGGGACCCCGTCTAGAGGCCGCGGCCACTGTCTTCTTCTTTCCTTGAGGGCGTATCATCAGGAAAACAAATTTCCTGGTTTTGGAAATGATCTTACTGCACTATTTTGCAGTAACTAAAGAGATGGTGGTAGGTGGTGCTACCTCTGGTATCCTGTACAACTTGTTTCCCAATGTAATAATAACAGCACGGGGTCTTGATTCATACACAGCATGTCGCTTCCACAAGTATGGTTGTCCTAGTAATACATCACAAACTTCAAGGGGAGAAATGTCGCACAATACCTCATCCGTGAAGGGCTTGATGTTGTATGGAAGGCGACACTGTTGGCTCACGCGAAGATCTTGTCCTTGGTGAAGCCACCCAATGGTGTATGGTTGTGGATGTGCTGTGGTCGGTAAGCCCAACCGCTTCATGACCTCTGCCGAAATGAGGTTCTTTTGACTCCCGCTATCAACAATGAACTGTATCGGGGAGCCCTTTACCCACATCTGGGAGTGTAAGAGACGCTCCTCCTCCTCTGGATCTTCGGGTTCATTTTTCTGGATCTTTGCGGTAGCAACAGTGGCGCTGGTATCCGCATCAATGATCTGCTTCCCTTTTTCATTCCCCTTATCGGGTTCTGACTCAGAGTCGGAACATGCATCTAATTCTGAAACCTTTAGCTCAGCCACCAGTGACTGCTTGGCCCGACACTCACTTGTGTTGTGAGTGGAGCTCTTATGGAACTCGCACCATTTTCCAGTGTCCTTTCTCGGCTTCGCAGCGCTGTTCTTTGCTTGCAGCTTCGGTTGGTTGTCTTGGGTTGTCCCGCCTTGGCTTTGTCCTTTGTTCTGTGGTTTAGGGGCACCTTTCCCCTGCTTTGGACTCGCAGATCCAAAGTCTCGCTTCTTTTGTTTAAACTTCTGCTCGACCTTGACGGCATATCGGTATGCTGCGCCGAGCGAGGAGATGTTTAGGAATTGTATTTCTTCCTGGATGTACTTGTGCAGGCAGCCACGGTATTTGAGTATCAAATGTTGCTCCGAATCCTTGATACCCAACTTTGTGCGAAGGGTATGGAAAAGATTGGTGAACTCCGGCACGTCTTGGTCCCTTCCCTGCCGCAGCGTGGTCCACTTTATGTATTCATCCTCATAGCTTCCAACAGGGTAGTACTGCTCCTTGATGGCATCCCGGAACGAATCCCAGGTGGGTGCGGCTGAAAATAGTGAGCCAGTACTTTCATCCTTCTGCTCGCAGTAGGTTTCCCACCAGTCCTTGACGTGGGGGGCTGCTTTGAGAAGAGCAAAAACAATCTTTTCCCGACTCGAAAATTCATGAACAGAAAAATAACCCTCTAGCAGATTTAACCATTTATCTACGGCATCTGCGTCTATCTGACCCTCGAATATGGGGATTTCAAAATTAACTTGTACCTTAAAGGGTGTGGCATTTCCAGAGTAGCTGCTGGAAGCCGATGCGTTGCTTCTGGGTAGCCGCTGAAGGATCTGGGCAAAGCTGTCCATCATCGCGTTCCGTTGTCGCTCGAGGGCTTCTTCGAGCAAGATTTTGATGGGATCTCCTGCCCCCTCGTCTTTCTTCTCATCCGCCATGGGAGGTCGTCGGGATTTGCGAGGCTGGTCTTGCAAAGGTTCAACCAGTTCAAGCCCTAACTCCTTATATCCCGACCTTTTTGGGGACATGCAAAGAAAAACAAAGAAAAAGCAAACCGCTCTGATACCACTGATCCGGATTTAAACAGGAACGTAACAAATTACAGAGATAACCATATACACAAAGATGCAGCGGAAATAATACTTCATTTCATTAATGGAAAATACTGAAATATGCTTACAACCAGAAATAGAAATAAACCAACTAGGGCGATGGTAGCTTATCTCTGAGAAGAGATGTGATGGCTACATGCCTCTGAACTGTCTTACAATGAGGCTCGAAGGCCTATTTATTGTTGAGAAACAGTGGAAAAACACTTAACATTCCAAAACCTAACCCTAGAAGATGAAACGCCAAACTATGGGCCCCGTTTGGGGTAAGTTGGTACATCAACTTCCCGGGGTCGTAACTTTGGCATACGATCTCCGTTTGACGCATACAATAGCTCGTTAGAAAGATCTATCCGAGCACTATCATTGTTGGAACGGGCAACATCGGTCCATTCCATAGACCCATGTTTCCCCCGGATTCCCCAAAAAACATCGTTTAGGGCCTCAAAACGGCTCCGGAAGTTCAGGACCCAAAAAACTGCTAAAAATAGTAAGTTGTGCTACAATTAAGGAAACTGAAAATGCTGAGAAGAACAATGGTGGGGGTCCAGGTGGACTTGGCAGGTTGCCACCAATATCCACCTGGATCATATACGCCGGTTTGTACAGAGACAGTCGCGTATATGGAGGTTTGATGGATATCAATAGGGACAGGCTCTGATTGAAGATATTCTGATATGGGTCTGACAGAGACCATCCGGCACAGGTTCAGGGGGAGCAGATAATCTTCTAATAATGCATTGTTGGCATTATCTTAGAAGCTTTTGGTTCTAGTTCACAGCTGTTGTTGGTTTCGGGTGGATCAAAGGCAAAGGGAGAACAGAAAGAAATCTTGGTGGTGATTGACATATGCTGCTGCTATTAGTTATTGGTGTCTTTCATAAGTCTTGTTCTAGATATTTTGTCTCTATTTCATGTATCTCTTTTGTGGTATCTCTTTTATGGTGTCAAGGTCATGTAACGGCCTATTTTGGTTTCCCCACTATGCCTGGGATGAACATGTAATGAACTTGGTTTTCATGTGTAAATTTCTGATGTATCCCCACTTGGTTGGGTGATGGATGTATGTATTGAGTCTTTTGGTGATAGGAAGGTCTTTTATGATGTATAAGTCATGGTTCTTTTTGAAGAACATCTTCTGCAGATCTTGCCTACAGTCAGGGGGAGCATGATCAGCACAGCAGGGCAGAAATTTTAGCATGTACTCAGGGGGAGCACAACCCTTTGCCCTTGATGACAAAGGGGGAGAATGACTTTGAGGATTTTGGGTTTCCATCAAGTCCAAAGGGGGAGATTGTTGGCATTATGGCATAGGTTTGGAGCTATGGCACAGGTGTTGTCCTTGATGGCAACTCTCTTTCATAACAGATCCCAGTTTAGGCTTTCAGAATGAAGGAAATGACATATACGCAGGTTCATCTAGACGAAGACGCGTATACACGCGGGTTAGATGTTTCAAAGGCGCGTATGCGTATACACGCACTTTCATGAAAGGAAAAGCACGTATATGTTGGAGAACTTACCTTTGGTCCGTGGTAGTTAGTCCTTGGTACTTGAACCTATGGTTTTGGACCATGGTACCTCGTCAGAAGTGTTGATCCCAAGCATTGGGTCCGTGGTATTGGTTTATTATGGTTTTGGACCGTGGTATTGTGGAAGGCCTAAAACTATAAAAGAGGAAGGAGATCACGTGGAAAAAGATCATCTGAATTATTATTGAATATCTGATAAAGTGCTAGATCTGGAATACTGGTATTTGGGTTATGGTGTAGATCTGGATCTGAATGAAGGAGGAACCTTAGCGCAAAGAGAAGGATAAGTTCTATTGATGGGTCATAATCCTTAAGCTTGAATGATAGTATCTTTGTATGATTTTGATCTGCTATAGGTGGCGCTTGCTTGATCTATAAGTCTGATAATCTGGGTTAATTAGTGTTTGAATATCTGAAAGAGAGAATTATCCTTTATAGATCTGTACGCAGGTTCAGTGAAGCAAAGGCGCGTATACACGCTGGTTCAGTGAATGAAAATAGCATATACGCAGGTTGTTCCATACCCAGAAGCGTATGCACGCAGGTTTCAGGTTATTAAAGTAGCGTATATATTTTGAGTTGTGATCTAGCTGCTTCTGTTTATTGTTGCAGTGTTCTGGGTTCAGATTTGGTGTGTGGTTACTGTTACTGTGATCTGGGTACAGTCGTCAGAGAAGTGTTTATTTTGATTCGGTTTTGATTGGTGAAAAGGTGATTGGTTGATGCAGAAATTTTTTATGTTTGATTGATGTTATTTGTGGATCCAATCTGAAAATTTATGAAACGTGGTCCCTAAAAGAAAGAGAAGGTTGTAGCCTTCTGTAGGCCAGCACCTACGTACTAGTATATTGGCTAGTGCAAGAGCTAAGGGGGTTGTAGCTCTCTTCCAGGAGAAGCTGGAAAACGAGAGAGGGTTGTAGCTCTCTGCAGGTTGCAGCCTGCGTACTGGTAAAGGACTGCACCAGTACAATTGTAAAAAGAAGTTTCTAATTAAAGAGAAGATAGAGACGAATTGCAGCAGGTGGTTTTCACCCACATTAGGTTTCCACCTTATATCTTGTGTTCTTGTGTGCGATTGTCTTTCTGCTCTGCTTTATTGTTTCTGGTTACTGGTTATTTGATTCTCAAACACAGATTAACAATCAACATCAGAAAGATAAGGTAAATTAAAAGTTTGCATTGTATACGTGGGTTTCCTTCTACATAGTTGCGTATATACGCGGGTTTAATTAACTGAAGTAGCGTATATCATTTGATTTTGAAAAAGGAATATTTGACTTGATAATACTGATTCACCCCCCCTCTCAGTATTATTTCCAACATTTGTAACATTTTCTTGTACTTGATGATACATCCACTTTCTATGCCTTATTTTTTGCAACCCTTTTTTTGTTTACAAAACCTCTAAAGGATTACTGTTAGTGTGAATTATTTTCTCCTTAGCTACACCTCTTCAATAATTTGTTATTAGTTGTAACATTGGTAACTTCATGTCAGAGGTGAGATATCCTAACATTGCTCAACTAGGGGTTTTTGAATGAACCCAATATTGGTTGTAAGGCTAGTAATTCTTGACATAGGTGAAATGTCCTAATACCACTCCACTAAAGGTTTTTGAATGAATAATTCACTAATGGTTGTAAGGCTAGTAATTCTTGTCATATGTGAGATATCATAACATCACACCACTAAAAGTTTTTGAATGGTAAGCAATTGATCTTCCCTCTTGCATGAGGACTACCTCATAGCATAACAAAATGCATCAACCTTAATCTCAACAAGTTTCTCTATATTTGGCAGCCCCAATGTAGGTGCTTCACAAATCTTTTTCTTTGAGATGTTAAATGCTTTCTCTTGTTCTTTCCTTCAAATACATTGATTCTCTATTATTCTCAAGGAATGTAAAAGTTCAAGAATCTCTAATAAATCTGAAATTTTTTTTTTGAGTACAAATAAGTGTCATTGGAACTCCTCACCTTTGTAATATGGGTTTCCTTAGTCCACTTAGGAATGGTCTACACTTTCATTGGGTTTATTCTTAGTCAAACTCAAAAAATTAATCCTAGATAATCAAGTACATGTGTGACAAAATCATACTTATTTATATTCAATTATAACTTCTCCTTGAAAATCTATAGCACTTTCGTCATATGGATCAATTCTTCTTCTCATGTCTTGTTGTAAACTAAGATTCAAATAGACAACTACAAAGGAGTCAATGAGTGTTCTATGAAATTCATTCATTAACCTCACAGATGTGGTTTTTGCATTAGTAAGTCTAAATGGTATTACCAACCATTCAAATGACCCTTTCTTACTTTTGAAATCAATCTTCCAAGTGTCTAATTCCTTTTTTTTTTCTTGATGGTATCGCAACTTAAGGTCTAGCTTGGAAAAATATTTTTCTCCTTCCAATTAGTATATCAAGTCACCAATCCCTAACTAAGGGTTACAATTCTTGATAGTAATCTTGTTGAGCATTCTAAAATCATCACCCATAAACCAAGTCCCATATTTCTTTAGGACCAACATAATGAAAGGTTCATAGTGGAACACATTAGGCTTCATACAAAATTTCTTGTGTTTTCCTCCTTTTATCATCATTCTCCATAAGATAAGTTCAACACAAACCAATATTTGGTAATAGTGTCAACTCTAGTAGCAACTAAATCTCACGCTTAATCTCATGCTCAATTTTCCTTGTAAGTGGTAATCCCTTTGGTTCTACAATATTGGCCTCATACTTTGTCTTCGTAGTCTTATACTCCTTGCAATATTTTGTAATCCACATTAAAAATTTATTACTACTATTAATCAATGTCTTAACTTGATTAGAAAAAATTATGGGTATGGTATTTTACCTTTCTATCTATTTATAAGGTAGGTTTGCCCTTCCTTTATCATCCTCCACTTGTTTTCTTCCTTTATCATCCTCTACTTGTTGCCTCTTCTTAGTAGGACAACATCTCTATCTCATAGATAAAGGCTACTAAGGGAAACCTTATGTATGTCTAATGGCACGACATCACACTCCAAATCATTCATAGATCTATCTGAAATACAAAAAAAAAAATGTGTGTTCACTTGTGAGTGACTTGTCATTTTGCATCCTCCCACAATCATCCAAAGGAATAAAGTTTGATATGTGTAATCATGTTTAATCCCAACTTCTTTACCAACATTTATCAAGATTTTTTTAGTTCCAAAATCAAAGATATTTGTTGCTAGTGTCTTATTATTTACATTTTTACTAATGGAACAATCATTCCCTTGTTGTGTCCAAGGACCTTTACTCAAAAATAAAAATATTTTTTCTCACTAATTTGGTCTTCATTCTCAACAATCACCTTGTCTGGAGTGAATGATATTTGAATAAGTCATCAACAAAACTCTATCATCAACGTATGATAGTCCTTCTATCTCTTTTCCTTCAACATTTTGAACTTTAAAGAATTCATTTTAGTTCCAACTCTTAGGAATAAGTTTGAGATATAGAGCTCAATGATGGTCCTTGTTATGACCATCCTTCTTATAATGTTCCAAATGAAATTTCTTTTGTGTAGCATTAGAACTTTTTTTTCTTTTTGTTTACTTTTTGTATGCCTTTTCCTTTCCAATTATTTCACCTTTCTAATCCAAAATGGCTTGTTCCATTAGTTACCTTTACACCATGTTTATTTTCAATATTTGTATCCTTATAAAATGCATCATCAATTATCTTAACCTCAAAGTGAATCACCTCATTTCTAATTTCATTGAAATACTTTGATATACTTCATTGTAACCTTCTTGTCAAACTAGTTGATACTAAATTGGATACACATCCTTTTAAACATGGTGAAATGTTCTTGAATTCCTTCTATTTGTCTCTCTCTAAGAAGATGCCTCATAAAATTTTTATCTTCATGCTTCTCCAAGTTTGAAATATTCTCCTTCATGGTAATAAATATCTCTTAACACAACTTCCCGCAGTTCGATTTTTCAAATCCCACTAAATATGATGAGACCCTGATCCTCAACTTCCAATCTTGAACATTTCAGAGGGAATAATAACGATCCCAGGGGATGACCCTATTGAATCTGCATTCAATTCTCTAGTTATAGGATGGGGGAAAGAAAAGATCATCTCAGATATATTCAAAATTTGTGGAGATATGAAAATTCTCTTATAGTGGAGCTTTCTTCCAACTATTTATGAGCCAAAACTATCACTCTTGCAGAACAATGCTTGGTTGGATTGGTCGATGATAGTTGATCCAAGTGGATATTGGTGGCCACCCGCCAATTCCACTTGGACCCCCATCATTTTTTCTTTCAATTTTTCAGTTTCCTTAATTGTAGCATAGTTTAGTATTTTTAGCAATTTTTTGGGTCTTGAACTTCTGGAGTCGTTTTGAGGCCGTAAACAATGTTTTTTGGGAAAATTGGGAGCAACATGGGTCCATGGACCAATGTTTGTCATCCAAAAGTTGTAGTCCTTGGATTTATCTTTCTAATGAGGTATTGTGCGCATCAAATGGAGATTTTATGCCAAAGTTATGACCCCGAGAAGTTGATGTACCAATTTACCCAAATGAGGCCCATAGTTTGGTGCTTCATCTCCTAGGGTTAGGTTTTTGGATGTTTAGGGTTTTCCATTATTTCTCAACAATAAATAGGCCTTCGAGCCTCATTGTAAGACAGTTCAGAGGCATGTAGCCGCCACATCTCTCCTCAGAGATAAGATACCATCACCCGAGCTAGTTTATTTCCATTTCTGTTTGTAAGCACATTTCAGTATTTTACATTAATGAAATGAAGTATTATTTCTATTGAATCTCTATATTTATGGTTATCTCTGTAATTTGTTGCATTCCTGTTTAAATCTGGATCAGTGGTACAGAGGGTTCTGCTCTTTATTTGTTTTTCTTTCCATGTCCCCAACAAGGTCGGGATATAAGGAGCTAGGGCTTGAACTGGTCGCACCTTTGCAAGACCAACCTCACAAATCTCGACGGCCTCCCATGGAAGATGAAAAGAAATAAAAGGGGGTAGGATATCCTATCAAAATCTTGCTCGAAGAGGCCCTCGAGCGATAAAGGACCGCGATGATGGACAACTTTGCCCAGATCCTTCAGCAACTGCCCAAGGGTGACACATCTACTTCCAACAGCTACTCTGGAAGCACCACACACTTTAAGGTACAAGTTAACTTTGACATTCCTATATTTGAGGGTCAGATAGATGCAGACACTATAGATAAATGATTAAATCTGCTAGAAGGATATTTTTCTATTCATGATTTTTCCAACCGGAAAAAGATTACTTTCGCTCTTGTCAAAGTCGCCCCCCATGTCAAGAACTACTGGGAAACCCACTGCGAGTAGAAGGATGAAAGTACGACCTCATTGTTTTCATCTGCACCCACTTGCAATTCATTCTGGAATGCCATCAAGGAGAAGTACTACCCTGTTAGAAGCTATGAGGATAAATACATAAAGTGGATCATGCTACGTAGGGAAGGGACCAAGACGTGTCAGAGCTTACCAATATTTTTCATACCCTTCACACAAAGTTGGGTTTCAAGGATTCTAAGCTACATTTGGTACTCAAATATCGTGGTTGCCTACATAGGTACATTCAGGATGAGATGGAGTTCCTGTACATCTCCTCACTCGACACGACATACCAATACACTGTCAAGATCGAGCAAAAGTTTAAACATAAGAAGTGAGACTTTGGATCTAAAAATTTGAAGCGAGGGAAAGGCACCCCCAAACCGTTGAACAAAGGACAAAGCCAAGGCAGGGTGGCCCAATACAACCTGCCAAAGCCACAAGCAAAGAAAAACACAGCCAAGCCGAAGAAGGATATAGGAAAGTGGTGTGAGTTCCATAAGAGCTCCACTCACAACACAAGTGAGTGTCAGACCAAGCAGTCATTGGTGGTCGAGCTAAAGTCTTCAGAATCAGATGCATGTTCCGAATCTAAGTTAGAACCCGATAAGGGGAATTACAAAGCGAAAAATATTATCGATGTGAATTCCAATGCCACCGTTGCCACCATGAAGATCCAGAAGGAGGAACCCGAAGATCCAGAGGAGGAGGAGCGCCTCTTCCACTCCTAGATGTGGGAAAAGGGCTCCCCGCTACAGTTCATTGTCGATAGTGAGAGCCAAAAGAACCTAATTTTGGTAGAGGTCGTGGAGTGGTTGGGCTTACTGACCATAGCACATCCAAAACCGTACACCATCAGTTGACTTCACCAAGGACGGGATTTTCGCATGAGCCAACAGTGTCGCCTTCCATACAACATCAAGCCCTTCATGGATGAGGTATTGTGTGATGTTGATACCCTTGATGTTTATGATGTATTATTAGGCCAACCATACTTATGGAAGTGACATGTTGTGTATGAGTCAAGGCCTCGTGTTGTTATTGTTACTTTGGGAAATAAGTTGTACAGGATACGGAGGTAGCATCGCCTACCGCCATCTCTTTGGTTACTACAAAACAATGCAGTAAGCTCATTTCCAAAATCGGGAAATTTGTTTTCCTGATGATACGCCCTCAAGGAAAGAAGAAGACGGTCGTCATGACCTCCAGACAGGGCCCTTCCGCACGAAAACTATAGATGGACAAGATTGTGGAGGAGTACGAGGACATCTTCACCTCCCCTGCAGGGGTTCCTCTACCCTGTCAGGTCAAGCACTCCATCGATCTGACCCCAGGTGCACCGCTACCCAATGGACCAATCTATCACCGCTTTGTTTTTGAGAACGATGAAATCAAGGGGCACATTCAGGAGCTGCTACAGAAAGGTCACATCCAATCGATTTCATCGCCTTGTGGGAGCCCGATCGTGTTGGTATAGAAGAAGGATGGGACTTGGAGACTCTGTGTTGACTATCAGGCACTGAACAAGATCATTGTTTGGAATAGGTACCTGATCCCATAGATTGATGACCTTCTGGACCAACTGAAGGGGGAAAAGTATTTAAGCAAGATCGATTTGAAGTCAAGATATCACCAGGTGCCAATCGAACCCTCTAATGTCTGGAAGACTGCCTTCAAAGCCAAGGAGGTCCTTTTCGAATGGTTGGTTATGCCTTTCGGGTTGACAAATGCTCCTGCAACCTTCATGAGGCTAACGGATGACATCTTGTGGGCATTCACCAACTCATTTGTAGTGGTATACTTGGATGGCATCCTAATCTTCAGCTAGAGTTTGGAAGAGCACCTCCACCACATCCGGCAGGTTCTCCAAAGACTGCGGCAACACAAGTTATGTGCCAATTTGGAGAAATTCACTTTTGGCATGACCCAAGTTCATTGTCTGGGATACATTATTGATGAACGTGGGGTGCATGTGGATCCATCTAAGATTCAAGTCATTCGGGATTGGTCATATCCAACCACTCTGACAGAGCTTCGCAGCTTTCTGGGTCTTGCTAACTTCTACTGTAGATTCGTGTTGGGATTTTCTCATATCACTTGGCTCTTGAGTCAAGTCACCAAGGGAGGAGTGAAAGAAAAATTCTTTTAGTCTAAATCTCAATAGAAGGCATTCATAGAGTTGAAACATCAACTTTTCTTGGAACTATTGTTCACATTACCAGACTTGCAAATACCATTTGAGATTGAGACAGATGCCTCTGACTATGTTATTGGGGTAGTCCTTACTCAACACAGGCATCCAGTGGCATATCATAGTGAGACACTTTTAGAAACAGTGCAAAAGTATCCCACTTATGATAAAGAGATGTATTCCATTGTGCAAGCCTACCAACAATGGAAGCATTACATTTTGGGGAAGGAAACAGTCATCCACACATACCATCGGCCCCTGCAGTTCATACAGACCCAAGGGAAGTTGCAGAATGATCGCCATTAGAAGTGGTGCACATACCTGCAACAGTTCCATTTGAATATCAGGTATAAGAAGGGTAGCACCAATAATGTTGCAGATTGCCTCTGTCGACCACTGATCATGATGTTAACCACTGTGCTCAACTCTTGTGGGCACAAGACTTCTAATTGGCCACTTCTCTACAAAATCGACCTAGAATTCGGCCACACATACCAAACACTCTTGGAGGGTCAACATGTTCCATATTTTCACCTCCAGGATGCCCATTTATGCCACCTGGGTCACCTTTATGTTCCTTCAAGCAAGCGTTCCAAGATGATTTGGGAAGCACACTACAGTCGGTCTATTGGGCATTTCAAGGTCGAGAAAATGGTGGCAGTACTTCAGAAGTATTTCTATTGGCCGAATCTTCAATAGGATGTCGGGAAGTACATTAGATCTTGCACTACCTGCGCCATTGCCAAACCGACCATCACGAAGCAAGGCCTCTATACTTCGCTGCCTACCCCTAGTCGACCTTGGGAATCCATCTCCATGGATTACATGTTGGGCCTCCTTCTACTAAGCATGGAACAGACTATGTTTTTGTGGTCGTTGACAGGTTCTCAAAGATGGCCATTATGGCGGCCTACAAGAAGAATATCACAGCAGAAGCCACTGCTAAACTCTTCTTTGAATAAGTGTGGGTACACTTTGGGATCCCACAATCTATCACCTCAGATCGGGACAGCAGGTTCCTCAGTACATTTTGGTCTAGTCTTTGGTCCATGCTGGACACCAAACTCACTAAGTCCATAGCCTGCCATCCCCAAACTGATGGCCAGACACAGGTTGTCAACAAGATGATCGTACACATTATGCGCATGTACAAATCAAAGCGTCCACGCACATGGGATGATAGCCTCCCCTATGTTCAACAGAGCTATAATAGGGCTCTCCACATCTCGATTGGCCACAACCCTTTTTAGGTGGGCTTGGGATTCCAGCCACTATGTCCCATTGAAGTGGCCATGCCCTTTGTAGCTACTTAGGCAGATTCGGCTCATGTCTAGTCCGAAATGGATAAGGCAAATAGCTTCATTGAGCACATCCAACATATCCACTAGCAGGTCCACAACATTCTGGAGAAATCAAATGCCAAGTACAAGCAGCGACATGATCAACATTGGGTGCCACACAAGTTTCAGGTGGGTGACAAATTATGTTGCATTTACAAAAGGAATGCCTTATTAGAGCCTATCATTACCAAGGCTATGGGAGACAATGCATTTGAGCTTAGCATTCCCCCATTCCTTAGCCTACACCCAGTGTTCAATGTGGACCGCCTTCGACCATACTTTCCATTGTTACTAGACACATCTGACATTGCAAAACAACTCACACCAATAGAGTAAAGTACAAATTGCATGGAACAAGATGCAATTGATCAAATCATGGACATGCAGATCAATCACACTCGCCAGCAAAAGATCCAACTGTATCGAGTTGTCAAAGTAGGCCAACTCCTTCACCAGGGAAAGTGGTTGACCAGGGACCAAGTTCAGCAGAAGTTTCCTCATCTCATGGAGGAACTCAACGCAATGGGGACCATTGCTTTCTAGGTGGGAGGAATGATCTAGGTGGATATTGGTGGCCACCCACCAATTCCACTTGGACCCCCACCATTGTTTCTTTCAAATTTTCATTTTCCTTAATTGTAGCACAGTTTATTATTTTTAGCAGTTTTTCAGGTCCTGAACTTTCGGAGCCGTTTTAAGGTCCTAAACGACATTTTTTGGGAAAACTGGGAGCTACATGGGTCCATGGACCCATGTTGCTCATCTGAAAGTTGTAGTCCTCGTATAGATCTTTCCAATGGGGTATTGTGCACATCAAATGGAGATCGTATGCCAAAGTTACGACCCCGGGAAGTTGATGTACCAATTTACCCAAACGAGGCCCATAGTTTGGCGCTTCATCTCCTAGGGTTACATTTTTGGATGTTTAGGGTTTTCCATTGTTTCTCAATAATAAATAGGCCTTCGAGCCTCATTTTAAGATAGTTCAAAGGCAAGTAGCCACCACATCTCTCCTCAGAGATAAGATACCATCACTCGAGCTAGTTTATTTCCATTTCTATTTGTAAGCACATTTCAGTATTTTACATCAATGAATTGAAGTATTCTTTCTTCCGCATCTCTGTATTTATGGTTATATCTATAATTTGTTGCGTTCCTGTTTAAATCTAGATCAATAATTTATATATTTCTTTGCAACCAACCGAAGAAAGTTATTCGTAATGTTATTATGCGACCATTGAAGTGGCTTAACTAGGTTTTGGACTTTGTATCACATTTTTATGACTATATAATATAATTTGCACTATTGTTATTTTATCTGTTGGAGTAACAATTTATTTTACCTGCAGTGCTTCCAGCCAAGTAGGCCCCCTAGTCTCGAATACACTTGCATTGGTTATGTGAATTTAGTAGATGTTGTAAAAATCTATTTCATATTGCTTTCATTACAGTTGGTTGATATTATTATTTCCTTTCTAAGCATTTCATTTTAATTTGAATGAAGTTGGAGTTTTACTATGTGTTAAGGGCCCTGATCATCTGTATACTAATAGACTACTAACCTAGGGATATATTGGAGGGTTGAGAGATACCCCTAGGACTTGGACCTATAGTCCTCCTAATTGAATAGTTAGTTTATACCTTTTAGCATGAGTGTGAATTGATTGTTAGTTGTTATTGTTACTAGACTTTTTTATAGCTTGATGAATGAAAATTTCTTTCGAATATTGGTGAATATTGAATATATATTTATCAAGTGACGTGTAAATTGTATCTAGTAAAATGAAATGATTGATTGAATGTTGTAATGTGTGATATAATTTACCAATTATATCTAATCCTACATATATTGTGTGGGTGCCTCATCAGCTTACGAGCCTTGGTTGATAATTTAATGAACTTTCAATTTAAGCAATTAAATTTCCCATCATTTTGGCACCATCGCCAGGGAAGTGTTAATGGATTAGGTTTTTATTGGATAAATGCTTGATTATATTTCCTCATATTCAGTATATGAGCATCCTAGAATACAGAGCAGTGGGAATAATAAGACAAGAGGTAAGAACCTGCACATCCACATTTTTTGGTTTTCAACCTCACTAGATCTAGATGATGTTGGTCCTATATGAATCAAGGTATAGGTAAGAAAGGTATAGGTAAAGTAAATTTTGAGACTCCATTTAGTAAATATAAAATAGAAACACCCCCCAATATTAACTTGGAAGGTAATAGCACTGATAGGAGAAGAGAAGGTGAAGCACTAGAGAATTTGGGTGATGCATCATTAGCGGGGAGTGTATATCACTCCACTACTTCCTCTAATGGTCATGTTATTGAAACAATACTGGGAAGAGGAGTGGGTTTTCCACTTCAAAATAAACTAACTACTAGACTTCTACCCCTAGAATCTGAATTCATCTTTGTTAGAGGTAACAAAATGGTTGAAGGAGAAGGTGAGATGAACCAACCAAAGGAGAATGAGACAACTTTCATTTTTCCAATTGTTGATCCTAGTGCTAATGTACAAATGAAGAACATTTACCCAACAATACTTATGCACTTTCAAGGGTTGGTAAGTGAGGATCCTGAAACTTTCCTATTTGAATTTGATGTCTTATGTCACAGTATCAATTATTTGACTAAAACACGGAAGTTGAAGTTATTTTTTACTACCCTTAAAGATTCTTCTTTGCAGTGGTTCATGGGACTACCAGAAAAGAGCGTCACCACTTGGGAAGGCATGAGATAGGAATTCCCTAACAAATATTAGGATTATTGCAAGGCTTGCAAATTGAAAGAGGAAAATTTTAGAATGGTCCAAAGGGAAGATGAAAGTTTGGAAGACTATCTCGAGAGCTTTTTATATAATCTTCAATGTGTCAAGAAATATAAGTTGGATCTTGAAACAAAGAAGATTCTTTTCGTAAAGGGTGTGACATAAGAATCAATGAAAGTGTTAAATTTGATGCGAGTAGGAGACATCTCGATGTTTGGTTTTGATGGTATCACCAAAGTTTGCAAGAGATATTCATATGGAAAAGAGTTAATCGTGAAAATTTCTCGTGATCTCCTTAAAAATCAAAAGTTGATTTCCAGTGGGGTAGCTAGGATGGAATTAGGGAATCTTCTAGAATATTCTAAAATAGATATATTAAGTACTTTGATTCTACAACTTGACACTATGAGTTTTAAGAAGAAACGGGAAAAAGAGTGTATCGCCCTTACTATTTTTTGCCCCAAATGTCGAAAGAAACACCCTAGAAAATATTTACCTCTTGATAATCTTGTTGTTTGTGCCATTTTTACAAAATATCACTCTATGGACAATTGTCCTTCTCTACTTAGACTCAAAGTTGTATAAAATGGGGATGATCCTACAATAGAGCAGTTGTATTCATTAGAAACCAAGAATTCATAGCAACCCAGACCTCAAGGTGCATCTTTGGATCCTACTTCCATGAGTTTTTCACATTTTTCTAATTTATAGTATGCACCATGATCATCACCACGCTATGGAAAATGTGGCCACAACAACCACCTCAGAGCCAATCTTGGAAACAAGGTTGGCGAGGACCAGGTTATGGACCTCTACCCCTGTACTCCTATATGTTATAGCCTCAATATCCTTTAGAGTCTCAAGCGTTCTTATAGAATTAATAGATGTCAGCATCCCAACAACAACCTTTAAATACTCAATTACAGTTGTCTTCTACCCAATCTTATAGGCCGAACCAGTTTCCTATTCAACCTGTCACTTACTCGAATAATAAAGCAGCCCAGTATATTATGCAAGCTAAGGTGTATCCCTTCCCAGCCTATTTTATCACTCTCGTAGAAGTGCAAGATATTCATTTATGGTCAAGAAAGGTGTTGTTGAATTCCAGCCCCATTGTAGAGGAATAATTTCATACCCCTGTAGAAAGAACTAGTAGACCTGCACCTCTTCAATGAAAGAATGGGTCCTCGAAACAACCTTAAAATCCCCCTTTTTCTGAGAGTTTAGATGAGAGTGAATTGATAAAACCTCTTAATCATGATGTGATAATGAATTAAGGAACATTTGTGTTAAAATTCCATTGTTGCAAGCTATTTGGGATATACCAATTTATGCTAAAAAAATGAGGGAGTTGTGTCTGAAGAAGCCAAGGAGGAAAAAGAAAGATCTACTGACTATTAATCTTGTTGGGGAGTGAATTGATGCAATCACTAGAAATAATTTAGTGAAGAAATATCCTGATCCTAAAAATCCAATTGTTTCAGTTCATATTAATGGGGTATGTATTTCTAATATTTTGATCAAACTTGGAGCAGTCATCAATATCATGATTTCATATACCGTGGAGCTTCTTGAGCTAATTGATGTTCATCCTACCCCATTTGTTCTTGAACTAGCAAATTGGTCCAGGATTAAGTCAAAAAGAGCCTTGGACAATGTAATTGTTTACCTTAATTCATGGGAATATCCAGTGAACTTCATGGTCATGCAAGCTAAATCCACAACTAGAGGGCATCTGATAATCCTTGGGAGGTTGTGGCTTGCTACTGCGAATGCATTCATGTGATTTAGGTTTGTTAGCATGTTCATTACCATGGTGAAGTTGTAAAACATATTAACTTGTATCCACCTGCAAAATCTATCGCAAAATCGGAGGAAGCTCCCTGGTTTGATGACTCGAAAAATGAGGAGGAATTGGTCCAACCCATGTGTACGATTGATCTGGTAAATAATTTGCAGGTATGTTCTGAAGAAAGTCAGATTTATTATGTTTTATGTAATTTGATTTCTTATGGTTCTGATAATTATCCATTCGAACAAGTTTTAAAGAGTGTTGTGCAAGAAACAAATGATTTGACAGTCCTACCTCATTATGTAATGCTACTAAATTGTCATCTCAAGAAATAGAACCATGTTTTATTTTTGTTGAAGTAAGTCCCGATCAATTCTTGATTATCGAGACATGAAGGGGATCGATCTTGCAGTGTGTTTTCATCATATTTATGCACAGGTCGATGATCATCCTATCTAGAAACCACAAACGTGTATGCACCTAGCACTCAAGGAGGTAGTTAAATAATATTTTCAAAAGATCCTTGATGTAAACTTAATCTACCTAATATCTAATAGCAAATGGGTTTCCCCGTTATTTGTGGTTCCCAAATCTTCAGGAAAGTGGTGTGTGTGTGTGTGTAGAATTATATGAGTTGAACAATCCACTATGAAGGATTATTTCCCTTTTATTTATAGATCGGGTCCTAGACACCTTAGCCTGGAACAAACATTTCGTGTTCTTCGATGGGTTTAGCGGGTACAACTAGATTCAGATAGCTCCAAAGGATCAAGAGAAAACTACTTTCACTTGTCCTTGCGGAACTTTCTCTTATCGGGTTTTACCTTCAGGGTTTACCACATTTCAAAGATTGGTATTGGGCATGTTTTTCAGATTTGACCCATGACTGTGTCAAAATGTACATGGAAGAATTTACTATTTATAGAGATTCCTTTAAGGAAGCTTTGACAAATCTTTAAAAAGTATTAATCAGATATCAGGAAGCACACCTTTCCTTGAGTAATATAGAGTGTATGATGATGCTAATTGAGGTTGTTGTGCTTGTTCATGTTATTTTTGCTACATGTATCAATGTTGATCTCACCAAGATCAAGGTCTTATCTGAATTACTAGTTCCTTCAACGTAAAAAGAGGTGAGAAGTTTCCTTGGCTTTACAGGGTATTATCGATGCATTATTGAAGGTTTTAGGAATATTTCTACACCTTTGTTGAAATTATTATCTAAAGTTGTTTCCTTATGCATTGAACAGTCTCAATGCATGTTTAAGAATTTGAAAGAAAAACTCTTGGTTTCTCCGGTTTTGAGGGGGGCCAGTTGGGCTCTACCCTTTCATAATTCCACAAATGCCTCGGACATGGATTTGGGAGTTGTCCTTGGTAAAAAAGTAACCAGTTTTATTATGCAATATATTATACCAGTCAAAATCTAACCCCCATTGAATTGAATTATATTATGATAGAGAAGGAGTTCCTCACAAGGGTGAAATTTATAAATAAGTTCAAGCATTATATTACATGTTATGATGTCTTCATTCATACAAACCATGCAGTGATCAAGTACCTCATGAAAAAATCAGTAACTGATAGTCGAATCATGAGATAGCTTCTATCATTGCAAGAATTTAATGTTACAATTATAGATCGACCTAGTAAATATAATTTGGTTGTTGATTTCTTTTCTAGGTTTCAACATGAAGAAAATAATGTTCCTGTAAATCTAGATTTTCCTGATGAACAGTTATTTTTTATTTCTACTTATCTGCCTTGGTTTGCAGATATTCCAAATTATCTAGCTATAGGAAATTGGCGGCAAATCTGGTTGCTCGTGAATAGCACAAAATTATAAATAAAAGTGCTTATTATTCTTGTATTAATGATGATTTGTTCTATATACGTGTAGATCTTATCATTAGACGATGCATACAAGAGGATGAAGTGCCTAACAATTTAAGAGCTTGTCATAATGAACCTTGTGGAGGCCACTTTTTGGATAAGTGCACTGCCTACAAGGTATTTCAAGTCAAGTGTTATTGGCCCAACCTCTTTAAATATACAAATACATGTGTGTGTAACTATGATAGCTTCCAAAGGATAGGAAGACCAATTTAGGCAAATGAAATGTCATTACAACCACAAGTATTGGTTGAACCTTTTGAAAGGTGGGCCCTAGATTTTGTAGGTCCGATCACACCAATGTCTCGGAAGAAGAAATATATTTTGGTGTGCATGGATTATGTTAAAAAATGGGTCGCAACCAAACAACTTTCTTGTATGAGGAGACTTTTACCAGGTTCGATGTGTCATGGGAGATCAATACGGACCAAGGGACATAGTTCACATCCAATTTGATCAAAGATCTTATGGATTAGTACCAGATTAGGCACCAGACTTCAACCCCTTATCACCCTCAAGCGAACGAGCAAGTAGAATCTACGAATAAAGTATTGGAGGGAATTATTACTAAGATTGTTCAGCTCCATCATAAAGACTAGGTGGATCGATTAGTTTAAGATCTATGGGCCTATAGAACAATGTGAAGGAGTACTAAGATATGTACACCATATGAGTTAGTTTATGGGAAACAGGTCCTGCTACATATTTAGTTCCAAATTTATACTTTTTGGTTGTTTCTCAGTTGGTACTAGATTTAGTGAAGCACGAGAACGGAGATTGTTACAGTTGAGTCAACTTGATGAAATCAAGCAGGACGTGATCTAATAGATAGAACTGGTACAAGAAAATTGGAAGAAGTGGCATGATAAATTCATTTGGCAAAATCAATTCCAACAAGGAGATTGGGTTCTCCTTTTTTATTCCATATTTAAGGATTTTCAAGGGAAACTCACAACCTGTTGGTTGGGACCATATGAAGTGGATATTATTTTTGAAAATCGGTCAATTCAAATGAAAACCATTGACGAACAACAAATATATTTTCTTTTGAATGGAAATAGGTTGAAGTTCTACTGGAAGCCAATGTCCAAGGAAGAATTTGTGGTTGAAATATGCAAGGACAATGGGATAGAGGTGGTGAAGCAAGGAGATTATCTTCTTGCCATTATTTCCTCTTCTTAATTATTCTCTTCTTGTTATATATATATATATATATATATATATATATATATATATATAATTCTAAAAAGAAGAAAAAAATATTGGGGCCTAATTATGAAAACCACCTTGTGGCATGATTAGGTTGTTAAGATGTTGTTATCATTTTTATTTTCTAATCATAATATTCCAAATTTCTTTTGTTTTTCTTGTGTTAGTTGATGAGGGATTCCTTAAGGCCCTCCTTCTAATGGTTCTTCCTTCATCGACTTTAGCACAATATTTGGGGAGGAGGACTAAGGATTATTATAGTACCTTAAGACTTGCATGCATCAATGGTAGGTTTTCTAACTGGAAATCAGTGGGAATACATTAATGTCTCATGGTTACTAAATCTTGTAGGTGACTTGACTGTAGCACATTAATTTGTACCTCGCAAGATAAATTGAGGTACCTTGGATTCCATTAACATTAAAGATGGATAGCCTAGTGTTGGTTAACATGATACATTAATGGTTGGTAATCCAAAAATTCTCCCACATGCTTGAATCCAAATATTTCATTCGCATGGTTTGAACCCAAAGTGGCGAAACGTATGAAGACTTGTGATTGTATTCAAGATTATAATTACTAGATTCAGAGCTATTCAGGGAAGTTAGCGGAATTTATTGTGATAATTTTGACCAGATCCTCTACTTGCAGTAGCATTTTATCTTGTAGAAGATATTAGTGACAGACAAAGTAATAAAATAGAAGCAGAGTCACCGAACAAAGTCCAACATAGTTCCAAGTTGATTTTTGAAGTCATCAAGTCCATAATTTCTTTAGTATATAGCAGTTACCAGATGAAGAATCAGTTTTAGATCACCCGTATTTTTTGGTAACGATGAGCCAGAACTATATGATCGGGACAACATATTCCTATAACCATCAGAAAAGTGTAAAAAAACTCAAATTTTGCAACAACAGCTAGCATTATATGAAATTCCCAGCGAAGACGCATCGGTAAGAGAGACTACCAAGGTACTTAAGGTAATCATGTTAGGAATTTTTTACTTTAATGTGTGACTTAATTAGGAAGGATTCGCTAATTTTTAAAAATATCACCATACTCGATATTTATATTTATTTTGTTGTCACCCTATTCTATCACGATGGATCTCGCATGCATAGTTTCACCATGAAATCTCATGATTTAATTCAAGTTTCCTTTCATGCGCGATCTTCCTCATAATAGAAATCTTCTGCTTCAACCCTATTAGTTATCACTTTTCTTCCACCCAACCTTACGTAGACTTGAGGTTTCCAGTTCTTCCCCCACAGAGGATGATATGGCACCAAAACCTCCAGTGCTACAATTTGAACCTACCAGTTTTGAGTTACTTTACAAATTTCCTTACGGTCATAAATACTTTGAAGAGGTCGGTTGGCTCTAGTTCTGACAAAGAACCTTTGCAGAGAACTTTCACATGAGAGTGACTTATTATAACCAATTTGAGTTATTCATCTTAGAGGAATCCATTACATAGTGTACAGGCCTTTCGGAGGGAAGCGAATGTTGGTTCAAAGGTGCAACGAAGGAGTTTGATTTTAACCAGTTTTTGATACCTGAGAAACAAATCCTAAAATGAAGGGCATATCTTGAGCATGGGTGAAGAAGGAGTGGCATGAATCCTTTTATGTGGTCTAAAAATAGATTACTTGTGAATGTAGATACACTGTTACTTTTTTATATCAGCTTAAATTTATGATTTGTTTTAAGGACAAGTAGAAAATGAATGTCCTTTTCTACCTATTGAAAATTTTAACCAAAATAGCTACAAATGTTCAGCCTTGGCCTGACAATGTCAAGACTAGTATGTTTCACCATGGCTTGATAAAAATATTTGTAGAAGTGAAATTACATAAAAAAGGCAAGACATTGAAGAATTCCTTTTCTGGGGTGGATTTGGGCAAACATATATGCCACCTCCCTCCAAAGGAAAAGTATCTGCACTAAAGAGGAAGCGAGTTTCAGGAGATGAATATGTGTATGAAGACTTGGTGTGTGGAGGAAATGAATAAGACTCCAAAAAAGTTGGAGAGAATCTTGTCTCCAAGAAAAGTAAAACCCTCCGGAAAGGAACACATGATAGTCTTGAGGAAGAAACCCTAAATTATCCCCTATTTGAAAAGGAAGAGGAATCATTAGATGAGAAGGAAAAAGAAACTCCGTCCGAGGATGAGGAAGTCCCAGTTATGGAGAAGAAAACACCCAAATGGAAAGGTCGTCAGAAAAAAACAGAGGAAGGTGTTCATGCAAAAGAAAGGGAAAAGTAGAGTGTTGAAGGAAACCTCTCTTGTGGTATACCCTCATGAGTTGAATTCGGAAAAGAAATCTTATTTAAGAGGAAATTCGAATGAGGTGGTGGTCGTGAAGAGTTTGCCTCACTAACCCCACACCTATTCATTGGTTAAATAGTTTGCAATCCAGGAAGGGACAAATGAATATGCTTCAATCTCAACAAGATTAGCCAAGGAGTCAAATTTTTTGAAAATGGTATCGTAGGTATTTCATGAAGTTAGTTAAAGTTTGCTTAATTTACCATATTCTAACTCCGAAAGAGTCGGATATGGGAGCCCCATTTCAAAATTTAAATTGGTAAAGGATGGGAATAATGTTGCATAAGATGTTTCTAAATATTAAATTGATGAATAGGTATCACCCCTATATGGTCCTGACATTGAAGTGGAAAAGGAAGCTTAGGCACCAAGTGGCCTTGAGGATAAAGTGGTGGAAATGGTTCTAGTATCGAAGTTACCCATTAGAGAAATTTTGATGTAAAAAATGGGCCTAAAAACAAAATTGTACAACCAAAATCAACATTCTAAGAACCAATAAGATTCAATATGATGATGTCAACCATGGGGGATGATTCACCATTTTTGGAGTAAAAAAGTAAAAATATTAAAAAAAAAAAACTAATTTTTCAACTCGCATTTTCAACTTATATCCTTATGGTTTTGCTGAAATTTTGAGCAGGAACACTCATTGAATGTAGAATTTCATTTCTCATCCAAGAATTACCCATGTTGCATACTTTTGATGGACCCTCCTACACAAAAAAAAATGAGAAACACATGAAAAAACATGATTGCAATCATGCTTATTCATGTATTTCTCATTTTTTGTGTATCAGTGTCCATCGAAAGTATGAAAAATGGGTGATACTTGGATGATGAATTAAATTTTGAATCCAATGAGTGCTCTTACTCAAAATTTGAGTAAAACCATGGAGAGATAAGTTGAAAATACGAGTTGAAAAAATAGTTTTTTTCTTTTTTCCCTCTAAAATTTGATGATGTAATCTAATCTTATATTATTGTTTCCACTATTATTTTATAATATTCCTTAGGAGGCCCATTTTACTCCTCAAAAATTCTCTAATGTTGAATCTAGTGTAAAGAAAGAGTTCGCAGTTGTTACCAACAGTCTTGAATTGTGAAAGTCTAATAGGATTACAAAATGACCTCAGAGATGGAGGCCTATAAGAAAGATGTGGAGACTTTGTTGGGTGAAACTATGGAGTTGAATATACCTTTGCCGATAATGAAGGAAAAAACTACTAGGATGGAGGAAATTTTGAATGATCCCAATTTAGAAGAGGTTAAGACTAGCAAGGAGTTTCTAGAAGTTGATCCTGAGATATTAGTAGACATGGAGCCATAAAAGGATCAAATATACCCAGGGAAGAATCTGACGGTAAAGAAACTTTGGAGGAAATTTAATAAATTTAAGGTTAGGTGAATTCAAATGGAACTGGAGAATCAAACTATGATTCAAAGTAACGATCATTTGATAAGATCTCAAGACCGACTGGTTGTTCGAAACCAGCTACTGGTTAAGCAACACCAACTCTAGTAGAATAAGGTGGATCACCTAATGTTGCATTGTCAAATAATTAATGTTAAATACTCTTATAAGAAAAAAGAGGAAAGTCAGGAGAAGATTGGCCATTTGGGTCAAGCTACTGAGGGGATTGAGCACAAGGACGTGCAACCATCTAAGCATGGGGAGGATGAAGAGCCTCAAATTCAGCTTGTTCAAAGTACCCCCTAAACCTCTTCTATGGCTCATATCCCTAAGCCTTACCTCACATTTCCTTATACTTTACTGTTATTTCTTTCCATTCTTTTCCTTTAATAAAATCTCGAATAAAAAAGATGATTATTACTATTTTTATGCCTTTCCTAGCTAAATTGGTATGTATTTGAGTAAATTCACTTATCTAATGATTGTGAGGCATTGCAGTTTCATTTTTTCCTAAATCCTGGGAGGGTGATTGTTGGACACCGAATTGAGTGTTATGTCATATCTATCAGAAGAATCCATTCTAGACAGTTATGGGAGGAAAGAACGCAATGTTAAGTTCACACACCAACTTGGATACTTCCAACCGTGACCAACATAGTCAAAGCAGTTGTTATTTTGTTATATTTTTCATATAAGATGAGTTTTCATTTAAAATAAGATTGTTAAACAATAGTTATCCATTTTCATCCATTTTCATATTTTCTAAATATTATCCACTTAGTTATAGCACTTCTACTTATTCTTCGGATTGGATTGGTTGATGATATTTTATATATTTCTTTGTAACCAACCAAAGAAAGTTAGTCATAATGTTATTGTGAGAGTACTGAAGCAACTGAACTAAGTTTTGGAATTTGTATCAAATTTTGATTATTATATAATATGATTCACATTGTTTTTCTTTTATGAATTGGAGTAACAATTTATTTTACCTGCAGTGCTTCCAACCAGGCAAGGCCCCTTGGTATGGAATGCACTTGCATTGGTTACATATGTTTAGTAAATAAAATGTGATGCTCTATGATTTCTATAGAATTGTAATGTTAATATTGTAAATTACTATTTCATATTTCTTTTGTTACGGTTGGTCAATATTATCAATGTTATGAACCCAACTCACAAAAATATAGAAAAGCTAGTTGAATGCCTTAGAATTCAGCCTCTTCGAGGGGGCAACCACCTTTACATTACAAAAATGAACAATTCTTCGATGATTCAAATGACAAAACCTCCTTTCTATATATAGGAGTCTAAGGGGTCACAATATAGCCAAGCCGACCTAACAATAATAATATAAAGGCATAAAAATAACAATAGAGGGATTCTATGGGGCACAATAATAACAATATGGGACAATAAGGGCACAACTATTAATAAGGGATATAACTACAATATTAATGGGGGCATCACTAGTATTGTAGGGACCTAACATGCCCCTCTCCTTCAAAAAAGTGTTGTCCTCAACGCTTGAGTAGTTCTGGATGCTTCTATATAAAATTCTCATCCTCCCATGTGGAATCTTTAGCGGATAAGTTCTTCCACTTGATGAGATACTCTGAAATGGATCGATTTCGTAGTTGTCGAGTTCTTGTCTCTATGACTGCTTTCTATTCCAATATAATTTTTCCTTCCTCGTCAAGTTCTAGCAATATTGTTTGAACTGGAAGCTTGTCGCCTATAACCTTCTTTAAACATGAAACATGGAAAACTAGGTGCACTCGAGAAGCTGCAGGAAGCTCCAATTTGTATGCCATAGTACCAATCTTTTTCAACACCTTGTACGGACCATAATACTTTGGTGACAATTTGTTATCCTTCTTAGCCTTCTTGAGGGACATTTGTTTATATGGTTGTAGCCGTAGGAATACCCAATCACCTATATCAAAACTTCTTTCACTGTGATGTTGATCTGCCTGTTGTTTCATTCTATTCTACACCAACACGAGGTTATCCTTTAAGAGTTGGAGAACTTGTTGTTGATGCTCGATGTGATGTTCCACTTCTTGAACCTTATAATTTTCTCTTAAATATGATGTGATGGATGGTGACTGATATCCATAAAGTGCCATAAATGGGGTCATTTTTGTTGCAGTATGGAAAGAAGTGTTATACCACCATTCAGCCAAAGGCAACTATTTGACCCATTGTGTCTGTTTATCAGATAAAAGCAATGAAGATATCCTTCCAAACATTTGTTTACTGTCTCCATTTGCCCATCAGATTGAGGATGATAATATGAGCTATGAGCTAACTGAGTACCAAGACAAGAAAATAATTATGTCCAAAAATTTCCTGTAAAAATGGGATCTTTGTCACTTACAATAATCTTTGGGTTTCCATGTAGCTTTTGAATTGTTTCGATAAATGTCGTAGAAACTGTACTGGCTTTAAATGGATATGATAATGCACAAAAGTGTGCATACTTGGTAAATCTGTCAACTACCACCATGATGACACTCTTTCCCTCAGACTTGGGTAAACCTGTGATAAAATCCATTGAAACCTCCTCCCAACATTGCCTTGGAATGGATAAAGGTTGTAATAGACCTGGTGTCTTAATTGTTTCAGCTTTATTTTGTTGGCATACCAAACATTCCGCCACAAACTTTTGAATATCTGATTTAAGGCCATCCCAAAAAAATTCCTTCTTAACCCTATGGTAAGTTTTTAAAAATCCTGAGTGCCCTCCTAAGGGAGAAGCGTGCAATTCCAGAAGAATCTTTTGTTTGAGTTGAGAATTATTATAAAGGTATAAGCGATCTTTGTACCATAATGAATCATTTTTCCAGCTAAATGTATCAAATGTACTGGAATCTTGTTGTAACTTTCGAATATGTTCCCACACTTCTTTGTCATTCTTCCATTCCTCCCTTGCTTCGTTTATCCAATCTGGTTGGATAATAGAAATGGCACACAACAATGCTTCCACATCCTCATCCTTTCTTGAGAGTGCATCTGCCACAACATTTTGCTTCCATTTTTTGTATATGATTTCAAAGTCATAACCCAACATCTTTGTGACCCATTTTTGTTGTTCTTCAGAGGATAATATTTGTTCTAAAAAGTATTTAAGGCTGTCATGATCCGTTTTTACCTTGAAGTGTCTTCCATTTAGGTAGGGTCACCATTTCTTAAGTGCATGTAGTATTGTCAACATTTCCTTCTCATAAATAGCTTTGTGTAAATAATTTCCCTTGATTGGATGACTTTCGAAAGCAATGGATCTTTCATCTTGCATTAAAACAACACCAATTCCATTTCCATAAGCATCACATTCCACAATAAAGGTTTTTGTGAAGTTTGGTGTAGCTAAGACCTGTGCTTGGCACATTGCCTATTTAAGATATTCGAAGGCCTTTGTTGCTTCTGGAGTCCATGAAAATGCATCTTTCTTCAACAATGTTGTTAGAGGTGATGTTATTTTCCCATAATTCTTAACAAACTTGCGATAATACCCTGTCAACCTGAGAAATCCTCGCAAATGCTTTATGGATGTGGGGATTTCCCATTCCTTAATGGCTTTAATTTTGCTAGGGTCTACCTTAACTCCTTCATGAGATACAATATGACCCAGATATTCCACCTCTTGTACTCCAAAGAAACATTTGGATCTTTTTGCATATAATTGTTTCTCCTCCAATAGTTGTAGCACCCTGTCAACGTGTTCAACATGATCCTTCCAAGACTTGTTGTAAATTAGTATATCATAAAAAAATACTAACACAAATTTTCTAAGGGTGGGTTTGAAAATGGAATTCATCAAACCTTGAAATGTAGAAGGTGCATTGGTAAGGCCAAAAGGCATGACCAAAAACTCATAGTGACCCTCATGAGTTCTAAATGTTTTTTTTGGAATGTCTTGAGTCTTCATTCTGATTTGATGATATCCTGAACGGAGATCTAACTTGGTGAAGTAAATTGATCCATGCAATTCATCCAATAATTCATCAATGACAAGAATGGGAAACTTATCTTTAATAGTGAGCTTGTTGAGCTCCCTATAATCCTGACACATGCACCATGATCCATCCTTATTGTGCACCAATACTACTGGATCAGAGAAAGAACGTTGGCTAGGTTGAATTATACCAGCCTCAAGCATTTCTACAACCATACGTTCAATTTCACTCTTTTGTGCATAGGGATATCTGTATGGTCTGATGTTTGGAGGAACACTTCCTGGAGTCAAATGAATAGCATGATCAGGATCACGAATAGGTGGGAGACCTTTGGGAGTCTCAAATACCTTGGAATGATTGTCCAATACTTTTTGGAGATCTGCAAAAATAGATGATTTCGATGTGGAAACATCTAGCGAACATAATTGTGCAATTACACCTCGTTGTTCCTTTTTTAGAAGCTTTGTCATACTGTTAGAGCTTATTATCTTTCCCAGTTTCCCTGCAATACCCCTTAATTCAATTTCCTTTCCTTCGGCATAAAATTTCATGAAAATTTCTTGAAAGTTAAAAGCTAATGTACCCAAGGATTGTAGCCATTGGACTCCTAGTATAGCACTAGCACCTCCCATTGGAATGGAAAGCATTGGGCTTTTCAATACATATTCTCCCATGGATAGCTTGATATTATGGCACTTTCCAGAGAAATTTATCGTTCCTCCATTTGCAACCATCACTTCACACTCTAGGGCTGGATATAGGAAGCAATTCAATTCTTTTGCTATCTTACAATGAATAAAATTGTGGGTACTTCCTGAATCAATCAACACTATTACCTTTTTCTTCTTGATTTGTCCTTCTATCTTGATGGTTTGAGGAGTGGTAATTCCAGCCAATGCATTACAAGATATGGTCGGATTCATTTCTTCTTTATCTTGGCTTTGTTCCTGGAGTATATCTTCTTCTTTTGACCTTTCTTGCTCCTTTTCTTCTTCCTCTTCACAATCTATGTAGAATAATTTCTTCTCAGCACACTTATGACCTTTAGTGTATTTGTTATCACAACTGTAACAAAGCCCTTTTGCTCTTTTTCTTCCAATTGTTGTGGTGTCAACCTTATAGGTTGTGGAAGCCTAGGGGCAACAACACTTCCATCTTTATAGTTGTGAGTGGTATGCTTCCTGGTTGCCATAATTTTGCTTTCCATTTCTCTTGCTAACTTGAATGCCTTCTCTAATGAATCAAGTTCCCAAAGGCGAACTTCATGTTGCATATTATCCTTTAAAGTCCCTATGAACACATCAATCCTATGCTCCTCTGGAATATTTTTTACCCTTACGTTCAATTTTTGGAACTCCTCAATGTGCTCCATTATTGAACCCTTTTGTTTGAGACTTATCAATTGGCTAAAAAAAGTGTTGCTTTTTGTATCCTCATAATGTGCTGTCAATTCTTCTGTAAAAATTGCCCAAGTGATAATTTGTTTATGAGAGCAAAGCCATTGATACCATACAAACTGATTTGGTTCCAAATATAAAGTTGCAATACATACCTTTTGTGTGTTCTGCACATTATTGAGATCGAAAAATTGCTCCATCTGTAATATCCATGTTACTGGATCCTTGCCATCAAACTTCCTCATATCGATTTTTGGAATATGGTGGGTCTTCGATCCAACATTAAAGTCTATGGAATCATGATTAACATTTCTTTTTTTCTCATCATGAGTTTCCTTTACTACCCTTTCACCATTAGTGACCATTTCTTCTAACAACTTATTCAAATTTATCTTCAATTCTTCCATCTTATCATCCATGCCATCCATTTTAGCGTCCATGCCATTCATCTTAGCATCCATGCCATTCATCTTAGCTTCCATGCCATCCATCTTAGCTTCTACACCTTTCTTTAAACATTCCATCTTAGCTTCTACACCTTTCTTTAAACCATCCATCTTAGCTTCTGCATCTTTCTTTAAACCATCCATCTTAGATTCTGTTACTTTTTGTGCAAGTGACACTTGTTGCACTTGGTCTTGTAATTTTGATATATCATGTTTCATTTCTTCCTCTTCTTCATGAGTCATGCTAGAGCTTTTAGGTTGCTTACTAGGTGTTTGCATTTTCTTTCCTCGGGGCATCAATTACCGATAATAATGCTTTACTATGCCCTTTGAATTCCTTCAAACTAATTTTTCAAACCAAGCTTATGCAAAAATTTAAAAAAAAACTACACACCTTTTTTCACTTTGTAGGAGCTTGATATTGAATCTGATGTATCTCTGTAATTTCAGATCATCCAGTTCTGAAATTGCGACCTGTAGTAGCCCTCTGCATCCTCTTTCCAATGCCACCAGTATGATCCAAATTGGATTCTCCAAGGAAGAGTTATGCACAATCTCCCAAGATGACCTGATTATAGACCTTTCCAGAAGAGCGAACTTGTATGAAGTGCCACGTGTCACTGTTTCAACCTTTGGCTCTGAAAAATATATACAAGAAACTACAGTCCGTCCTCTTTCTGTACCTTCTTACAAAATTTCAATCCGATGCTCAAAGAGAAAGTTATGACGATTTTCCCCAGGTCACCTATTTGGAATGTAATTCAGGACTCTACAAAAAGACCAACTTCCTCAGATCATATCTCCACAAATATAGAGAGAAAAGCTCTGAAATTTGGACCCGAGGTTCAGTACGATTTTTCTCAAATGGCTTTTTTTCTCTTCTGAAACGTCGTAGAAAAAAAGTTATAGAAAAAATGCCACGATGACTTATTTGGAGCATAGAAACCCTAGAATCCAAAGCTCTAATACCAACTGTTATGAAACCAACTCACAAAAAGATAGAAAAGATACTTGAACGCCTTAGAATTCAGCCTATTCAAGGGGGAAACCTCCTTTACATTACACAAATGAACAATTCTTCGATGATTCAAATGAAAAAACCTCCTTTCTATATATAGGAGTCTAAGGGGTCACAATATAACCAAGCCGACCTAACAATAATAATATAAAGGCACAAAAATAACAATAGAGGGATTCTATGGGGCACAATAATAACAATATGGGGACAATAGGGGAACAACTATTAATAAGGGATACAACTACAATATTAATGGGGGCATCACTAGTATTATAAGGACCTAACAATCAATTTCTTTCTAAGCATCACATTTTGATTTAAAAGAAGTTGGATTTCTACTCTGTGCTAAGGACCCTGACCATGTGTATACTAAGAGACTAATAACCTAGGGATCTACCGAAGGGTTGATAGATAACCCCCAGGACTCATAACTGTAGGCCTCTTAATTGAATGGTTTTTTTATTCTTTTCAACATGAATGTTAATTGATTGTTACTTGTTACTATTACTGGACTTTTTTATAGATTAATGAACAAAAATTGCTTTCAAAGATTTGTGAATATTGAATATCTAATTATCAAGTGAAGTGTAAATTGTGTCCAATAGAAGGTAATGATTGATTTAATTCTACAACGTGTGATAGAATTTTCCAATCATATATAATCATGAATATATTGTGTGGGTGCCTCATCAACTTATCAGCCCTATTTGATAATTTAATGAACTCACTTTAATTAATTAAATCTCCCATCAACATTGACATGGACGCAGACATCCCATCAGTTGTTCCTATCTATATCCTCCTCCCACCCTCCCTCTTCCTTTATGAGATGAAAATAGCCTCATCTCAATAGGAAACTCCATTGGAAAGTTTATGGACAACTCTGAGCCAAAGGGAAAGCAATTTGCATGTGCATGAATTTGTGTGGAAGAGGATATTGAAAAAGGAATACCAAAGAAAATAACCTTGAAAAATGGATACTAGACTTGTGAATAGATTATGGACTATGAGAAAATCCCCTATAAATGTAAACGTTTCCATGAATATGGCCACTTTTCTAAGGAATTCAAGAGAAAACCCTCTCCTTTGGGAGAGAGTCTCCCCTCAGGTGAATGGAAATCTTCAAAGAAATATGCTGCCATATTTGCTAAAGTTTTTATTTCATTGAGGAAAGTAGTTGTGATTGAACTTTCAAATAATCCCTTCGAGCCTTTGTCCTACACCGCTGAGTTAGAAAACCCATCAATTGATAATTTTTGTCCTGAGCCAAAAGATCCACCAACTGAAAAAGATTTCTCTCAACCCTCTTCTTCCATCCCCTCCTCTCCTTTAAAAAGGAGAAAACCCCATGTGGGTAAGGAAGAGTCAAATTTTTTGTGACCCTATTATCTCCCAAATCATTGAAATTGTCACTTTTGCTCTTACCCAAGTTGTTATCCCTCAAACCTCTCAACCCCCTTCCAAGGAATCTGAGGAGACTCCCTTCTTTGAGTCTCACCTTAATGAAGTCTCCACCATTCACCATTTTATCGGGAATGACAACTAAGCTCATAAGAAGAAAAAACATTTTTCAAGACAAATGGAGAATATTCGAAACAAACAAAAAAAGGTTATAGAAAAGTTGTAAGAAAAACCAATAAAGAGAAAATAAATGAAGTTACAACCATGGAGAAAATATTAGGCAAGCATAAAATAATGGAGAATCAGCAAAATGAAAAGAAATAATTAAAGAAATATAAAGACAATGAGGAGGAGGAGGTGACCTTACATAGTTCTCAATGAAAATAATTTCTTGGAACATAAGAGGTTTAGGGAACCCCATCAAAACCCTAGTAGTTAAGGAGATAATTAGGAGTGAGAAAGAAAACATTTTATTCCTGCATGTAACAAAAATGGATGCAAGTGACTTTGAAAAATACAAAAACCAGTTTTGGGCCTTCGGAAAAATGTGTAATAGTTAGTGTGAGAGGGGCCTCAGGAGGGATTGCTACCTTGTGGAACCCAAATAAATTTTTAGAGTTGGAAACAATAACTAATCGATTTTGGATTCAAACAATTTTAGAAGACCTATCCCCTAGCAATATCTATGCAATCGACAATGTGTATTCTCCAAACACATATGCAGAGAAGGCATATTTTTGGAATACATTAGACAATCAGAGAGGTTCAAATACTTATCAAGAAGTTATAATAGGAGGTGACTTTAACACTAAAATATCACCGTAGGATAAAAACGAAGGAATCTTAATCAGGGACCCCTACAAGTAGGACATGGAAGATTTGATGATTGAGTGGGACTTGATGGATATAGTGCTAAAGAAAGGCTTATTCACTTGGTCCAATAGAATAAAAGAAAAAAATTACATTCCAACTAGGCTTAATAGATTCCTATTATCGCGGAACTTATTATTGGAAGATATTGACATAAGTTTTGAGATAATTCAAAATAGGATTTTAGACCATAAGCCCATCTCTTTATCTCTAATTGAGAAAGATAACATGGGCTTAGTCCCCTTTAGGTTCAACCCACATATGGAAGATGAAAGAGCAGTGGAAATAATTCAAAGACAATGGGGAAATTATGTTGAAGGGTCACCATCATTTGTGCTGGAAACAAAACTCAAAATGGTGAAAAAAAACTTTGAAAGAATGGGCAAAAGACCACTATGTTAAACTAAACCAAGAAAAATAAGACCTAAAATCCAAACTAGAGGTGCTCTATCAACAAATGGAAGGAAATCAAGTTGAAGAGCATCATATAGCTCTTGAAAAAGAGCTTACAATTAAAATTCATAACATCAATAGGAGGGAAGAAGAGAAATGGATAATAAAATCAAGAAGTCTTCGGTTAAAAGCCAGATAAAGGAACACAATATATTTCCATAAAGAGACTAAATCAAGAGAAATGAAAAACGAGATAAAGGAAATACAAGACTCGGAAGAGAAACAATCAAGGGATATGAGGAAAAAAAAGTTGACATCTCATCAATATTTCAAAACATTGTACCAGAAGGAGTATTCGAACAACAAAGAAAGTGTAGACATAATGCTTAATCAAATACCATCCATCATAACTATAAAGGATAATGAAGTATTGTGAAAACCCATAGAAGAAAATGAGATAATGGATGTACTATGTGTATTTTTTAATCCTGTACAACAATTACTTGCAAACAAATTCTTAAAACAGAAAATAGACAATGGTGATAACATAAAACAAATACACAAAGATCCCCCCTAGATCCCAAAACTTGGACTACCTGATTGATTTTTCATTATGTTCCTTTCAATGTTACAATACATATATATACATGTCAAAGAATTAATAAACCCCAATATATTAACCTTGGATTATAACATAACCATAGTTCCCTTAACTAAATCTACAAAATACATTAGGCAAAAAACCATCATGTGTAAAACCATGTGCAAAACCCATGCACAAAACCGTGGGTAGGTCCTCCCACAATCTTTGGGTCTACCCCCCATCCTTGGTTCCACATATATATAGGTAAAAAAGAATTTCCTGGGGCACTACCCCAGACCCCATGCAAGGAGGCTGCTGCACCTAGCGCAATGGACAGTGGGGGCTTTCACCCCCTCTGTGACCCCCTGATCTGAAATGAAGCAGATTATTGATGTTTTGCTAATTCCCCGTTCCTAATAAAACCCAAGATGCTTATCATTTTCCTATCAAGTGCTTAAGGATTTACTATTTTTGCTTAATTAACTGATTCCCATGAGAGTTTCTTATGTAAATGTTATAAACAATCTAACATAAAACATATGTTGCACAAGAGCAAAATAATAGAAAATAACATCAAAATACAACACACAACATAGAGATTTGATGAGGAGTTCACCCCTTGTGGGCTACGTCTCCTTACTCTATTATGCTCAAAATTACAACAAAAGTGTGTTTACAATGCTCAAATGCCTCTGAAACATGTCTTAATGAGTTTAGAAAATTCAAAAATGGCTATCTAGTCTCCTTTTGCAACCAATTGGGTTAAAAACTAAAGAAGTTATGACTTCTCCTAGTTTTCCCACTATTCGTTCCACAAATCGCTCCATAACCGGCAGAAACCCCCATTTTTGCTCCAAAATCCACTAACAGGGTGAATATTTCACTGCGCCATGGGCCATAACCTATCGGTCGTATCGCAAGTCGCAATCAGCAAGTGTTGTGGGCTTACGGTCTGTGAACAACATGGGTGATTGTGTGATTGTGATATTTGCGCACCTGATGAGATTATTAACTGGAATGCATAGCTTATAGCATCCGGGATCCCATCGCTCATCGCAATCGGCGGAGTCTTGTCGGCGGTCATAAATATGTAGGACTTGTGTGCGATTGAGATTTTCGATATCGCATCACAACCTGAGCCTACTGGGGGACGATTATTGAAATGCCTTCCCTTCGTCAATTGCGATTGCGATATGTGATTGCCTTATCGCATTGCAACCCTGGTTGTTTTGGGGCCGATTTTAAAAACCATTCTGCCTGCGACTACGATTTTAGATACGTGGGGGCCAATGGCAGCCTGCCACTTGGTGCCTCCTCATTCGCTGAAGGGCTTTGCCACGTCATCCAATCCTACCATGTAGACAAATCAAACTTGAACTTTGACTTTCTCTAACATCTGCATACGAGCTCAGATTTGAGTGTCGTTCACACCGTTGGATTCAGAGTGATGATATCTTCGATCTGAAGCTAAGTTTAACAAATTTGAACACTTTTATTTTTGAGCATAAACTTGAGCACCTTATTGCTCCTCCCCACTGGAAGCTTTTGGACCCCAAAATATTATATTCAGTTATTGAACAGATGAGGGTATTGTTCCCTCACCTTCCCCTCTTCAATCCATTTGGACTTTGATGGATTTGTACCTTTGAGACCCACTCGAAGATAATCAACATTTTCCCTCTTTGGTGACCTCTTTCTTCTATTAAGTATGGTGTCTTATTGAAGCTCATCAAGAAATTCAGGAGAAAAATCTTCAATTGATGGAATCTATACACTTTCTCTGTGATCTTCAATTAAAGGAGGCTCATACAATCTCATATTTTCAACATTAACAATGGAATAAATTTACATATATGAAGGCAAAACAAGCTTGAAAGCATTATTACCAATATTTTCTAGAATTTTAAATGGACCATAACGGATTGGTTTCATCTTTTTTCCTTCACCTTGAAGCCTTTCCTTGATAATGTAAAGCCAAACTTCATCACCTACTTGAAACTGATGATCCATGCGATGCTTATCATGCCTTGCCTTATACTTTCCTTGACTCTTTTCTAGTTGTTCTTGAACTATTTGGTGAATCAACTAAATTTTCTCAATGAATTTCTTTGCTATGTCTATGTCGCTATTTCCATCTATAGCTACATATTTCTCAAATATGAAATCCAAAGGCGATTTAGGAAAATAACCAAGACATGCCTCAAAAGGCGAAGTTAGAGTAGAAGAGTGTTTTTCTTGGTTGTAAGCATGTTGAATATAATGTAACTGTTCATACCACAAATTAGGATGTTTGCTGCAATATCCTCTTAGAAAATGAATAATTGTCATGTTAACCAATTTAGTTTAACCATCTGTTTGTGGATGGAAGGTTGTACTTTTCTTCAACTTGGTGTCCATCAAGCTTCATAATTTTGACCAAAAATTCCCAACAAATCGGGAATCACAATCACTGACAATAGAAGTAGGTAATACAAAATGAACCCATACATTTTGAAAGAAAAGTTGAGTTGTTTGTTCAGTTTTAATTTGTTTTTTACAAGGCATTAATATGCACATCTTGTTGAACCTATCTACAACTACATACAAATAATCATGACCTTTGCTTGATAAAGGAAGACCTCCTACAAAATCCATAGAAACACTCTCTCATGGATGTGAAGGCACTGGAAGTGGTGTGTACAATCCTAGTTTCCTATTACTAGGCTTACTGACTGCACACAATGAACAACCTCTGATAAAATATGACACATTTTCAAGCATATGAGGCCAGTAAAAATACCTCTAAATATTTTCCACTATTTTAGTTACACCGAAATGTCAAGTAATAAGATAAGTGTGTGCTTCCCTTGTGACATTTACTCTCTCTCCCTATGGAACACAAAGTTTTCCCAAATGATACAATAGATTATCATGTGCATGGTAGTTTAATTCCTCAACTTGGTGGCCTTGACTCAAGTTTGAATATACCTCTTGAAATTCGACATCATGTGCATATTGTTCAACATAACTTTCAGGAAAAACATAATGATTCTTGAGTAAAATGGCTACATTAACAACCATTCTAGAAAGCATATCAGAAACTCTGTTATAAATACCTTTCTTGTACCTGATTACCAAGCGGAATTGTTGTAAGAATCCCATCCAACGAAAGTGCCTTGATTGTTGCAATTTTGTTTAAGATTGCAAATATTGCAGAGGTTGATGATCGGTGTGAATAATGGTTTCTTTTCCCATTAAGTAATGCTTCCATTTCTTCACAGTTTGCACCAATGCGTAAATCTCTTTATCATATGCAGGATAGTTAATAACATCACCATTAAAAATCTCAGAATGAAATTAAATGGGCTCACCATTCTGTAAAATAACTGCACCCATGGCGTAGTCACCTGCATCTATTTGTATTTCAAAAGGGTTGTTTCAAATCCGACAATGCTAAAACTAGGGTTGAACTGATCTTTTGTTTTAAAGCATCGAATGTTTTTTGTTGTTTGCCTCCCCACTGGAAGACAACATTTATGTTGGTCAAAGCATGTAGTGGAGTTGCTATGGAAGAGAAATTGGCAATGAATTTCCTCCAATACTGCACTGCTCCCAGAAAACTCCTTATTTCTGTGACTGATTTGGGTATGGCCAATTCAAAATGACCAAAAATTTAGAGGGGTCAATCTTCATCTCACCTCCTCCAACTATGTGGCCCAAATACACTAAGGAAGTTTTCCCGAATTCACATTTAGACATCTTCATAAATAACTATTATTTTCTCAAAACATCCAACACTTTCATCACATGCTTGACATGATCTTCTCCTGATTTGTTGAATATCAAATTATCATCTAAATAGAAAATTACAAACTCATCAAGAAAGAATCTTAAAACATCATTCATAACTCTCATGAATGTAGCTGGAGTGTTGCAAAGACTGAAAGGCATAACCAGCCGCTCAAACAATCCCAGTTTGGTTTTAAAAGGAGTCTTCGAAATATCCTCCTTAGTTATTCTAACTTTGTAATATCCAATTCTCAAGTCTGATTTAGTGAAATATTTTTCATTCTTCAACTAATCTAGTAAATCATCTATTATGGGTAGTGGGTATCGATTCTTTATGGTAATTTTATTCAAAGCTCAATAATCTACACATATGCGCCAAGTTCCATCTTTCTTGCGTACCAAAACAATTGGTGAACCACATGGCGAAGTAGAGGGATGAATTACACCATTATCTAACAATTCCTGGACTTGTTTCTTAATTTCTAAAATTTCCAGAATTGGCATTAGATACATATCGATATTTAGTGGATAGTCTTGTTTTAGCTAAATTTCGTGTTGTATCCCCTTTTTGGTGGAAATCCCTTTGGTTCTTGAAACACATCTCCATATTGATTGACCACATCAACCAATTTGGATTTCAACTTCACATCACAACTTGCAAAGGATTCACGCTCCATATCATTCTTCTGCTTGATCATAAGGAGCACGAGATTCTTGTTGGAATTGACCAGTCTCTTTATTTTCCCTGCGCTTGCTAAAGACGAATTAAGCTTTCTACGATGGGCTCTCACAATATACTCCACTCCATCTTTGAAAAAATGATATTTGTTCTCAAATCTATGGAAAACAACTTTATGGTCATACAGATACGAGCTTCCCAAGACAATTCCATAAATATCTAGCAGCACTACATCTAATTCGACTTCATCAACGAAATTGGCAGTAATAGCAAACCTGAAAACGCATTTTCTTGTGACTTGAATATTTGCATCCTTGGTCATCCAACCCAACGGATACAATTTATGATGAGGAACGTTTTCCAGATTCAACTTCTTGACCAAGTCTAGAGAAATTAAATTTTCCTGGGATCCACTGTCAAACAATGTATCAATCTTGGTGTGTTTGGAAATAACTCTGATATGCAACAACTCAATTATGTTTTCTTCATTTTAAGTGTTGTTGGAGTTATTTGTTGCATTGTTGCTTGCCCTAGATTCCTCTTTGCTTTTTTTTTATCATGGATTTTCCTTTGGTGACTGTGGTTGCAATCTTTGTTTCATCACCTGAGTCAGAACCCAAGACTTGGTGTATAGCAATTTTTGTCTTCTGTTCCCCTTTATTGTTCAATTTCTTCGGTCTTAATTTAGGATAAAGCTTCTGGCAATGTGCTTCATCATGGCCCTCTTTGGAACAATTCTTTCACATGGGTTTCTCCCCTTCTTTCTTAACAGAATCATTTTTCTTTTTCTTTCCTTTAGATTTATTTCCTTTTTCACCACTCTAGAATGGCTTCTTCTTACCTTCTTCTTGTACATTTTTCCCTCTCGCTTCGAGGTGTTGGGTGTGGAGCCTGATTATCTTCTTTATTTAGAATTATTTCCATATTGGACCCCATTTCATAATGTGGCGGCAACGTCGCCCGTCTATGTGCGTGGCAAAGTGGGGTCTGGGGGGGGTGACAACGATTATTTAGAGCCCCCCCTAGCAGGGGAAAGGGGGCAACGTCCCCGAAGCTAAAAATAGATGTAAAATTTCCTTGTAAAATGTTGTAATTTCGTAGTCAATCTGGATCGTTCATTAGGAGGAAACCTGGCGGTAGAAGTTATGTTTAATTTAGGGTTGTTTGCCCTAGAAGGCAACCCCTCGCTATATATGAGGGAATTGTATTGCGTCTATGTAGATTTGTATTCTGAGCGAGAAAGAGAGAGGATATTGTGTGAGAGAGAAGAGGGAATTACAATGGATATGTTGTAGGTTGTATCTCTCCATTTGGCTATATAATATAAAAGGAAGGACTGGTTTTTTCTCTGTGGACGTAGCCCATATTGGGTGAACCACATATATATGTGTCTCTCTTGTTTTATGTGTTTTCTGTGTTTATATTTCTACAATATTTTATGTGTTCCATTGCTCTGTAATATATAATTTTCTAACATGAGGTGTGTAGCTTGAACACACACCTCATCAAGATTTATGGGATTAAACATAAGAATGGCATGTTGAAGATAGCTATGAAAACCCCCTATGTATTTCAGCAAAGTATCTTGTGACTACAAGTCTACTCCTAGCATAAGAGCTCTTCTCCTAAACTCCTGAGTATACTCTTGCACAATTTGACCTTTTAACTATTTGAAATTTTACCAATTCATGATAACATTTTGCATATGAGCTAGAGGGTAGAATTGTCTTTTTATAGTAGCAATGAAATCAGACCAAGTAATAAAGATCTTACCATTTTATTGATCTCATCTTGAGTCCTTGCTTCCTGCCAAATGAGTGTTGCACCCTCCATTCTCAATGAAGCCACTCAATTTTGATATCATCCTCTTGAAGGGTCTATCATCTACAATACACTTCCAACTGATGAATCCAAATATGAAACTTCTCTGCATTCACCTCACCATTATACATGGACCACTCGAATTTAACATCTAGTTTAAGTAGAGGTGATTTTCAAGCTCCTTTTGAAGAATGATGATGAGCATGAATTAGGGTTGTATTAGTGGAAGAGTGTGAAGATGGTTGTGAAGAAGAAGATGAAGAATATGGTGGAGAGGGTGGAGGTTTTTCTCCATTCTCATTGCCTCCTTTTCCATTACCTCCTCCTGAAGAGCCTTCTCCTTTGGGAGGTTTGGAACTTTCTCCTTGCAACCTATTATTCCTCTCTTCATAGAGGACCTTCACCATCTCTGTTATATCAAATAAATCCTTTCTGAAGGTCTTCTCATATTTTTTCATGTTTGTAGGTTCTCCTTCATGAGACATGATCTCTGGAGTCTCAACTGCAACTTAAGGCTGAACTGGTGTTGGATATTATGTGATTGCGATATCTGCGGACCCAGCAGATTATTAACCATAATGCATAACTTATCACATCCAGGATCCCATCGCTCATCGCAATTAGCGGAGTCTTATCGGCGATCATAAATATGCGGGACTTGTGTGAAATTTCGATCTGCAATATCGCATCACAACCCGAACCTACCTGGGGCCGATTACTGAAATTCCTTCCCTTCGTCAATTGTGATTGCGATATGCAATTGCCTTATTGCATTGCAAACCCGGTTGTTATGGGGCGGATTTTAAACACATTTTTGCCTACAACTGTGATTTACGATATTCAAGGGCCAATGGTGGCCTGCCACTTGGTGCCTCCTCATTCACTGAAGGGCTTTGCCACGTCATCCAATCCTGCCATGTAGAAAAGTCAAACTTGAACTTTGACTTACTCTAACTTCTTCATATGAGCTCGGATTTGAGTGTCGTTCACACCATTAGATTCAGAATGATGAGCTCTTCAATCTGAAGCTAAGTGTAACAAAATTTTGACACTTTACTTTTTTAGCATAAAATTGAGCACCTGATCACCCCCACGTGCATGCAACTAGTAACGTAAATAATATAACACACACACAACATTCTCCCACTTGTTGTTTTATTTTCCACACAGGTGGTCATAGGAGAGCTTTTTCATTGGTCCAACCCTGCAACGCCCATTGTTTCTCTACACCAAGAAAACTTCTCAATGTTCATAGAGTTTTTCAATGCATCTGCAACATTCTCCAAAGTGTCCACCTTTACTAAGTCACAGAGTTGTAGAAAGTAAAAGAGAAATTCACTACTTTGGAGCAGAAATATGATATATCAAAGGTGAATTATGCAGAAGAAATAAGGAAAAACAAAAGCATGATACAACAAATTAAAGCATTGGAGAAGGATCTATCATTTGAAAAGCCTTTGACAAACATCAGGAAAATATTGTGGACCAATATCATTAATTCCATAAATGATATTTGGTCATCAATTAAAATTATTTTTGAAAAGATTGATTTAGTAAAACTTGCTCTTGAAGAAATTAAAAAGACCAGAGAAAATCTGGGCATGAAACCTGAGGAAGACATCAGATTAATCAATTTTCTGAACAGTAAAAACAGGCAACAATTAGAACAATTAGACATTGAGGATAGGGCTGCTACCATCCTCAAAATAAAGAAAGTGTTAACCAAAAAGAATCTAATGCAAGGCCTGGAACGAAGATTTCAAAGCATGCAGGAAGTTATAGATGAGTTCATGAAGAAATTTGACATCTTAAGAATGAAAATACTCCCTAGTCCTTTAGTCATCAATGATAAGTTAATGGTTCAGATTGAGTACATTAACAAATTACATCAGCAGGCTGACAGTCAAGCTAGTTCATCTTCATCCAAGGCATTACCAACAGGGAAAGTGTTGTACAATGGTTTCGAGAACCTCTTTTTCATTGAACATGAAGTAAAGCACTTATTCCCAGTACAACCCAATTTTGTAAAATATACAGAAGCAGATGAAATTTATAGGAAGCTGAAAAAAACAAGAATACCAAAGGATGATTGGTGGAACAACATGAATGACATCCTATAAATTACCATGGTAAATAGTGAGGTAAATAGAAATATTTACCATAGTAACTTTTGGTAAAAAGGATGAATACTAGTGAACAAGTAAAGAGTATCAGTTACAGGTGAAAGAGTATTAGTTATAAGTGAAAGAGTATCAGTTAAAAAGATCAAATCAGATGTCCAACATAGAGTTACTAAGACAACAGCAATATACAGATTCATAGAGCACGCCTCCAGCTCCTTCAACAAAAACAGGGACAACAAAAATCAGTTCATTATCTGTCACTATATTCGAGACCATCTGTCTCTATATTTGTGTAAATAGATATTTTATTTTCCTAGAATAAATCTCATTTAGTTATGAGATATTTTGATGTAAGTTTAGTATAAATACTTCTTTATTTGAAGTACTAGGTGTGGATTCAAAGACATTTTTATAGACATTTTCTTCTGGGATTGAAGTGCTATTGTACCAAGACTTCTATGGCTTGTTGGATCAAGGAATAAAGTAAAGACTATTCACGGGATATTTGTGTCAAACGGAAATCAAATAAGTATTCTATATCTCTTGTTTATTATTGTTTTTCCTCTATTTATTAATAATCATATGTGTTTTCACGAAACCTTAATGATAAACAAGTAATGATTTTTCAGAAATTGCTTTACTGCACTCTGTTTTAAACTGTTTATCTTCTCAATGTTTTCTACTAGACTATCATAGTTAGGGAATTCTTGAATGCTCCCTTACTTCATAGTTTATCCCTTTGGTCCAATTGAATAAATATTTCTTAATTACCCTTTGTTGATAGGCCTCTTCTACTCCTCATATTGACCCCGGTTAAAGGATTCTTCGTTGCCCTTTATCCCTGGTTAAGACCATCTCATCCACCTGAACTTGACATTTGCCTTTTGTTTTACTACCTTGCCCTGTGATATTTTCCTTTAGTAAGTGATTTGATCTAATTAAGCCAGTATTCAATTGACTCCATAGCCCAATGGCTTAAAGGCCTTGCTCTATCCATCTGTTCCCAAAATTCCACCATCCAACAAAAATCCCCTACAAGCTTTCATAGCTAGCTTAATATCTTACAAAACAAAGCTAAATCATAAAGAGAGGGCCCTCTCTGAGTACAGATTGGCTAAATTCTGTAGTTAAAAGATTGGTTTTTGGTTACCTCGGAGTGTCCCTTCTTTTTATAACTTCTAAGGCAAAATATGAGTGATAACATGGTGGCGACTCCATTGGGGAATGAACAATTCCTCAGTTGAAATAAACCTTTAAGAAACCGTAAAGTTTCATTCTAAGCATCTTAAAGAATTCATAGAAGTCACTTTGATATCTTTTAAGAAAACAAAAAGCAAAACCTGAAATCTAGCTTCAAAAAGAACTCAGTACACTAGGGCTAATCCTGACCGTAATCCACCCCCAGTGTTTGAGAACCCCAATATGATCCCCAGAATCATTAGAAGACAAGAAACCTCTATTAGCCCTCGACCCATATTCAGATCCCAATCCTGTCCTATCAAGTGGCTTTACCTAGAAGACCTATCCTTTGATGAGTACTTTGAAACCTCTTTGTTTCAGAATTCATCCAACTCTGAATTAATAGACCTGGTCCAAGACCCAGAGTTCATCAAAGAACTCAAAATCCAAAGAGATAATTTGTCAATTGACCGATGTTTGCATAACTCACCTCAATCTGATCTTACCACTAAAGAAACCTCTAATCCTCCTATAGTCACTTCTTTTTCCACTAGTTCATCATCATTCCCTCATCTCTCTCAACCTCAAACCACTCCACATTTGACTATAACCCCTAGTTCTCCATCCACAACTCAAACATCCACTGTTACCCCAACTCCAGTCTTTTTTTCACCACTACCAACAACAATGGCCAACAAATATGCTCCCCTGGTACTACCAGCCAATTTAGGTGCCATGCCCCAGGACTACCAAAGTAAGATTACTACTTTTGATGGCACTGGAACCTATACAACCCAGCAACACACCAAGAAGATGACTGATTATTTTGAAATTTATGAAATAGATACTGCTAATGTGAAAATGAGAATATTTGTTCAAAGTTTGTCTGGGGAAGTTAGAACCTGGTTCAGAGCCTTAACACCCAATAGTATAGATAGCCTAAGAACTCTCTACCAACAATTCTTGAATAGATGGGAAAAGAGGAAAGACCCCCTTCAGATTTTATCTAAATACGAGAACCTAAGAAGAGGACCCCATGAAACTGTCCAGGACTATTGCACTAGATTTAACAGTGTGTATAGTGCCATTCCACTAGATCTTAGGCCTCCACCTGGTTTATCCTTAATCAAACTCTCGGCTGGATTTGATTCTGATATGCCTTTCCAGCTAAGAGAACGAAACCCCCCTACTTTGGAAGATATGCAAAGTATAGCAGTGAGTGTTGAAGCCAACCTGCTATCCAAAAGATCCAAGGCCAAGAGTGAAAGGAGGATAGAATTAAAGAAGAAAGCTCACCCTTCAAACAAAAGCTAGATCCAAATAATTAAAGGAATGGATAGAGTAGGAGATAGAGTGGAGATAATTGAAAGGAAATCTCCTTAGGATAGCCAGCAAACTAATGTAGGGAGAAATCCTAATTTTAGGAAAAATCAAAACTAGAACACTAGAAAGAATGGTCCTAACCAAAACATTAGACCCCCTTTCCAGGAGAGATATGCAGAAGATTCTCACTCTAAAGGCCCAGAAGAAGATACTCAAATCAATTTGATGGGGCTTGATGATGAAGAAGAAGTTTTCTTATCCCAAGATGATCAAGAGACCCACATACTTAAACAGTTCCAAACCCAATCAGGAGAATCCTTCAACTTTAGGTAGGGATATGACTCAGCCATCTTTGAGGTGCACAAGCAATACAATCTAAGAGCTAGGAAAATTGATGTTCCTGAAATGAACAGGAAAACAGTCCCAAATCAACCCAAAAAACATAAGACAGTAACCAAACCTTTGCAAATATTTTCTAGACCAAACACTAATCCTCCTGACCCCATAATTGAAGATATCTTTGATAATCAACCAAACAATGAACAGCCTTCCACTTCCCTTCCTTCCAAGGAAACTGTGGAAGAACCTCCAAAGGTTGATTTAGGAGAATCAACAAATCATGACTCTAATCCTGAAAAGGAGAAAGACATAGAAAACACAGTTGTTCGAAATCCAAGAGCCCAAATAGAAAAGTCCTTTAATTTGGAAGCAGAAGTTGGCAAGCTGAAAATTTCTGTTCCATTATCTGAATTAGCTAAACATGATGTTTACCAGACTCAAATCAATAGATCACTGAAAATTATTGGAACTGAAGACTCAGTTAATCTTTATGATGATCAACCCGAGTTAATATTTGGCCCAGAAGTGAATGGGAAACCATTGGAAGGAGGAATTCCTCCCTTCTATGTTAGCCTAAACATACATGATAAGATTCTTCACAATGCCATGTTTGACTCTGGTGCATCTCACAATCTTATGCCCAAATCTGTCATGGAAAAGCTAGACCTAGACATCACTAGACCATACAAAGATTTGTTTTCTTTTGATTCCAAGAAAATGAGATGTTTAGGATTGATAAAAGACTTATGTGTTTCATTGGTTCAATACCCTGCAAAAACAATATTAATGGACATAGTGGTAGCTGATATACCACCCAAATATGGCATGTTGTTGTCAAGATCTTGGGGTGCTAAGCTTCAGGGATCTCTTCAACTGGATATGTCATATGCCACTATATCGGTTTTTGGACAACCCAAGAAACTATACAAAGAAACATTGATGAAATATGTAGTAAGTAGTCAGGAAAAACCCCAAAAGTTCCCCATCTACTCAATACACTCTGATATGGGTTCTTTCATTCTTTACAATGTAGAAGCCAGTCCTTCAAATACTTTAGAAGTTTTAGCAGCATAACCAAAATAAATTGAAAAAGATAAATCAATTGTTCATATTCAGGAAATATCAAATAACAAAGAAAAATCAGATGACAATGAAAACCCAAATGCCATGGTTAAACAAGTTCCCACTACCCCAGATACAAATTATGAACATGAAATCCTTTGGCACTTAGAGTTTGATGGCTCGGAAAATAAACTAGGAGTAGGAGCAGGAGTTTGGGTGTAGAATTTAGAAAAGGATCATGTGGAAGGCCATGCCTATAGATTAAATTTTAGATGCACCAATAATATGGCAGAATATGAGGCTCTCTTGTTAGGTCTTAAACTTGTTAAAAGATTAGGAGTTATAAGGGTGTCCATCATGGGAGATTCAGAATTAATAGTTAAACAGATTAAAGGAACTTACTCAACCAGGGATCCTAGACTAGGATATTACAGAGGAATAGTCATAGAAATCCTCAACACTTTTTTGGAAACCCAGCTTGCAACTATTCCTAGAAAACACAACATGCAAGCCCACAGCCTGGCCATGTTTGCCAGCACCTACAAATTACCTTTTCAACCTAATCATCAGTATACTGCTAAGATTAGGCACAGACCAGCCATCCCTGATAATCTTACGAACTGGCGGGTTTTTTATAGTGATAAGAAAATTAATAATTTTTTAACTTTAGATGAGGAATTTTCTAACCTTAAAATAGATGTTCATACAGTTACTAGTTATAATCAAATAAATGAGGTAGAAATTAACATTTTGGAAGAGAATTCAATAAATATGCTTCACCCTACCAAATTCACGCAAAAAGAAATTCAAGACCTGAAACAAATGAACCTAGATGAAATAATTGAAGAAGAAATAGAGGTTATCAACCTAAAAGACAATCATTTACCCAAAGGATTGACTCCTCTAGAAGATTTGTTTGACTCTAATGACATTCCAAAGAAACCTAAAATGGAGTCTTTAAAAGCAGACATTGAAGAGTATAACTTAGGAACACAGGATAATCCCAAATTGATCAAATTGTCAAAATCTTTACCTCCTGATTAGAAGCTAAAGTATGTTGAACTTATGAGGGAATTCCAGGATGTCTTTGCCTGGAGTTATGAAGATTTGAAATCCTATGACACCTCTATCATTCAGCACACTATACCTTTGAAAGAAAATCAAAATCCCTTCAAACAAAAACTCATAAGAATTAACCCTATGCTATTACCATCAATAGAGAAAGAAATCAAACGCATGTATGAAGCAGGGATTACTACCCCTATTAGATTCTCAGAATGGGTATCTAATCTAGTACCTATTAGAAATAAAACAGGTGAAATAAGATTATGTGTTGACCTAAGAAATGTAAACAAGGTCTCTCTGAAAGATAACTATCCGTTACCCAAAATGGACCATATATTGCAAAGGGCAGTTGGTTCTTCTAGAATCTCACTTTTAGATGGGTTTTCGGGTTATAACCAAATCTTTGTTCATCTTGATGACCAAGAGAAAACAACATTTACAACACCATGGGGTACCTTCATGTACATTAAAATGCCCTTTGGACTAAAAAATGTAGGAGCAACTTTTCAAAGAGCAATGGACATTGCCTTTGCAAAAGAAATTCATGATTTTCTTGTTATATATCTTGATGATCTCACTATTTTTTCTAAATCAGATTAGCAGCACTTGGAGCATCTCAGGCAAGTCTTTTTAAAGTGCAGAAAATATGGTATTTCTTTGAATCCAAAGAAGTGTTTGTTCGGTTTGGAGGAAGGAAAACTGTTAGATCATATCATTTCTAAGGATGGCATTCAAATTGACCCATCCAGGATCGAAGCTATTTTACAAATTCCCTATCCCAAAAACATTAAAGAGTTGCAGGCATATTTAGGAAAGATCAATTTTTTAAGGAGGTTTATCTCTAACTTAGCTGAACTCATTAGATCATTAAATAACATGTTAAAGAAGGATTCAACCATTAATTGGACAATTGAGGCTAAACAATCATTTGAAGAAATTAAAATAGCCTTAACAAGAACACCAGTCCTCACAAGCCCACAGTTTGATAGAGACTTCATCATTTTTTCTTTTGTATCTAAACACACCATAGCTGCAGTTTTACTACAAAAAGATGAACAAGGATGTGAAAAACCCATAGCATTTTTTAGTAAATCTCTTAGAGATGCATCGTTAAAATACAAAATAATGGAGAAAAAAGCTTTTGCATTCGTAAAAGCTCTTAAAGATTTCAGGGTCTATATTTTGCATTCTCATGTAATAGCTTACGCTCCTAATGCAGTAGTCAAAGACATACTAACTCAGGATGGAGTTGATGGCAAAAGAGGAAAATAGATAGCTACTATCTTAGAATATGATTTAGAGATAAAACCCACTAAGCTAATTAAAGGTCAGGGATTGGCTAAACTCATGGCAGAAACTAATTGTCAAGCCCTAGAGATAAATCTCATTGCAGAGTTGGATAACGAGCAGGAGATGGTAACTCCACAGGTCAGCTAGGCCTTTTCAGATTCACCTTGGTACGCTGATATTATTTATGTGTTACAAAACCTGCAGGCTCCTCCAAGGTTGTCCAAAACAAAGAATAGATTTTTGAAAATGAAGTCTTCAAAATTTTGCATCCTAGATAATTCTTTATTTTGGAAAAATCATGAAGGAATTTTGTTAAGTTGTTTATTGAAAGAAGAAGCTGACAAGGCTCTCCAAGAATTTCATGCAGGGCACTATGGTGGACACCTCTATTTGAAGTCAACTGCTAACAAAATTCTAAGCGTTGGATTTTATTGGCCAACCTTGTTTGCAGATGTAAATAAATTTGTAACTTTCTACCACAAATGCCAAATATTTGAAGGAAAAAGAAAATTGTTACCTTTACCATTGAAACCCATTTCCACCAAGAAACCTTTTCAACAATGGGGTCTTGACTTCATTGGGGAAATTCATCCATCCTCTTCTAGTCAACACAAATGGATACTCACTGCAACTGATTATTTTACAAAATCGATAGAAGCCATTCCCTCTACATAAACCACAGACACTGTCATCATAGGATTTCTAGAGGCCAATATTCTATCCAGATTTGGTTGCCCAGATAAAATTATCATAGATAATGTTGCAACCTTTAAGTCAAAGAAAATGATTAATTTATGTAACAAGTACCATATCACACTGGGTCATTCCACAGCCTACTATCCTCAAGGGAATGGACTTGCAGAATCTTCCAACAAAAATCTAATTAATATTATCAAAAAACTAATGGAAGAGAATAATAAAACTTGGAACAAAAAATTGATCAATACTTTGTGGGCAGACAGGCTTAAAACCAAAAAATCCATTGGAACCAGTCCTTACAAGCTAGTATATGGCATGGAGGTTGTTTTTCCTTCATCTTTAGGGGTTCCTATCATGAAATACTCCAAGAAGCTCAAGTGGAACCAAATGATATACAGAGAAGGATAAACTAGACCATCCATTTGCAACAAACTAGGGAGGAGATGTACTAAAGATCACAAGTGCTACAAGAAAAACTCCAGAAAATCTTTGACTGAAGGACCAAAGCAGAATATTTCTATCTGTGAGACAAAGTATTAAGATGGGATTCCAGAAGGGAGGACAAAGGAAAACATGGGAAGTTTGACTTCTTGTGGAAATGACCATATATAATATATGCTTCCAGAGGAAACAATGCATATTTTCTTAAAGAGTTAAATGGTGCAGAACTTGTGGAAGAGCTGAGCGAGCCCGCGCCTCCCTCCCACGCCTGCCCCTGCTGCAGCTGCGTACCCTCTGCGCGCCTGCGCCTAGCAGCGCTGCTGCTGGGCTGCCTCCTCTGTCTGGCTGCTCCCTCTGCCATCCTGGGGCCTCCTGCCCGCTTCTCTTGGGGGCCTGCGGCCCTTCCCTCCCTCTGCCTTTCGCAGGAGCGCCTCTGGCGCTGCTGATCCCCTCTGCAATGGATCCACCAAACAAAGAGCAAGATGACCTGGAGAAGACTTTTGCCTCATTAATCCAAGAGAATACCACTGAGAAAATACGCCCCACTGCCTCAAAGTTCATCAAGAAGCTGGATGAAATCCCGGAAGTCTCGCTCCCTCCTGCCCTTCCGAGGAAAGCAGCAGTTGCCCTAGCTGATTGTGGTTTGGTTGGCCAGTTCACGGGACTATGGCCATCCTGTTGGCATTATGAGATAAGTGTTGTCCTTGATGGCAAACCTCACTGATGACAAATCATAGTACAGAAGGTCAGCAGCAAGGAATTGATGATCAGACTATAAGAAGAAGAGAAAGTTCATACACGCAGGTTCGTTAAGCCCAAGTCGCGTGTACACGCAGGTTGGCTTCAGCAAAAGCGCGTGTATGTGGAAAAGTACCTTTGGTCCATGGCGGTTATTCCTTGGAAGTTGTGCCTATGGTTTTGGACCTTGGCGTCTCGGCGGACGTGTTGATCCCTAGTTTTGAAGTTGATGGTATTGGATTTCTATGGTTTTGGCTCTTGGTATTGAACAAGGCCTAAGGCTATATAAAGGGAAGGAAATCATTAGGCAAGAGTATCTGAAATGTCTTGAATATCTGATGAAGCATTAGATCCAGTATGCAGGTTATGGGTTGATGATGCATTGCTTGATCTGAGCTAAGGAGAGATCTCATCGGTTGATGGAGAGCAAGATCTAAGGAGAGATCGGGATCAAATGGTTTGAAATGAACTATCTTTATGATGCTTATTCTAGATCTACATATTGACGCATGTATTGTTCTATAAGTATTATGAGTATGATTGATGTCTGGTACAGCTGCAAGTTATGAGAAATTATTTTTAGATCTGTACGCGGGTTGTCTTTAGCGAAAGCGCGTATACACGCGGGTTTGATTCATCGAAGTAGCGTATACATTGTAAAGCTTGATACTTGAAGTTGCAGATGGGTTTGATGGTTATTACAGAGTTCTGTGTCTGCTCTGTGTTCTGGTGACGGTGTTGTTAACAGGGTTTCAGTGATTCAGAGTTTGATGATTGTTTTGAGCTTCAATGATAGTTATGGGTCCAGTATGAAAATTGGATGAAATGTGGCCTTTCAGATTATGTGTTGTGCTTCAGTGTATCCAGTCTGAAAATTGATGAAACGTGGTACCTGGAGGAGAGAAGATTGTAGGCAAGCACCTACGTACTAGTATCTAAGCTAGTACAAAAGCTAAGGGAGATCTTTGGAGCATTATAGCAGGTAGCAGCCTGTGTACTAGTAAATGGATCGGCTAGTACAAGAGCAAAGGGGGTTGTAGCTCCCGTACTGGTATAAGACTGCACCAGTACAAATATTGTAAAAGGATTTTCTTATTAAGAAGAAGATTGAGATGACTTGCAGCAGGTGGTTTTCACCCACATTGGGTTTCCACCTTATATCTTTGTGTTCATGTGTGTGGCTTTTGTGTGATGATCTGTTCTGTTATACTGCACCTGTTTACTGTTAATATGGTTAATAATGTTCTGATGCATTTACTGAAGATAAGCTAACTGAATCATAAGATTTCTAGATATACGCTAGTTGCTTTAGACACAGTAGCGTGTACACGCGGGTTCACTTAACTGAAGTAGCGTAGATGTTTTTGTGCATTGAAAAAGTTTTAATGACCTGATAATACTGATTCACCCCCCCCCTCTCAGTATTATTTCCAACAATTGGTATCAGAGCAGGTCCTTTGGTAGAAGCTTGATCGCTTGAAGGAGATCCGTGGAACAATGGGAAAGAAGCTTAAGAAGAAAGCCCATAAGAAGAAGAAGACATCTCAGAAGGACTATGACAGTGGGAGAGTCGATTGGGGATTAGGTATAAGAAGCTCTTCAGATTCAGAATCAGATTCAGAATCATTATCAGGTATGAATGTGTTATCCTCTGATGTTCCTGCTATATTTCCTTGTGAAAGTGATGGAAGTGATAGTGAAACTACTGAACATGCTTTTATGGGTGAGCAAGAAAAGTATCAAATAGAGGCAGTATTTAGAAGGCTTACAGACAAAGTTAAAGATCAACAAGATCTATTGAACAAAAGGGAATGTGCTTTCAAAGAAGAAGTTACCAAACTAAAGGCCCAACTAGAAGAAGGAAACAAGGTAAGAAAGCTACTCAAGGACAAGGAAGACCAATGTCAAAAATTGCAGCATGAAGTGACATCATTAAGAAAAGAAGTCAACGAAAGAAGCACAACCATCAAGAAACTCAAAGATAGATCCAGCTACTATGAAAATCTTGAAGCTACAATCCTCTCACTAAAGGGAGATCTTGAAGAATCAAGGAAGCAAAATGAAGATCTACATCAAGCAATTGAAAAACAAGAAAATGAAGTCATCAGCTTAAAATCTCAACTAGAATGTGCCTTCCGAGTTCGTCAAATGCAGCAGGATCTGAATGAAGAACAAGAAAAGGAGATTCTCAAACTAAGGGAACAAATGGAAGAAGGAAGGAAAGATGAAGAAGATTTGAAAAAGCAATCTCTTGAAAAGGAAGAACAACTTCAGGTTGAGGTAAATATCTTGAAAGGTAAAATAGAAGAAAAGGATAAGCTTTTACGATTTCAAGATAGTTCTAAAGTCTTGGATGATATTCTTAGTAGTCAAAGGTCTCCTGCTATCAAGACCGGTCTTGGTTTTCATGAATCTGTTGAAGGTGAATCTAATTCACAAGGAGAGGCAAGGAACTCTAAAGACAAATCTAAAATGATCAACAAGGAGATGAAAGGTCAACCCCATCAACAATCAAGGAAAGAGACTCCTCAAAGAAAATATTTTACTCCTCCTATGAATAATGTTGAATGTTATGTATATCATAATCTTGGACATGTTGCAGCTAGATGTAGAAGAAAAGGGTTCAAGACCATCATGCAGAAAGATCATCACACTCAAGGTACTTTAATGGATATTGCTTTGCTTGCAATATGTTTGGTCACAAAGCTGCTGATTGCTACAAGAGGAATATGAAACATGTTAGATGTTATGCATGTAACAAGCTTGGACATATAGCAAAGGAATGCAGGAACAAAGGATGGACATCACACCAAAAGAAGAAAACCTCATCACACTTGAAGATATGGAGGAAGAAGGAAGTACAGTCAGCACAATGTACTGAGACACAGCACAGCACAGACATATCAGACTCAGAGGGAGCTGAAAGTGTAAAACTTCAGTGTCCTGAATCTCATACGCAAGTTCCTTAAAGGGAAGTCGCGTATATACGCAAGTTAAACACTGCAAAGTCGCGTATATGTCAGTTTGAGGAAAAGCAGTGGGGACAGGATCAAAAAAAAGGATCTGATATGATTCAGTCTATTATTTGCTCTATTGGTTACAGTCTGCTGAGGATGTGTGGAAATGTTTTGTTACTTGTATGATGTCTAGAAGTGTTTTGATCCTAACTTAAGGATGATGATGTTTTGATGCTTATTGCTGATATATGCATGATCAGATCTAACAGATGGCACTGGTTGAGGGGGAGCATATGCCTTTAGTAATTCATTGTTGGAATTATGGTTAATAATCCTTGGTGATGATTCTTATATGGCTAAATGATATATCTTGCTATGATGTGGTTGTGAGTTGTCTATGATAAACTCTCATATGATTCTTGAAGTTACATAGAAGATGTTCAGATCAGATTTATGGTTGATTCTTTGATGATGCATATATGGTGCTTACATGGTGATCTTCATAAGAAAAAGGAGAAGTACAAAGCTTGAATACACATCTTCCTCACTTGATGATGAGTCACTTATATACTGCTGTTGTCATATGCATAAAGATCATACAGTTATGATGCAGGCACTCATGTGGATAAGGATTGTTGCTGATGATGATATCAAGAAGCTTTGTCAAAAGAATTTGAGCTCAAGATACATAGTATTGATACATGGATGACTACTCAAAGTTGCTTTATTGGAGACATGGTGATGAGTTCTTATCTATATGATGATAGGTTGATACTTACATATGTTGATTGATGCAGATGTTCCCAAGTAATGATACTTGGATCATGTAGATCTTGACGTTGATGTAATGGCTATGGTGGTTTCACATGTAATGTGAATGATTTCATGATGATGTTTAAAAGGAGGAGTTGACATCTATGTTCAGACATACCTTGCTGCAGGACATTTACAGGTTGCTGATATGAAAATGGTTGTACGCGAGTTTCATAAGGCCTATCCGCGTATATACGCTTGTTTATGTGGATGCAGACGCGTATATGGAGTTTTTGAAGGAAATCAGCAGGGACAGATGTTGGTTGCAGAAAGTCTGATATGGGTCTGACAGAGATCATCTGGCACAGGTTCAGGGGGAGCAGATAATCTTCCAATGATGCATTGTTGCCATTATCTTAAAGCTTTTGGTTCTGGTTCACATTTGTTGTTGGTTTCAGGTGGAACAAAGGCGAAAGGAGAACAGAAGGATCTCTTGGTTGCTGATCTGAATGGTGATTATCAGATGCTGCTGGTGACTTTCATAAGTCTTGGTCTAGTTCTTTCGTCTCTATGTCATATATCTCTTTTGTGGTATCTCTTTCATGGTGTCAAGGTCATGTAACGGCCTATTTTGGTTTCCCCACTATGCCTGGGATGATTGATGCAATATGATTGGTTGTCATATGTAAACTTTTGATGTATCCCCACTTGGTTGGGTGGATGAGTCAATTTTTGTATATCCTCACTTAGTTGAGAGATGGATGTATGTATGAGTCTTTGGTGATAGGAAGGTCTTTTATGATGTATAGAGTCATGTTCTTCTTGAAGAACATCTTTTGCAGATCTTGCCTACAGTCAGGAAGAGCATGTACAACACACTTCAGCGGTACAGAGATTCAGCATGTACTCAGGGGGAGCATGGACAGATTGGTACACCTTGGCATATACAAAGGGGGAGACTATTCAGAGATTTCAGCAGGTACTCAGGGGGAGTATGGACAGTGGAATGATTCAGCAAAGGAAGAGAATATCTTGGTCCACCCTTTGCCCTTGATGTCAAAGGGGGAGAGTGATTTGGTGTTGTTGCCATCAAGTCCAAAGGGGGAGATTGTTGGCATTATGATGCATGTGTTGTACTTGATGGCAACCCGCTCATAGAAGAATATCTCACTTATGTATAACTGGGTGAATCTTCAGAAGAGATATCAGATGTGACTGATGGAGGACAACTCAAAGGAATCAGATGATAGTTCTAAGTGTGACAAGTTAGCTTTGCCATCAAGTCCAAAGGGGGAGATTGTTGGCATTATGAGATAAGTGTTGTCCTTGATGGCAAACCTCACTGATGACAAATCATAGTACAGAAGGTCAGCAGCAAGGAATTGATGATCAGACTATAAGAAGAAGAGAAAGTTCATACACGCAGGTTCGTTAAGCCCAAGTCGCGTGTACACGCAGGTTGGCTTCAGCAAAAGAGCGTGTATGTGGAAAAGTACCTTTGGTCCATGGCGGTTATTCCTTGGAAGTTGTGCCTATGGTTTTGGACCTTGGCGTCTCGGCGGACGTGTTGATCCCTAGTTTTGAAGTTGATGGTATTGGATTTCTATGGTTTTGGCTCTTGGTATTGAACAAGGCCTAAGGCTATATAAAGGGAAGGAAATCATTAGGCAAGAGTATCTAAAATGTCTTGAATATCTGATGAAGCATTAGATCCAGTATGCAGGTTATGGGTTGATGATGCATTGCTTGATCTGAGCTAAGGAGAGATCTCATCGGTTGATGGAGAGCAAGATCTAAGGAGAGATCGGGATCAAATGGTTTGAAATGAACTATCTTTATGATGCTTATTCTAGATCTACATATTGACGCATGTATTGTTCTATAAGTATTATGAGTATGATTGATGTCTGGTACAGCTGCAAGTTATGAGAAATTATTTTTAGATCTGTACGCGGGTTGTCTTTAGCGAAAGCGCGTATACACGCGGGTTTGATTCATCGAAGTAGCGTATACATTGTAAAGCTTGATACTTGAAGTTGCAGATGGGTCTGATGGTTATTACAGAGTTCTGTGTCTGCTCTGTGTTCTGGTGACGGTGTTGTTAACAGGGTTTCAGTGATTCAGAGTTTGATGATTGTTTTGAGCTTCAATGATAGTTATGGGTCCAGTATGAAAATTGGATGAAATGTGGCCTTTCAGATTATGTGTTGTGCTTCAGTGTATCCAGTCTGAAAATTGATGAAACGTGGTACCTGGAGGAGAGAAGATTGTAGGCAAGCACCTACGTACTAGTATCTAAGCTAGTACAAAAGCTAAGGGAGATCTTTGGAGCATTGTAGCAGGTAGCAGCCTGTGTACTAGTAAATGGATCGGCTAGTACAAGAGCAAAGGGGGTTGTAGCTCCCGTACTGGTATAAGACTGCACCAGTACAAATATTGTAAAAGGATTTTCTTATTAAGAAGAAGATTGAGATGACTTGCAGCAGGTGGTTTTCACCCACATTGGGTTTCCACCTTATATCTTTGTGTTCATGTGTGTGGCTTTTGTGTGATGATCTGTTCTGTTATACTGCACCTGTTTACTGTTAATATGGTTAATAATGTTCTGATGCATTTACTGAAGATAAGCTAACTGAATCATAAGATTTCTGGATATACGCTAGTTGCTTTAGACACAGTAGCGTGTACACGCGGGTTCACTTAACTGAAGTAGCGTATATGTTTTTGTGCATTGAAAAAGTTTTAATGACCTGATAATACTGATTCACCCCCCCCTCTCAGTATTATTTCCAACACATCCCCCCGAACAGTTCAGCGATGGGTAGAAAGGAACTGGAACTCAATGGTCCAAGGGAAGATAGCAATAAGATTCTGTGGGAGGGGATTCTTTACCTTCCTTTTTGAAACGGTGGAAGATCGTAATCTCATCTTCAGGAACGGCCCCTACTTCATGGACACCAGAGGCCTTTATCTAAACAGATGGACTCCTGACTTTGATCCAGAGATGGATGTTCCGAGTGTTGTTCCGGTCTGGGTCCGTCTTCCCCATCTGCCCCTCCACTGCTGGGGAGATGAATCTGTGAAAGCCATAGGGAATGCTGTAGGGAAATATATCGACAGATCGGAACCAAAGGAGAATATGCACGCATGTGCAAGGATATGTGTAGAAGTGGACCTGGGGAAAGGATTGCCGGAAGCGATCAAACTAAAGGTGGACCAGTGGACGCATATACAGCAAGTGGACTATGAACAGCTGCCGTTCAAGTGCAAGGTATGTCACGAGTATGGGCATTTTGCCAATAGATGTAGTAAAAATAAACTAGTAGACTCTGATAACAATGTGGAAACCCCGGAAGAAGCATGGGAAATTGTAAAGAAGAAAAAGACAAATCCTCCCCCTGGAACCTCCTCAAAGCCTCCTATTGATAACTCAAACCCTCATTCCCTTCCAACCGGATCTGACCCTTCTTTCCCCTCCTCCTCCAACCCTTTCGAATCTCTATCTGCTGAGGACCCCTCCCTCCCCCCCTCAGACTTCCCCCCCCCGAACTGTTGAAAGAATCTTAACAAGGAACAAAGCGAAGGAAAACATCACATCCACAGACCCACCCAGAAAAGTTGGAAGGAAATCAAACAAAGAGATAAGGGATGAGAATCCCGCAAAGGAAATGGCCACAGGGACCCAACAACCAATGGACACATATCTTGATAAGACCAAAGGAAGCGGGGAGAAGGTAAAGGAGAAAGGTGGAACTCACAATAAACAAAGTAAGTGATGAATCTGGTCTCTTGGAACTGTAGGGGGATGGGCTCCTCCCTAAAAGCTAATGCAGTCCGTGACCTTCTCAAATTGGAACACCCAGACTTTCTACTACTTCAAGAGACCAAAATCACCGAGCAGGATTTTCAAAGCAGTGTGAAAAGAAGCAGAAGCTATGAAGGAATAGCAATAAGCGCAGCAGGAGCCTCAGGCGGAATAGGTACAATTTGGAACAAAACTAAATGGAAACTCAAAGATAGCAGGCAGAACAGATGGTGGTTAAGACTAGATATGCAAAACATATCTAAGACAGAAGACTACACGATATACAACATTTACGCCCCCCCCCCCCCCCCCCACTTTAGAGAAAAAGCTTCATGCTGGGAATCGGTCAGCACAGATTTAATGAGTGCCCAAGGCAGAAATATCTTCCTGGGAGGAGACTTGAATTTGATAAGGAATGCAGAAGAGAAGATGGGAGGGAATTTTTTTGCAGATTCATCAAGGGATGCATTGGAAAAAATCATCCAAGATCACAGTTTTGTGGATATCCCGCCTCAGAACGGGCGGTTCTCTTGGTCAAACAAGAGAACAGGGAAAAATAACATCAAAGAGAGATTGGACCGTATTCTGGTTCAAGAAAGAATTGTGGCCAACTTCCCAAGGATCCAAAGCACAATTATCCAAGGCTTTATGTCAGACCATAAACCAGTGGCACTGCATCTGGTTAAAGGGGAAAACATGGGGCCATTACCCTTTAAGTATAACAGAGCTTGGGACAGCAGTGAAGACTTTAGGAATTTGATAAAGGAAAATTGGGCAACAGAAGTTACAGGCTCTCCGCACTTTATATGGGAAACTAAGATTAAACGGCTCCGGACAGCCATCAAACAATGGGCAAGAAATTACGCCACAGAGGAGGGAAAAAGGAAAACCGCCCTACAAATAAAGCTTGCTGAGTGGAGTCAAGAAAAAGAGAAACGCCAAGATACAGAAGAAGATTTAAGGAAGGAAAAGGAATTATACATGGAGCTGTATAAGCAGAACCGGGTGGAGGAGGAAGAGCAAAGGCAAAAATCGAGATGCCTCTGGCTCAAATCAGGCGACAAGAATACATCTTTCTTTCATAACAGCATCAAATTGAGGAGAGCGGGGAACAACATTGGGAAAATCACAGTGGAGGGTAGAGTCCTAACAGAGCAGGAGGAGATCAAAGAAGCAGCGACCCATCACTTTCAAACTCTCTTGACTGTTGATCCTCAGTACTTGGAAAACCCGGAATTCCTAAACATAATTGAGAGCAAAATTACTGAAGCTCAAAACACTGAGCTAGATAAGGAGATAACGATGGAGGAGATAGTCAGATCTATCCAAAGCATGCCAATGGATAAGGCCCCAGGCCCAGATGGTTTCACAATGGCCTTTTACAGAACCCACTGGGAAATCATTAAGAAGGATTACATAAGAATGGCAAAGAATTTCTTTATTAAATGCAAAATGGGCAGCAGCATTAAGTCCTCCCATCTAGCCCTTATCCCCAAAGACCCAAACCAACAATCATTTGACAGATTCCGCCCAATTTCTCTGTGTAATGTTTCGTACAAAATTATCACCAAGATATTGGCAAACAGGCTAAAACAAGTTCTTCCCTCCCTCATATCCGAGAACCAAGGAGGCTTTGTACCTAGGAGACACATCACGGATAATGTCATTCTAATACAAGAGGCAATACATAGCAGCATATCCAGAAAGGAGAGGGGCATGGTCATTAAACTGGACATGGCGAATGCCTTTGATCGAGTAAACCACTCATTCCTCAAGGCAGTCCTAAAGAAATTTGGTATCTCAGAGAACTTTACTAACCGGGTCATGGAATGTATCTCTCATAATTGGATAGCTCCCCTTATCAATGGAAGGCCCTGCAGCGCCTTCAAGAGTTCTAGAGGCTTGAGGCAGGGATGCCCGTTGTCACCATCTCTCTACATTATAATGGCTGAAACCCTCAGCTTGCACTTGGAGAACAAGCGAAAATCAAAAGAAATAACAGGGGTGGACATAGTTCGTGGTTCAAAGGGAATCAATCACTCCCTTTTTGCAGATGACACTCTGCTGATAGGGGGTGCTTCCAGCATTATTGCCCGGAGATTCAAGAGCACACTGGAAAGGTTTCTACAAGCCTCTGGAGGCAGATTGAACAACAACAAATGCATGATTTACACCTGGAATGTTCCAAGAAACATAACCCAGAGAATATCCATAATTATGGAAATACCCGCACAAGGGAATTGGTCCCATTTCATGTATTTAGGGCTGCCTTTAGCCAAGGAAACTATTAAAGCTGAGATCTGGGTAAAACTAATCGAGAAGCTAAGAGGGAAACTACAAAGTTGGGGAGTGTATTGGCTTAATTTGGCAGGCAGAACTATCCTCATCAAGGCCATTCTTTCAGCCCTTCCAATCTATCAATTTGCTACTACCCTCGCCCCGGCAGGCATCCATAAGCACATGGAACTGATTATCAGAAGTTTCTTGTGGCAAGGAGGAAAGCAAGACACAAAGAAATTCAGCTTGGTAAAATGGGATAAGGTCACTCTTCCCTTAGAAAAAGGAGGAATCGGAATCAGAATTCCAAGACTCGCTAACATGGCAATGGGCTATAAACTAGTTTGGAGAATTCTAAATGAGAAAGGGGCTTGGTGGACAGAGGTCATCAAGAGGAAGTACTTAAATGGGACCAATAGTAGCATCCTCTCAGAAACCATCACTGAAAGACAGTGCACTCCTGTTTGGAAGCTGATCAAAAAGACACTTCCTCATTTCAAATCTTGCATCTCCAGGGCTCCGGGGAATGGCAAAGAAATAAATATCTGGGAGGACAGGATCATGGGCAAGGAAGCAAGGGCAATGCTCCCCAACTTCAAGGCCCTGCAAAGGTGGATGGCTGAACCTAAGATCAAATCTCTATATGATCTCTCTCTATGGGATCAGGACTGTTGGATAGGCTGGAGGCCTCTCTCCCTCCCGGATAACCTCAAGAACCCCTGGACTGAGCTCAAATCCTCTTTGATAGGCTCAGCCCCTACAAACAGAACTGCAGAAGACAAATATGTCTGGGACCCCAATGGGGGAAGTTATACGGTCAAGGAGGGATACAAAGTTCTGCAAAACGCCTCAGCAATAAACAATTGGTCATTTTACAAAGTTGCGTGGAGAATTGAGTGTTTGCCAAAGGTAAAGTTTTTTAATTGGACCCTTCTGCATGGTAAAGTCCTCACTGCAGAAAATCTCAGGAAGAAGGGCATCCATGGACCTTCAATTTGCTGCATGTGTAGGGAGGAAGAGGAAAGAAGCACCCATCTATTTAGGGATTGCCCCTTCGCAAGAGCTTGTTGGAACCACATTATCAGCCCTCTAAGCATCAGTGATCTCCCCAACCAAATCAATCTTCTTCAGAAACAATGGGGAAACAGCTTCCCTCAAGCTGGTAAGTGTAAAGGCCTGGTCAAAAGGATATGGAACAGCATCCCTGCTAATCTTTGCTGGCAGATATGGCTCGCTAGGAATAAGTGTATCTTCAAAGACAAAAAACCAAGCATTTCCAGAGTTCTTGCCAAAACAATGGCCCTCATCTCTGAGACCATTGAGGCAAATGGCAGAACTCAGGTAGAGCTGGACTTGGTAGATGAAGGAGTCAAAGAATGGATCAGCAAGTTCAAACACAAAACGGGAACTAAGGAGCAAGCAAACACGGAAGGAAGGAAGTCAGAATGGAAATTGAGAGGAACGAAAGAAGAAGTGAAACAGTGGATAAAAAATCAAAACAAACCTACCTTGTACTTTGATGGGGCATCAAAGAACAACCCGAGCAAAGCGGGAGCAGGTGGAATTATCAAAGATTGTCAAGGAAGAAACATTGCGACTTTTGAATGGGGCCTGGGCACCATGTCAAACAATAAGGCGGAGGCATACAGCCTCCTTCTTGGGACAGGCATAGCCAGGAATCTTGGTCTAAAAAGTCTCTTAATAATTGGTGATTCTGCTATTATTATAGCAGCCATGACATCGGGAAGAGACTTCAAACAAGTTGCTCTAAACAGAATCAAAGAAAGGATTATGGAAAACATTAGGACTCTCGGGGAAGTCTCATTCAAGCACATCCTCAGAGCAATAATGGAGAAGCAGACGAACTAGCGAATAAGGCAATTGAAAGGCTAACAGGTCAAGTAAAAGAAAATGAATTTGTGTATGAGAAAACCATTCCCTAAGTGGATCCCCCTCAACGCCTCGTCCAAGAAGCCCTGTCACCTCAGGAACAATTTATCCCGTACCTGGCCCTTCCCCAATCCTCCCCTCTGCTCCAACTGGCAACATTGGAAATCCAAGCGTCCTCATGATCTGAACCACAATACTGAGCCATATCTCACCGGGATCTCCTATCTGATCAGCGCAGACATCTTCAGGATTTGGGATCTTATCCTTCACCTCTACACGTTCCTTGGCAGCAGGAAAATCATCACAGCTGAACTCTCCACTTCCAAGAACAGAACCGTCCAGAACAGATTAGAGCTCATGAGGCTCCTCCAGGGTCTTATAAATTGCAGTCGCACTTCTTGCAACAACACAGCTCAAGAGGAGTATTACTCTGCATCAGTCAATAGCAGTTGTGACTTATGCAACCGCTTATGCTCCAAGCGTAGGCATCTGGTAGAAGAATTCAACTCACGGGAAGCAGAGCTCCGCTACGAGCCCCTGGTAACTGTGGTTTTATACTTTGTTTTCTATTCGCTGACCGTTTCATTTCTGAAGTGCAGCAGGGTCTTTGATGTCTCCTCACAGCCCACTCTCAGGCCTCTAAGTAATCTCCATCACTCCCTACTGAGATTACACCCTAGTGGCATCGCCTTCCCCTCTACGTTGCTCCCATCTCCTCCCACAAGCAGTGGTGTTTCCTCTGTTTCGCTGCTCACATTCCCTCCCTCAAGACTTGGTATTCTCTCTGTTCGGATGACAGATCAGCAACAACAACCAGCGGGCCAGGCTCAACCAGGCAACCCTCTGGGCAACATATTTAACAACAACGACTCCACCATGTGCAAGGCTCACACTTTTATGATAAATCGCCTGACTCAGCAACTCAAAGAGCTGCAAGAAGACTATCATGCAGACAGGAATTCAAAGCGGAAAAAATTGGATAAGAGGAAGACAGAGATCGAAGCATTAAAAGAAAGATGCAGCCACCTGGAGGCTGCCATAGAGCATATTCGCTCCCTTACCCAGAGCTACCAAGCTGAAGCTTCAACCAAGGCAAGCGTCAGGAATCCAGATGACTCAGTCACTCAACATTACCCTTAACGGATGCAATGTAAATTTAGATGGATAGGGGGTTCTTTTGTCAGGCAATATAGTCGCCTTTGTTTTTCTTTCTGTTTAAACAAAAGGAGCAGCGAGAAATATGGGTCTGCGTACCCTCTTTTGAATCTCAGCACAAAGCTCCATCTCCCTTATGTACTTGAATTCTGTATCGCAGGCTTTTATAATATATAAGTACCCGACTTCGTTAAAAAAAAAAATGGTGCAGAACTTGAAGGAGGACCAGCTAATGGTCGGATGTTGAAACATTACTTTGATCCCAATTTTTAACTCTGATTAGATTTCTAACTGTACATAATATATCCTTTATAATGTTCAGTGATTGGATGGGAAATTGTGAAGTTAAAGCCTGAAGAGAAGGCCCTAAGCTTCAGAAGTATTACTATCATACATATAAATAATGCATCAGGCAAGAGGGAGATTGTAGAGCACAATCAAAGTTGTTCAGAAGGCCATTGATCTACTGTTCTTGACTTTCCACCAGGGAAAGCCATCCCCAAGTGGAGCCACTGTTATGCCCCTATACCAATAGGTGTCATATATCATGATTGACTTGGTTTAACTCTGAAATATGTTCATACCTTTGCTTGTTGCAAATGTTTTTCATATTTGTGAAAAAAAATAAAAAATTAAAAAATGTAAAGAGGGTATACCCTAGAAAAAGAATAAAAGGGTAAAAAGAATAAAGAAAAGGTCAAAAAATGAAAGAAAATGAACCCCAACAAAAAGAAAAGACCATGAAAGTGTGCAAGTCTAAATGCCACTACTATTTACTTTATGCATAATAAAGATTGTGTGCAACTTGTTACTTATGCCACAATCCATGGTAACCAAATAGTTTAATCTTGGTTATTTCATGTTTTCAGTTTCATACTTAGATATAGAGAATAAAATCTGACCAAATTGTTTAATCTTGGTAGATAAGTAGATAGGTAGAGTGAATAAAAGGAGCTCAATAGTTTAATCTGAGCCCTTGGATGTAATAAGTGTAGATTTAGATAGATACCACTATGTAAAAGAAAAGAAAGTGTGAAAAGAGTTTTCCAATCTAAGTGCACCCTAATAAAGAAGTGAAAATGCTAGGATAAAGTAGGTAGGGTAAGTAGATGATGGTTGAAGAATAAAAGTGTGGTGAATGGTTAAGTTTAATGCTTAAATCTTTTGTTTTCATCACTTGGACAAATCACAACTCACATTGGAGACAGCACATCAAGGAAACAAAGTCAAATTAATTAACTTCCTCACTCCATTTTTCCATAAAGATTCACTAATTTCCCCTAAGTGTTAAAGGTACCTATAAACAAGTTAGAGGGGCTCAAAGCATTTCTCTGACTTTTGGAGGGACCAGACCCTCGGCCCAATAATTTGGAATGCCTAAAGTACTTAAATCCCCTTCATCAACAATTACTCCTTCATAAAGTCACTCATTCCCTTTATAAAACTTTTCCTAAGTAAAATCCTATTTTACTTGGGAAATTGAAACATTTTTTCTCTAAACCCTCATATTAGCCTAAGTAATGTTGTATGATGAAATGATTTTGGAAAAATTTTACTTAGCGCACTTCATATTCCATAATCATATTAACTTCTAACTAGTATTATTATCTAAATCCCGAAAAAGAATTACCCTTTCCCCGTATTATTATTAGAAAACCCAAAAAATTACATATCTTGCCCCTGATTGCAAAATAACCTTAATAATGTTTGAATAAATGGGATTAATTAGTCAACCCGTGACTAATTAAGAACCCCGATCCCCGCCATGCTAAATAAAGGATTAATTAATCCTCACAATTAATTAATAACTTTTTGACCAATCGCATTACCCTCGATGTAATTAAAAGTTTTTAAATTAACGTCGAGACCCCTCCATTAAACACCAGTCACTTCCCAATCCCCAACCACCATCAAATCGGATCTCCCAAATCCGACGGCCATCGCTCATATCGCGCGAGCCTTTTGGTCGGACGTTATACGTGCGATATGAATGGTTTTCCCAAAAGCGCTAATGCTACGTGTCGGTTGATAAGTGGAATCGCGCAGCCCCCCTCAATACTAACTACCTCCCATAAGTGGTGTGATAAAACCCGCTTACCGCCTCCCACAAATGACAAAACATCACATCATTAAGTTGATGTCACCTATCCTTGTCGCTAAACCCGCCAAAAAATTGACTTTGCATAAAAAAACAAAGGGTAATCCATTTTGTGTCCTTTATCCAGAACAGTTCCATGCATGCACACAGTATGTCCAAATCAACCAGTTCATCCCCAAACTGTCAACCACCTTGAACGCTGCCCTTCAATGCCGCTCCAGTCTACTGTGTGCATCCTGCGAACGTGAACATCCTTGCCAGTTGCCCAGAAACAGGTATTTACCAGACTTTCTCCTGGAAACCCTATTATATACTGGAATTCCTCTAAATTGCTTTAAAACCCAAAATTTTCAGTATGTTTGAGTTGCTAAGCTTAATTTAAAACTCCCAGACACCTCTATTTTCAACAATTTCATTGGAAATCCCAATTTCATCCCTGAAAACACAAGAACCAGGATGGAAACCCCCACGGCCCTCAATGTACCTCCAGTCAATGCTCCCCATAAAGACTTGGATTACCTTCCATTAGCATATAACGACTTCCAAATAAAGGACCTTGAATCTTAAATGCCCCTTAAAAGTATATTGTCAATGTCGAGACGATTACATGAACAATTTTGATACCATAGGACTTTGGGAATCAAATCTCCCAAAGTACATATTCCCTTCTATGCACATTTTCCCAGACATTATCCACCAATGTCAGGCCAATTATAACCCTAACCTCAGAGCCGTAATGTCCCCTGACCAGTCAATCTTGTTTACCATTATTGTTGATTCAATTAACAAAATGTTACAGCTTCAGCCTCGCAAAAACCTCACCCCCATTTCCATTGGAGAATTACTTGAAAAATCCACCAAAATGTCTAATTCTGAACTCAGCCGTATTCGCCATACCTTCATGGATAAGAATCATCTACCCAAAGATCCCCCTCCCTATCTGACATGTTTTTTCCCTGAGATAGGCAAAGATATTGTTAATATGATTGCTGCCATTATGGGTTTCAATACTAGTGACTTTGTTGATGAATTGACCCTAGTTCTCATGTCTATCTTCACCCCTAGATAGCCTCCTGTTTTCAAATATGACTATGTTGCATTCATTGCTAAAAAAATCCATGACCAATTCATGAGGCTAGAAAATGAGAGCATGTTTAAGTATTCTGCAGTCATATATCACCTCTTCCTTTACTATCAATCTGACAAGTTCCATTTCTCTATGCATAAGCTTGATACAAAAGGTAGCCCTAGGTCAATCATTTTCTGGACATCTATATTTCACTACTCATCCTCTTCTTCCTATTCATATATAGATTTCATTGATCAGTTTGTCCATCCTATAACTACCATACTAACAGGAAATTCTCCTCCTAGAATCAGTGATGATATCAAAAGAATCCTTCATTTGTCAAAGCAGTATAGGATAGGTGACTGGTACTTATACCAGAATCATACTAAGATCAGAGTCTATGGGTGTGAACTGCCTCCATTCAAATTGCCCAAATATGTCCCCATGAGATTATTTTCCCTGGAGTACTACAGGAAAATAATCAACTTTGATCAAATCCATTTAATGAAAGAAAAGAAGAAATCCCAACTAAGACTCAAAGACCGCTTAGGCCCATTTGTGTGCAACAACAGAAAGGTAGGGCAAGAAGCAGAAGAAATCATAGAGAGGAGGATGCATTTAAAGAAAATTTTTGCTTGGGCCTATGATCCTCATAGTTTCATCTGTGATAGTAGGATAAAACACAAGTTATCACCTCATATGCATCACAGCATCCCCGAAATAGAACAGTATGCCAATATGAATGAATGGAGGGAAGGGACATTGATAGAGCAAGATAGTGATAAAGTTGAAGCTGAAAATGTGATGAAATATTTGGAGAAAAGACTTGAACTAGACTCCTTCGTACAGGTGCATGCAGAGCCTTCCCAATGGTTAGCGCAAGAAACCAGTGCTCCCATATCCGAGCCTTCACAGAGGCAAACTCAAGAAACAGGTCCATCTACATCAAAACAACCATCTACATCAGAACAAACAGAGACAACAAAACAACCATAGAAATCAGAGCAGCAACCCGAAATCTCTGTAGAGTTAGACCCACCATAGCTACATCTAGCTCAAACTAATATGGGAAATCCTCTAGTACTACAGACTCCTATAAATGAGGAAAAGAATCTAAAAAGAGACAGGGAAGTAGCTACCCCTCCAAGCATACCCATAGATCAACCCTTTGCTAAGAGGCAAAGGATGAATCCATATTCAGAAGAGTAATTCATAGGAGAAAGTACAGAAAGCATGAGAAAAGAAGGGATAGACAATTTACAGACATTCCCAATAGATGGGACACCCTCAAGTTCACATAGGCAAGAGCTAGAAAGACAACAGAGCAGAGAAGTTTCATCTCTCAGGTCTTCTTCTGAGAAAATTATAGACATAAAGGGGAAGTTTAAAGAAATCAAGACAAAGAATGAGAAATTGAAGGCCCAAGCCTATGTTCAGTACATAAAGATGGCCCCTACAAACCAAACCAGATTGATGTCAACCTTTGACATCAAAGAGGGAAAAATGAAAATTAGTTTTCTAAAGCCCACAGTGTTGTAGCCAAAATCCTTGGCAGATTATCTAAAAACTGACTTTGAATTCATGGCTAAAGACATCCACCCTATTGATCAGATTGAACTACATAAGCAAACAGGTGATATGCTCTACTCAAAACTAACCAGCAAAGAAATGATGGCTCATAGATTGAAAATTCATTGAGCAACACTACAACCCAATTGTAGCTGGAGAAAACCTCCTAACAGGCAAAAGATAACAGGATAAAATCATTGGAAGAGTTAGTAATTGAGTTGGGTCATGACCCAAAAGATGTTAAGGCAGCAGAAAGCTTAATTAAGAAAAAGAATGAAGACATAGCTGTAATTAGAAAACAGTTGAAGTTACCACCACTCATTCACCCTCAGACTACTGAAGTGATGGAGAAGAAAAATGAAGAAGAAATTATGGACTTGGTCCTTAAGTTAAACGAGCAACTGAAGGAAACAGAGCAGGAATTGGAGAAAGCAGTGTAGTCAAGGTAGAGTGAGTCGACCACACAGCCTCAAACTGTAGTGCCAGTAGTTTCAATAGCAGTCCCTTCCACACTGGCAACTGTTTTAGCACCAAACATTCCTTTGGCAACAGTTGCACCCATAGAGATAACAGGTACATCACAGGCAGGTATATCAACACAGAGCACAGAGGACTTAATTAAGTCAATGGAAGAAATGAAACTCCAAGTCACCGAGCTATAGAAAGTAAAAGAGAAATTCACTACTTTGGAGCAGAAATATGATATATCAAAGATGAATTATGCAGAAGAAATAAGGAAAAACAAAAGCATGACACAACAAATTAAAGCATTGGAGAAGGATCTATCATTTGAAAAGCCTTTGACGGACATTAGGAAAATATTGTGGACCAATATCATTGATTCCATCAATGATATTTGGTCATCAATTCAAATTATTTTTAAACAGATTGATTTAGTAAAACTTTCTCTTAAAGAAATTAAGAAGACCAGAGAAGAGTTGTGCATGAAACCTAAGGAAGCCATTAGATTAAGCAATTTTCTGAATAGTAAAAACAGGAAACAGTTAGAACAATTAGACATTGAGGATAGGACTGCTACCATCTCGAAATAAAGAAAGTATTGACCAAAAGGAATCTGATGCAAGGCCTGGAACGAAGATGTCAAAGCATGCAGGAAGATATAGATGAGTTCAAGAAGAAATTTGACATCTTAAGAATGAAAGGACTCCCCAGTCCTTTAGTCATCAATGATAAGTTAATGGTTCAAATTGAGTACATTAATAAATTACATCAACAGGCTGACAGTCAAGCTAGTTCATCTTCAGCCAAGGCATTACCAACAGGGAAAGTGTTGTACGATGGTTAGAGAACCTCTTTTTCATTGAACATGAAGTAAAACACTTATTCCCAGTACAACCCAATTTTGTAAAATATACAGAAGCAAATGAAATTTACAGGAAGCTGACAAAAACAAGAATACCAAAGGATGATTGGTGGAACAACATGACTGACATCCTATAAATTACCATGGCAAACAGTGGGGTAAATAGAAATATTTACCACAGTAAATTTTGGTAAAAAGGATGAATACTGGTGAATAGGTAAAGAGTATCAGTTATAGGTGAAAGAGTATCAGTTAAAAAGATCAAATCAGATGTCCAGCACATAGTTACTAAGACAACAGCAATATATAGATTTGTAGAGCACGCCTCCAGCTCCTTCAACAAAAATAGGGACAACAAAAATTAGTTCATTATCTGTCACTATATTTGAGACCATTTGTCTCTATATTTGTGTAAAAAGATATTTTATTTTCCTAGAATAAATCTCATTTAGTTATGAGATATTTTGATGTAAATTGAGTATAAATACTTCTTTATTCGAAGTATTAAGTGTGGATTCAAAGACATTTTTATAGACATTTTCTTCTGGGATTGAAGTGTTATTGTACCAAGACTTCTATGGCTTGCTGGATCAAGGAATAAAGTAAAGACTATTCACGGGATACTTGTGTCAAACGAAAATCAAATAAGTATTCTATATCTCTTGTTTATTATTGTTTTTCCTCTGTTTATTAATAATCATATGTGTTTTCATGAAACCTGAATGATAAAAAAGTAATTATTTTTCAGAAATTGCTTTACCGCACTCTGTTTTAAACTGTTTATGTTCTCAATGTTTTCTGCTAGACTATCATAGCTAGGTAATTCTTGAATGCTCCCTTACTTCGTAGTTTATCCCTTTGGTCCAATTGAACAAAGAATTCTTAATTGCCCTTTGTTGATAGGCCTCTTATGTTCCTCATCTTGACCCTGGTTAAAGGATTCTTCATTGCCCTTTCTCCCTGGTTAAGACCATCTCATCGACCTGAACTTGACATTTACCTTTTGTTTTACTACCTTGCCCTGTGAGATTTCCCTTTAGTAGGTGATTTGATCCATTTAAGTCAGTATTCAATTGACTCCATAGCCCAATGGCTTGAAGGCCTTGCTCTATCCATTTGTTCCCAGAATTCCACCATCCAACAAAAATCCCCTACAAGCTTTCATAGCTAGCCTAATATCTTACAAAAAAAAGCTAAATCATAAAGAGAGAGCCCTCTCTTAGTACAGATTGGCTATATTCTGTACTTAAAATATTGGTTTGTGGCTACCTTGGAGTGTCCCTTCTTTTGATAACTTCTAAGGGAAAATCTAAGCGATAACAGGCCAGAGGGCATGGGTATATTATAGTCGTCGTTGACTATTTTACAAAATGGGCCGAGGCAATGCCAACATTAAACAATAGTGGTGAGATGGCTGCACTTTTCTTTTTCAACCACGTGGTTGCCCGATTTGGTGTACCACAGGCTATAGTTAGAGATCATGGATCGCATTTTCGCAATCACATGATAAGTGAGTTAACTACCAAGCTAGGACTTTCACATGATAGTTCTACTCCTTGTTATCCGCAAGCTAATGGACAAGTTGACGCCATCAACAAAGTCCTGAAGCGAATGCTTCAAAGGATGATAGGGGTTCATAAAAGAAACAGGAATTTAATCATGTACTCTGCTTTGTGGGCATATCAAACCTCGATTAGGAATGCAACTGAATTCACACCCTTTCAATTGGTGTATGGTCGAGAGGAAATCTTGCTGATACAATGTGAAATTTCATCTCTCAAACTCGTGATTGACCTGTTACCTGACACTTTTGATGAAGAAGAGTGTTTCTTAGAACTCATCCATCTGAATGAAACTCATCGTGAAGCCGCATTGGCTAATGAAGCACATAAGAAACGAATCAAGGCACAATACGATAGAAATGTCAAGCCTCGTATTTTCTCAGAAGGAGACCTGATCTTACTTTATGATCAGGAAGCTGATAAACTTGGAGCAGGAAAATTTGAACCACTATGGATGGGCCCTTACATTGTCAAGCGTATTCTGGAAAAAGGTGCCTACGAGTTGGTGGATTATGACGGAATTCCATTGTTGCAGCCCCGAAACGGGTTGTACCTCAAACGTTACTATGCTTAACTGAGTGTAGTAAAATCACTGTATATATGCTTTAATTTCATGTGTGTGTGTCAGTTTGTCTTTTATAATTTTTATGTGGTTAAGTAATCCACTTTGCATTTGTTGCAAATGTCAAAATCTTTGGAACCATTTGTTGGTTATGTTGATGGTTCTAGTCGTAGTACGCAGAACCTATCTTCTATAGCATGGGCCATTTTTGCTCCAAGTGGCGAGTTAGTGAGTTTTCAAGGGATTTGTATCGGTCGTTCTACGAACAATATCGCTGAGTATAGCACGTTGATCGAACTTCTCTCTGATGCCATTTCACTTGGCATTTGCCGAATCATCATTAGGCTGGACTCACAACTCGTCGTACTATAGCTAACAAACATTTATACCATCTGAAACCCAAAAAAATTTCATATGTTCCTTAGAGTACATATTTTGGAAAGACATTTTGAGTATATCCAATACCAACATATTTCTAGAAACTTTAACACATTAACCGATTCAATAGTGAACTATGCGTTAAACAGACATTTGCAACACATGTAAAAGTAAATTTTCAATTCACATCATTAGTTGAATAGTATTGCACATAACCATATATAAAAACTTTGAAAGTAAAAATAGATAGATTTTTAAAGTTTTTACAAAATTTGTGTCCAAGACATGTTTGGTCATCTGACTTAAAAACTCAAAATGCATACAAAAATCATCCTAAGCAGACCTAGTGATGCTCATGATAACAGGTCACAGCCTGAGCTATCATGCGTAAAAGTCACATCCAACAGTCAGGAACACTAATAGTATGGTGATGCAACCTCACAAGTAACTCCTCGATCCAGACATCCGGAATACCGAGAGTTAATCCCTCTACACGATCCTACAACTCTACCAGTGTCTCGGCTAAATCCAAATCCTGGAGAACTTCTCTCCCGACATTTCTCCACACCGGTCCACTTGCCTCCTGTTGGTGCCTCACAGGTCGAACAGTACCAACATCTGTATGCATGAGAACAATTTTAGTTTAGTCTTGGAAACATAAAAACACAAAAACATGTAGAAACTTAAAAATCAAAAATCATTTTGGTCAAAAAACAATTTACCTATAACACCCCATTGATTGCCCACTGGTAAACTCAACCCTGGATCTCCACAAAAATCCATCGCTGCGTATGGATGCTCCTCAATGACAATGTTTTGTCTGTTAGAAATAATACTGAGAGGGGGGTGAATCAGTATTATCAAATATATAATTTTATTTCCCAAACATATTTATATACACTACTTTAGTGAAGTGAACTAGCGTGTACACATGACTGTACTTAAAGCAACCAACGTATATGCAGAGAACTTTTGATTTAGACAATTTATCGAGTATTGAGCTTAAACCAGTATATCAGAGATTTATTATACAGTGCAGTATAGGCAGAATAAAGCATCACACATAAGCAACACACATGAACACCAAGATATAAGGTGGAAACCCAATGTGGGTAAAAACCACCTGTTGTTGTTGTCTCTGTCTTCTTAATAATAAGAAAATGTGTTTACAATCTTGTATTGGTGCAGACTCATACCAGTATGCAGGCACCCATCTACAGAAGGCTACAACCTTCTCTCGTTCTCCAACTACTACTGGAAGGGAGCTACAACCCCCTTGCTCTTGTACTAGCCAATATGTTTACTAGTACATAGGTGCCAGCCTACAGAAAACTCCACTCTTCTACCAGGGACCACGTTTCATGAATTTTCAGATTGGATACTCCTAGAACACAACACCACAATATGAAGGCCACATTTCATCGAATTTTCATACTGGACCCATCAACAACATTGAAACTCAAAAAATCATAATTGTAATACAACCATCAAATACATCTGCATCAACCAATCACTGAAACCCAATCATCACTTTCTGAATCAACCACAACTAAATAAATCAATCACTTGACAACCCATCATCACTGAAGTAAATCACAATCAATCAATTTGATCATTCATAACACTGTCACCAGAATACAGTCACCAGAACACAAAGCAAAACCTAGAACTCTGCAACAGCAAACAAAAACAACTGAAACTTTAAAAATCATACTTCATAAGGTATATGCTACTTCCGTGTGTCGAACCAGTGTGTATATGCACTTTTACCAAAGGGAACCAGTGTACAGATCTGCAAATTCAAATTTATGATGTACACGCTACTTTGATATGCTGAACCAGCATGTATATGCTCTTTTGCTAAAGCGAACCTGCGTACAGATCTGTAAATTATAACTTAAACATCACAACTATTCGAGACTTCAGTCATACCCAGATCATCACATTTACAGAATAAAACATGTGTCAATATTCAGATCAATATTGTTCAAGATCAAACCACATAATGATAATACTCTTAAGCCTTTATGATCCCAGTCCATCAACCTTCATCAACCTTATAGGTGCATCCTTAGATCAGATCAAGCAAACCATCAGAAGCTCATTAACCTGCATATATGATTCAACACTTCATAAGATATTCAAATCCTTGCACACTTTTGGCCTAATGATCTTCTCCTCCTTATATAGTTTTAGGCCTTTCTCAATACCATGGACCAAAACTACTTAGGACCAATACCTTGGACCAAATACCTCGGACCAATCAAATACCTTGGACCAAGAAATACCTTGGACCAAAAACTTTTGGTTTTCCAAGATATACGCGCTTTTCCTTCTGTGAAAGTGCGTGTGTACGTATATGCTCCTTTTGTTTAGTAAACCTACGTGTATATGCAGCTTGGACAAGGTGAACCTGCGTATACCTCTCTTTCTTCATTCTTTGGAGTTTGATCTGTAATTCTTTGTTGTTAACCTATTGCATTGTGATCTTTCATCTGAGTGAGTTGCCATCAAGGACAACACCTGTATCATAATGCCAACAATCTCCCCCTTTGGACTTGATGGAAACAACAACACCAAGTCACTCTCCCCCTTTGACATCAACGGCAAAGGGTGGACCGAGATATTTTCTCCCTTTGACATACATTATGTTTTTCATGCTCCCCCTAAGTACATGTTGAATTTTGATTGAGCTCCCCTTTTGTACATGCTGAGATGCACTGAAACCGTCCATGTTCCCCCTAAGCACAAGCCGAGTCTGTAAAAAATATTTTCTAAAAGAATAACATGACTCTATAATTCAACTATTTGAGGATGACCTTCCTATCACCAATGACTCATACATACATCCATCTCCCAACCAAGTGGGGATATACCAAATTTGACTCATCCACCCAATCAAGTAGGGATATACCAATTGTTTATACATAACAAAAACAATAAATATTACATCATCCATCCCATGTAAAGTGGGGATACAAATTACATCATTTGTCCAAGAGGACTCATTCAAATGTATGAGAAGACATATCACACCCTAGAATTTTACATGACTTAAGCAACAAATGGTATAAATATTTGAAGCCATAGCTAGACTCAGCAACCATAATGCCAACAATGTTGAATGCACGTGAAGGCTAGTGCTCCACCTGAACCTGTGCTACCTGTGCATTGTTAAGAGGTCAATGATCAAGGCATCTTTGTCAGTCATATACAAAATTAATGAACAAAGCATATCGATAGACATTAATCATTATTATCAGTCAAGCACCCATATAAGAGCTTGCCCCACTGTTTTTCTTGTCTGAAAAACATGTACGCTACTTGACCCACAGAAACCCACATGTGTACGCAACTATACTCCATAAAACACATTTATAATAACCTTTATAGTAACCTTTCTCTTAAAAATTCGATTTAACAGCAGGATGATGCAGCAACTACCTTCAGCTTTCGTCTGAGATATTCAAATGTATCTCTAGGTAGTGGTTTAGTGAATATATCAGCAACATGTTCTTTGGAGGGAACATACTCCAATTTGACCTTTTGTTCAAGTACTTGGTCACATAGAAAATGGTATTTGATGGGTATGTGCTTGGTCTTGGAGTGCATGACTGGATTCTTTGAAATACTAACGGCACTTCTATTATCACATAGAATGGAGATGGGTGGAGTACATGTGATCTGAATGTCTTGCAAGGTTTGCATCATCCAAATTAGTTGTGTGCAGCAAGATGCAGCAACCACATATTCTGCTTCAGCTGTAGATAAAGCAATTGAACTTTTTTTCTTGCTGAACCAAGATACTAACCTGGAACCCATACAGAATGCACCACCACTAGTGCTTTTTCTGTCATCAACACTACCTACCTAATATGCATCTGTATATGCATGAAGAGTAAGATCTGTATCTCTAGGATACCATAAACCAAAGTTCTGAGTTCCTTGAAGATATTTGAAAATTCTTTTGACTCCCTGAAGGTGTGATTCCTTTGGATTTTCTTGGAATCTTCCAACTATTCCTACTGCATGCATGATGTCAGGTCAGGTACCTGTTAGATAAAGAAAAATACCAATCATGGATCTGTAAGTTGGTTGATGTACTACTATTGATTCATCATTTGAGCTGAGATTGCATCCTGTTACCATTGGGGTACATATAGGTTTAGAATCTTCATACATTTTCAAGATCTGTTTGAGATATTTGGTTTGTGAAAGAAAAATACCATCTTTGTTTTGTTGAACTTGTAGACCAAGAAAATAGGTAAGTTCACCAAGCAAGGACATTTCTAATTCTTGCTGCATTAGTGAAGCAAAATTCTGACTCGTGGATTCTTCATTGCTACCAAAAATGATATCATCAACATAAACAACAATAATCAGCAATTTATCAATTTCAATCTTTGTATATAGGTTGTTATCTGTTGAACCTTTTGTAAAACCTTGTTGGTGTATATATTTGTCAAGGCAGTAATACCAAGCCCTTGGAGCCTATTTCAGACCATAGAGAACCTTTTTGAGTCAGCATACAAGTTTTTCATTATTTCCAAGAATGAATCCTTCTGGTTGTTCAATATAAACTTCTTCTAAATCTCCATTAAGGAAAGCAAATTTTACATCCATTTGGTATACTTTGAATTTTTGAAATCTAAAAAGAGCAAGAAACATCCTTATGGCTTCAAGTCTAGCAACAAGTGCAAAAGTTTCTTCAAAATCTATACCTTCTTGTTGAGCATACCCTTTACAAACAAGTCTGGCCTTGTTTCTAATGACTTCTCCATTTTCATTCAGCTTGTTTTTGAATATCCATTTAGTTCCTATAATATTTTTATCATGAGGTCTAGGAACTAATTCCCAAGTATTATTCTTTTCAATTTGCTCAAGTTCTTCATTCATGGCCTTAACCAAACATTCATCTTTGCATGCTTCATTTACATTTTGAGGTTCGGTGGAGGATAGTAATGCTAGATAGCTTGAGGTTTCTGTAATAGTTCTTTTTGTCTATACACCTGCCTTTTTTTCCCCTAAAATTTGAGTTTCTGGATGATTTTTCTGAACATACCTAGATAGAGTCTTTTCTTATACCGTTATCTCTTCTTCTGGTGCTTCATTGGTTTCTTCTTCAATATCATTGTGATTTGATGTGGGAAAATAATCCCCATCTTCTTCATTGTTATAATCTTCTATACTTATCTATTTTGGATTTTTGCATGCTTCATCCACTACAGCATCAATAATTTCAACAATTTTCCCAAGTCTTTTATTATAACATTTATGTCCTTTACTTCGGGAAGAGTAACCAAGAAGAATACCATCATCTGCTCTAGGCTCAAACTTACCAAGTTTTTCATCAGTCCTTTTGATATAACATTTGCTTCCAAAAACTTTAAAGTATTTGACAGTAGGAGTCTTACCATACCAAAGTTCATGTGGAGTTTGAGTGCTATTTACCTGAACATTTGCTTGGTTGAGAATAGTTACAGCGACAAATGCAGCTTCACTCCAGAAGGTTGCATGAGTTCCAGATTCATCTAGCATAGCTCGATCCATTTGTTGAATAGTTCTAATCATTCTTTCTACCACTCCATTTTGATAAGGAGTCCTTGTGGTGGAGAATTGCCTTTTTATTCCATGTTGTTCAAAAAAGTCAAAGAATTCATCCGAGGTAAATTTCCCTCCTCGATCAGATCTGAGGCATTTGATTTTTCAATCTGATTCATTTTCAACCAAAGCTTTGAAGGCTTGGAACTTTTCAAATGCTTCATCTTTATGCTTTAGAAGACCTATCCAACACATTCTGGAAAAATCATCAATGAACAAAATAAAGTATTCTTCTCCACAAGGTGACTTTTTCCTTGATGGTCCACATAAATCAGTATGGACAAGTTCAAGAGGCTTACTAGTTGGCCCTTCTTTTTCAATGAAGTGAGCTCTGGTTTGCTTACCGATTTGACATGGGTTGCATATTCTATTTTTATGGATGTTGATATCTAGAAGATCACGAATATCCTTGAATCTACATGCTTTTCATATTTGAGAAAAGCTTAGATGTCCCAATCTTCTATGCCATAGATAGTTTTCATCATTTTTTCTTCGATAGCACTGTTTTGTCCTCCCTTGAGTATGTATAAGTTTTTTGGAGTTCCTGTACCTTTGATCATGGTCTCTCCTGTATCAATCTCACGAACAACACATCCATTTGATCAAAACACCATTTCATTTCCTTGATCACATATTTCACTGACACTCAACAGGTTATGCTCTAAACCGTCTACATACACAACATTTCTAGCTTTAACCTTTTCTTTCAAGAAAACAGAGCCTTTACCTTTTATGACAGCAGCAGTGTCGTTTCCAAATGAGACATTCTTTTCCTTTTCTAAGGCATTATATGAGTGAAGTTTTTCTTTGTCACCTGTCATGTGTTTTGAGCATCCACTGTCGATGTACCACTGATTTTCTTGTCCTTCTGCATACAAGGCTATACCACATTTTTTTGTTTGAGATTCTTTCATTCTCCATATCTTGGGATTTAATGGAGTTTTCTCCTTTTGAGATGTTTGCCGAAATTTTCTCCTGCATTCAGATTCTTCATGACCAAAGTTGTTACAGATTGAGCATTCTATTTCATTTTCAAGAAGAGAAAAGTTATTATAGGAACTTTTCTTGATCCCTGTCACATTCCTTTGATTTCGTGCTTCTCTAGTCATGATGGTTTTGTAAGCAACACATTGAGCAGCTTTGTTTCCAAAATTATGACATGAAAAACACTGCCCATTAAAGAAGTTCCTACGACTATCGAATCTATTAACCTAGTGATTGTAGTTTCTATTGATATTCATCTTCGGAGCAAATTGAGTATGATTTACCTAAGGTTGGTTGTGGCTTCTATTCATCCTTAGAGTAAATTGAGTCTGATTTACCTAGTGATCTGCTTTATGCCTTTGCTATCGATTGTCATACTGTTCACTGGTCTTTGTTGCATCAAGATAGCTTTTAGTGGAGGTTGACGGCTTCTGTGATTGAGATGCTTCTTCAGTATATCCAAGGTCTGTCTTTATCAAAGGAGAATGTTTCACTTTGATAATTTCATTTAAAGTTTCTGATCCTTTAGCAAATCTAAGATTGAGAGATTTCGTTTTCTCAAGATCCTTTCTTAGACCCACAATTTCACATTCTAGTTTTTCATTGTGCTTTTCTTTTTCAGCAAGTTGGTATGTCAAGGTATCTATAATCATATTCTTTTCTTCTAAACAGATTCTGAGTTTAGAGATTTCTTCATGAAGGTCATCCTCTTCTAAAGCATCGCAAAAATTATCATCGTCATAAGCCATTAGAAGTCTATAATCATTATTTTTTTCATCTTCATCACTATTTGATAAACCATCGCTATCTTCATGAGTATAGTAACTCCTTTTATTTACAACTTGTTTTGTATTCCATTTTTCATATTCCTTCCCTTTTTCATATTTATATTTATGAGGACATTTGGCAGCATAATGATCGACTCTACCATAGGCAAAGCATTTGAAGGGTAGCTTACCTCTAAATCTTTCGGAACCCCGTTGAAGCTTCTTGACAAAGTTTACCTTGTCTTCTTCTTCTGAAATATGTCCCGATTCATTGTGTTCTTCCTTTCCTTTTGCTAAAGCTTTAAATGCAAATTCTCTCATATCTAATGGTCCTCCTTTTCTCATCTCAAAGGTAGTTAAGATTTCGTGAAGTTGTGTCATAGTGATAGTCTGCAGATCCTATTTTTCTTCTATGGCAGACACTTTTGATTCAAATTTAGCAGACAAGGATCTCAAAACTTTCTCAACTAAGGTAACTTCCTTTATTTCTTCACCCAGATTCTTCATACAATTAACAACCTCATGTATACATAAGAAGTAACTAGCTATACTTTCATCACTGTGCATATTAAGAGTTTCATATTGAATTCTGAGAGTTTGAAGCTTAGCATGTTTTACCTGAGAGTCTCCTTCGTAGCTCAGAATGATTTTGTCCCATATTTCTTTGGCTGATTTGAGCTGCATGACTTTGAAAAATTCTAATTGTGACAGAATTTCCAATAAAGTATTGACTGCTCTAGCATTGGTTTCATATTGCTTTTTACCTACCGTATCTGTAGGAATTGTTGTTGGAAATGTATATCCTCCTTGCACAATTTCCCAGACATCCGTTCCAAGTGATTGTAGATAGGTTGTGGTTATTATTTTCCAATAAACAAAATTGCTCCCATCAAAGATTGGCAGTCTGATGGATCCCATGCTTTCTTGATTACTCATGATGATGGATCTCCCTTCAAGTGATCAAGCTTCTTATGGAGGACCTGCTCTGATACCAATTGTTGGAAATAATAATGAGAGGGGTGTGAATTAGTATTATTAGATCTATAATTTTATTTCCCAAACATATTTATATACGCTACTTCAGTGAAGTGAACTAGTGTGTACATGCGACTGTACTTAAAGCAACCAGCGTATATGCAAAGAACTTTTGATTTAGACAATTTATCATGTATTGAACTTAAACCAGTATATCAGAGATTTATTAGACAGCGCAGTACAAGCATAATAAAGCATCACACATAAGCAACACACATGAACACCAAGATATAAGGTGGAAACCCAATGTGGGTAAAGACCACCTGTTGTTGTCATATATGTCTTCTTTTTAATAATAAGAAAATATGTTTACAATATTATACTGGTGTAGACTCATACCAGTACATAGACACCCTCCTACAAAAGGCTACAACCTTCTCTCGTTCTCCAGCTACTACTAGAAGGGAGCTACAACCCCCTTGCTCTTGTACTAGCCAATATGTTTACTAGTACGTAGGTGCCAGCCTACATAAAACTCCACTCTTCCACCAGGGACCATGTTTTAGAATTTTCAAACTGGATACTCTTGGAACACAACACCACAATATGAAGGCCATGTTTCTTCGAATTTTCATACTGGACCCATCAACAACATTGAAACTCAGAAAATCATAACTGCAATACAACCATCAAATACATCTGCATCAACCAATCACTGAAACCCAATCATCACTTTCTGAATCAACCACAACTAAATCAATCAATCACTTGAGAACCCATCATCACTGAAGCAAATCACAATCAATCAATTTGATCATTCAGAACACTATCACCAAAATACAGTCACTAGAACACAAAGCAGAACCTTGAACTCTGCAACAGAAAACATAAACAACTGAAACTTTAAACATCATACTTCATAAGCTATATGCTACTTCCATGTGTCAAACCAGCATGTATACACACTTTTACCAAAGGGAACCAACGTACAGATCTGAAAATTCAATTTATGATGTATATGCTACTTTGATATGCTGAACCAGCATGTATACGCTCTTTTACTAAAGCGAACCTGCATACAGATATGTAAATTATAACTTAAACATCACAACTATTCGAGACTTCAGTCATACCCAGATCATCACATTTACAGAATAAAACATGTGTCCGTATTCAGATCTAGATTGTTCAAGATCAAACCACATAATGATAATACTCTTAAGCCTTTATGATCCCAGTCCATCAACCTTCATCGTCCTTATACTTGCATCCTTAGACCGGATCAAGAAAACCGTCAAGAAGCTCATTAACCTGCATATATGATTCAACACTTCATGATATATTCAAATCCTTGCACACCCTTGGCCTAATGATCTTCTCCTCCTTATATAGTTTTAGGCCTTTCTCAATACCATGGACCAAAACTACTTAGGACCAATACCATGGACCAAATACCTCGGACCAATCAAATACCTTGGACCAAAAACTTTTGGTTTTCCAAGATATACACGCATTTCCTTCTATGAAAGTGCGTGTGTACGTATACGCTCCTTTTGTTTAGTAAACTTTCGTGTATACACAGCGTGGACAAGGTGAACCTGTGTATACCTCTCTTTCTTCATTATTTGGAGTCTGATCTATAAATCTTTGTTGTTAACCTGTTGCACTGTGATCTTTCATCTGAGTGAGTTTCCATCAAGGACAACACCTGTATCATAATGCAACTAAAGAATGCAATAGAGAAAGTAATCGATGACTGACTAGCATGTCTAGCCATCAATTCGACCCGCCTCTGCATCTATGGATCTCTAGGACTAGCTACACCTAGTGTTACATGCTGAGGTTGCAACAATGGAATTCTCTCTAAGGTAAAAGCAATTAAGAGCGATCCATAGCTAAAGTTCTTCGTCTTACTGCTCTTTACTTTTGTTAGCTTCTCTTTCAATGAAGAAAGTATTGCCTCACACCAGTTGAATAAATTTGGCTCAAGAAACTCAAGTACATATTGCATGTATGATCTGTTCGCCAGATGGAGTGTCACAGTACCTGCCAACTTTGCGATGGTGAAAAGGATTGTTCTCAAAGGAAAATCACAAATATCTTTGATGATTATCTTTCTGTCTTTTCTAGGCTATGTACATGGCCGACAGAATTGTGAACATAGTCCCTCACTGATTCCTCCCCACGGGAAGAACCTAAAAGAGAAATGGGGGCACCACGTCTCGACAACCCTGTAAGAAAGTAAACATCATCGATCATAATAGGGACCACTTTATCCCTTATGTGAAAATCATGATCCATTGGATCCCATGCATGAACTAAGAACTGCAATAGTTTTGATTTTTGCCTCATTCCGGACAACCTAAAGTATTTGAGAAAACCACAGTTTTTGAGGGCCTGAACAGTACCCGGATTATTTAGGGAAACCATGTCTTGTTCTTCATGCTCTCTTTCTCACCAAGTAATAAACATTTTGATCTGATGAAACCCTGAAATCAAACCATAATCTTAGTTAGGATCCATTTCATGCAAAAAAATAAAGAAATTTTGGGCCAAACAGGTGAAACAAGTTTGTGAAACTCACCCTACGCAGCCCAGGCAAGGAGACAGTGCACTGCAGTGCAGCTACCCTTTTGTCTGGGTGCTCCCCAGCGCAGTTTTGGACATGGAAAGTTGCGCTGATACCAGGGTGAAATTTTCTAACCCAAGGGGCCCTAAGAACCCTAAAAACTTGCATGAAACTGTAAAAGAATGACATGGAAAGAAAGAGGAGGGGAAAATCTCCTACCTAGTCTAGATGGCACGAGAAATGATCCACAAAATCTCTTGCAATCGACTGCTGAAGACCGAGGTAAAAAAAAGGGTCAAAGCACAAACTGAATGGTAAATATCAAATGGTGAAAATAACATGGTAAATTCTTGTTTTTATTTTTATTTCATTATCATTTAATGAGTAAACTTTAGTATTTACCTATTTTTACCAATGAAACAGGTATGTTTAATCCATTTAGTGTTGCTTTGAATAGATTTACAGTTGACTTATAGAATTTGATGTGCATAATCATGAATTTTATTTTGACCACAGAGCATACTTTTATCTCTTTTTCGAGCTCCATTAAACATCGAAAAAAGGAACCCCCTTGGAGTCCTCTTTAAGATCTTTTCAGACTCTTGAAATATGAAAAGATTGTCGAGTGCTTGTCCTTTTCATATCGTTAATGGATTGGAAATGACATCTAGTTAGTATAAGTTTAACCCTTTTCCAGATTGAGATAGATTATTTACGAAAAAGGAACACGTTGATCGAACATGGTCAACAGGTTCTATCTTGTATTGTTTTACACTTTTTCAAACTTGAGAGACAAATATACGAAAAAGAACTTGTGTAGTTTTCTTTTTGTCCCTTTTCAAACTCTCTAAACATGAAAAGGACCGAGTTATCATTGTCGTTAAACTTGTTAAAACATCAAATAGCGACAAACTTTTCCATAATGACAAGACCAAGTTTCACCTTCACTGGACTCGTTAAAACATCACATAGCGATGGTTTCACCTGAAGGGTGGAATTATACAACAAGCATATGTTATTCTCCTTAAGATTGATAAAAATAAAGATTTATTGGTCAGCAATGACTGGGGAAAATGGGAAAAGGGGTAAACCACTTTATGGCAGCACGTCGCTCTTGAACATGACACTTTCACTTCATCACTGTGGCTATTTGGGTTGGGTTATCTGCTTGATGGTCATCATAACTTGGTCTATCATACCATCCATTACTTTGGTTTTGGGTTAATGCTGCCAATCCATTCAGTGTCGCCGACATGTTCGAGTGAAGTCACTCAGTTAAATTCATCCTTTGCAATACTCATAAACCTTCATTTTCATGACCGCCATTCCTAAACCTTGTGTCATCAGTCACATTCCGTTTCCAAAGATCACTACACTCGTTTTGTGTCGTTGGTGTGGGATACATCAAGGCCCTCCTATGATGAGTCGCTTCTTGTCGACATCAACACATTATCCAAGAAGTTGACTTAGAAACACCCTTTCAGTACCTTGGGGCTTGCATACATCAATGGAAAGTTTGTCGCTTCTGGTGATAGGTTGACATCACTAGCATTTTACTGAAAGACTTTGTATGGTGTTCGACATCAAAACATCTATTCACACCATGTAGAATGTACTATAGTACCTTGAGGATCATTATCATTATCGGTGATTTCTCTCGCGTCTGTTAACGGCTTACATCATTGGCTGGTAATCAGATGGTGTCTTCCCATGTTCGACTTCAGATCACATATTCACATGGTTAGACTTGTACTCAAGCGAACGATTGAACGAGATAGAAGACCCCAAATCTAGTTTCATCCATCTGAGCTGCGATTTTAGGAAAGTACCAAATCATTTGTAGCTTTACACTGATGGTCATCCTATCATGGGTCTATATCTGTAGACGACTATCTATGTACATGTAATCAAATTTTATATGTTGAGCATGGGTATGCCTTCCCTCAATAATTCATGAAAAAATAAAAATATCATGATATTATGTATTGTAATTGATGCAGGTCACAATCCACTTCGGAACCTCCTCATTACATCGTAAAGCATATCACTCGACATTAAAATTTTTAACTTCATGCTTTAGGGGGAAACTGTTATAGGTCTATTTGGGCACATCGTTCCCATCATTTAGATCAATACTTTTAGGGCTAATTAAACCCTAATTCAGTTGCTACATGCCCTAGACAAGTCATCACTTTTAATTCCTCCTTCCCTGAGAGTTTCTTGGCCTAAATCCCTCTAGGAATGCTTCCTTGAGGAACCAGCGTAGCCTTGGTTAGGGGTAAGTGTGCTTCAGTGCAAGTAGGCCCATGTCAGGGTGCATTTCAGAGCACCTAGGCCCACTTTGACCTACGCTAGACGAGATTGAGCGAAATCCACATAGGGTTCTAGGAATATTCTTATCTCCTGGAGCTTTCTGGAAGATTCCCACACTTATCATCTCCTATGAGCTCGAAATTGGATAGGTAATGAGTTAAGTAACCTCCTATCCTCTTATCCCTTCCTCCATGGAAATTAACTCTAAGTTTGGAAGGCCATTCAATACCCTCATTTATGACCAAACCTCCTCCATTTTCCTATAAATTGAGCACTCATCTAAGTGATCAGGGGCTGGACTTTGAGAATTTGTAAGGAGATACTGTTGGTGTGAGGTTTGAGATTGTAAGAAAGTATTGTTATGCTACCAAAGTGTTGTGATTTTGATGTGATGTTGGTTGGAACCCAAGCTGGAAGAGTGACAATGGATCGGACTTCATGGTTGTAATTCTTCCTTCTACTTAATAAAGTTTTTTACACTTTTTCCCATATTCTTGTCTTTATGTATGATGATTATATGTGTAAATGCTTTCGATTCCATTTGCTTATAGTAGATAGATCTCTTGCTTTGATTTGGTTTTGTCCTCTGTTGATGATTGCAGGTACTTGTCAGGCGGATTAAGTTCGAGAAGGAGCGACGGGAGCCAAACAAAGGAGACAAAGGGAAAGTGAAAGATAACAAGTAGGTCCCTTGTCTTATTTGTCTTCTATATAAAAAGGTTAAGCACTTTAAATCTATTGTTCTAGGTGTAGCTACCCACCTAGGGAAATTGTGTTTATCCGTAGATGCAAAATTCCACATAACAATGGCCCATATCAGAGCGGGCAAAGCCTGCAGTGGGGTCCAAAAAGGTGCTCCTTCTGCAAATGTATCCAAACTTTGTCGCCCACCTAGAACTTGTGCGACACTCAAGGTTTATCGTGGTGCTTCTTGTACTTAGCATTGGATTTGTCCAATATATCATGGACCTGCTAGTAGATGTGTTGAATGCGCTCAATGAGGTTGTTAGCCCTTTGAGCTTTGAACTGAACATGACCCGAATCTACCTAAGTGGATACAAATGGTATGGCCACATCAATGGGGCATAATGGTTGAAATCCCAGCCCTACCTGGAAGCGGTTGTGGCTTGTTGAGCTGTGTAGAGCTCTATTGTAGCTGTGTTGGACATAGGGCAGAATTTCATCCCATGTGCGTGGATTCTTCGAGTTGTACATGCGCGGAATGTGTACGATCATCCTATTGACAACCTCTGTTTGGCCATTAGTTTGGGGATGGAAAGCCATGGACTTAGTAAGTTTTGTATCCAACATCAACCAGAGACCTAACTAAAATGCACTCAGGAAGATGCTATCCCGATCTAAGACAATGGACTGTGGGATCAAAAAGTGTACCCATACTCACTCAAAGAAGAGCTTAGCAGTGGCCTCTATTGTGATACTCTTCTTGCAAGCTACCATGATGTCCATCTTAGAGAATCTATCATCGTGTCATGCTTAGTAGATGGAAGGGCCGACATGTAATCCATGGAGACAGATTCCCAAGGCCGGATAGGAGTAGGTAGAGGAGTATACAAGCCTTGCTTCTTGATGGTTGGTTTGGAAATGGCACAGGTGGTGCAAGATCTGATGTACTTCACAACATCCTGATGAAGTTTCAACCAACAAAAATACTTCTATAATACCGCCACTATTTTCTCTACTCCAAAATTTCTAGCAACCAGACTGTAGTGTGCCTCCCAAATCATCTTCGCCTGCTTACTTGAAGGAACACAGATGTGTCCTAGGTGGTATAACAGTGTATCCTGAAGGTGAAAATTTGGAACTTTCTCCCCTTCCAGGAGTGTCTGGTATATGCTGCCGAAAGCTGGACCGCCCTTGTAAAGATGCATCCACCCCGATGTCTCATGCCCACAAGAGTCGAGCACAGTGATCAGCACCATGACTGATGGTCAACTGAGGCAATCAACAACATTATTGGTGTTGCCCTTCTTATACTTAATTCTCAAATGGAGCTGTTACAAATAGGTGGACCAATTTTTATGGTGATCGTTTTGCACCTTCCCTTGTGTCTATATGAACTATAGAGGTCGGCGGTCTGTGTGGATGACTGTTTCCTTCCCCATAATTTAATGCTTCCATCGATGGTAGGCCTGCACAATGGAATACATTTCTTTGTCGTAAGTGGGGTACTTTTGGACAGTGTCTGAAAGTGTCTCACTTTGGTAAACCACTAGATGCCCATGTTGAGTAATAATTGCACCAATAGCATAGTCAGAGGCATCTGTCTCAATCTCACTCAAATGGTTGTTACAGGTCTGGTAATGTGAGAATTGGAGCATAACGAGGCGATTCTTCAACTCAGAGAATGCTTGTTGTTGCATTTCCGACCAAAAAAACTTTGCTTTCGCTATGCCCTTCGTGACTTGACTTAAATTCCAAGTGCTATGAGAGAACCCCAGCACGAACCTATGGTAGAAATTGGCAAGACCGAAAAATATGGGGAGCTTTGTTAGAGTGGTTAGGGCTGGCCAATCCTGAATGACTTGTATCTTGGATGGGTCCACATGTACACCCTACTCATCAATGATGTACCCTAGATATTGAACTTAGGTTAGGTCAAAGGTGAATTTCTCCAAGTTAGCACACATCTTGTGTTGGCGTAGGGTTTGAAGGACATGTCGAATATGGTGGAGGTGCTCTTCCCAACTCTGGCTGAAGATCAAGATGTCATCTAAATACACCACCATGAATGCATTGTTGAAGAGTCACAAGATGTCCTCCATCAATCTCATGAAGGTTGCAGGGGCATTTGTCAATCCGAACAACATTACCAACCATTCAAAAAGGCCCTCCTTGGATTTGAAGGAAGTCTTCCACACATCGGAGGGTTCGATAGGAACCTGGTGATAACCTAACTTTGAGTCAATCTTGCTGAAATATTTGGCCCCCTTAAGCTGGTCCAGAAGGTCATCAATCTGCAAGATTGGGTACCTATTCCGGACAGTGATCTTGTTCAATGCCCGATAGTCAATACAAAGCCTCCAGGTCCCATCCTTCTTCTGTACCAATACAATCAAGCTCCCACAAGGTGATGAGCTTGGCCTAATGTGCCCTTTCTACAATAGTTCATGAATCTGCCTCTTCATCTCATCGTTCTCTAGAATAGAGCATTGATAGATTGGTCCATTGGGCAGTGGCATGCCTGGGGTCAGATCGATGGAGTCTTTGACCTGACAGTGCAAAGGTACCCTTGTGGGTGAGGCAAAAATATCCCTTTACTCCTCCACAACCTTGCCCATATGTTGTTGTTGTGCAGAGGAGCCCTGCTTGGAATCCATGACCACAACCTTATTCTTTCCCTGGGGGTGAATCATAAGGAAAACAAATTTCCTGGTCTAGGAAATGATCTTACTGCATTTCTTTGTAGTGATCAAAGAGATGGCGGTAGTCAGGGCTACCTTCGGTATCCTGTAAAACTTTTTAGCCAAAGTAATAATCACATAGCAAGGTCTAGACTCGGATGTCACCTCCACAAGTATGGTTTTCCTAACAATACATCACCAACTTCAAGAGGAGCAAGTTCACACAGTACCTAAGCCATTAAGGGCTTGATGTTGTAGGGACGGCAGTACTACTGGCTGACAAGAAGATCTCATCCTTGGTGAAGCCACCCGATGGTGTACGTCTGTGGATGTGATATAGTCTTTAGGCCCATCCGCTTCATGATCTCTGCTGAAATGAGGTTCTTTTGGCTCCCAATATCGACAATGAACTGAAACGTAGAACCCTTCACCCACATCTATGAGTGGAAGAGGCATTCCCCCTCCTCTAGATCTTCAGGTTCAATCCTCTGGATCTTGGTGGTGGCCATGGTGGCACTGGGCTCTGCATCAATGATCTACTTCCCTTTGTTAGTTCCCTTATCGGGTTCTGATTCAAAGGCGGAACTTGCAACTGATTTGGAAGCCTTCAACTCGACCACCAGTGATTGCTTGGCCCGATACTCACTTGTATTGTGAGTGGAACTCTTATGGAACTCACACCATTTTCTCATGTCCTTCTTCATCTTCGGGGTGTTTTTCTTTGCTTGCAGCTTCGGTGGGCTGTCCTGGGTAGCGCCGCCTTGGCTTGGTCCTTTGTTCTGTGGTTTGGGGGTGCCTTTTCCTTGCTTTGGATTCGCAAATCTAAAGTCTTTCTTCTTCTGTTTAAACTTATACTCAATCTTGGCAGCGTACCGATACATCGTGTCGAGCGAGGAAATGTCCAAGAACTCCATCTCATTCTAGATGTACTTGTGTAGGCAGCCACGATACTTGAGCACTAAATTCCTTTCAGTATCCTTGATACCCAGCTTCGTGCGAAGGGTATGGAAAGTATTTGTGAACCCTGGCACATCTTGGTCCCTTCCCTACCATAGTGTGGTCCATTTTATGTATTTGTCTTCATAGCTCCCGATAGGGTAATATTTTTCCTTGATGGCATCTCGGAAAGAATTCCAAGTGGGTGTGTCTGAAAATAGCGAGGGTTCACTCTCGTCCTTTTGTTCATAGTAGGTTTCCCACAAATCCTTAATGTGTGGGGCGACTTTAGGAAGTGCAAAAGTAACCTTTTCTTGATTGGAAAAGTCATGAACTGAAAATATCCTTCTAATAGATTTAACCATTTATCTACGACAGCTGCATCTATCAAGCTTTCGAATATGGGAATATTGAAATTAACTTGTACCTTAAAAGGAGTGGCGCCTCTAGAGTGGTTGCTAGATTAAGATGCATCCCCTGTGGGTAGCAATCGAGGGCTTCCTCTGTCGCTCGAGGGCTTCCTCGAGCAACATTTTCAAAGGATCTCCTACCCCCTCGTCTTTATTTTCTTCTACCATGGGAGGTCGTCGGGTTTTGTGAGGCTGATCTTGCAATGGTTCAACTAGATCAAGCCCTAACTCCTTATACCCTGACCTCATTGGGGACATGCAAAGAAAAATAGAGAAAGAGCATACCACTCTAATACCACTGATCCAAACTTAAATAGGAACACAAAAATTTACATATATAATCATAAACACAAAGATGCAGCAGAAAAACACTTCATTTCATTAATAGAAAAATATTGAACTATGCTTACAAATAGAATGGAAATAAGATAGCTCGGGTGATGGTATCTTATCTCTGAGAAGAGATGTGGAAGCTACATGCCACTGAACTGTGTTACAATGAGGTTCAAGGGCCTATTTATTATTAGAAAACATGGGAAAACCTTAAACAACCAAAACCCTAACCTCGAGAATGTAACACCAAGAGTTTGTGGGCCCCGTTGGGGTTATTTGCGCAGCCAACTTCCCGGGGTCATAACTTGGTCATATTATCTCCGCTTGGCGCATATGATACCTTATTGGAAAGGTCTCTATGAGTACTATAGGTTTCACTGCAAGCCCCTACCTATGGCTAGGGGACTTTCGTGGACCCAAAAAAAAACGTTGTTTAGGGGGTCAAAACTGCTCCAGAAGTTCACGACCCGAAAAATTGCTAAAAATAGTAAATGTTGAAATGAACAAGGAAACATATGAAACTGACTGGGGGGTCCAGGTGGAATAAGCGGGTGACCACCAATATCCACCTGGATCATCAACACTTCTAATATCAAAAGTATGGAAATAAAGCTAGATATGGCTCCATCCTTTAATAGAGTTAACTGTGACTTTCTACTTAGAGCCTTGGAAAAATTTGGTTTCAACCCTCTATTTGTTGAATGGATAAACGCATATTTAATCTCACCATGGATAGCTCCTCTGGTCAATGGAGGACCTTCCTAGTTCTTTCAAGTTTCAAGGGGATTGTAGCAAGGTTTCCTCTCTACATCTTGATGGAAGATTCATTAAGTAGAATATTGGAAATTGATCATTTAAATGGAGCTTTTATAGGTATACAAATTGTCAGAGTAAAAACATCAAGCCATGCATAATTTGCATACAACATAATTCTACTCGATGAAGCATCATCAATCAGAGCCAGGATAATTAAATGTGTTATTCAAGATCTCACTCATACATCAAGAGAATAAATCAATACTGATAAAAGCAAGATTTATGGGTGGAACATCCGAGATAGAAAAATGAAGGAAAATACATATATTCTTGGTTTTAAATGGGAGAAAGTTTGGTTTTCTTTCAATTACTTGGGTCTACCCATTTCCCACAGAGAGAAAAAAACCCAGAGATTGGGTAAGCATCATTTCCAAAATCAAGTAGAAAATTAATTCTTGGGGCGCAAAATGGCTCAATATAGTAGGAAGACTAACTCTAGTAAAATCCAAATCTATCACAAATATAGCAAGCTTCAACTCTTATGGAATCAAAGAGTATTATTGGTAGCATCAACAAAATCATCAGAAAATGTATATGGCAAGGAGGCAAAACCATAAAGGAAAAAATATCATCTGGTGAATTAGGAAATAATCAAGTTGGACATAGAAGAAAGTCGTCTTAATATCAGGGACTTGATACTTTTGAACCATGCATTAGTACAAAAATTGGTGTGGAGACTACTAACAAAGGACAACTCTTGGTGGGAACAATCTTTGAGAAGGAAATACTTGCAAAATACAGATGTGGAAAGGCAAGAGCTTCTAAATTGGAAGGATTATGGATCCTGCATTTTGAGATTATGCCAAAAAAAACATAAATTTACTAATGAATCATTTAAGCTAGACACCTCGCAATGAAAAAAAAACAACAACAACAACAACTTATGGGAGGACATTAAAAGTGTCAAAATACTTAGAAACCATACGTTCCTTCAAATATTTGGAAAGGTGGATTAAAGGTCATAATTTTATGTATCTATGAGATATATCTGAGTGGGAAGAACACAATGGCATATTGCAAAATCGGACCAAACTCACAATTCTAGAAGAGTTAAAGATTGCTTACTATTCCTTCCTAGGTGCACTGAAAGGCCATGCCACTATAGGAAAGTAGATAGAAGAAAAAAGAGGATGGACCAAAGATCAAAAATATTTCTCTATCAAAAGTTCTTATGATCTATCAAAGATAAAATATGGAAATGCTCACGCATGGGGCAATCTAGAACACAATATGGCACATAGATGGAATACCCAAGGTTAATGTTTTGTGTTGCTTATTGGAATAAGGAAAATTCCTAACTTCTAAAACCTAAGAAATAGAAATATAAAAGGCCCCTCGAGATGTGCATTATGCCAAGACTCAAAATAGAATATTTCTCATTTATTCATGGAACGTAACTACACCCAAAAAAAAAAAAAAAAAACTTGATAGTTAGCTCTAGAAGAGCTCCAAGTCTTCACTAACATTCCCAAAGATTGGACCTCCATGTTCCAAACCTATTATCTATATTATCATTTAAACCTAACAAGGAAAGAGACTATAAAAAGAGCAGATAGTTCCCTTTCAAAATGCATATGCTGGAGAATATGGTTGGAAAGAAATACATCCACTTTTTAGCAACAAGTTGCTTCGAACTACTCTCTTTGTTGCAAAATAAAAAGTTGTCTTGTTTGAAGCCCTGTCTTTTGTCAAATTACTTGAAAAATATGAGGAGAACCTCAACACAAGGGACTTTTTATGGCTACAAGGGCTAAAAAATAGGAGCAATGTCAACCCAAGAATGTATAGACCAAAGATCCATCTTACCTCGGAACTAAGATTAATTCAATAGCATTTGGAGAAATGGAAAGAGATAAAGGAAGATTTATTATTTATTTTGATGTGGTTTCCAAAGAAAAGCCTAGTCCTTCACGAGTAGGAGGCCTGATTAAAAACCCGGTTGGAAACACCTTATTAACCTTCACCTGGGGTCTAGGAAAAAACACCAATAATGGTGTAGAGGCCTTATCTCTATGGAAGGGATTGCAACTACTCTACAGGAATGGCATCAAGGAATCCATTGTCATGGGGGACTCAAAAATGGGAAATTCAACAATTTAAAAATGACTCTGTGGATGAAGATTCAAGTTTAATATGGAAGAGATTAGGGGAAACAAAAAAATGTTCATGAGATTATATGGATATCATGTCTTGAGGGATAGAAATCAAACAGTTGACAAAAATGCTAATGAAGGTTCTTTTTAAATCGGGGAACCATCCAAATTAAGGATCAAATAAACAGTGATTCCTCCATATTGGTACACAAAGTCATCTTTATCAGACTTCCCTGGAGTGTGAACCCCTTAGAACAAACAATAAACAATCTCAGTTTTCAGTTTGCAAAGTTATTCATGGCCATAATCCAAGTGTCTTTGCGGCAAAAGCCTCCCAAATCCCTTTCAAAGAACTCCCAATCCAATATAGTGAGCACCAATATTTTTACACACACATAACTTGCAACTTCAAACTCATAAAGGAAAATATGGTAAAAAGGTATTGCTCAACATTTAAAGACAACACTCTCTACTCAGTGACAAGATGGTCTTCAAAGAAAAAGGAAAAGAGAAACAATCGGATAGAAATGTATCAAGAACTTATAGTCTTGATTTGTGAGGGTGCAAACGTTCCTCCAATAAGGATTGTGGAAGTTGCATTCAGGGATGAATATAGAAAGGTTGTAAATCACTAGAAGTTGAGTAAAGTGTTAAATACTAAGGATAATAGGTATAGTGAATGAGGCATGTTTACAATGATTGCAAATGAAGAGATGTTATCATGTGGAATTATCAGGTTGCTTGTCACAAAGGTAGAAGTTACAATACTACTGTTTGTTTCCTTGATAGAAACATCGGTGAGTCAACTTTTGGGAAGACTCAATTAGTAACTCTTCCACGCCAACTCATAACAAAAAATGGGACATATAATTAGTAGGAATAGGTTTTTAGGTATGTTGTTTCTCTTTTATGGTGATGTTTCTTTTTTTACCCTATTGGCCAAGGGATCCCATCTCCTCCAAAGAGATCTGCGAGATATAGATCCATCTCCATCAAACTACTCCACAACTTACACCCCTCATCTCAAATAATAAACAATCCCAACTTGCAATATGTTAATCTTTACATGGTTAGAATCCAAGTATCTATGTGGAAAAATATTTTCAGATCCCTTTCAAAGCATTCCTAGCTTAATCTAGTGAGTAATGGTATTTTTGCATATACTTACTCTTCAATTTGAAATCCATAAAGGAAAATTCAAAGCACCATAGTCAAAGAGAATGACTCAGTAATTAAATACAAAATTTTACATCCTCATCAAAATGGTCTTCAAAGAAGAAGATAGAGAGGAATAAACATGTAAAGACACAATTAATGATTTCTTTACAAAGTCCACATAGAAGAGATTCGGTTGCCTATGGATATAAGGAAGTCACTTTCGAGATCTACTTTGTTTTTATATGATCTATTGCTTAGATATCTTTCTAAGCGGATAATTTTGTGCCATCTTCACTTGCAGGCCTTCAAGATTGCATAGAAATTTAGGTAGAATATATTGTAGTTTCTTTGCCCCAATTTTGAAACTCCCTTGTAAGAGGCAAAGATCAATTTCTATAGTAAGCAGTGTAACTTCTATTCCTTTGGCTTCTTGCCAGATTTTCATCTAATACAAAAATACCCAATTCTGTTGAAAAAAAAAATCTCTTAACACAAATTTTCCCAGCATAAAAGTGCATATCCATCCACTTTTAGTCAAGATAAATAAGCATTCTATGTATCAATAAACCCATGGAAACTAAAATAGAATTCTAATTGCCTCAACTAATTACTTAGTCGATCAGGTTCATTTAACCATCATAAGGCTTTATCTCCACTTTAGCTTCAACTATAAAAGGGATTGTAGATCTTTAAGAGACCTTTCTCCTATGGAAAAGGTTTATAAAAGCCCGTCTTGGGAATCTTTGGTTTCTCCTTTTCTTTATTAGGGGTTTCCTCTCCTCCCACTTTAAGATTAATGACTATAAATCAAACCAAATCCTATTATAGTTCTACAACACCTTCCATATGTGTCTCCAAATTTTTGAATCTACAGTTACCTTTTTTAATCTCTTATCGTTTTACCATTGTAGTTTCACTTAGAACATCAAATAATTACAGGAAATAGTGTATATGCGCCTTATAAATATCCCAATCTAGTTTTTGTCATACACTCATTAGGGCAATAATAACTTTATTATGATCCCAAACTAATCCATTTCCATTAGGTAAATCAAATACCCAATGTACCTACAACACAAATTCTTTTAAACAAAATGATTGTATAATAGATATTATGGCTTAGATTTCTTCTTTTATTAAGCATTTAACAACATAAGAAATTGACATTCAATCTCATAAACATTCATCATACTGTACATGTATGTGTTTAAGGGAAAAATTTTATGGGAAATAAATTCCATTTATTATCAATTTTACAAAATGTTAATTAGTGAGTAATTATAATTATAATCTTACCTTACTTTTGGGATTCCACATCCATAGGTCTTTGTTTCACAATGTCCAATACCCCTAGTAGGAAATTCAAAGTCTATCCATTTTTATAAGGAACTTCGTTCTACTCTAAAAATAAAACAACTCTCTAAGTTGATGGTGATCATCAAATCAATTAGATCATTTCAATTTCTTTTGTTTCCCTTCAATTATCAAACGGTTTGACTTCCCTTTAGTAATTGATGGCAACTATCTAGTCAAATCATCTCAGTGGACAAATTCGATATAGAAATTCACTCCTTGCTCATATTTGTCTAACTAGCATAGCATTATTGAGTCAATTGCGTGTAGCTAGAGTGGTTGTGAGGAAAATTCATTACCCTCCTACTTGAGTTCAACTCCCAATTTTTGGCATGTTTTCTCTTAATTAGCCAATTGTTGATGAGCTATATATGATCTATTCATGACTTTTTGACCTAGCCTTATGCCCTAGAGAATCTAGAGTTTTCCCTAGGTAGCATTATAAAAATAAGGGGAAGTGCTTGAGAGGTTTCTCCCGAGATATATTACTTGGTTTAAAAAAAAAAAAAAAAATTGACAAGGCTCCTACCAATCCACATCTTTCATCAAATATAGTTAACCACTCATTTTAGTTATCAACAAATTCGCTTTAATCGACTTAATTTAGTCAACTTCATCATCAATTTTCTTTATCAATAAGTTGAGTTAGTTCAATCAACTTTCTCAGTGAAATCCTACCTTCATTCTCTATTGTTCTCTTAATAGATCTAATCTCAAAGTTGAGAATAAGATATCCTTACCTAATTAAACTCAAAAAATTTAAAACTCACAAATCTATATTAACAGTGTAAGTTTTAAAAACCATGAAATCTATACTAACCATATTTTTTTTGTCAAGTTGTCTATGATCCTCGAGGCTAGCCCTATGGCTTGAGGAGTCATGGCCCAGGGGCATCTATTATGTCAAAGTCACCTGGGGATCGCACCTGGCCTGGGCTGCACCAGCCCTAAGCTGACTGAATTTTTTACCATGTCTCCTCCCCCTAGCATAGTGCACAACCACCCCTATAAAATTTCATATTGGATCACCTTGCTAACAAGGTTCATCGTCAACCAATTATGCTAGTAAGACGTGACTAATCTATACTAACAATATTACTTATTTTTCTATCCTCAATTATTTATTTACTAATTATCTTACTCATTACTTATTTCATTTCATTTATATTTATTTTTTTTAACCTCGTGGTCTTTTCCTTTTTCCAATTCACCTCCAACTAAAAGACACCAAGACATACTTTTTAGCTTTATTTTTAATTATTTATATCACGTTTAATCTTTAATTTGCACCGCATATCTTATTCATAATCTCTTTACTTTTAAAGTCCCACCTATTTCCTTTACGTGAGTATTCCTAGACTGGTCTTTAATTATATATCGTTATTATATTTTCCATCCAATTAATTAGTGTGTACAGTTAATTATCTTAATTTAATTTAATAATTTAAATTTAATGGTTTTCATTTTCGTGGTTGTGCTTTTGTACTGCCAGAGTGCTTTCTACTTTTTAATGGTATTTTAATAAAAAAGCATTCAGTTGATGACAACATTGCAATTTCTTTTATGTTCTTTTATGCGTGAATTGATGGTTTTGAGAAGGATTGAGTATTATAAAAGCATTCATAAGATTTGAATCAATAATTAGAAAATCTAATATGGTCCAATGTGGACCAGCTACTTTATTATTTAGATTCACGATAACGTAATTTAAATTCAACTGTTTTGTGCTTTAACAGTACGTGTGAAAATAAATACCAATGTGATACATGTAACGAATTTTGTATCTTATGTATTTTTTTACCTTCTCGGTAATGTGTTTTATTGGTGTGAAGCATCTTTAATAGTTTATTGTTATTTATTTGTATATCAAAATAACAAGTTTTATGTTTTTTTTTTTTATTTGGAAATAAAACTATTGATGAAATTTAAGTTAGTTATTGATGTTATGAAATTTTTTAAAGTTATATATTATTTTTTTATTTTTAATATTTAAAAAATTAAAATTCAAAAAAATTTGTTACATAATTTTTTTGTTTGTTAAGTTGTTTGTGTTTTTTTAGAGATGACTAAGGTTTGAGAAACTACAAGTTAGAGGTATTTTAGTTGTTAAAATCATTGGAGATCGCACCAGATCTGGGTCACACAAGCACTTGACATGAATGGATTTTTTTTCCATGGAATGTCAAATCGGTGACCTTCACATCATAGAGTGACTTAACAATACACCTCATCACTGTCTATTCTATGCCATGTGGGCCATTTGTTATATAAAATTTAAAAAATACATGTTTAATTATTATTTTTAATAAAAATATCATATTGTTTATTAATTTAGTGTTTTATTTTTATCATCAATAAATATTTAAAAATAAAAATAAATATTACATTAATTTGCATTAGCATCTAGGTATGTAACATGTATTTGATAATAGATTTAACTTTAGTCAAAAGGTTCTTTGTCCTTGTGATTTGCATTGACCAAAAAACATCTTCCTCTCTAGTCGATGTTCTTGGCTTAGGGTTTCTAACTATTAAGAAGTGAATTTTCACTAACAATTCAACATATCTAGGGAAAATACCCATCTAAGACTATCTCCGTTCTTGGAGTATTCCACCAACCTTCATGGCTATGAGTATGAAATGCCAAAGTTATGTTTCTCGTTCTTCAACATTTCATGCTTTATGAGTGAAAGATATTCCCTAGTTTTGCCAAGGGTAATAGATGCTTGACTCTACCATCTTCGAAGGCCTTTCTTATGACACTTTTGCAAAGTTCTAAGGGTTCTCATTGTTGGCAATGTGAACTAAAGGTTCATGTTAGCTCTACACAATAACAAAAGCTCTTTGAGGGTGTTTCCTAGCCCTTTAAGGCATGTTTTAACCCGAATTCAAGGCAAGAGAAAGAAATTTAGGTTTGTATTACCATGCATTTCTATGTTCCTACAAAATAATTGATATGTTATATAGGTTCAAGTTGGGGATTCTTCCCTCTCAGGGACTTGAGAGTTAATGATGATTGGTTCTCTACTCATGGTTGGGTTAAAGAACACCACAATTGCTTAAAGAGTTAAAGTTGCCATCCTCTTTAGATTAGTTTTTTCTAAATAAGTTTAAGAGAGTAAAGAGTTCTAAAGTGTAATCACATTGTTAACATACCTCTGGGTGTTTTTTTTTTTTTGGTCAACAGTTCAAGCAAACAATGATTGTTTTGAACGTGGGTTCTCCTCCACCTATGTGATTTACATTAATACAAAAATCTACTTCCCTTATAGTCAATGTTCTTAGCTTAGGGTTTTAAGATGTTTTGAATTGCACTTCCATTGGTGATTCTAAAAATCTTATGGTGGAACCCTTCCAGAACTCTCCTTATTATTGAGGGATCCCACTTTAGTTTAAAATTAGGTAGGTCTTCACAACCAGGAGGATGAGAAATGCCAAGATGATGCCTTTCACTTTTCAATATGTGCACTTCATGAGCAAGGCTCGCTCTTCCCTAGTTCTGTCAAGGGTAATAGAGTCTTGACTATACTATCTTCAAAGTGCTTCCTTAGGATAATTTTGCAAAGTTCTAAAGGTTGTCACTATTTTAAAGGTGAACTAAAGGTTCAGGTAAGCTCTACCTAACAACAACAAAAAAATGAAGGGTGATGCTCGATCCTTCTGGGTAACACTAAACTTGAGTTCAATGTAGGATAAATAAATTAAGGTTTATTTAACCATACATTTATGTGTATTGACTAAAGAATAAATGCATTATTCAAGTTTAGGTTGAGGCTTCTTCCTTCTTGAGAGCTTGGTTACTATAATGCTTGGGACTAAACTGATGATTTGGGGTTTAAATATTAACATGTGATCATAGAGTTAAAATTATCTCTTCATATTAGTTGGTTTTTTTTTAAACCAACTTTAAGGGAGTAAAGCATTCAAGAAATCAATATGAAAATAGTATTTTCAATGCTTTTAATCTTCAAGTTCAAAATTATTTAGTTAAAATAGTGTGTAAACTTTTATATAAAAAAGGACAATATAATATAAAGTTATGGTCCTAACCCACTCGAAGATTTTTATTTATTTTTAGTATTAATGTATTAGAGAACTATTGCATTGGCCTCATGTGTGACACATACATATTATTGCTAACTGCTACTTAATATAACTATGGCATGGTTAATAATTCACATATTATGTATTGTTATGTAGTTTGTTTCCCATAAAAATATCGTAATTTCTATTCAAAAAAAAAAATTTAATTAATTAATTAAAAAAAGAAGAAGAAGAAGAAGACACATTCTTTAGAGACATACAACATATTACATAGATATGTTCTTGAAGCATTCAAAGGTAGTCAATCAAATGGATCATTATAAGAACAAAAAAAAATTACAATAAATCAAGGTTTGAAAAATCCTCAACCTTGATTTGCTTCCCTTTCCTTTTTCTTTAATTTCTATCCATCTCCCTAGTAATGGAGCTACCACTAATACTTATAACTCAATATCCATAAACCCATTATTCACCAAAGGAGCCTACTCCTTATCCAAGTCAAAACTCTCAAATTCATGTGCTCTCTTTATTCTTCTTGATGAAGCATCCATTTACCACCATCCTTGAGGTAAAGGCATCCAAAGGTTATACATACTTTATTGTTAGTTTTATATCACCTTTTTATTTTATTTTATTTTTTATTAACTTTCTCACCCTCATAAATAGATAACTTTTCCCTACTCTCCTCTTCTTCATCCTCTAGAGGAGAAGGTCCATATGGCTACCAACTTTTAGATTTGAAGAATAACCCCCTTTTCTTTTTTTGTCAACTTATAACTTGTGGAAAAGTTTATTGAAGGTGCCTAGTTTGATGACAATCCCAAAACATAAAAGTTGTATTTTCATAATCCAAACTCTAAGGCAATTAAAGTTTCATTGTTTCAACAACATTTTGTATTGAATACATTTACTAAGGTTGATCTCCACATAAATGCAAGCATATGTAAACAATCCCTGTGGGGTTCTCTCACTATCATACTTTAAAAATATACCCAAAGTATTTCCAATATCTTGTAGTACTAAACCTTTCCAAAACGGAAGAGGCTTTATTGGGAGTTAGTCCTAACCTAGGCAAAGTTTTTTTTTTTGTTAGTATTAACATATTAAAGAACTATTACACTGGCATCAAGTGTGACACATACATATTATTGTTAATTGTTACTTAATATAGTTGTGACATAGTTAAGAATTCATATATTATGCATTTTGTTTCCCATAGAAATATCTTAATTTATATTCATAAAAACAAAAAAACAAAAAACACATTCTTTAGAGACATACAACACATTACATAGATATGCTCTTAAAGAATTCAAATTCTTCCCTTTCTTTTTTCTTTAATTTCTATACATCTCCCTGATGATGGATATAACACTAATAAGTCAATAACCATAAATTTGTTATTCACCAGAGGATCCTACTCCTTATCCAAGTCAAAACTCTCAAATTCATGTGCTCTCTTTATTCCTCTTGATGAAGCATCCATAGTTACCACAGCCCATGAGGGTAAGACATCCAAAGATTATACATCCTTTATTGTTAGTTTTATACCATCATTCTTTATTTTGGTTTCTTTTTTATTAACTTTCTCACCCTCATAAATGGACAAATTTTCACTACTCTCCCCTTCTTCATCCTCCAGAGGAAAAGGGTCATATGGCTACCAACTTTTAGATATGAAAAATAAACCCCTTTTATTTTTATGTTGAATTCTTACTTGTGGACAAGTTTCCTAAAGGTGCCTTGTTTGATGATAATCTCAACATATAAAAGTTATATTTTCATAATCCAAATTCTAATGCATTTAAAGTTCCAATGTTTCAACAACGTTCTATCTTGAATACCTTTATTGGTGTTGATCTCCACAAATATACAAGCATATGTAAACTATCCTTGTTGGGTTGTCTCACTACCATGCTTTAAACATCTACCCAAAGTATTTCCAATATATTTTAACACTAAACCATTCCAAAAATGAAGAGACATTATTGGGAGTCCGACCAAAACTAGCATTTTGGCTACCATTACAGTTAGCATGCAATCATACTTCAAAAACCATGGAGTAATAAAGAACCCTACTCTTCCCAAGAACCAAGGTCCCTAAAATATATTCTTATAATCATCCTATACATACAACTATATTACAAAGAAGCATTTAGAGCACAAAAGGATCTCACGATTTATAGTCTACATAGAACATATCCACTAGTGCATATATCTTGATCATGTCCACAACCCATTAAAATTATAGATGATTGCTTTAGATTTAAGAGATATGAAGAGCTCATTTGTCTCCAAAGCTAACACCTTGTCTATTTTCTCCACAAAATATGGATTTGGTAGAGCAGTGATTTTCTTTTATGAAAGAGATGGCTTGGATCTAGTTGCATCCATGCAAGATACTAGATTGGAGGAACAAAGTAACCCAGAACCCATTATCCCCCAACATAATCACAAGACCAAAAAAATGATAGAATCCTTGTAAATTTTGTAATCAAATAGAGTGAGTAGATCTTCTAGTTGTTTATGTTGAGAAGTGTAGCAAGAAAGGCCCAATTTAGTTTAGCCTTGGTCAAATTGAGTGAATTCGAAATTTCCACATCAGCAGAAAATTTGGAGGCAAGTAACTGGGGTGACATGGCTCTTTCCACTCAGTTAGCTCAGTAAATTCGATTTAGAGGGCTTGGAGTTCAGTTATGCATGTGTGATTACTAATTTATAGCAATTCAATTCAGTTATTTCCAGTTGTACTCAATTAAACTAGTTCTAACAATTAATAGAACTCGTTGGAGGTCAGTTGTGCAATGGGACAACAATCTAACTCAGAGATCATCCAGTTAACTAATCAATCAACCAAAAATATCTCATACATGCAAGGAATTCGAATTGCTCGATTGTGGTGGAGATTCCAAGGCAGTGTAACATCAGTTGTAGACTAGTTTTGAGTGTACACATGTTCCATGCAATTAGTGATCAATCCTTGGGAATTGTGCAATCAATTTGGAGGAAATTCCTAAAAAAATAGGGGCCAAGTTCCTTAGGATTTTCACCAGGAAATAGGACTTCAGGTGGGGTCAGAAATTGACTAAGTTTTGGTCAGAGCTTTTCATTGAGCAGAGAGAACAGTGATTCACTTGCAGGTTGAGATCAGAGCAAGCAAGCAATTGTAATGAATTCTCTATTCATCTGATTAATGCAAGCAGGCTTAAGGGGTTTTTAGAAGCTGGTTTCCCCTGGATAAATCGGTGTACTTGTGTATGTGATTGATGCATGTTTGCGAATGTTTTTCTAAATTGTGAATTAACTTCCACGGATCAATAGAGTAGAATTGTGTCTCTTGATTTAGATTAAATTTCTTGAGCATTTGCAATTCTATCACCATATTTCTACATGATATCAGAGCAAGAGTCACATTAGAACAATAATTTCTAAGTTGTTCCTCAGGAGGTTTGAATTTGCAGCTTCAATGTAGCAGGATTTCTTTAGAATTGGAAGAATAACCTTCAAAGGACTGAGATTAGAGTATGCCTTGGAAGGCAACTTGAATTTCATTTCCTGGAAGTATCGCATGGAGGCAATGCTTGATGGTAATGGATTTCTAGAATATGTTAAGATAAACATTCCAAAACTAGGATCAACTGATGCCCAGAACCTAGCTCAATGGAAGAAAGATGTAGCCAGGCGAAAAGAGTAATCCTGGAGAGAGTGAGAGACCACATTGTCTCAAATATCTATGGCAAATCAGGTCCTGGCCTCAAAGAGCAGCAAGCATTCTCTGGGAAAGGCGCAATTGACGCAGGAGCGAGTAAAGGTAAAGAGATATTTAGTGTAGATAATGAGGAATATTGGCCTTCAAAACATGCTTAATATTCAATTAATATATGATGCAGGAGCATCTAGCTCACCATGACTAGGTGAAGTCTCTGCCAGGTCAAAGAGAAGTTGAATTTACTTTTATTTAGTCTTTTTGTTGGTTGACAGGAAAGTAGTAGGACTTTTATTATTTTATTTTATGTTAGTTAAGGTTAGTTGAACCATTATAGTTATATGTTGATCTGTTGTTGACAAACTGTGATTATCCTTTTATTTCAAAGGGAAAAAGACAAATGTATTTGAAGAGGAAATCTTGTCATAAGATAAACGAACAAACAAAAAAACAAACAAACAAACAAACAAACGAAAACAAACAAAAAACAAAAAACAAAACAAAAACAAAAACAAAAACAAAAACAAAAACAAAAACCAAACAAACAAACAAAAACAAAACAAAACAAAAAAAACAAAAACAAAAACAAAACAATACAAAACAAAAACAAAATAAAACCCAAAAAAAAACAAAAAAACAAAAACAAAAAAAACAAAAACAAAAACAAAACAAAAAAACAAAACAAAACAAAACAATTGTACAGTTTCATTAACTAGAACAGGGAACCTATAAATGTAACAGGACAAATCATGTAAGGGGTTCCGTTCACACACTCAAATAAAAGTAACAACAGAGAATTTGAAAGTTCTGTCCATCTGTATGTTTACTGTAATTTATGTTTTTCTGTTTAATGAATATTTCAAATACACAACTAACTATGTACAGATTCTGATAAACAAATACTTCATTGCGTTCCGAAGAAGAGACAACCAGTGAATACAACAAGACCAAGGAGCAGACATGAATATAAGGGTTTGTAATTCATTAAAGCAGACAGCAGAAGTGAACCAAAACTTCACACAGGCCAAACACCTGCAGGCCGAGCGACAGTTTCCACATTGCATCTCAAATGACAGCCGAGTAGCATTGCAAGCAAATTCATAGAGTTCGTGTAATACAGAAATTATACATTGAACTTCAAACACATTGAAAGCGTATGACAGCAGTTCTAGCCACGAAATCCCAAGAAGACAAACATCATACAACCTCTAGGTAATTCAAAATAGAACCAATCTGATTATATCTTCTTGGAAGAAATTTTTTACCAAATGTTGCAAAGTCCGGTATATTAAACTATTACAACAGAACTGTAAAATCGAAAATCGTTCACGCTCAAACCCTGGGCGAGGGTTTCAGTCATAACATTTATACACAGCGTAGACACACGGATTCTGAACAGTGAACCCAAGATGAGGGCTTAGAAAGGAGCAGCAGCCACAAATATGAAATTTCGGTCTAAATAAGGTGGAAACCAAAGTTCCAATAACCAGATCATTGCTCATAGCAAGCGTACGACAAACCCTTTCCATTTGAAGAACAGAGATTAAAATACCAAGACGACGGACTACCAGAAGTCAGAAGAGGTAGAGCCTACCAGGCAAAAACCGAGGCGTGTGATACCAAACCCTCCAACAGCAAACCCCAACACCTGCACAGCGAGAACACACAGGTGTTAGCGTCGTATTGCAGTAGCAGAGAAATTAAAGAGCTAGAAAGAAAATTAAGTCACTACGAGTGCCAGCAAATACCTGAGGGTTCGCAGCAAGGCCGAGACCGGTGTTCCAGTGACAGAGCCGACGGACTGAGGAGAACAAGGAGCAATCCAGGTCAGGAACCGCAGAAGGAGGTTCATGAGTTGAAAACAAAGAAGGATAGGTTACCTGTGCGCGCCGAAGGTGGAAGAGAGCCATCGAGCCGAGCCTGAAACAAAGTAGACGTTGTGTTGCCAAACCAGACGAGGAACATCAGTGCATGAGTTAACTTACAGCGGCCTGAGAGCCCACGGTAGAAAGAAACCAAACACAACAGAGGTCTTACCCTGGCCACTACAAGACGAGTCACAACCAGCTACGAACCAAGGAACCAGGACAAATACATTCACAACAGCGAGCAACCAGGAGCACAACCAAGACCTGCAGCTTAGCTGCCCATTGAACCTCGTGGAACATTGCAGAGGAAACCCTCGATGGGAGAACAGCAAAAGACCAAGAAAACCATCGAACAAGGGAACAACCAAAGAACTGAGTGGGAGATGCAAACACCAAGGTGAGTACCCTTTCATTAAACACATAATTGAATGCACATCAACCGAAATCCAAAAATATCTGTATTACATTTTATCCGCGTGTTGTCATTCTGTATGATTAAATCAACCAAACAGACATTGGAAATCATTCCCTTTATGACAAGTGTATAAAGAGTTGGGTTGGTCCCATCAATATGTGTATTGCAAATATATTTTCGTTGTTGGGACAATTTTTTAGGATATACAAAAGGTTTCAATATAGAATTCTAGTTCAAAGGGCTCGTAGAGGCAAAAAGACTATGCTCTAGTTATATAGAAGCAACAAAGATCACATAATCAAGTTTTGTTAAATCTAATGTAAATGGTTGTGCCCATGTAAATAATGGACTAGTTTAACTAATAGATGAAATTATTTTTTTTTGCTAGAATATGAAAATACAATTTTAAATAAGATTGTGATTTCTTGTTGTTTAAATTGCACTTTAAATGCATACACCCTAAAATAACAATTGAAACACTCAAACTTTACAAATTAAACAACTTAAACTTATAATTCTTAAAAATATTTACCAAACTTTAACTTTAACTTTAACTTATAAAAATATAAATCTTAATATACAAAAATTTTAAAACTACATTTATTAATTAAAAAACATCACAATAATTAATAATAATACAACTCCTAAGCTTATCCATACTTCTTAAGAATCTTAATAACTTTATAAACATTAAATAACTTTATCACTTTGTAAACATCAAATAAGTCTATCTAACCTATTGTGAGTTGCAATTCCAATTTCTATAAGAAGTTCCTCAAAACTGTGAAAAACTAAACTAGCATGTGTTTCCCTTCACATTTAGTACATATCACAATAATTAATAATCGTACAAATCCTAAAGAATCTTAATAACTTTATAAACATTAAATAACTCTATCACTTTGTAAACATCAAATAAGTCTATCTAACCTATTGTGAGTTGCAATTCCAATTTCTATACGAAAGTTCCTCAAAACGGTGAAAAACTAAACTATCATGTGTTTCCCTTCGCATTTATTACATATTATAAATATTTTTATGTGTTTGAAACATTTAAATAATAATATTATTTTCTATTTTTTTTAAGATACTTTATTGTATGATGGATTAAGAACGGATCGGAGCGATGAGTGTTAACACGGATTCGAACTCGGGTTGATGTTAGGGTTTCGAAAGCACAGGAAATTGCAGCGAGCGGGAGGACTGGGGACGAATTGGGGAAGCAGAGGACCCAGGAGACTCTGATCAGGTACTTTTGCAGATTTTCGGAAAGTTTATTAGCGAATTAGGGATTTGGGAGGATTGAAAGAATTCATGGGGGAAAGACAGGGGAGGGGAGAGATCCCCTCCTATAAGGCTGCTATGGCAGGAAGTTCAGGGAATGAAACAGGGCAAGGGGGAGTGCGACAAATTAGTAGGGAAACACCAGTGTTGGGGAACAAATGGCAAGCCAGGTTAGTAAATAGATGCCTTCCTAGGGCACAGAAAAAGCCACGGTATGTGATTCCAAACAACAAGTTGGAAAATTATCGATGCTATATGCGAGACCATGCATTAATTTGTAAGTTTATAGGATACTGGCCATCTGAAAGGGACCTTACGAGATGGATTCAACAACGATGGCGACCAAGAGGGCATATCGATCTCAAATTGGGGGCGAAGGGTTTTTTCACAGTTATCTTCGCCAATTTAGAGGATAAGGAAAGGGTTTTTGAGGAGGGGCCACACTTTATGAATAATGCGGGTTTGTTCACACGATATTGGGAAGATAGATACAATCCTGATGAGGAGAAAATTAAGGCAGCTCCGATTTGGGTCAGATTATTTGGGTTACCGGATGAATTTTGGGATCCTGAGATTTTGGAAGGTATTGGAAACTCGATTGGTACTTTCGTGAAGGTAGCGGAGTCGACGAAAAGAGGGAAATATAATTCTTATGCAAGGATCTGTGTATACATGGATATATCAGAACCCTTACCGGAATCAATTGAGCTCGAATATCAGGACGAGGTATGGCAGCAGCCTATAGACTACGAACATATACCGTTCAGATGCCGACGATGTCATGTATATGGCCATCTTGCACAGGATTGCCCACAAATTAGATCCGTGGAAGCAGACTTACCAGTGGAAGCAGATAAGGACAATACGGGAGAAATACGAGTAGATAAAGGTAAAGGTATGGGAGGGGAAGACAATGATTTCCAGGAAGTACAGCGGAGGAGGAAGTCCAATCCTGGCCCATCAAAGCCTACTTTGAAGGAAACAAATGCCAAACTTGAGTGTCAAAACAAGTTTAAAATTCTTCAAGAGAAGGAAGAAGAATCTGAGGGAGGGAAAAAGGAACAGGAGATTACTGGAACAGCCCCAATGGAAATTATCAAGGATGGCAAGCGAAAGAGCAGGAGTCCCAGCAGAGAACCAGAAGAGGAGGCGGAAATAAGATTAGGTACTACTGAAGAACAATCAATAATAAGTATGGAGAACACAAGAGAAACGGGGTTGGAGGAAGAGAAAATATTGAAGAAATTACTCAACGAGTGGAAGAAATTGGATGAGAGATTCATCCCTGAAAAAGAGAAGCAGTTATATAAGGAGACCTTTCAACGATATAAGGAGAAGAAGGTAGGCTTAATAGAAAACAGGTTAGATCAAACAGGAAATCAGGAATCCCAAAACCTGGAAGGGGAAGGACATGGCAAAGGTGGAAGGAAAAAAGGGAGAAGAACATTAAATGAATCAATTCAAGCAGTGGGTGAGACTCTTGTGAATTCCGGAAGGGTAATACCTCTGTCTGAGGTATTCTTACAAACACCTAAAAAGTTATAAATGATTGTGTTAAGTTGGAATATTAGGGGGTTAAATAGTAAAGGGAAACAGAGGTATTTGCAGGAAAGAGTGAAGAGAGAGAAACCAAACATTTTGGTCATTCAGGAAACGAAAATGGAGAGCCAGCAGCTGGCAGCAACGATAAATAATTTGAAAATCGGTTATGAGGTCATGGCCCTGGATGCAGTAGCAACAGCAGGGGGTTTGGCTATTTTGTGGAACCCGGAAGAGGTAATTTTTGATCATTGGTTTAGCTTGCCTAGAATCCTTTCAGGAGTATTTCGATTAGTGGGGATGGGGGAAAGAATCCTATTTACAGGTGTATATGGACCCCATAGTTATAGGGAAAGGAAAGATTTTTTGAAAAATATCCACACCATGAGAAGTTTCATCCCGCATATACCATGGATAATTGGAGGGGATTTTAACATGATAAGGAATTTAGGAGAAAAGCGAGGGGGAGTAAGGAGGGAGGATCAGAATATGGAAGAATTCAATGATATGATTCGAGACCTGAGATTGGTGGACATCCATACAACGAATGGGGTTCATACCTGGAACAATCGCAGAGGGGGACAGAATCAAATTGCTTCGAGGCTTGATAGATTTTTGTTGTCAGAGCAAATTTTGAACCGGGATGTGTTTATTGAAGCTAAAATCCTTCCCTGTCTTGGGTCTGATCACTGGCCCATAAGATTGGATATTGATATTAAGCAGGTGAAAGGGAGGAAGCCCTTTCGATTTGAATCTTTTTGGCTTAGAGATCCACAATTCATAAAGAAAGTAGAGGATTGGTGGAATCAGAGTGATTGCAGGGGTAATGGGAAGATGCATACTGTACAGTTGAAGCTCAAGGAACTTAAAAAGAAAATAAAAGAATGGAATAGGAAAGATTTTGGGAATATTTTTGAGGCAAAGCTGAAATTAGAAGGAGAGATGGAGGACCTCCAACAAAAAATTATCATTGAAGGTAGGGATGAAGAAAAAAGTAGGGAGGAAGGCAGAATTATAAGCCAGTTAGAAGAGAGAAGAAAGCAGGAGGAGATATTGTGGAGGCAAAAATCACGGATAAGATGGTTAAGGGAAGGAGAAAGGAATACTAAATTCTTTCATCAGGCTATGATTCAACGCAGGCAGCGAAACAGAATTTTCTCAATCAAAAATGCTGAGGGGGAAAGAGTACTTGAACAGAAGGATATAGAGAAGACCTTGGTAGATTATTTTAAAGGGATACTAACAGAAAACCAAAGGGACCGAGGAGAAGCTATTAATACTATCTGTAGGGAGATACCACGAATAGTAACTGAGGAACAAAATAAATCATTAATGAGGGCAGTAACCTTGGAAGAATTAAGTGAAGTAGTGATGAGTATGAGTACAAATAAGGCTCCAGGTCCGGATGGGTATACAGTGGAATTCTTCCAGGCTAGTTGGCATTTTATGGGAAATGAGATACTGGAGGCGGTGGAAGAATCACGCCTAAGACAGCGAATATGGCCTGGAATAAACTCGACTTTTCTGACTTTGATTCCTAAAAGCAATACCTCGGAGGAACCACAGGGCTTTAGACCCATAGCACTGTGTAATGTTATTTATAAGATAATATCCACTCTCATAGTGAAGCGGCTAAAACCTCTATTACCCAATCTAATAGCACCTGAACAGACTGGCTTTGTGGAAGGCCGGCAAATATTGGATGGTATCGTGGTATCTCAGGAGGTGATACATTCATTGAAGATGAGAAAACAGAAAGGGATGTTAATGAAATTGGATTTGTCTAAGGCATACGATCGGCTGAATTGGGAATATCTCAGAGCGGTTTTGCGAGCTTTTGGTTTTGAGAGCAGATGGATAGCTTGGATTGTCAGCATGATATCTACCCCCAATTTTTCAATCTTGGTGAATGGTATTCCTACAGATACGTTCAACGCCACCAGGGGTATTCGGCAGGGGGATCCAATTTCCCCGTTTTTATTCATCTTGGCTATGGAAGGATTAAGTCGAAAACTTAAAAAAGAAGTCAGCGAAGGGCGAATCAAAGGAATCAGGCTATGGGGGAACAATTTGATTATCACGCATCAACAGTTTGTTGATGATTTAATGCTCTTCGGTGAAGCATCGTTGAGGGAGGTCCGAAGTTTCAAGAAGGTATTAGAAGTCTTCAGGAGCGCATCAGGTATGGAGATCAATAACGATAAGTCTTGTACATTTATTTTTAATTCACCTGAGGCTGTCAAAGCTCATTTAACTCGAGTTCTAGGTTTCAGACAGGGGGAATTACCCACAAAGTATCTGGGCATTCAACTAGATATAAACCCTAATCGTATAAAGAACTGGCAGAGTCTATTGGAAAAGCTAAGAAAACGACTAGCAAACTGGTCGTTCAGACTATTGAATATAGCCAGCAAAATTGTTCTGTTGAAATCGGTTTTATCATCCATTCCCATATATTCCTTATCACTTATGGCTGCTCCAAAAGGGATCTTTTCTAAAATGAGAGAAATAATGGGCAAATTTCTCTGGGGGGGTCCTAAACAGCAGAAGAAATGGACTTTGGTCTCCTGGAAGACTGTAATAAAACGGAAAGAGGAAGGGGGCCTTGGCGTAAGAGATCCTGAAATTGTCAATAAGGTTTTAGGGGCGAAATTATGGTGGCGCTGGGTACAGGGGGGTACAGATGTATGGAAAAACATATGGAATCAGAAATATGGAATGCCTGATTCAATTGAAGGACGTATACGAATTGACGAAGTTCCAAGGGGTTCACAAATGTGGGAGCTAGCTAGTAGTAATCGGGAGATCGTTAGGAACCTTGCCTTCTGGGAAATCCGTGATGGAAGATCAGCATGGTTTTGGGAGGAAGGATGGCAACAGCGGGATCACATGAATCGCATCCCAACTCTTCATATAGTACAACAAAGAGCGCAAAGAGCAGGATTGCAGTATGTACGGGATTATTGGAAGAACGAAACAGAGAATGACATATGGAGAGTTTGGAAAAGACCAGAGGAATTGGATGAAACTATAAGTCAAGAGGTTGGCCAGGTGTATACTAAGGAATTAGACTCCAGAAAAATTAAAATTAGAGATGGTAAGGATATTCTTAGATGGGGTAAAGCGATGAAGGGTCTGTTTACAGTTAAAGAAGCATACTATTGGGCAACAAGGGAGGAAAGAGAGGAGGATCCAGTGGAATGGAAAAAGATTTGGGAAAGTAAGTGGTGGCCAAAAGTAACTTATTTTGTTTGGCTGGTGTGTAGAGGGAGGATCCTGACATGGGATAATATTCAGAAGAGAGGTATGAATGGACCATCAAGATGTTATCTTTGTAGTAAGGAAACTGAAACTCAGGAGCATCTATTGAACAAGTGTCTATTTATTCGAGGGTTGTGGGAAGAGATCAGGTTATTATTTGGTAAAACAAACAGGGATCCAGAGAACCACAGGAAGACTTTGCTTCAATGGGGAAAGGGGAATTTTCAAAGCAAAGTTGTAAGAAGGATATGGACTCTGGCAGTGGGATTTACAGTTTGGGAAACGTGGAAAGAGCGTAACCGGAGAATTTTTCAAGATAAAAGGAGTCAGGAATCGAGAATTTGGGAGGTGATATGTAGGTCAATCAAAGAAACGGTATTGTCTGAAGTTTGGGATGAACAGGATTGGAAGTTGAATCCGGAAGAACAGCAAATAGTTTCGAAACTTAATATGGATATAACAATGATTTACCCGAATACAAAGAAGAGACCCATAGGCGGAGTGCAGAGTCCCAATCATTTTAGTTTGCCTGGAGAGGGAAGGATTAAATTAAGTTTCGATGGGGCATCGAAGGGTAACCCCGGACAAGCAGGTCTGGGAGGCATATTTAGAGATAGCAGCGGGTCTACACGATGGATATATGCTGAATTTGGGGGAGACATGACGAATAATGAGGCGGAACTGTGGGCCGTTTACCAGGGACTTCGCATAGCGGTTAGAAATAGATATCTGAATCTTGAAATTGTCGGAGATTCCCGGATTACGGTAGACATGTTGAGAAAACTAAGGGATGGCAAGCGCTGGGATCATGTTGCAAGAAGTTGGCGGACCGCAGGAATAATACAAGACATTGAAGGACTGTTGCGGAGGATCGAATATACGATAATTAACCATGTATTGCGAAATGGAAACAGAGCAGCGGACTTATTGGCTAATTGGGGAAGTGGAGGCGCGGATAGGCGAATCGATGGTAGTTGGAGGTTGGTAAAAGATGATCCGAGGTGGATCGAGTTAAACAATATATTAACCCGGGACTTAAATGAAGCGAATGTACAAGCGGGGAACACATAACCACCTCCGGTTCATGGTAAGGAGGTATAAACGTACAATAAATCATGATGGTGTAGAGTGTTTGCAGGCTCGCGCGTATGATATTAAAGTTCAGGACGGTAGGAGTAATCAACCCAAGGCCCGATTGCTCATCCCAAGAAGGAAAGGGGTCTGGGTACCGAGGACGAGAGGTCATCCTGTCAGAGTGATGGTGATCGATCCCAATTATGAAAACACAAATGGATTGAGGATTAATGACGAGGCTGGGATGCAAGGAAGCTTCAAGAAACCAAGGTGGCCGAGAGACAATGCATTAGGCTCTGCATGCATTCGAATAAATCGAAGTTGGAGATTAATCGTGAACTGCAGTGAGGTGAAGAGAAGTGATAGGATTTTGGAGCGGACGGGGGTAGAAGAAATGGCTGAGGGTCAGGACAGAGATGTTGGGCGATGGACGAGAAGTAAGGAGGCCAGTCGAGAGTTGAAAGGTAAGAGCCAAGTCGAGGAAACCATGAGGAAAATTCTGCTAAATATTTCAGATGATTCAGAGACGGATTTTGATATACGGGATTATCTTGTGGACGAGGAACCCCGGTGAGGACAAGCAAGCAAAGATGGTCGAGGAAAGGGGCTGAGGGATGCGGATGAGGACCGGGCAGCTGATGAGGAGTATGAGGAAGTGGGTGAGCAACCGGCGGGTGGCCGACGAGGGAGGAGAAGGGGAATGCGAGGGCAGAAGAAGGATTATGTCGGCCAGCGAGGCAGAGGGGGTCCGAGCGGACGAGGAGGAAGAGTGGGTAGGAATGAAAGAGCAGAGTTTGAAGAAGGGACTACTAGTGAGGCCAGAGGTAGGAAAAGAGGCAAAAGAGATATGAGGAAGAAATTGCAGGAGGCAGAAGAGGCTTATCATCAAAACACCAACCCAAATATTCGAAGAATCATTGAACATCTAGGAGATGAAGCTATGCAGGAACATTCAGAGTCAGAAATGGAAGATTGGGAGTCGTATTTGCCTGATCCAGGACACACAAGAGGGAGGATGTCATTATATAAACAATCTTTGCATGTCTATTGGGGCATGAAAAGATTATTAGCTAAAGCACTCGAACAGGTAGCCATGGAAATGGTAGAACTGGCTCAAGGTATCCCTATCATGAAGAAAGAGCTGAAAAATATCCAAGTCACTTTACTGATGCAAGAGAGGAAGATGGATGAGATCATGAAGTTACTTCAAGCAAGCGGTGTGGGAGTCAAGACTGAGAACGAGGCCAATCTGGAGACAAGGACTCAGTAGAAGATGGAGCTGATGCAAGGAGGTTTTTTGTTTTCAGTTTTGTTTAGATATACTAGTTATTGATGACTCAAATGGAACTTAGTTTGAAAGTAGTACGAATAGATGGATATATAGCTTGGATAGAAAGACTGGTGGTATTCTATTTTTGGATGGCTGTTAAAAATTTCAGGTGGTCAAGAAACCCGGTTTCCCTTCGGGGCGGGTTGAGACCTGCCCATGTGTATATGTTTCTTATTTTACAGTAATAGAAATGAAGCATCTCGCCTTAGCTTACAAAAAAAAAAAAAATTTTTCTATTATATAAAACATATAATTCAAATAATATTTGATTTCTTATTTAAAACTAAAATAAAAATAAAAGGTTATATTTATTTTTATATTACTAATAAAGTAATTTAATTAATATACTAAATGATTTTTTTTTTGTCAAAATTTAGTAATGCAATTTCAAATAAGAGTGTGAATTTCAAATAAGATTGTAATTTTAAGTAAAACAATTTAAACTTATGATTCTTAGAAATCTTTTCAAACTTAAACTTTACTTTATAAAAATTATAAATCTTAATATACAAAAATTCTAAAATTCTTTTTGTTATTTAAAACAACACAATAAATGATAAATACACAACTTCCCCTCTTATACTTGCTTCTTAAAAATCTCAATAACTTTGTAAATGTGAAATAAGTCTATCCAATGTATTGTCAGTTGCAATTCCATTTTCTATACAAAATTGACTTTCATAGTTACTCAAAAACTATAAAATATTTGTTCATTTGTTCTCCTTCATATTTGTTGCATATTATAAATATTTTGTGTTTGAAACATTTAAATGATAATATTATTTTTATTATATAAAACATACAAAACAAAGGATGAATGATTTTTTATTTAAAACCAAAATAAAAAATAAAATGTTATATTTATTTTGATGGCTTGGTGTGGATCATGCTCCTTCAACAACCACAAAGATATTGGATATTAATTCTTCTCTGTATATATTGAAATGAGCTTATGAGTCGGCTTCTTTGGAATCTAATAAGGAATCTCTCTTAGCACTAATGATAATATGCAAATTACTTTGATCAAACCACCTTCGGAAGAGTAGATCAAGGTTTCAAAAAAGAAAGGGAAACATGGTCGCCTTGAAGATGAGCACAGATTGGGGTGATTCATCTCTCTAGTTATTTCTTATGTCCCTTTATGTCTTCTTTGTTACTCTCATTGCCATTCATCTCAACTTAGATACTCTTAATATAGGGAAAACTATGCCAAAAAATGAGGCATGATGGCAAATGATGTAATTTTATTTTTGTTTGATAAATAGAATTTTTAGACTTACAAAAATAAATATTAACAATGAAGTACTTTAACTAATAGATGAAATGATTTTTTTTTGTCAATCTCAGAATACAATAGTAAGATTGTTATTTCTTATTGTTTAAATTGCACTTTTCAATGCATAAATGGATTCAACGCCCTAAAAAAACTTTTAAGGCACTCTAACTTTGCGGATTAAATAACTTAAATTTATGATTCTTAAAAATATTTACCGAACTTTCTCCCGATCGGGGTGAGGGCAGCAGAGTGGATTCCTCGGGATCCTGGATATGGTTAACATACCAAGGCATAAGGATGGTGAGGGAAATAACATTGACCCCCACACGCTTTCCAACCTTTACAAGGTGGAGAGTCACATGCAGGACATTTATTGCGATTTGAGTGATAGGTTTGGTGTTCTCTATTTGGATTTATTTATTGAGTGTTGGTTTCGAGCTAGAGGCATTGGTAGTATTGTGGTTATAGGTCTTGAGGTTGTCTCTAGTGCACTTAGGAAAGTTATTTTTGCCATAGGTTGACTGGATTCAACAACCCTTATCCATTTCGCTGAGATTACCGTCTGCGGGTGTTATTTCCAAGTACATTCCAGGTCCGCCTCCTTGGAACCTGCTCAGTGTCAAGGCTCGAGGCTTGTCATCTCAGTTCTTAGCTTTCTTATAGTGGCAAGAGCAGTAACAGTATGGCTCGATCTTCCTCCACTCAAAGCACCAGGTCGGGTGAGGAACAGGGTTGGAGTCGTCATGCGGGGACTCGACATGGTGGCAATAAGCCCCAACCACGTCCTTCTCAAGGCCGAGGCTGTTACACTAAAAAATGTCACCATGACTATTTACAGTTAGTATGGCTCTATCAACAGTCATGCTATCCTCTTAGGCAAGTCTTATGCCTCTGCTCTCCATGTCAAACTCCAAAAAGAGAGAAAGTCTTTATAAATGTATTTATCTCTGGGTACGCAGGTTCTCTCAAACTTACCTGCGGGTACGCACCCAATGTTCACAAAAGTTGCGTCCTTGGACGCTCTGTATGTAAAGGGGCAGGTGCGTCCCCCTGTAAAGGTCAAAATGCGCAAGTTTCATCTTTAAAAAGTTACTTGTGGTCATTTCTAGAGCATTCTAGAAGGTTGTTCGACATGTATTGAGCGCCTCCAGATGGTTCATGTACCCCTACCAAAGAGGAACTTATCCCATCAATAAGGGAGCTATCCCATCCAAAGAGGGGATTATCCCATTGATGGTGGACCTGATTAACTTCCTCTTGAGCACTATAAATACAGGCATTGGGCCAGAAGGAGGAGAGGTTGGAAGCTATACATTTCTAAGGGTAAATGCTGCTGGAATTAGGACTCCCATTTAGAAGCTTGTGAGGAGAGATTGCCATCTTTGCTCATTCTATTTGGAAGTGGGTGAGCTTTGTCAAAGTAAAGGAGAACTCTTGATGGACCCTGGGAGGGACTTGCACAACACCAAGGCTCAGGTTGTAATTGTTCCTTTTGTTTCCTATTAATGCAAATGAGTCCATTCTTCTCAATAACTTGTTATTTATGAGTTGTTTCATGTACTCCTTGGTCTATGTGTTAAATATGTTTTATTCTATGAGATTATCAAGTGCTATTTAATCGTTTGATTGTTAGTGGATGCAGGTTTCAAAGTGAAGGAGGAGCTCATCCGGATCAGCGAAGCTGGACTGCTACAACAGCGTTGGATTATAGGTAGGATCTAAACACTTGATTTCTTATATAGTAAATGCATGTTTAGAGAAGGATTGCTCTCGTTTGTCTTGTTTGTTACTAGAGAGTCTTAGGCTCCTAGGGAGGTTGGTTTTGTCCGCACAATCGACTCTTTCCGCCTGACAAATTGGCGACTCCACTGGGGACTCCATTGATGTGAAAGTCTTTTCCTTTGTATACAATATTGATCTGAGAAAAGTCATTTATTTTCTGGTTTTTGGCTCAGTGACTTTGTTTTTGGGTGGGTTAGCTTAGGGTTAGATTCAATTTAGTTTTTCTTGAATTTTCCAGTAGGACGCAGCCTCTGAGTATTGCACAGTGCGTCCCTGCACGCACTGTCGCTGTGTGCACAGAGCGGGCCCGCACCTGTCTTAACGGGTTGCCTGCGTCCCCTGCTAAAATTTAAGAAAATTCCATTTTTTGCATTTTTGCTCTTAGATTTTGCTTTTTCTTAGTTTTTACTGCCCAGATCCATTAGTCTCTTGCCATAAATCTTCACCTAAGCTTGTTTCATTAGCATTCCTATTCTAAGCTTTCATCAATTGGGTGTTTTGAGTCTCTTTTTTGAGAAATTCTTGATTTGATTTCCTTTGGTCATTACTTGGAGGTTTGTCTCAGTCTTTTCACAATTTTGCATCTTTTTGCTTTTGTTTTTGCAAAAAAATTTCCCCCTCATTCGCCGGGGGGGGGCTAAATTGTGTATGAGTGTTAATCGCCTTTGAGTGTTTTTATTTTTGATCTTTGGAACTCTCACCCAATTTTCTCAATTTGCACTTGATTGGTTCTTAGATCACATTAGAATCGTCTTGTGTTTGAGAATTCTCTTGCATAGATCACATTTGCATAATTAGAATTCTCATTTTCAGAATATGAATGAAAAATGTGCATAGATTACATTTGCATACTTTTCAAGTGAATTGTGCTTAGATTACCATTGCATAGTTTACATTCTGAAAAATCAATCGTAGATTTAGATCAGCTTTCTTTGATTTGAATTTACACAAAAAATAAAAATAAAAAAAAATGGTTTGGAATTGATTTGCATTAGTTTTTCTTGATAAAATTAGTGCATTAGAGAATTTGTTATATTTTCTCTTAGTGACCAATTTTTTGCATTGTCGGAAGTGAATGGAAACTCTCTCCTTACTTTAGTTAGGATTCATCGAATTGAAACGATTACATTATCATATTCGATTGCATTCAGTTGAGTCGGGTCATAACACCATTGGTTTCATCTCCATTTACCCATTTGAGTAATAACAGCCTTAATAACACAGCGCTTAATTAAAATTCATCTAGTAATTTTTACATTTCTAGGGCTCTGAAACACCAATATAGATCAGGCTAGTGTCTTGGAGTAGGAGAGTAATTAACTCTCCAAGACAGCAAAACCAAACAAGTAGCTCATCTTGTGGTAGGATAAATCCAACTGTTTCATTTGTACTCTGGGAAAGCTCCTCTTAAAGGAGAAGCACGAGCTCGTGTCCGAACCAGTGAGGGGATCAATCCTCCCTCGTTGGGAACGACGCCAGACACGCACGTATTACAAACGGTAAACCTCGGATTAACCATTGTCGAGGAGCCAGGGGTCACTTGTCGGTAAACCTTGGATTATTGTCAAGGAGCCGGCAAGGGGATTGAGCTTGATACTCTGCCCTTGCATGCTGTCGGAGTGTAGACTGTTCCCCCAGGTGCATTTGTTGCTGTTGGTAACCTTAGTGACCATTATCTTTAGGGTTCTACCCAAGGTGACGGTGGAGGGAAGATCCCACTGTACCTGGAGCAGACGTCGGCTAGACTCACTTGGATTTTCTGGGGGGTTCACTTCACTCGAGACGGTTAAAGTGGAGGAACTTGGTCCAGTCTATTCATTAAGCAGGTTGTCGGGGTAACTGTTCCACCCGCCACTTCTGTACTGAATTCTGCGATGTTGGATTTCATTCCCAACTAGTGTTTTCGGTCCGGAAGGTTACTGTTTGTGTATGGTTTGACTCCTAGATTTGATAGCGCATGTTAATTTGTTTGTTTTTACTTTTAGAGACCATAGGTGTGAACTGTGAATTTTAATTGTTAGGTGTGAATTGTTAATTGTTAATTTTAGTTTTAAATTGTTAATAAAATTCACTGAAGTTGAATATAATGGCAAATGTTCCGGAATTTATCAACCTAGGAACCCCTCCTAATGAGAATCCTAGTACTTTTCCTTACTTTGGAAATGTTGGTCCTCCTTATATGGCTACTTTGTCATTACTTGGATTTATGATAGGTTTACCGATATGGTTATTTTCAACTTCGTTGGCCCAAAATACTCCAATTGTTCCATCTCAACCGGATGCTTCACCTCGACAAAGTTCACCATCTCAACATCACCAACCTTCTGTTGACCCTTTACCTTCTTCGCCTAATTTTTCTTCCTCCATTTCTTCCTCTTCGCCTGGTAAAAGCCTTGATGCTAGTAACCAGGAGGCTAAGAAGAAGAAGAAAGGGAAGAAGAAGAAGAAGCAAGATAAGAAAGAAGTCAACCAACCAACCACGACTGTAAGTGTTAGTGGTGTTGAGGAAAACTCCGACATGCATCGTAAACCCAAATACCCTTGCAAGCTTTGTAAGGGTGACCACTTCCTTGTCAATTGTCCTGGTATTCCAAAGGTCTTGGAAGTATGGTCAGAAAAATCTCATCAACTTTCTGTTGATCCATCAACCAGTGATAGTCAGGTTCCTGGGAAAAAGGGTAAAGTTAGGTTTCCTTGTAAGTTATGCAAAGGGAGTCATCAAACTCACATTTGCCCTCACATGGATGAAGCCTCAACATTGTTGGAAAACCTTACTGTTCCACAGCAAGAATTTCCAACTGGTTACCATAAACTTTCTCCCAACCTACCGTCAACTGACGGAGTGATTGATCTAAATTCAAGTACAGTCAATCACACTCTTCCATTGGAGAGTGAAACTCATGTCACTCAGGTTGATGATCAATTAGTTGATCAAGTGGTCGATTCAATTTCACATTCGGTCGATCCCACTTTCCCTTTGGAGAGTGAACTTCATACCGCTCAGGTTCTTCTTGTTACATCAGATTCTTCTATGCTGGGGGGCATTTCACCCGTTTCTACAGAACCCCCTCCAAGTACTGAGGTCTTTTCCTTTGATTGGAATAGACTGACAGAACCTCGTCTTCCTTCCTCCATCCCTTTCCAAATCATTGTCAAGGCTGGTGGTAGGGACATACATCGTACTCAGGTAGATGAAGGTGCTTCTGTTAGTATTTTATCCTCAACTGTTTGGAAAGCTTTGGGTTCCCCTCAGCTTGCGCCTATTACGCAGAATCTGAAAGCTTTTAACCGAACCATTAGTGAACCTTTAGGGATCCTTCCTAAGTTTCCTATTACCTTGGAAGGTAAAACTGTTTGTATTGATCTTATGGTAGTTCGAGGTCCCTTGGATTTCAATTTACTCCTTGGGCGAGACTATGTTTATACAATGAAATCTGTCGTATCGACACTCTTTCGCGTGATGTCTTTCCCTCACAATGGCAGTATTGTGACCGTGGATCAGCTTTCGTTCCCTAGTCCTGTCTCAACTACCAATAATATGACACCCCTAAATGTTCCTAATTCTAAAGTGGTATCTACCCTGCCACGGGTTAATTATGTGGCAACTGGTCCCATGTTTTCAGTTACCGATGTAAGTGAGCCTCTCACTGTTGATTTAGATCCGGTAATTGACATGGAAAACTCTATGGGATTACTTGAACACGATGTTCTTATCCCTTTTGAGTCTCTTGACATGTGTTCCTTTCCGAGAAGTATTCTTCCTTCTGATGAAGACCTCTTGGAAGCCATGATCAAGGTGTGTCCATTGACATGTCTTTCTTCCAGTTGGAAGCCATGATCAATGTATCGAGGAAAGTTCCTTTTACTGTGTCAACCTCGTTAAAAAATGAATCAGTGAGTACGAGGATAGTTTGTTCCTCTCTCAACCTCGTTAAAAAATGAAATTGGATACGAGGATAGTTTTGTTCCGGTATCAACCTCGTTAAAAAAATGAAATTGGATGTTGACGAGGATGGTTTTTTCCTGTATCAACCTCGTTTAAAAATGAAACAGGCTAGCATGAGGATAGTTCTTTTACTGAGTCAACCTCATTAAAAAATGAATCAGCTAGATTTTAGGATATGTAGATCGATTGTAGAAAGTAGGGTTTTGAGGATAGTTCCTGTTACTGAGTCAACCTCGTTAAAAAATGAATCAGGTATGAGGATAGTTCTTTTCTTGTGTCAACCTCCTTAAAAATGAAACAACTCCCTTTTCAAGTTAAATATTGAAAGTAAACCTTCATTCCTTTCATCCATCTAGTTGAATGCAATGAAGCCTGGGAGGCATGTACCTCGCTTTGCATCATTATGCTGGGGGCATGCGAACTTCTTGAGCATAGTTCCTTGTCTTGTGTCAAGCTCGTTAAAAAAATGAAACAAGGGTAGGTTAAGTAGGTAGATTGTAGATAGTAGTCATGAGCATAGTTCCTTGTCCTGTGTCAAGCTCATTAAAAAATGAAACAAGGATTTAAGAGCATAGTTCCTTGTCTTGTGTCAAGCTCGTTAAAAAATGAATCAAGGTTTTTAGAGTAGAGTTTTTGTTAGGTAGATTGTAGAGAGTAGTTATGAGCATAGTTCCTTATCTTGTGTCAAGCTCGTTTAAAAAATGAAACAACTCCCACAAGTCTTTCCAAGATTTTGAAAGTAAAGCTTCATTCCATCCACCTCATTGAATGCAATGAAGCTTGGGGGGCATGTACCTCGTTTTGCGTCATTATGCTGGGGGCATGCGAACTTATAACAAGCATAGTTTTTCGTTTCAAGCTTGTGTAAACATGAAACTGAATCTGAGCATAGTTCTTCTCCTATGTCAAGCTTGTTAAAAAATGAAACAAATCCTCCTCTACTTGAATCGAGAGTTTGACTAGATCTCGTAAATGTTAAGTGGTATATTTAGGTTAGTTATTTCAGTGTTTTGCATAATTTTCTTACAGTTTTAGGTTGAGTCTTTCAAATGATCTCGTTCATGAACCTTCATTTCATCCAACTGGTTGAATGAAATGAAGCTGGGGGGCATGCACTCTAGCAGTTACGCTTAGGGGGCATCAAGCACAGTTTTCTCTCTGTTTCAAGCTTGTGTAAAAATGAAACTACTTTGAAGCATAGTTTTTATCTGTTTCAAGCTTTTGTAAAAATGAAACCTATCTCGAGTCAATTTTGGTTATTTTCAAGACTCGTTAAACTCATGAAAATCCCGAGATTATTTTGCTATCTTTCATTCTCGTAAAACAAATGAAAATGTCGAGTTCTTTCCGTCTTTTCCTGCTCGTAAATTAAATTGAAAGTCGACCATATGAGTACATTTTTATCCCTTTTTCGAACTCATTAAAATTTACGAAAAAGTGAAAACCATGAGTACATTTTTATCCCTTTTTCGAACTCGTTAAAACTTATGAAAAAGTGAAACCTTGGAGTTCTCTTTTAAGCCCTTTTCAGACTCCTAAAATATGAAAAGATTGCCGAGCGTTTCTTTTACACTCGTTAAAACGGAATTAAAAGACGGTCCCCTTATAGCCCTTTTCTGACTGTAAAATCAGGAAAAGATTGCCGGGTTTTTGTCGTTTCAAACTCGATACGGAAATAAAACGACGTGTCTTTGATCGCTTTTTACTTTTCAGGTCAGTGGCACTAATTATGAAAGTACTCCTTGGTCGCAAGATCAAGCGGTTCCCCCAGGTATTATTTTATACTTTTTCGGGCTTGAGGGACACAAATTTACGAAAAAGTTCAACCTGGAGTCTTCTTAAGTTTTTCAGACTCTCTAAAATTGAAAAACGCCGAGTTTCTCCTATACTGGGCTCGTTAAAATTTCACAGTAAAGGACCTGTTCAATTACAAACAGGAACGAACCACTCCTTCCTAGGGTTCGAATCAAAACTAGGTTGGACTCATCCGAAGGATGAGCTTATAATCAAGCATATGTTATCCTCCTCAAGCTTGTTAAAAATAAAGAGGTACTTGCCAGAAATGGTGGGGGAAAAGAGAGAAGAATGAGCCTATTTGTTATCTTTTGTCTCAGAAGAAACTTTATTACCACTCTTGAACACGACACTTATTCATTCACCTGGGTTGGGAAATCTTTTACCTCACAGTTGATCAAACCACTTTGAAAGTCTTCAGCCGGGTTCCGGGGATTAACTTTGAGTTATTCATCACCAAGCCATCTGTCGTGTCGTTATGTGTTCAAGAGGTCTGCAAGCAAAACTTTCATCTGCAAAATACTTGTCATCCATTTGACCATCCCTGAGTCAGTCCTTACAGCAACATTTCTTCAACTTGAACAATGATTTCGTGTTGTGGGCTTGCCTGCAACGGGTCGCTTTCTATCGACATCAGCACATTATCTAGAGAGATGACTTAGAAATCGTCAGTACCTTGAAGTCTGCATGCATCAATGGCAGGTTTCTCGCCTTTGACGTCAGTTTACATCATTGACTTTCAATCGAAGGATTCCGTGAAATGTTCGACATCAACTCATTCATTCACATCTCATGGATTGTACTGGGTACTTTGAGAACCATTGACATTAATGGTGGTCTCTCTCACACTTGTTAACAGTTTACATCGGCGACTGGTAATCGAGTGGTTTCTACCATGTTCGACATCAACTCATTTATTCGCATGGCTAGAATCGTACCAATTCGGGAAGCGGAAATGAAGACCCTGGATCTAGTTTCCACCATCCAGGCTTGCGAGGAGTTTTGTATTCATTATCTAAGTAGACTAATCATAAACAGATGGCTGCGCCCATACTGTGTCTACAAAAGTCTATGATTATGATGTACTGCAAGATCATTCCTGTATCAGAGTAGTTAGTCTGTTAGTTAAAGTTTTGATCTGAGTATGGGAATGCCTACCTCAGTGATGATATAATCTTATACATGTATTTTGTGTTGAAAATTGCAGGTTCTGACCAGGCTCTCCACGAGATAATCCTTGAAATGATAAAGCGCTTCACCCTTCCTAGATAATACAAAACCCTAATCTATTACAAGCTTCGCACTTTAGAGGGCAATCTGTTACACTAAAAAATGTCACCATGACTATTTACAGTTAGTATGGCTCTATCAACAATCATGCTATCCTCTTAGGCAAGTCTTATGCCTCTGCTCTCCATGTCAAACTCCAAAAAGAGAGAAAGTCTTTATAAATGTATTTACCTCTGGGTACGCAGGTTCTCTCAACCTTACCTGCGGGTATGCAGCCAATGTTCACAAAAGCTGCGTCCTTGGACGCTCTGTATGTAAAGGGGCAGGTGCGTCCCCCTGTAAAGGTCAAAATGCGCAAGTTTCATCTTTAAAAAGTTACTTGTGGTCATTTCTAGAGCATTCTAGAAGGTTGTTCGACGTGTATTGAGCGCCTCCAGATGGTTCATGTACCCCTACCAAAGAGGAACTTATCCCATCAATAAGGGAGCTATCCCATCCAAAGAGGGGATTATCCCATTGATGGTGGACCTGATTAACTTCCTCTTGAGCACTATAAATACAGGCAATGGGCCAGAAGGAGGAGAGGTTGGAAGCTATACATTTCTAAGGGTAAATGCTGCTGGAATTAGGACTCCCATTTAGAAGCTTGTGAGGAGAGATTGCCATCTTTGCTTGTTCTATTTGGAAGTGGGTGAGCTTTGTCAAAGTAAAGGAGAACTCTTGATGGACCCTGGGAGGGACTTGCACAACACCAAGGCTCAGGTTGTAATTGTTCCTTTTGTTTCCTATTAATGCAAATGAGTCCATTCTTCTCAATAACTTGTTATTTATGAGTTGTTTCATGTACTCCTTGGTCTATGTGTTAAATATGTTTTATTCTATGAGATTATCAAGTGCTATTTAATCGTTTGATTGTTAGTGGATGCAGGTTTCAAAGTGAAGGAGGAGCTCATCCGGATCAGCGAAGCTGGACTGCTACAACAGCGTTGGATTATAGGTAGGATCTAAACACTTGATTTCTTATATAGTAAATGCATGTTTAGAGAAGGATTGCTCTCGTTTGTCTTGTTTGTCACTAGAGAGTCTTAGGCTCCTAGGGAGGTTGGTTGTGTCCGCACAATCGACTCTTTCCGCCTGACAGAGGCCACAGAACAACTTTTGGGCTCATTCATGAAACAACCCAAGCATACCAAATAGGTACTCAACCACATGTTCGTTAGCTCATCTCTAGGTGTGAAGTATATCTGAACCATCAAGAAACTCAAGAAAATTTGGATATTGAATAATGGTTGGAATTAGCTCCAGACTCTTGTCATACCAAAGCTCGATCCTCCCAGTATAAATAGATTGTTTATCTATATTGGCTCATGAAAAACATAGTAGCAAGAGCCATGTCCACTCCTGCAACTGTTCTGGCCAAGACAAACCTTGTTCTTCCATAAATTCATAAAGAATTTCAGCTTATCCAGTTTCAAATTCAACAACAAAATGCTCGCCTCAGCCGTATTGAAAAGCATATTATGTGTCTCCCTCAAACAGAATTACCTGGTTTGAGTGCAAAAGATCCAACTCATGTAGACTCTTCTGATGATTAGTAGTATGTCTAGGCTAGTATGCTTTTACATTTTTGTTAAATACAAATGCAGAACATGCATACTTTGATATTTTGTTGTAGATATTTAGATATTAGACATGATAAGGATACTCAGACATATATAGCTTTAAAATATAACCTTAAACTATTTTTCTTTTGGTTGGCTTATAATGCAGTACGATGGCCAATAGATCTGGTTTCTCACTAGGCAGATTGAGGCCACCTCACCACCTGATTATGGATGTATTATGCCCTTTTAATGGATGAATGAAAAAGGTATTTCCAAATTTACAACAACAAAAAAAAGTTACCGAAATTTAACTTTACCTTATAGATAATATAAATCTTCATATACCAAAAATTTAAAACAACATTTATTAGTTTAAAAACATGATAAACATACCACTCCCCCTCTTATTTATGCTTCTTAAGAATCTCAATAACCTTGTAAACATTAAATAAATCTATTTACAATATTGTTAGATGCAATTCCAAATTCTATACAAAAATGGCTTTCATAGTTCCTCAAAAACTATAAAATATCTTTGCATTTATTGTCGTTCACATTTATTATAAATATTTGTATATGTTTAAAATATTTAAATAATAATATTATTTTTATTATATAAAACATACCATACAAATAATGATTGGTTTCTTATTTAAAACCAAAATAAAAATAAAAAGTTATATTTATTTTTATATTAATAATGGAGTATATTTATTTATTTTTTCTTAGAAAAAAGCGCAATTTTTCATTATTAGATTAAGAAAATTACATGTTGTATCTTCAGCATGTATGAGATGCAGTCACTAGTTACTAGAACAATCATTGTTCAATATTTATAGATATCAACATAATTTTACATAAAAAGTAAATAACGATATTAACATAAGTCCATAATGAGTCCAGAAACTATGAAAAAACAAATAGCAAAAAAGCATGGAATGATCATGTGGATCATTCCGAAATATTTCCATCCATTTCGATGAAGGGATGATGGAAAAACTGGAAAAAAACACCATAATTCCTGTATCATCCACTGCCCCATGTTCAGTTGTGTAGCCTCTTTGGAAAGACGATCAACGATCTCATTCCTTTCCCTGTATATGTGAGAGCATACAATAAAATCAAATTGTGATTTTAGAGTGATGACATCATCCAGTAAATCCATGAGTGTGTGCAAGTGACAATGATATGCAGTGTTGATCCAATTTATAACAAGCTGTGAATCCCCAAATATTTGTATCCTGTGGCAGTTTTATTCCAGTGCAAAATAGAGGTGGTGTCTTAGACTGTTGAGATCTACAAAATTATTTGTTCCCCTCCCTAATCCAACTTTGACTTTGTAAAAAAGGTGCTCATTTATGTGGAGAACAACTCCCCCCCGCCGCCCCCCCCCCCCACAGCCAACAACTTGAGCCGAACCATCAAAAAAATCCCAAGGAGAGCTTTTGTCAATAATCTCATGTGTGATGACCCTAGTATGTTGGCGATCTGGATCATCAGGGATCAGGTTGTAAGTGGCCACAATATTGTTACAAGTGATAGGCTAGTGGGTCTAAGCCTATTGGAAGATATAAAAATTCCTATTTAACCAAATGGCCCAATTGAAAATCAAAGGAAGATTCATGGCTTTTTGTGTGGTAGCCTCAGACCACCAATGGTGCCATGCATCAGCAATGTTTTGGCCCTCCCAATTTTTTTTTATGTTGAGGGTGATTGTAATGTAAGACCAAACTTGTGCAGTAACTGAATAGTGGAGAAATAAATGATCAGTATCCTCAGCATTGTTTTGGCAGAGGCAACATCTGGAAGGACCTTGGAAAGCATGTTTCATAAGGTTTAACTCTATGGGAACCTTGTTCGAGAGGATACACCACATGAAAAGCCGTGTTTTGTGTGGAGCTTTTAGCTTCCATAAGTGGTGCCACCACCAGCAGGTATTTCCCATATCCTGTGCATTCATAAGGGCCGTGTATCCATCTTTTGGGGTATAACGGCCATGGGGAGCAGAGGCCCAAATGATCTCATCATCCCACGTTGTTATTCTGATGTGGGCTTCCTCCAGAGCAACTATGAACCGATGCCAGACCCTACTCCGTCTATCCGGAATGCCAAGGACCCTAGAGTCTAGCCATTGCTGCAGAGCCTCGAATGGGCATCCAACCTCAGCAATTTGGGCAATCTGGGTGATACTGGTCCCTAAAAGAAATTGTCTCAAAGCCCACGGGAGAATGTGTGTGTTTCCACATCCAGACCAGACGTCAGTGCCTAATATTACATGTTCGCCATTCTCAATACGCCAACCCATCTTTGATGATACTTAAAGAATGTTTAATGGCCTTCCATATGATCGACGCACCAAATTGATAGGGTCTACGTATCCATTAGATTACTGATAGAGGATGAATGTACTTATAGTAGACCACCTCTTTCCATAGACTCTCAGACTTGATAATTTGCCAACCCATCTTGGCCGCCAGTGCCTTTGCAAAATTCTGGAGGTCCTTTATACCCCATCCACCCATTTTTTGGGTTTTCCAATCTTGTCCCAACAAACCCAAGCAAAAGCCTTCCCCACGTTTTGTCCCCGCCATAGGAACCTACAACGAATATGTTGAATCTTGTTGAGAATACCTTTTGGAATTCAGGAAAGAGTCATTTAGTAAACTGGTATGGTCTCCAGTACCGATTTTATCAAGGTAATCCCGCCAGCCTAAAAGAGCCATCGTTGTTGCCAAATGTTTATTCAGCTTTCAATTTTTGCAATCAGCCAAGACCAATTAGCAATGCGGTAACCATTTGGCTTCAGCATGAAACCAAGATATTTTAGGCTGGTCTCCAAATCTTGTCTGACGAATGAAAATTATTGTAAATCATATCATTCCTCATTTTGTAGGCATGACACGAAAATGATGGTGGATTTGTTATAATTTGGCTCCATACCTGTAGCTTTACAAAACAGTGATAGAATGTTCTTGAAACAAGAGGTATCATGAAATGAACCATTTAAAAATATAAGTACATCATCTATAAACAATAGATGAGAGAGATATGATACATCGGATATCAAGACCCCCCTACAGCTCCTTCTGAGTGAGAATTTTTCAACAATCTACTGAAAACCTCCATGATCAAAAGAAAAAGCAAGGGGATAGGGGTCATCCCTATCTCAGACCACGTTCAGCATGGAAAAAATCCGATGCAGCCCCATTGATAAGTATACTATAGGATGCAGAAGAGTAACACCATATGATCCAGTTAATTAAAGAATGAGGGAAGCCGATATGAGTGAGGATGAGTTGCAGATATGACCAACTAGCACAACCAAAAGATTTGGAAAGATCGATCTCGAGGATAATAGAATTTTTGTTATGTTTTTTTTATCGAGTGGAGGCCTTCCTGTGTGGCCCCTGTGGTTTCATGGATCTGACAGTGGCTGAGGAAAGCAAACTACTCCTTGGAAATAATCTTGGATAAGAAAGGTTTTATGCACATGACAATAATTTTGGATATAATTTTGCAGATACAGTTGCAGAGGGAGATGGGTCAATAGTCGTCAAAGGTAAGGGGCTTATCAACTTTTGGGATGAGGGCTAGGAAAGTCGAGTTAAACCCCTCATACATCCTGCCATAAATTCTGCAATCCTCAATGGTCAAGAGAAAATCAGGCCCAATGAGCTCAAGAAAAGTGATGTATAATTCCATGGGCCACCTGTCTGACCTCGGGCTCTTGTCTCTTTTGAAACATTTCAAAGCTACTTCCAATTCCCCCATCGATACAGGATCGTTTAAAGCCTCCACTTCTTCCTCCTCAACAAATCTAGGGATAACCTCAACAATGTGGAGGATCTCAGTGAGGGAGGCGCCCCTAGGTGCCTTGAAGATATGAGAAAAATGTCACATGCCCATATCAACAAGCTGATTGAAAGTGATGGCCTCCCTACCTATTTGGTCTCGCAGTGCCTAGATGGTATTAATATATTTCTTCCCCCTGGCATATTGTTGAAAGAACTTTGAGTTCTCATCCCTCGCCTTTAGCCAAATCGCTCTGCTTTTTAAGCATCGTAACTCATCTTTTTGTCTCAACAATTGGATCTTTTCCATTTCCAATTTGATTAGGTGTTCCTTTGATTCATAGTTTGCATAACTAGAAAGCCCCATGTTTTCCAATTGTTTGAGGACCCCCTCAATCCTTTTTAACTCAACCTCATCCTTTTGCTTCTTTTTTCTGGCCCAGCTGATGGTTTTTTATTTTAATCAGGCCAGGTTATTTGCAATTACTTCAGCCAATGAGGATCAGTTGTCTGGGCCACAGTGAGTCCAGTTCTCCCTTACTAAATTGTGGAATTCTGCTTCAACAAGCCAAGTCGCATTGAACTTAAAAGGCGTATGAGGTTTATGGTTGGAATCCTGAATCTCCAAGAAAATTGGGGAATGGTCAGATAGACCCCTTGAGCCCACCCATCTTCTAATGAGGTCCAACATGACTAACAAAGGAGCCCTTATAAGGAAACAATCGTCTTCTAACTAATGCATCCTCCTCAGTCCTTCGATTCCTCCAAGTTGGCCTGATCTTTGTCGATTCAATGCTTAGGAGGTCATGAGAGTCCATCAATACTTCAAAGAAAGTCGTTAAGGGATCGGTCTGGGCCCTATTGCCCTAGGATTCTGCGATCCCTAAAGAGAAATTTAGATCACCTTCAATAATCAAATTTTCATTTTGCATTAAATCAACATTCAGGAGTCTTTCCCAAATGATCAGGCACTCAGTATTTAGCTCAAAAATCAAAGTTCTCATAGTGGCTCAAAACCTGAATGACTGCGTCCATCTCAGAAAAGCAATCCTAACACAACTCATTTCACTGAAAACCGAGTTCGATTTTTGTCCGCTTTGCCAAACAAGAGAAATTTTAAAAAAATTCACAGTCAGCAGTCCATACTGCTGATGTGGCAGGTGATTGTGCAAGGTCAATGGTGGTCAACGACTCAATCACAATTCACCAAGTGTTAGGTTTTGATTGGTTGTTAGAGGTGGTGACATGGCAAATTTTTAGTGGTTGAACGTGGTCCAAGGTCAATGGTGGTCAACGGCTCAATCACAATTCACCAAGTGTTAGGTTTTGATTGGTTGTTAGAGGTGGTGACATGGCAAGTTTTTAGTGGTTGAACATGGTCCAATGCGGAGGGGACAAGTGGCAAGCCCGAAGGTTGCCACGTGTCCCTCCCCAAAGGATCAGGCTCGGTGTGCAATGGATAAAAATTATATAGAAGCGTCGAGGTTCAACCCCGCGACCTCCTCTACAAAGTCTACAACACATAACCAACTCCGCTACCTTTGTTTCTTAACCTATGTAGTTTTCTAAATATATTTGAACTATATTAAAGTTAGAGCTGGCGGTTAGGAGGGCCAGCCCTCCCCATGTCAATGCACCAACAATGATATTAAATGTTAACATCTGGCAGCTCCAACAAACCTTAACCCTCACGGTTAATGCCATATATATGCATGCAATAAACTCTGGCGGTCACGGCTTATCTAATGGCGAATTACATAACCATTTGCAGAAAACAGCATCGAGCCACGACATGTGTCCACCCAAACCATTAGCTCAAATGGTTAGTGGAAACTGCGTAGTAAAATCCATTAAAATTGGATTAGTGGCTAATTAAGTGCAGTTAACTACTAGTTAACCTGAGTTTTAATTAATTAAACTTCAGTTTAATTCGGCGGCGGTTTTGGTGATACCACCAAATTTGGAGGTTTCTCCAGATTTAGCGGGCTTAACTAGAGTTCCAATAGTTTTAGAGGAGCTTTTGTAGGGAAACACAGTTTGAGTCATAACTGGAGCATTTTTCGACCAAATTGAGCTCCGAAAAAGGTGTTCCCAGCTAATTTCGACATTCTAAACATATTGGAATAGGTTTTAGGAGCAGTAGAGCTTTCTCAACAAAATTTTTTCCATATTGAGCTAATATAGAGGCCCAAGCCATGGAAGCTAGACCAAGGAGATGTAGCCCAGGAGGGGTGAACTCGTTCATCAAAACACTGTGTCAAGTGTTCAATTGATGGTTTGTTGTATTTTTTATTGTTGTTGTTCAACAATTGTCTTTTATGTCATTTTTCTCATGAATGTCATATTAAACTTGATCAAATTTACTTGTTTACATTCACAAACAACCTAAGGAAACCTATGCACAGGAAGCAATGGACAAGAATTTCTTTATAAATATGTAATTGAAATTAGCACAGCAAACTAATATTCAATAACATATCATCAAAAAACATCTATGTTATGGCAGGGCCTGTTATCACCCCAAGAAACTCTCATAGGTTGTATCTCAAAGATGCTCGGGAACATTACAAACTCAACAAAAATGTTGGAAATAGGTGGATGAATGGAAGGAATGATGCATATTCAAGCCTGATAACCACTTCTACTATGCTTAACCCCAGACATGGGTGAACACCCCAGACTAGAAGGCTTTAGACCACCAATTACTCGCAGTTTGAGGATTAAGTGAACATGGAGAATACTAACCACACCAGCAGATGCACAAGACCATTTGATGGCCGGATGCAACCAGTAAAGAGGTCTACAAATCTATTTCCTAATGCATAGACAGGATGACAGCTCTCTGGCACTAAGTAAACAGAAACCTGCATAACATATTCAATAATACATACTAGATTCTAACACACAGGTGGGATGACAGCCCCTCTAATGCTAAACATCAAGAGCACATGAAAAATACATAACAGGCACAGCCTAGAACAGAGTAGAAATGGAAAGTGAGCAATTAACAACAAAAGAAGCTTGTATTAGTTGAAAATGAAGACCAGACGCTGCAAGTATCACAGTAGTTACAGTCTCCAGAAGTTGAACCTTACATCAAAACTCTATCCATCAACCCTCATTACATCTGTGGTCTGGGTATATATAGAGTTTGTTTACAAAAATGCTCTGTTATTCTATGCGTGGAGGGGTCATAATTGACCACCAACCACATTAACTGTCTAAATGGGCCTCTGCTACGATCTATTGTGTCAATGAATGAATTTGACATTCTTTGGTACTTTGTTGTACTCCTCGAGCAGGCAGAGTGCCGTATGGAAGAAGTTCCATAACTAGTAAATGCTAAAATCTGCCTGAGGCTGTCCTTTTTCTTCTCAGCCATCCTTCCTGTTAAATGCATTCGTTGAGGAGTAATTGCTCGAGTACTGGAAGTTGGCCGTCGCTGTTCTCTGGGAGCACAAAACAGTCAAAAGAGTGTGGACTTCATGGCGAGTGGATAGAGTGCACAGAGGAACAAGGCGAACCGTCGAATTACACAGATCAACAACAGAGACAGCGCGATAGGAGCTATCGGGAAGGTGAGGCGGAAGACGATCACAGGCCATTGGATGAATCAGATGAACGGCGGCGATTGATTTGCAGTGGCTATTGGGAGACATGAGATCGGGATAGACGAGGGTCGTTGGATCTCATATGGCCTGATCCAATGGTGATCGGGGGCGAAAGCTACGCGGACAATAACGAGCAGGGGACGGGCGAATGGTGGTAAGCGGTATTATCGCACCGCCTTTGGAGATGTGACGGTATTCGTACATGGGTTCGTGATCATGTTTATAGCATGACATGTGGCGGATGGGACCGGCGGGAAACCGCTTTCCCCACGAGTTAAAGCGAGGGAATGTTTCAGTGGCGGGAGATGCAAATGCCGTCGGATCGTGTAGCAAATGATCGGACGGCGGAGGTCAAACGCACATGTTTGGTGAGACTGATGTGACAGGGAAATCCGTGGCCCAGGGACTTTGTAAAAGCGCACGATTATGAGGAAATAGTCATATGGCAACTTTAACTATACGCTCGGGGCTAAGAGCAAAAGCTCTTATATGCAATTTTAAACAAAGGAGCCCCGGAATAAGGAGAAATGAGGATGAGCAAGGTGGAGGGTGGCAGGAACACACTGGCATAGGCTTCTTTTGAGCTAAAACAGAGGACCAAGCTTACTCCGGCTTCTTTGAATTATCAGCAATCTGTAGCAGAGCTAACACTGGCTTCTTCTGGGGATGAGATCCTCCCTGTGAGGTCTCAAGAACTTGCAGATCAATGCCTTCCTGATGAAAAAAAATTAGCAAAATTCCTAGTGTTCCATTGGGCATGGAGTCTACTTTGCTTACACTAAACTGATAAAACAAAATATTTACAACTTTAAGGCCAAAAGACCTTAAACAACATAATTTTTCAGAAAACGCCCATTAACTGGGCCATCAAAAACTGCTTCTCCCCTCATACTTTTCAATATGAAGGTGTTGTTCCCTTGAATCTGAGAGATGATAAAAGGCCCTGTCCAAAAAGCATCAAACTTCCCATGGTTGCCTTTCTTCTCTTTCAGTGCATCCCACTTCAGAACCAAGTCTCCAACCTGAAAATTATCTGATTTTGTCTTTCTGTCAAAAACTTCCTTGATCTTTTTCTGATGTGCTGCAGCCTTTTCAACCAGTTGTTCTCTAATCTGATGTACCTCTACCAAATCAGTGATCCTTCGTGCCATGTCTTCTTCCTCATTCTGTTCTAGTTGCAGGAACTTCGCCACAGGGAGAGTTAACTGAATTGGGAATACAGCTTCAGTGCCATATACCAGCCTGAATGGAGAATTTCCTGTGGATTTCTTAATGGTCACTCTGTCAGCCCATAGTGCATACTTGAGCTTAGAATCCAAATTCTTTTTGTTGTCCTCTAACAGCTTTTTGATTATCCTTATCAGGGTTTTGTTAGAGGATTTTGCTAGACCATTTCCCTTAGGGTAATATGAGGTGGAATGAACCAATTTAACACCCATTGAATCACACATTTCCACCAATTCTTTTGCCCCGAAGGCTGCTGCATTATCTGTGACTAATTTGTGTCGAAAACCAAACTTGGTAAAGATATTTTCTGTTAAAAACTTGATGACCACATTATGATCAGCCTTCCTGGTAGTAATTGCTTCAATCCACTTAGTAAAATAATCAGTGGCTACTAATATCCATCTGTGCTGGCCACTGGAATGTGGATTGATTTCTCCAATGAAATCCAAGCCCCACTACTGAGAAGGTCCTTTTTCATGTATTGGTTTTAAGGGTAGGGACTTCAATTGTTATTTCCCTTCAAATATTTGGCACCTGTCACAAGATTTAACAAACGAAAATACATCAGAAAATAAGGAGGGCCAGTAATATCCAGCTTTGAGGATTTTATGGGCAGTGGTTTTCCAATAATGGTGCCCTCCACACATGTTGGAATGAAATTGTTGCATAACTTTTATTGACTATTCTTTGTCCAGACACCTCAAAAGCACTCCTGATGGATCCCTCCAATAGAGCATATTTTCATTAATGCAATATTTAGCTACTCTAAGCTTGATAGTTCTGGCTTGAATTTGAGTAAAGCTTGGAGGGATTTCTAGCTTCAGCAAAAATTTAACTATTGCAGAATACCAATCACAAGAAACTAGATTCTCGGCCACTAACTGCTTTCTCTCTGGTTTAGTTGCTTCGTCTTCTTCATCTGTCCGACCAATTTCTGCAATTGTGCACAGGAAATCTATATCCAATGATCTGCAATTTTCTTCAGCTAACAATCTAGCAAGACCCTAACCTCTGACAAGTTTGGTGGGCTTCAGTTCTATATTAAATTCAATTAGCTTTGCAATCCATTTAACCCTTCTTCCATTAGCATCAGGTTGTGTCAAGACATATTTTATTGAAGCAGAGGGTACATATGCAATTATCTTGGAATGCAGAATATAAACTCTGAAAGCTTTCAAAGACTTGATAAGAGCATATGCTTGTTTCTCAATAATGTTATACCTCAGTTCAACATCCCTTAATGTTTTGCTGAAAAATGCCACTAGATGCTCTGAACCTTCTTCATCTGCTTGCAATAAAACTGTTGCAAGGGTGTCTTCAGAGGAAAATGAAAATATATGGAACTCCTTGCTGTAATTTGGACTGCTTAGAGTGGGAGCTTCCATAATGGATTTTTTAATGGAATCAAATGATTTTCTTGCTGCATTAGTCCATTTGACCTCTAACCCTTTCTTCAACATGGAGGTAATATGCTTCACCAGTTTTGCAAAATTTGGTATAAACCTCCTCACAAAATTTATTTTGCCCAGAAAGGACTGGATGTCTTTCTTTGATCTCGGGACAGACAAAGTCTGTATTTCTTTTACTCTTTCTGGGTCAATTCGGACACCTGCAACAAAAACAACATGTCCTAACAGCTTGCCTTCTTCTAAAGCAAACTGTGACTTTTTAGGATTGACTGAAATCCCAAACCTTCTGCACTCTAGGAACACCTTCTTCAAATGTTGCAAATGATCTTGATGGGTGTTGGAGTATACTGTTATATCATCAAGGTAGATAAGGACAAATTTATCCATCTCTCCCACAAATGCTATATCCATAGCTCTCTGGAAGGTGGCTCCAGCATTCATCAACCCAAAAGTCATCTTGGCATACATGAAAGTGCCCCAAGGAGTGGTGAATGCAGTCTTCTCTTGGTCATTTGGATGCACAAAAATCTGATTAAACCCTGAAAAACCATCTAAGAAAAACATTACTTTGGCTCCTGAGACTTTTTGCAGCAAATGCTCCATCTTGGGTAGAGGATAGCTGTCTTTCTTAGAGCATTTGTTTAAGTTTCTGAAATCAACACACAGCCTGATTTCTCCACTTTTCTTCCTCTCCACTACTAGGTTGGCTACCCATTTTGAATATCTGAGAGGGACTATGATTTTGGCAGCCAACAACTTTTTAATTTCCTTTTCAATCATAGGGAGGAGCATAGGATTTATTGGTCTCAGCTTCTATTTGAAAGGTATGGTGTCTTTCTCTAGACAGATTTTATGTTGAATAATCTTTTTATCATAAGTTTTCAGGTCATTATACTCCCAGGCAAACACATCAACAAATTGCTTCATTAAATTGTAGTATTCAGCGTTTTGGTCAGTAGACAGATTTACGTATCTGGGCTGACCTGGACTTCCTATATCATGCTTACAGATTGTAGATTGATCTTCTTTCTGGGCAGCCTTGTAAGGCAATCATTTTGGTCAAACAGTCTTTCTAAAGGAATTAAACCCTTAGGAATATGATTGTTGGGAAGCTGGACAATGCTATCTTTGCCAATTTTATTTCTAAGCTGGGATTGGGGGCTTTCTTCCAAGGATTCATTCTCTTGGTCAATTTGCATTTCTGAGAATTCATCAATGACTTGAAGGAACCTATTTAATTCATCATCGTCTTCAAAAACTTTCCAATGATGGACATTGTTAGGCAAGGATGGTTTGTATTTCATTTGCACTTCATAAACTAGTCTAGGAGGCAGGGGAGGGATAAACATGCCAGCAAACATAGCAAGGGAATCATCAAGCTAATTTTTGGCTCTAGGAATATATGAAATACAGAAGTTATCAAAGGAATCTTTGAGTCTCCATACCTCATCTTTGTATGCTTTCAGCCTGGGATGCTTTGCTTGAAATGTTCTGTTTAGTTGTTGAATGATCAAATCAGCATCTCCAAACACCTTTAGGTTCCTTATTCCTCTGCCTTTTGTTGCATTAAGGCCCAATAGCAGAGCCTCATACTCTGCTATATTGTTTGTGACTTGAAAAGCCAGCTTGAAAGACAGATGTGTGCTTTCTTGCTCTGGAGATACCAGCACCACCCTTGCTCCCGCAGTCTCCCTGGAACATGCTCCATCAAAGAACATCTCCCAATCCTGACTTCCTTTCTCTTTTCCAACCTAAAATGTTGGTTTTCTGATCTACATTGAGGCCTTCTGAGATTCTTCTATTTGGAGGATACATGCTCCAAAATCAGTGTCCACAACATATATGGAATGATTAGTAGGATTCTTCTCATCACTAATGATGTATGCCAGTTGTGCTTCTCTGTATAACCTCCTGCTTTCTCCTCAAAAAACTGGGACAGTGGTATAAGATAGATCATTCTGTAATGTACCACCTAGTCTCTTAATCCATCCTCTGGACAGCAGCATGCCAAACTTGGGAGGGACATCTGCTACCACAATATCCCTCATCATACTTTTCATGGGCAGCTGAGTTAAGGTAATGGCCAGGTCTTTGATTAATCCTAGGCATTTCACTTTCCTTGAATCAAAAGAGAATAAATCATGATATGGTCTAGTGATGTCAAGGCCTAACTCTTCCATGGCAGCTTTAGGCATCAAATTGTGGCTGGCCCCTGTGTCTAGCAGGCAATTGTGGAGGATTTTGTCATGAATGGTCAAGGGGACATAAAATCGTGGAGAATTATTATCAGCAGGTTCAATCATGGGGCTAAGCCCAACGACAGGCTTATCATCTTGTAAATTGACAGAGTCAGTGGAGATTTGTGTGGTTTCCAGCTCAAGAGCTTCAAGGATAGGCTTTCTAAATATTTCACTCTTTACCAACTCTATCAGAGGCACATATATTTTTAATTTCTAGACTTCTGACTCGAAGCTGAAAAAGGAAGGTAACTTATCAAAACCTCTTACCTCTTGAACTGGAGCTTTGAGGATGATTGGATCAGCCACTGGTCTTCTCTGTCTGATATTCTGTGACTCTGTCTGGACAACAGCTCTTTGGGCAGGATTCTCCTTGACATTTTTTGCATTTGACCTCAGATTGTATCTTTGCTGTTCACCAGCCTGCAGAACAGCTTCTCTGTCCCATTCTTGACTTATTTGGTCATGCAGTAGTGATTCTTCATGCACAACCAATGTCAAAAAGGCAGCACTTCCTTTATCTTCCATGCAATGAATTTCATCCTCTTCTTCAAATTGTTCCTCCTCCATGACTACATTTTGGAAGGGGGCTTTAACTTTCTGTTTTTCATTTGTTTCTTTTCCCTTCTGAATGATTTTTAATTGCTCATTTGCTTTTCTGAAAGGATTTGGGTTTCTTGGAGCAAATGTGCCTTGAGTTCTTACTTTTCCTAAGTTCTGCTCAACCTTCAGCTTAGATATCTCTGCAGCGAATGACTCTATCATTCTAGTCATTTTATCTAGTTTAGGCTCTGAAGATGAGGCAAAGGAAGAAGAAGCCTCACCTCTTGGCCTCCTTCTATCAGCCTGACTCTTTAGCTTTTCTGCAGCCATAATGTTGGATTACACCTCTAGTGTTGCATCCTGCATGTCAGCTAGAGTGGCACATCTTCTTTCTCTCGATAACAGGCAGAAATCAGAGTCAAAAGCATTGGCATAAATGAGTTTGGCAGAGGTGGGGGTAGGATTTACCTCAGCTGGTATCTTACTATACATACGATTGAATCTTTTATTAAAATCAGGCAATGATTCCCCATTTTCCCTCTTCAGGTTACCAAACTCAGTATGGTAATACAACAAGTCCTTTTTATCTCCCCAATTCTTCAAAAATGCTTCATCTAAGGCTTCAATATTAGCAATAGATCCAGGGGGAAATTCTCTGAACCACTTCCTAGCCTCTCCATTGAGGCTCTGTACAAAAACTCTCATCCACACATCATTTTCACTTATGTCTAAGTTATCAGCATAACTATAGAAAGCTTCAAGGTGTTCTTCAGCTATTAGTCCCTCTGTGCCAGCGAAATTGGGCATATACTTCTGATATTCTCCTGCAGGCATAGCGTTCAAAGGAACGGGCAGGACCAGAGGTCCATACCTGGCAGCTACAATTCTTTCTATCTTCGTAGGTGCTTGTTGTCCTGCCATGACTGGGGTATGTGGAAGGACACTGCCAGATTGAGCAGTATGAAAAAATGAAATGGATGACAGAGACAAAGGGATGCTATGGACTGTATGGAAATTTTTCTTTGGACTGAGATTCAAAGGGGAACTAACTGAATAAGGAGTTGTATGAATCTCTGAAGGAAGTTTCTCACTAGCAACACTAGGCTCAATATCTTCAAATTGTATATTCTAAGCTATAACCTTATCTTTCAAAGATGCATAAGTTTTCTTAGGCTTACCTGATCCTGATGCCCTTTTCTGTGATGTTTTCCTCGGTTTAACAATCTTCTCAGGGTCAGGCACTGGTTCAGCTAGTGATTTTTGAGGATTTCCTTGAGTATGCCTCACAAACTGAGCTAGAACTTCAATGTGGAGTCACCAAAGGTTGGTCTTCCTCCAGTGGAGTCACCAGATAGATGATTACAACCAGAATATGTGTCCAAACCTTGTCTATCATCAAAGCATGGAACTGTGTTGTTCTCCCAGGGAAGCTGAGCTTCAATCTCCTCTCCCCGGTAACGGCGCCAATTAATGTTATCACCCCAAGAAACTCTCCTAGGTTGTATCTCATAGATGCTCGGGAACATTACAAACTCAACAAAAATGTTGGCAATAGGTGGATGAATGAAAGGAATGATGCATATTCAAGCCTGATAACCACTTCTACTATGCTTAACCCCAGACATGGGTGAACACCCCCAGACTACAAGGCTTTAGACCACCAATTACTCACAGTTTGAGGATTAAGTGAACATGGAGAATACTGACCACACCAGCAGATGCACAAGACCATGTGATGGCCGGATGCAACCAATAAAGAGGTCTGCAAATCTATTTCCTAATGCACAGACAAGATGACAACTCTCTGGCACTAAGTAAACATAAACCTGCATAGCATATTCAATAATACATACTAGATTCTAACACAGAGGTGGGATGATAGCCCATCTAATGCTAAACATCAAGAGCACATGAAAAATACATAACAGGCACATCCTAGAACAGAGTAGAAATGGAAAGTGAGCAATTAACAACAAAAGAAGCTTGTATTAGCTGAAAATGAAGACTAGACGCTGCAAGTATCACAGTAGTTATAGTCTCCAAAAGTTGAACCTTACATCAAAACTCTATCCATCAACCCTCATTACATTTGTGGTCTGGGTATATATAGAGTTTGTTTACAAAAATGCTCTGCTATTATATGCGTGGAGGGGTCATAATTGACCACCAACCACATTAACCGTCTAAAATGGGCCTCTACTACGATCTGTTGTGTTAATGAATGAATTTGACATTCTCTGGTACTTTTTTGTACTCCTCGAGCAGGCGGAGTGCCGTATGGAAGAAGTTCCATAACTGGTAAATGCTGAAATATGCCCGAGGGTGTCCTTTTTCTTCTCGGCCATCCTTCCTGTTAAATGCATTCATTGAGGAGTAACTGCTTGGGTATTGGAAGTTGGTCGTCGTTGTCCTCCGGGAGCACAAAACACTCAAAAGAGTGTGGAATTCATGGCGGGTGGACAGAGTGAACGGAGGAACAAGGCGGACCGTCGGATTACACAGATCAATGGTGGAGACAGCGCGATAGGGGCTATTGGGAAGGTGAGGCAGAAGACGATCATAGGTCGTTAGATGAAGCAGATGAACGGCGGCGATTCATTTGCAGTGGCTATCGGGAGACGTGAGATCGGGATAGACGAGGGCCATTGAATCTTATATGGCCTGATCCAACGGTGATCGGGGGCGAAAGCTACGTGGACAATAACAAGCGAGGGACGGGTGAATGACGGTAAGCGGTATTATCGCACCGACTTTGGAGCTGCGATGGTATTCGTACATGGGCTTGTGATCACGTTTATAGCATGACACGTGGTGGATGGGACCGACGGGAAATCGCTTTCCCGCAAGTTAAAGCGAGGGCATGTTTCGGTGGCGGGAGGTGTGAATGCCGTCGGATCATGTGGAAAACAATTGGACGACGGAGGTTAAACACACATGTTTGGTGAGACTGATGTGACAGGGAAAGCCGTGGGCCAGGGACTTTGTAAAAGCGCACGGTTATGAGGAAATAGTCATATGGCAACTTTAACTCTACGCTTGGGGCTAAGAGAAAAAGCTCTTATATGCGATTTTAAACAAAGGAGCCCTGGGAATAAGGAGAAATGAGGATGAGCAAGGTGGAGGGTGGCGGGAACACATTGGCATAGGCTTCTTTTGAGCTAAAACAGAGGACCAAGCTTACTCCGGCTTCTCTGAATTATCAGCAATCAGTAGCAGAGCCAACAGGGCCCATAGATGTTGATGATCCTGAGGGATATGTCGACATCAGTCTAGGTGATATCAACTCCCAGGAACCCCTCCCCTCCCCAAACATTAACCATTCTTATCAACTTTTTGTTATACCCCAGGGCACAACCTCCCGATTGCCCTCTCACATCCAAAAAATGAAAAACTCAATCGGGAAGAATTTTCATAAGAACATTGTTTATGGAGCTCTCATCCCCCAGATTCTCTTACAGAAATAGTACATCCAAACACTTAGAACTACATAACCTATTCAGTGCCAGTTTTTTGTCCGGGCTAGCCAAACCCCTGCAGTTGAAGGAGAGGCACTTCATGGGGTAACCTTTTTAGGATTTCCCTTTGCTCTAAGGACTTGGTCAATAGGAGTCTGAATGCTTGATGCCACCTCAATACCAGCTCGCCTTATGGATTTAGATAAATGGGATTGTCTGCCCCTAGGGGGCTTCGAGGGTAAGTATGGGAGAGGGTCCTCATCCAGACCAAAGGAAGGGGTCCTTGTAATTGGTAAGGATTGCAGGTTGTAAAGTTGAGAACTACTAGAGTTAGGACTATCCTTGGGGACCTGAGGTTGGGGGTCTTGAAAAATGGTCGGGGAGGAAGAGTACTCGAAAAAGGAGCAGAGTCTCTGAAACGTGATATGGTGATCGGTGCCGCAGAGGTCCCGGAGTCTGTCTATAAAGGCACCTCCGAATCTCCCCGGCTCGGAAAAGGTACACCCAAAAGGACCACCGAAGAAGAAACCTTTGCCTCATTCGTTTGGGTGCTCGTAGAAGCAAAAGATCTTGAGGGTTCTGACTGTTTCCTTGTAATCAGAGGATAGTCTTCATATAGGTGACGAACCTCACGACACATCCTGCAGCGAAACGGGATGCCCTCATAATCTAATATTTTCCACCTGATGATCTCACCCATCTGTAGCCGGTAGCTCTCCACCAATCCTTCCCGGGTGTCTAAGTGCACCAAAATTCTAGTAATTGCTAGGCAGCCTGATTCCTAGTATGATTTGTCGTGATCCAAGTATACTCCCAGGTCATCCTCAATGCACCTAAAAATATCCTCTGCCCATAATTGCAAAGGGAGTCCTGGGAGACACACCCAAATCGGTCCCGCCCCCATGTTTTTCTTCTCTTGATCGAAGAGAGGTGACCATCGTTTGAGCAGGACTGGTGTCATCTCTATGTGCCATTAACGAGTCAAAACCCAATCCACCGGTTTCTACTAAGGAAAAATGAGAGCGAACCAGTCCTTGGACATGGTGAGGATGGTAGGGAGTTTCTCCATCATATTACCCCAGACCTCCGCTATCCATTTTTTTAAGTGCGTCGGGGTATAATTTCAGCCACGGACCCTGCCCATCAATATCGTGCTCTCCGTCAGCGCTGCTTGGGCCATGCTTTACCAGTCTCGAAAACTAGAAGCCGACCACATTCCTGAATCTTTGAATACTTTGATCTCCCTCCCCCACTGGTTTGTTATGCAAGCTTATAGGTTGATGAAATCCCTCTACGTGGGGGTTTTCATCAGAGTCTGAGGCTGTGTTTTCTTCTGGCCCTGTATCCTGTTGGGTGATGTCGTCAAAGTACCTCGAAGTATGAGTGTTTGAAGCCGATATCGGGGTGGGAACCCTTCGGCAGTTACCCCAAGTGCGTTGTAAGGATGATTCGAGAAACCCAGTGTTTCTGATGCCGTTCCCCTTACCCCCACCTCTGCCACCCCCATGTAGCCCAGAAGTGCCTCAGTACGTTGTTGTTCATGTGCCCAGGTTTGCAACTCTAAAGGTGACGAGATGGTTAAAAATGGCAAGTCAGTTCCCTCCCCCAGATTAAGCAGGCCTTCCGATATCGTGACAGTCGGTTGTGAGAACCCTAACCCCTGTAGGGTTACCTCCATGTCTTCCATAATCGAGGAAAAATCGGCTACTTGAACATCTGGTGGTAAGGTTGTTTTCGGTTCCTTCCTACCACACGACAAGTGTTTTTCTTCAACCCAGATATCCGATGGGGCCAAGGTGTCGAAAGAGTAATCTATCAAGTCCTCGTGCATGCATAGGCAACTCTGTTTAGCATTCCGGGTGCATCTCCAAGGAAATCGGGTCAAAACCCTCGACAGGCGTTGACCCCTGATGTATTCTTTAAAGACCCCGAAGACAATCAGTCCAAAGCAGGCCCTAATCATTTTGAAGTAACCAACGGAGGCCCCGGGAGTAAAACCTACGTCTGTTTCCAAACCCATTGACTATGATAAAATCCAATGTTAGAAAACCCCTCCAAATAAAACAGAACCAGTTGTCAAGACTCAAAACCGAATGGAGAAGAAATAAGAAACATGAACCACCAAAATTAAACCCTAGAAAAAGCTAAACCGCCCATGTATTAGCACGCAAGGTCATGGGTTGTTCTTTCACCGCCGAGATACCCTCCATCCATGAACCCAGTTCTTGCAAAAACATAAAAACCTAGACCCCCCCTCGTTGCTCTCGTTCGACACCAACAGTTGAACTTGCCTCAACTATAAGTATATTTATTTTTATATTAATAATGGAATAGTTTAATTAATAAATAAAATTATTTTTTTACTAAAATATGGTAATATAATTGCAAGTAAGATTGTGATTTCTTTTCGTTTAAACTGCACTTTTGAATATAAATAAATTCTACAGCCGTAAAAAACTTTTAAAACATTCAAACTTTACAGATTAAACAACTCGACCCTGTAAATCTTAAAAATATTTACCAAACTTTAACTTTACCTTATAAATATTATTATACAAAAAATTTAAAACTACATTGGTTAGTTAAAAAACATCACAATAAATAATAAATATAAAACTCCCCCTCTTATCCATCTTTATCCATCTTTTTAAGAATCTCAATAACATTGTAAACATATAAATCTTAATATACAAAAATTTTAAAACTATATTTGTTAGTTAAAACACATCACAATAAATAATAAATATAAAACTCCCTCTCTTATCCATCTTTTTTAAGAATCTCAATAACATTGTACATATAAATCTTAATATACAAAAATTTTAAAACTACAAAATATTTACCAAACTTTAACTTTATCTTATAAAATATAATATAAATCTTGATATACAAAAAAATTTAAAATTACATTTATTTGTTAAATAACATCACAATAAATAATAAATATACAACTCCTTTCTTATCCATATAAAAAACATAAAAAACATAGAAATCTTAATATACAAAATTTTTAAAACTACATTAGTTAAAAAAACATCACAATAAATAATAAATATACAACTCCCTCTCTTATCTATTTTCCTTAAGAATCTCAATAACATTGTAAACATCAAATAACTCTCTACGAGTGTATTGTTAGTTGCAATTCCATTTTTTATACAAATTTGACTTTCACATTTCACTCAAAAACTATAAAATATTTGTGCATTGGTTAGATATTATAAAAATATTTTAATATGTGTGCATTGGTTAGATATTATAAATATTTTTATGTTTGAAACATTTAAACATTAATATTATTTTTATTATCTAAAACATCCCATATAATTGATGATTCATTTATTATTTAAATTATTTAAAATTAAGATTAAATTGTATAGTCGAGAGGTTTTGGATAAATAGTAATGGCGTGTTTTATTGAGAAATTTGTGCTTTGTTAAAACACTTATTGATGTGAAAACATAAACATGATAAAGATATAATCCTATTAATTTATAATAAATATATATATATATATATTTTATATATTTTTTTTTTATTATATAATAAAGTAATTTAATTAACATACAATTAGTTGAGAAATTAATAAATTGTGATTTACCATTTATTTATATTGAATATAAAAAAAATAATACCTTAGAAAAAGACTTTCAAAACACTCAAACTTTACGGATTAAACCATAATTCTCAAAAATAATTATGGAATTTTAACCAAACTAACTTTAGTAAAAGATATATATATATATACCATTAATCTGTTAAACTATGCTATCCTAATAATTATATGTTGGAATTATGTGATATTTCAAAAGTATCTGACCGTATAGGTTGGAATAAAGTGATATTTCAGAAGTACCTGACCGTACTGCGCCAGAATTAACCAGGGTAAACCCAAACGAAGAAGCCCATTTTTTTTTATAATATAGGTATATGAAATTCGGTGATACTTGTTTTATATCTGAGATTCTGACGGTACTGGCCCAAAATTGACCCAAATGAAAAAGCTGCCGGGCGATACTTCGGAACATAAACCATTTCATACTCGGCGTTTTCTTTAATGATACTCGGCGTTGAGTGGCCAAAATTGACCCAAATGAAAAAGCTGCCGGGCGATACTTCGGACCATAAACCATTTCATACTCGGCGTTTTCTTTAATGATACTCGGCGTTTAGTGGGAGAAGCCATCAATCGATGTAAGAGTTCGTTACTGTGGCACTGTCATACAGCAAAACAATCACTTCAAACACAAGTTTCATGCCAGTGAAACATTGTTTTAGCCTCTAAATATTTCAGTTTGCCTCCACTGGCTCTGAAGTTACTAAAAGGATTTATCACAATTTGTTTTTAATAAGAATGATAGTAATTCCTTGAAGTATTATAAGACTGCATCGAGCCTGTTTCAGTCCATGAACAAATCCACATTATCTAAGATGGGCTCGCTAATCCAGTTTTTATTTATGGCATCTTCAATTTGCTCAGTATTTTTTGCGTTGGGTTGTTTGGTTACACCTGTTGCCTGCGATCCATATAACAGTGAACTGGCGAGAACGCCTCCTATGGGGTGAGATCTGGAATCTAAAAGGCATCTATTTCATTTATGCAGGCGTTATATGAGGTGGGTTTTTAACAAGGTATTGTCCAAATGATTTATGGGTTGCAGATGGAACAGTTGGAACCATTTTGACTGCAATGTGAACGACAGTGTCATTAGGGAGACAGGTATTGCAAATGTTTAATGCATGATGCAGCTTGTTATTAGCAACTTTCATTTATTGCAGGGATTGATCTTAATGATCATTGTTGAATTCCTGCAGCTGATGCATTTATATCAACTGGACTCTCTGAACTTGGGTACAAATATATCAATATAGGTATTTTTCTAATCCCCAGATAATTAGAAATGCAATGCATTGGAAAAATTGGTCAAGAGTTAGGGTAGAGTTAGATGCTGTTTTTTTTTATAGCGATACTCCTGTGACATTCATTTTAGAGAGGATTTGAGCGAATTGCGGTTGGATTTCATACCAACCTTTTTTAGTATTTGGGTGAATAGAGTTTCCAACATTAGGCTGTTTATCGATGATTGCCATTTTGTGAAATAAGCTTAAGCAGCAGTCCCTTAGTCCGAGAATATTTTTCCAATTGTATGATTGAATTTTGCGAATGTCTGCATGAATAACAGATGACTGCTGGGCCGAGCGACAAAGAGACAAAGATGTAAGCACCATCCTGCCAAAAAAATCACTTTTTACTGCATTAACGTTCTTCTGAAATTAGTTCACCACAGAGTTGGTTCCCAAATGCCTTAGTCATTGTCGTAGGGCGAAGGGTTGGCCCTGAAATGTCATAGTTGTGGTCTTAGAGAGAAAGATTAGTCCTGAAACGTCACAAACACGTTGTTAGAGCGAAAGATTGGTTCTATAAAGTCATAGTCATGGTCTTAGAGCAAAGGGTCATCCAGAATGGTCTCATTCATGGTCTCAGAGCAAAGGGTTCATCCTGGAAAGTTTTAGTCATAGCCTTCGAGAAAAGGGTTGGTCATGAAAACTCTCAATCATGGTCTCAGAGTGAAGAGTTGGTCCTGAAATGTCTTACTGTGCAAGTATGGACAAGCGTACTGAAAGGTTGTTCCTGAAAGATCATTAGGGTTCTGAATGGAAGATTCCTGAATAAAAAGCATAGTTAACTGCTTACAATTGAAAGATGATTAAGACGCAGAAAATAATGTTTTAATTATATTCACAGGAACTCGGAGAAAAATGATTTGTATCATGTAGTTCCTGCATTTTTATTCCTGAAATAATTGCCATTTTTGTTTCATGTTAAACACAAACAATGAGAGAATATAATATAAACTGTGTTTGCTTACAGGGAAAGTTGATTCCTCGTGCTTTGACATTTCCATTCGGCATCAAGGCCCTTGCTGACTATGTGCATGACAAGGGTCTGAAGATTGGCATATATTCAGATGCAGGGTAAGCTCAGCAAGACTTTCCTATTCTTGAAAACCATAACCCATTCGGAACCTTACGTGAGCTTATCTGATCTCAGGTAAGATCCTGAGCTTACCTGATCTCAGGTAAGATCCTGTTTTTCTTTCTTCCATTTGTAAAACCACTTACTGACTTGGGGTTTTGGCGTTAGGCAATACACATGTCAAAAGCAACCTGGCTCATTAGGATTTGAGGAAGAAGATGCCCGGACATTCGCTGAATGGGTATGTCAGAAATATTCTTTAGTGTGTATGAAGTTAAGATTTGGTAAATTGTGAAGAAAAATTAAATGCTACAATATCAACAATGTTGCATCAACAGGGTATCGACTATCTCAAGTATGATAACTGTTTCGATGATGGTTCAAAACCCGAAGTCAGGTGAAGTTCTTCTCCATCAGGGTTTCATCTTTGGAGTAAATTCATACTTTCAGTTGTTAGAAGGGTTTATCTTTGTATGCATAGCAGGTACCCAAGGATGAGGGATGCACTTCTTAAGACAGACCATCCAATATTCTATTCTTTGTGTGAGTGGTATGCAAGACTTTTCTACTCTGTGGACACTTGTATACCGCTGGATGTTGTTAAAAGTGTATACTGATTAACATTCAAATCATTGAGTTTTAGAAGTATTTTGTTGGCGACTTCCAATTTTTTTTGGTGTTTTTGCAGGGGTGTCGATAATCCGGCTACTTGGGCTCGCAATGTAGGAAATAGCTGGAGAACAACACTAGACATACAGAATAAATGGGAGAGGTAATTCACTGGACCTTTGCAAATTGTTCTTATTATCAAAGATCCATGATTTCAGATTTAAAATTGCAATTTTGTTGAGCCTGCGAAGCTCAACACTGAAACATAAGTCCATATACTATGAGGCTTACACATTTTCACTTGTGGCTTGAGAGGTCTGAACCATCTGCTTACAAATCATTGATATTACGTTCAATTTGGTTATAATTTCACTCATAGATTACAAGATTTCATACATAAGTAGTTTGTAGCTCTATTTAGGTCATGTCTTTCTAGCATAAAAGAAACATTCGTATATAAGTTTGAATTTGAAGACAATTTGATACAGAAAAATTATGTAACAAAAAGATCCATTACAGCTCCAAAACAGAATTATACTTCTCATAGCTAATAAAATATGCATTTTGTTCCAAATTTTAGAAGAATTTCAGCTTTGAGAACACTTCATAAATCAGAAGAAAAAGGAAAAAAAAAAATCACTTCTTGAAAATTTTGTCTTTAGACTATATCTATAAGATGTATTAGAGATTTTCTTTCAATATTTTAGAGCTTTTTGGGTTGTTTTTTTTTTTGGGTTTATGGAATGTGATCGGGATGAAATACATGAGGTATATTATCAAAAAGACAATCAAAAGTAAGATGATCACATTGTATCCATATTGTATGGAAAATTTGTCGGATTTTTACTACTTGCTAAATTTCCATACAACAAAGTCCAATATGACTGAATTTTGCTGCTATGTTTTCTTTTTTGGCTTCAACTTCCACTGAATGGTGTGAAAACCGGGGATTGAAATGCATGACCATGAATAGTATGGTGTCAGCCATTTGTACATGGTGGAAGGGATTGAAATGCACTATTTATAATTCATTTTATTTGCAAATCGAAAGCAAAGATTCAGAATTTTTTTTAGCAAGTTTGGAGAGTTTTGTACTCACTTTATGACTTGCTCTGGTCCAGTATAACATCCCGGGCAGACCAAAACAACATTTGGGCCGACTATGCAGGACCTGGTGGATGGAATGGTAACGACCTTTCTTGCTACTAAAATTTACTGTGCAATGTCTTTGAAATTTAGGTCTTTGTTTTTCTTTTTTATTTTGGGCTTTTGTTTATATTGGGTAAGATATGCTCCAATCAAATGTTTACCATCGTTTGGTCATGACTTTAGTTGCTGTTATTTCATCATGAATCAAGATAAATGCATATCAAGAAGACGCAGTCACACAAATTCCCTCTCCCTACAGAGACCTAGCATGTTATGCTTTTGCCATATAGGCTCAACAACATGTAGATCAGAGAATTATTAGTAGCTTTATCTTTTTGTCATACACTTCTTACTTCAACAACCGCTATAAATACCATCAACCGATTCCAGATCATTACAAGCATTATTTGAAACCTTGTATCTGACTAAAGGAAATGAAACGATTTATAAATGTTGTCCTCTGTTAATTTCTTTGGACACCTTGTATGTTTTCCCATATCTTCAGATCCGGACATGTTAGAGGTTGGGAATGGCAACATGACTGCAGATGAGTACCGCTCACATTTCAGCATTTGGGCTCTTATGAAGGTATTCAACATGCCAATGTCTTAGGGATGATTCTTTGCTCGTAGGCTCCTAACTTCTAGAAATCATCCAAACTAAAGTTACAGATTTCTGCTCATTACTAGTAGAAGAATTTTTTTAAGGACCTAACTGATTTCAGTACATTTGATGGAACCTCAATGTATTGTTCCAATCTGACTTCTCATCAAATGGGTTTCTGAGTGGATTGATTGAATCTCTTTACGTTTCTGTTTTGGGATTTAGGCACCTCTGCTGATCGGTTGTGATGTGAGATTTTTGAGTGATAAAATGTTGAAGATCCTTGGCAATAAAGCGGTCATTGCAGTCAATCAAGGTGTGTCCTTTCTCAAATCTCTGAGGGAATAAAATGCATCTATACGAAAGCAGAAGTGGCTTCATTTCCATTTGCAGAACATTCTAAAGAAAAGATCCAAAATAATTGAAGATTCTTTTCTGTCAGTGTGTTGCAATAAGTTTCTTCAAATTTGAGCATGAACTATCTTGTTCTGTCGGTCTGTTGCAATAAGTTTCTTCAAAATTGAGCATGAACTATCTTGTTCTGTGCAGACCCACTAGGAGTACAGGGGAGAAAAGTGAGACAAAATGGTGATCTTGAGGTAATCACATCCATTCCATTCAAATACTCATTTTTCCAATATATAAATCTTACTTGTGCCTAAATCTTTAATCTCAATGATTTTCATTTTGATCTGATGAAGTTTGGGATCAAATATAACTCTGTTTGTTAAGCGCCACATTCTCACTGTAGCTTGGGAGGACAATGCAGGTTTGGGCTGGTCCACTTTCAAACAACCGTATTGTTATAGTTTTATGGAATAGAAGTTCATCAAGAGCAATGATCACAGCACATTGGAAAGACATTGGACTTCGCTCTTCTATCTCTGCCAAAGTCAGGAACTTATGGAAGGTAAATTTCATCTACATGTCCAGAGTTGCACATAAACATTTTAGGATGGTTATCAGTGGCGTGTCCGTTATACTTAATTCTCAGTTGCAGATGACATTTTTTGTTATTTCACTGATAGTCTTCTCTGTGTGGATATTACAGCACAGAACTCTGGCAGCTAATCATACAGGCAGCCTTACAGCATCAGTGAAGCCTCATGCATGCAAAATGTATGTTTTGACAGTTAGCCCCTACAGTCACACCTCTCCATTGGACTGGATTTATGATACTTTTGGGATACCAATACGTTATAAGAAGCATTAAGAAAATCGATTCCCCTCAAGGAAGATCCAGGGCATTCTTAAGGGTGACGTTTAAGAGAAAATCATGAATGAGTGGCACTTAACAAATTGTTGAGACATCCACATACATTTTTGTCCTCCAACGTCGAAGGCAATAGGAACTATAGATGATTATTAACATTGAGAAATTGTTCATTTGTCAGCAGCAAACTAGTGATCATATTAAAGTAGTCTAAAATTTAAATATTAAGCAATATTTATTTAAGAAGTCAATTAAGTGAACTCTTTGAAAAGTTAACCACTCTGATGAAGGTGTCAAATTATTATTTTGTGTCTCTTAGCATGTTTTTAAAATGAAATGTGCAGCTGTTCTGAATAGAACATGTTTTTTTTCTTTTAATGACATATCATGTCCAGAGGGGTTGCACTGCAAATAGCAAACTAAACTACCTTTGGCTGTGCTTAGTCTGAGGTGTAGTTATTCCAAGAATGAAACCTTGGTGGACAGATTATTAGTCAACCTCCCCAATAAACAACCAAAAAATTAATCGTTCAGTAAGTGTTCTTGATCACCTTGTTATAGTATTGATCGGATGTAAAGTTCAATTGGAAAAATAGAGGGTAGTTGTGCAGATCCATGGATCACAAATCCCTGACATGAGACAACCTCTTTATCTGAAATTCTCTAAACATGAGATCTATTTTTTTCAATAACTATAAACCTTAAATTTCATATTCCATTGTAAAAAATGTGTATATACAAGAGATATACATTCACTAATAGAAGAGGGAGTGTATAGATTTGACCAATATAATCTGAGAAAATGAGTCTGTTTCTTTTATTCCTTGTGCTGAAGTTATAATGAGCATTTTCACCAACTTGAGATAATACATTCACTAATAGAAGAGGGGAGTGTATAGATTTGACCAATATAATCTGAGAAAATGAGTGTTTTTTTAATTCCTTGTGCTGAAGTTATAATGAGCATTTTCACCAACTTGAGATACATGTGCAATTTGCCTCCGACTACTTAGAATTGTGATTTGATATTCATGGTTGTAATCAATCCTTTGCCTAAGCAAAGATTACAAATGCATGCTTGTCTTCTATAAGGTCAGCAACTGACCTGGCCATGTTTACAACCACAGATATACGTTGAGCCTCTGAAGTAATTGGCTATGCATCTGAAGATAAAATGGGCTTTCTTTTTTACAACTTTTTTTTTATATCATTTTAGTCAATTAAGAGGTCTTAATATTAAGATAGTTAAACTAGCAATTGCAAGCCCACGGAGCTTTGGATTGACAATGAATGGGTGCACTGTTAAGGCACTCCTTGCGATAGGTCACTGGTTCAATTCCCCCGTGGGTGCTTACCTACCAAAAAAAATAAACTATCAATTGCACCAGATGTTGCAAAGGAAATGCCGTAAATCATAAATTCGAGAAGAATCGTGACATATAAAACAGCATGGAAGATTTACCAGTACCACATGGAAAACTTGGTAAACAAAATGCCATTCGAAGCTAGAAGATAAAGAGAACTCAATTGCATTATGCCAAATTTACAAATTCTATAACCTTTCCAACATAGGTTGCCTCTTAATCTTCAAAGATGCTATTTCAAGTTTCAATAGACACATATTTCATAGATTTTGAAGAAATACAGGTAATAGATGACATCAAATAAGATAAATAAAATAATATTAATTCATGAACAACATGATGGCTATCTTTCCAAATCTAAATTTGCATCACAAACTTACAAATTTCAGACCTCATCACCATTAGATGAGGAAAATGAGCTAGACATCAAGATTCAGCTCCCAATTATTCATAAATTTTGGTGTAAACTCTGCAACTTTGATTGGAAACTAGTGCAGTGCAGTTGATAATGTTCAGTGTATCCAGTGTTTCCTCTAAGAACATCACTAGTAGCACCTCTGCTACCAGTTCAATAATGACAATACAAAAAGAAACGTTTTGAGTTGCACTGACACTAGCAACAGACTATTTTAGTATTTTGCATTGCCCCCTCAACAGTACAGGGTTTACATTTCCTGGTGGCCAAAATTCTAATCTCTATTATAACTTCTTGTATATATCATCAATTTATATTGACAATTGCAACAGACCATTCTTGTTGCTCTCAAAAAACAGAAGTTTTACAGTCCCCGCCAAAAATGCGTGCCATTTTAGCTTTTTAGGGTGGCATTTTCCTGGAGCCCCTGTTTCTTGTGTGATATAACTCTTTGACCTGTGATTTTCTTATTTCTGAAAAATGATTTGATGAAGTATATGCACAAAAGACTCCGTGGATAATACACAGAAACATCACACATTTTGGGACAATGTCCAGGCTGAAATTGAGTGCATAGCAAAGAAAACTGAACCATCTGTTCTAACTGAATCTATCAAATTGCCCTTGAGATCTTTATCAGCAATGAGGTGCAACTTCTTTTGATTAAGCTTTTTTACCTGCCCAACAAAGACGCAAGAAAACAAGTCAAAAGGTAAGCTTTTCCACTTACAAAAAGAGCTATTTTATTGAAATTCAAGGTTGCCACTGAATGTAACCATTCAAGCTTCTTCCAACTGAGCATACACTCACCCAATCAAGCATTACAACTTTCTGCTTTACAGCCTGACCAAAATCTAAAGCCCTTTGATCTGTAATGAGTTCCAACAGTAATATCCCAAAGCCAAATACGGCAGTTTTCTCTGAAGTTTATCCTGTTGAAAAGGTATTGGGGCAATGTGACATTATGCACATTATATACATTGCCTCAACCTATCACAAGGGACAAAGAAAATTTGATATGTATTATATTATAGGAGATGAAAACCAAATATTTTCTGATATATGAGCCCTTACAAGAAAAATAAGACTAATCAAATTTGAATCTTGATACCAGCATTATACATGTCTGCCGAGAGAGGATGCACGAATGAATGCAAGTTATTGTAAATGTAAATGTTCTAGCCATACAAAGAAGTTGAAGATGAGTACGTTTAGCATTGAAAGGATTTTCTGTATCATGAAAAACAAAATGTTGATACAGGATATAGTACAAATGTCACAAAAATATCCACAACAATATGCTAATAATCTGTAATTTAGCAGGCTGCATAATAAAATCTGAAAAATTAACAACTGCATTTCTTCTCACTTGAAAGACGAATTAAATTGACTCAGTTTGATTAGAAGAGAAATTAAATTGACTCTGTTTGATTTGAAGAGAAATTAAATTGACTGTCCTCAGTATTTACAATTAATGGTTGCCAACGGTAATTTGCACAAGGCATCGTGAAATCATATCCCAATTCTGATAGCATCTCTGAAGGCAGGCGAAGCCCATTAATTGCACGATCTATAAACCCTAGTCAAAAAGCACTTTGTAAGAAGTTATTTCAAGCTTTGCAGATATAACATTCTCTTATACCAACGTAGCACATGGCTTTTGTCTTCAAAATGAACACCCAATGGAACTCGGAGTTAACAAAGGAAAAAGCTAACAACATTTGAGCTCGTTTCATAGTTAAAATTTGCATCATAACCTTACAAATTTGAGACCTCATCACCATTAGATGAGGAAAATGATCCAGACATCAACTCCCAATTATTCATAAATTTTGGTGTAAAATCTGCAACTTTGATAGGAAACTAGTGTAGTGCAGTTGATAATGTTCAATATATCCAGTGTTTCCTCTGAGAACATCACCTCTGCTACCAGTTCAACAATGAAAATACAGGAAGAAACATTTTGAATTGCACTGACACTAGCAGCAGACTAATTTGGTATTTTGCATTGCCCCTTCAACAGTACAGGGTTTACATTTCCTGGTGGCCAAAATTCTAATCTCTATTATAACTTCTTGTATACATCATCGATTTTATTGACAATTGCAACAGACCATTCTTGTTGCTCTCAAAAAACACAGATTTTATAATCAACCGCTGCCAAAAATGCTTGCCTTTTTAGCTTTTTAGGGTGACATTTTCCTGGCACGCCTGATGTTCGTGTGATATAACTCTCTGACCTATGATTTGCTTATTTCTGAAAAATGATTTGATGAAGTACATGCACAAGAGACTCCGTGGGTAATATACAGCCTGTACCTCAAAACATCACACATTTTGGGACGATGTCCAGGCTGAAATTGTGTGCATAACACACAAACTTGAACCATCTCTTCTATCTGAAATCTATCAAAATTGCCCTGAAGATCTTTATCAGCAATAAGGTGTAACTTCTCTTTATGAAGCTTGTTTACCTGCCAGACAAGGACAGAAGAAAACAAGTCAAGAAGTGAGCTTTCCCACTTACAAAAAGAGCTGTCTCATTGAACATAAGGGTTGCCACTGAATGTAACCATTCAAGCTCCTTCCAATTGAGCATATACTCACCCAATCAAGCATTACAACTTTCTGCTTTACAGCCTGACCAAAATCTAAAGCCCTTTGATCTGTAATGAGTTCAAACAGTAACATCCCAAAGCCAAATACATCAGTTTTCAACTTTTCTCTGAAGACTGTCCTGTTGAAAGGTATTGGGGCAATGTGACATTATGCACATTATATACATTGCTTCAACCTATCACAGGGGACTAAGAAAATTTGATATGTATTGTATTATAGGAGATGAAAACCAAATAATTTCTGATACATAAGCCCTTACGAGATAAATAAGACTAATCAAATTCGATAGCAGCATTATATATGTCTGCCGAGAGAGGATGCACGAATCAATGCAAGTAAACTAAATGTTCTAGCCATACAAAGAAGATGAAGATGAGTACGTTTAGCATTGACAAGATTTTCTGTATTATGAAGAACAAAATGCTGATACAATATATAGTATAAATGTCACAAAAATATCCACAACGATATGCTAATAATCTGTAACATAGCAGGCTGCATAATTAAATCTGAAAAATAACAACTGCATTTCTTCTCGCTTAGAAGATGAATTAAATTGACTCTTTGATTAGAAGAGAAATTAAATTGACTCTCCTCGGTATTTACAATTAATGGTTGCCAACGGTTCAATTTGCATGAGGCACCGTAAAATTGTATCCCAATTCTGCTAGCATCTCTGAAGGCAAGAGGAGCCCTTAAATTGCACGATCTATAAACCCTAGTCAAATAGCACTTTGTAAGAGTTATTTCAAGCTTTTCAGATATAACATTCTCTTGTACCAACATAGCACATGGCTTATAACTTCAAAATGAGCACCCAACGGAACTCAGAGGTAACAAAGGAAAAATATATCATTTGAGCTTGTTTCATAGCTAAAGGTCTAACTAGGGTTTTCCTTGGTCTGTCAAATGATCAGTTATGGGTATTGTTGCTGATGGGATAGCTGCCTGTCTGTTATGGGTATGATTAAATTTAATCAAGAAAAAGAACAGCGTTCATACTGGATTCTCTGTGATAAATGCAGATGTTTATTACACAAACTTAACTTCACCGAGATAAGCAAGGTTCATTCTATTATTCTACAGGACAGGTAAGGGCCTGGCTGCCAGCATAACTAGATAATCATTAAAGCAAACAAGTTTTACCAGAATTACATCAAATAAATTAATTATGCTCAATAAGCTTGTGTCTGCTGCCAGTCCTGCTCCCTAACATCAACTTATCATTGAAGTCCAAGTGGGCACTTTATGGTAAATCGACAACAAATAGGAGCCATTTTTTTCATAGGGACAGATTCATAGATGGTAATGGAACATAAATTGACTGCTCCTGAGTCCTGAATAAAATTACATGTTTCGGAACTGGTAATTCATATTAAAACACAGTATGCACAATATCTAAACCAAGCCCACTAACTAATGAATGTAATATTGGTGCTAGGTGACATTCTATTTTACAACTATGGTTTCTCCGTGGATCTGTTAACCACAAGACATTGAGAGACTCGACCTTCTATGTTTACTTTTCTGTATTACGCACCCTACCTAGCTAAAATACGCACAGAACGAAGGGTTTTTCTTATTAAAGCCAATAATTTTTTCACAAAAAAAAAGGAAAATTACAGGTTCGATTCTTACCTGAAACGAAAACGTACACCGAAAGATCAAAATCCTCAGCGGCGTCTATTTCTTGATCTTCTACAAGAGTTCGTAGCACCCAACTTAATAAACGCAGATAAAGCTAGAGGAGTTTTTCCTTGTAACTGAATAATACCAGACGTAGTAAACCAAGCTCAGCTCACCATCGTGGAGGGGCTTATCGTGCACAGAACGGGGACAAATACACCACGCGCAACTAAGCGGGGGTTTATCATAAACTGGGGCATTAATGGCTTATCCCTCGAGTTTTTAACATCAACGCTTGGTAGCGCCGTTACGGTGGTGATGGAGGGCTGTGCCGCGCGAACAGTTCTCGCTGGTTCAGCAGTGTTCTCGGCGGTGATGGGTTTCAGATCGAAAGTTTATAACAATCCAATCGTCAAACATTGATGGGCCGAAGCTACCGTGTGAGCGAAGTTCGTGGAAGCGTGGAACGGCACACCCATTTGCCATTCATGAAGTATTAAGCCACAGTAAAATCTTTATGGTAACTCGTTTGGTTATTCAATAGCAAACCTATCATTTGGGTAATAGTGTATTAAAGGTAATTTACGAAAAAACATATGGTTAAAGATAGGATAACAAGAAGTCATAAGTCAGTGGGGTTGTAAAATAAAATAAAATAGTACTCGCAATGGGTGAAAAAAGAGATATATGGAGGGGACTCGCAATGGGTGAAAAAGGAAGAGGGGAGGGGAATATGTTTATGATGTTATTGTAAAAATGGTGTAGTAAAAGAAAAATAGTAATTTAAATGGTGAAAAATGGGGGAGAGGAAATGTGTTCAGATTTGCAATAATTTAATAGGCGCTAATTAAATCATTTGGCTAAATCATATTTTTCTAATCATATCATTATGTCAAAATCTTATATATATATATATATTATATCCAAGCTATAACATCAAGGTAATGAGGAGAAACATTACCATAGGCTCGTGGGCAGTGGCACAAAAAAATGTAACTACACAGAGGAAATGACTAAAGTCAATGTGTGTTGATAATGAGATTAAATAAAGAACATATTTCACTCGAGTGACCCTCATATTCCAAGATATTTTGTAGTCAACATAAAGAAGGGGGTTTGTTTTAGAATTTTAGCTATCTCCTTTTAAAAAATATAAATTAATTTGGAGCCATTAATCCCAGTTTTAAATTTAAATTTAAATTTTGTCTAGCAAAGATTTGTTAGAATTGCAAATTTATGTCGTGTAGTTTACACAATCCAAGTGTCCAAGTAAACTTGCATTGTATTCATTTATGCATTCAGAAATACAATTTTAAAAATGAAAAGTTACACATGCTATATGCGTATATAGAACCAATATAGGTCCATTTTGAAGAAGATTAAATCTCATGAGATGCATACTTTTATTTCAAGTTTTGCAATCTAAAAGAGGTCATATAGGTTATATTTAGCTTTGTGGAATTTAAATTTTTCTTTCTTTTTTTATTTCTTTCTCATCTTCCCAAAAGTAATTACGGTACTCTGTGCGGGTCCCACAATAACTAGTAACCATGTAAGTTAACCGCAGTTAAGAAGTCTTTATGTAAGGATGGCCATTCCCAAACAAAAAAAAAACCCAATAACTTCTCAGGTTGAACACGATTTAAGGTGAAACTTTATCATAATTAGTTAAAGCAATCTTCCCAAAAGTAATTATGGTACTCTGTGCGGGTCCCACAATAACCAGTAACCATGTAAGTTAACCGCAGTTAAGAAGTCTTTATGTAAGGATGGCCATTCCCAAACAAAAAAACACCCAATAACTTCTCAGGTTGAACACGATTTAAGGTGAAACTTTATCATAATTAGTTAAAGCAATTTTGTGTGGGACTTATCTTAACAATTTTGATTTGAAGGAATGCTTACTAAGTATATGATATGTATTTATAGTTTGGAAAAAAATTCACAACATTGAATTGTTTATTTTACATATATTTGTTTTGTATGTGGAAGGGAGAAATTATAAATCTCAATTTCATATTAACACAGTATAAATATAAAGGGGAGAAATTTAATATATATATATATATATATATATATATATAGGTATATATATATATATAGGTATATATATATATATAACCACTGTTAAGAGTATGTGTTTCTTTGGTAAAATGTTATAGTTTCAAATTCAAAAAGATTAAAATATATATGCCTTTATAAATTTTAAATGAAAAAATCTCATATATCAATTTAATATCTAATTTAGCCATAATCTTAAAATTAAATTATCATCATTATTATTATTATTATTATTATTTATAACAAATTTAGTTTTACTTTAGATATTAAAAATTAATTAAATATATTTATCCCTACTTGATTGTTGAGATTCTTAATTTGTAAATAGGCTTTGTTATAATATCATGGTCCATTACTATGGTTTATCAATACTACATGCCCAAAAAATCATAACTCAATTCATATGACACGTGTTCATATAACATTTTTTTAATTAATTAATTTAATTAAATGGATAAAAAAGACATAACTACTTTGGAGATAAATCTCAATCATTGATTTATGTATACTAGCAATTGCACTCTGAGGTGCAAAGGAACGTCGATAGGAGGAGTAGGGAAATGTGGAAGGAAATAATCAAGCGAAATATATGGACAATTAAATACAATTAAAATTTGAGTTTCTATAGTAGCAAGAGATTAAATTTAAGGAAAAAGTTACATTAACATAAATGTCCTAGAACAATGGCATAGTAATGATGGTATCCTTCCCCTTCCTGCTCCCTCCACATCCTACGCTTTACTATATGACATTTGAGAAATGGAGGAAGTACCAAGGTGGGATAGGAATCAATCAATGGCAAATATGAAGAGAGAAAATGAAGGAAAGGAAACCCTTTGCACTCAAGAAGCATAGAAAATGCATCCATGAACTCCCTCATACACTAGATCAAGTAAAAAAATCATCGAGCTCCTTGCCAATAATGAGAAAGAAAAGAAAATTGGAAAAAAAGGAAACTTGAGAAAGAGATGCTCATTTGAATATAACACTAGGCTCACAAGCATCTCTAGCCAGATTGTGCTACATTATATAATCAGAATTGAAACATTTAAACCTGCAGATATTGAATGTATTTATAGTCCAATTAATAAAAAACTTCATATGTGAGTGTTCGATCACAATCACGACACCCATTTTCCATATATCATCTAAACAGAAAAATTAAAAATAGATCTATTCACACAAACCTATAGTCCATATTTTGCAAAGGGTAGCTTCATAATTTCACGTCTACCGTTTACACTCTACATGTATTAGCCACGTAAAAAAAGTTCCAATGAATTAATGAACTTTTATGAATTCTTTATATAGGGAGAGAAGCAAGACACTAGCTTTGGTATGTGCCTTCCATTTACTCTCGTCATTAGAATGTTGTCACCTACTTGCATAGCAGGACTGGAATCAAACATTAGTCGAGAAGAATAAAATCTTAGAGGAGGCAAGTCAATTCAGAAATATTTTCTCCTTTTCGGATGGAGAGGGAACATGCTTATATCTCTAAAGTTTTACACCAAAAAATCAGAATTAAGGCACACAGATAAAAGTTCGCCAATTAAATAATTTTGATACCAAATTATAAGTTATCCCTATACATTTTTATAAATAGTTGAACAATTGTCTTGTTTACTTGTGTATCGGCCCTGTATAACATATGTTACCTTTTCTTATAACTAGACAGTTTCATGTATTATATATAGAGCTAATATATCATATGTTCCAGCTTGTATTTAGAAGCTTACCTTCTCCTCCAACTGCTTCTCGCCATTTATTTAAAATGAACCTCTTTGGTCGATTGGCGGAACAAAGTCTCTTCAGTCCTCAAGTCGCATATATTCCCTCCCCTCCCCCTGCACTAGCTCTCTTCGTTCATATGGTGGTCTATTATCTCGTCGCTCTCCCTGCATTCTGTCTCTTCCTTCCATAGGTCTGTAATTGTCTCGTCTTTCCACTGGCCTGTAATTGTCCCGTCCTTCCAAAGGGCTGTAATTATATTGTCCTTCCATTGGCTTGTAGTCACCCCTTCCTTCCATTGGACCCCTTCCTTCCATTGGTTTGGGTCTACAATCTCGAAGTTCTCCTTGCATATTGTCTCCTCCTTTCGTGGTTCTAGAATCTCTTTCCCGGTTAAATCTCGGCCTATCATAGTTTCTTTGCCTCAGTCTCTCACTAGGAGGCCTAGGTGGATTAGGATCTAGTGTTATTACCCCGTTGTTGTATTTATCACCTGAGTAAGAATTCCTTTTGTCAGTAACAAATCAACATGTGTATTACTACTTACCCAATTGTGATCGTTTATGTCTAATCATCTATAACTGAGTTGTTTAATTGCTAACAACTTAGTAATCATCTATAACTGAGTTGTTTAATTGCTAACAACTTAGTAATCATCTATAACTGAGTTGTTTAATTGCTAACAACTTAGTTGTTTAATCAATGAATCGATGTCCTAAGAGACCAGTGTTTATTGTTGAGCATGTTAAAATTAAATCACTAAACAAAAACACAAACAACAAACTAAGCACACAAATAAATTATATTCTCGCTCATAAACAAGTTTTTTAATCAATTCATAACTAATGTGTTTAATCACTAATAATCAAATTCGGAAATGAATTCCTAAAATACAATTTTTAATAACATCTTTTAAAAATTTGAATTCTCTTAAATGACCTTTTTAAAAACATCTTTAATAAAATTTGATTCTGAGAGAAGATGTCCTATATACCAAATAGGTTTCAAAGCATGTAAGAACACCAACATTAAAAAATACAAATAAACTATAATTTCATAAAAATATATAGATATAAACTATATTCTCACCTGCAAATATACCAAGTTCGGGGTCGCCATAACCATCAGGAAGCACCTAATTAACAAGAGGTTGTTCTGAAATCAATATAAAATCTATCAATACAGGACCTAGAAGGAAGGTAGGTAGGTACGACAGAATTATAAACAGTTTGACAAACTTCGTGAGTGGTTCAAGTGGGATGCGCATACACTTACCTTTCAATCTTTTTGTTGTGGCTTCATCTATATTACACTAAAATCCAGTGTATACAGTGGTACTCAGGGCATAAATTTTGTTTTTAGCCTCCTCTTCACTGTAATCCATGAAAGGTGGACACTTGTAAGAAGTTTGAATTGCATAAATAGTCACAAGCCAAACTTTTAAAAATATATGAAAGATATGAAATGTGATTTCCGAGTAAGCTTGCAACTAAAAATGAATCACAAAAACAACAATGATGGGAGGAAATCCATAAAAATAGGCATGCACATCCGATAATGTTATGATAGTATACGATGTTAAAACTGTGAAAGAAGATAATATCACAATAAAATCGAGAACTCCATTAGAAAACCACTTTTTAGATTGGGAAATTTTTCCGTTTCTGTGATATTCATATTAACATGTCTCACCAAAACCCCAATAAGGATATGTCACTTTAATTTTTTATAAGCTTCAATAGTTTTCCAATGACTTTTGATCAAAACCCAACTAAAAATTGTTTGGATGGCAGATTTGAGTTGATACATCTGGATAGTGAGTGCCCCGGAGGTTTTCAGGTGTCTAAATCTGTTTATCCATTAAAAAAAACATTTCTAAGTCCACTTTCGGACTCATCAAGTTTTTGGCAAGTATAGTGCTTCATAAACCTCCCCGCATTTCAAGTCCACTTTCGGACTCGTCAAGCTTTTGGCAAGTATGGTGCTTCATAAAACCCCAAGCTCTCACTGTTGTCTTTAATGTGAGATACTTGACCCTTCTCATTAATGTGAGATTAATACCTTGACCCTTTTACTTTTAATCAAGGACACCGAAATCCTTCCGAAAGAGGAGGCAATGGGAGGAAAGAATTAAGAATACCTGGTAATATGAAAGATGAATTAAACTGAAGAAAAATACCTTCTGAGAACAACAACAAGGGTTTTAACATAGGTGTCAATCATTTCTGGCTGTGTAGGCCTAGGTTCCTTGGGAAAATCCAGAGAGATTAGCCAATGCTTGCAGTCCCGTAACTTCGTCCACAATCCGCAACCGACTAAAATATGATGCCAAGGTGGACATGGTCGCCCCTCAAAACCAGATAACTGACCGTAGCTGAAAAGATGCTCCAATAATGATGGTGGTGACGATGGTTTTGCTAATGTTTCCAAACCAGAAGAACACACATCTATAAAGACAGAAGAAGACGAAGTTGATGTGGAAAATTCTCTCTCCATGCTCAAAGTGAATCGAAGACAGAAAACCATAAATTTTGCTCTTCAAATGATCAATATTTTCTACCAACTGGGTGTCTGGAATATCTGCCTTTTTATGCCCAAGCTGATCTAGCCAGTCGTTAACCTTTTTAAGTTGAGATAACATTGCTCCAATTTGGTTATTATCTTGTTGCGACTGAGTTTTGGTTGTAGAGGCATTGTCATAATCTGTGTTTTCCACATGAAACCCAACATCCAATACATCCTCTATAAATTTCAAAAACCAGCTTTGTGCTTCCTGTTGGAGATGCCTAGCCAGATCCACTGTCTCGTTTACTCCATTTCCTTTTATCCATTCAATTTCGATACCTTTTAAAGGTACTTCTGAAGAAACTTTACTCACAACTTTTATGTTGTTGGGCTTTACAAGTGTGCCAAAAGACTGACGCTTCATTGCACTGGTCACCAAAGGAACAACTGATCTAAAATTTCCTTTATCAGAAATACTATGCCTTCTATCACTATTTGTCTGAGCTAGAGATGACAATGCAACCCTTGCCTGAACTTTGTTATCAGGGGATACATGAGTGGACCTTCTGGAAGACACACAGTACATGAAAGCTTGATTCTTGAATGATTGTGTAGCGGAAGGATCCTCTGATGTTATAGTCTGTTGGTTGTTTTGAAGGACTACATTTGACGTCCCTTTATTTGGGGAGTTCTTGAAAGAATAGTTAAATCCATATTTGCTGAATATGGATATGGATGCCAAGTCTGTTGCTAATACAGAACCAATCCGTTGAACTATACTCTTTGCTTTTTTCTTTGAAATATTAAGAAGGTCCTCGGCCCCAATCCGTTGAACTATACTCTTTGCTTTTTTCTTTGAAATATTAAGAAGGTCATCGGCCAATCCATCAGCATGTGGAATGTCCTTATCTTTATCTGCAGTCCTGCTTGCAGCTAGGGATTCAACAACAATCACTAATTGTAAAAGTGTTGGATGGATCTCAAAGAACCGATCAATTGAAGGATGGGGATTATTCGTCTTAGCAGAAGAGGATAGCTCAGAAAACATACTCAATCCTCGAATGATAGCTTCATCATTAGAGGCTTCTTGCAACGCTTTTGTTGCATCTATGGAAGCAATGTTATGTCTTTTCAGAGCCTCCTATCCAATTTCAGACAGGTTCACAGAAATAGAATCCCAAGGGACACTTCCATCTGTCCATTTCTTATCATGAACTATAATTTGTGGTATATTGTGGCTTGACTTATCAACTGAGGATATCTTGGTTGGTGATACATCGGAAGCTTTGTCTACAACTACATCCTTGACATTTTCAGATCCATCCTTTATACCGATATCTTCTTGCTTCGACTGTGTTTCTCCTTTAGCATCACTTATCCTACGAGAGAGAACAAATTGAGTGCGCAATGCTGATTTAAGGCCCACTTTGTTCTTGGTGGAATACTTCTCCTTCTGCTCCTTCAGTGCCAAGATGGGCTCTTCTCAGCTTTTACGCAAGGCCCTAACATTCTCAAGTTGGTCCATCGCCCTTGATCCATTGACCATTGTTTTCTTCTTACCGCAATCCTGATAGCTAGAGAAAATTTACCAGCATAAAGCCTTCTCCAAGGGGATATCGAAGTCCTCCTGCCAACAGGCAAGGGCTGAAGATCTCTCCTCCTGGGAGAAGGCTAAGGTGTTTTCCTCCCCGCGTTCATCGAAGGCTTCCTATACTTGGATGGAACAACATATGCGCATTCTCTCTTAGGAGCCATGTTCTCTTCTTGAGCCTTCAAGAGACTTGGAATTCCAATGCACTTGGAGGGTATTTTCGTGGGAAAGGCTGAGGTGTTTCACCCATGTGAGGAACTCCACATAAGCAAGGAATTGAGTATACCCCTTTTATGTCGTTAGAGTTAACCGGAGCTTTAACAGATCTAAGAGAGTTTCTAATGGTGGTAAGGGGCTTGAAAATCACAACAACTTTATTCTTTTTAAGAATATGAGCAATCTTATTTGTGGTCCCTTGGATGAAGGGAAGCAACACATTGGAATTACGATCATCATGAGCAGGCTTAACTCGAGATTCTTTATAGGCTCTTTGAAAGGCTCTGAGGCCTTGTTGTCTGCTATAGCCATTATTTTCAAAAACTCTCAAAAGATGAGACTTCTCTTCTTCAAGGTGATTCTCATCAGAAATCCTAAGAGCCCAGGTGGCAAGCGTGTTAAGAACTCCCATCTTTTGGGCCAAAAAATGATGAGAAGCTACATGAAGATACTGTTCGATGTGAGTTTTTTTGCGAAAAACTTGGTAAGAAACAGAACCATCATCCATCCTAGAGAGGAGAATATCAAGAAAAAGAAGGCACCCATTAACTTCGACCTCCATCGTGAATTTTATGGATTCAGATTTGGAATTAAGATGATGGAGAAACAAATCTAATTTCTCACGACCATGGGGCCAAACGACACAAGTGTCATCAACAAACCTTTTCCATTTCTTAGGGCGGAAGGGAGCAGAGGCCAAAGCTTTGGTCTCAAAATCTTCCATGAAAAAGTTAGCAACTATGGGGGAAAGAGGAGAACACATAGCAACCCCACATCTCTGTTCAAAGAACTCACCTTGGACACTGAAAAAAGTGGATGTGAGGCACAAACCTACTAACCTGGCAATGTCATTATCACTTATCTGATTAATGACTCTGATGGCCTCTTACATGGGGATCTTGGTATAAAGGGAAAAAACATCAAAGCTCACTAACAGATCCCCCGGGTCAAGTATAATATCTTTCACCTCTTTGATAAAGGAAGCAAAGTCTTTGACAAAGGACTCAGTGCGACCAACGAGAGGTTTGAGCTTTTGAGCCAGGAATTTAGAGAGAAGGCAAGATGGCCCACCTATTGTGTTGACAATAGGTCTCAAGGGGACCCCATTTTTATGGACCTTCGGAAGGCCATAAATACTGGGGGTGAGAGGATTGCTCTCGATAAGCTTTTTGTTAAGGCACTTAAGAGAAATATCAAATTTAATCGATAGCTTGATTTCTTTAGACACTTTTTAAGGGGATTCTTTTTAAGCTTAATGTAACTACCACTATTATGAAGATGGTCAATCATTTTGTTAACATAGTCAACCTTATCAAGGATAACAACGACCCCACCTTTATTCGCCTTTAGGACAACAATGTCAGGGTTTTCACTTAAGTCTTTTAAGGCTAGAACCATATTTCACGAAGGTTAAATCCTTATCATGCACCTAGTAATTATTGATAATTAAATTAAAATTCCCAAAACCATTCCAAAATATACACACTTATTTAAATAATTAATTTTTTATTTTTATTTTTAAAATTAATGAAAATTTTGTTAAATTTATCATGATGTAATAAAATGTCCATTTTTTTAAAATATATTAATTTAATTTAATTGCCGAAGGCTTTTTGTTTCAACTTAAGGTGGATGAGAATCTACATTTTTTTTTGAGGGCCTAGATTGATTCGCAAGGGAATATGCTATGTGTATGCTTATTCTTAATGTTTATCAAGAGTTGTAGTGTATTACAGAGTTTGTTAGGTTGCACTGACTTCTAATAAATTTAAAACGTATATTCGTGTGCCACTGGCTCCCACCCATCAATTTCCTAGGGATTTGAGATTATTCCAATTCTAATAAGTTATTCCATGATAAGTTCATCATTATTATTTATAACATTCATTTATATATAAGCAAATTTTATTTGGCAAAATGGTCCATTTTACAATAAGATGTGTTATTCCTTTTTTTTCTTAAGTTAAAGTTGACCCATGTCAAAACAACAGAGGACAAATGTTAAATGGGGATGAAAAAGGTAGACCATGCCTAGCTTGACCAATTTCAAAAAGGGATGCTTAGTCTTAATGTTTATGTAGTGTATTACAAAGTTTGTTAGGTTGCATTGACTTTTAATAAATTTTAAAAATTAGATTCGTGGCTCTTTGAGATTATTACAATTCTAATAAGTTCTTCCATGATAAGTTCTTCGTTATTATTTATAACATTCATTTATATATAAGAAAATTTTATTTAGCAAAATGGCCCATTACTTTTAATAAATTTAAAAAATCATATTCGTACCATGTGGTTGCCCACCCACCAATTTCCTAGGGATTTGAGATTATTCCAATTCTAATAAGTTCCTCCATGATAAGTTCCTCATTATTACATTTTTAAAATTAATGAAATTTTTTTCTAAAATTCTCATCATGTAATAGATTGTCCATTTTTAAAAAATATATTTAATTTAATTGTCGAAGGATTTTTGTTTCAACTTAAGGTGGATGAGGATTTGTTGAATTTTTTTTTAATTGAGGGCCTAGATTGATTCTCAAGGGAATATGCTCAACATATGCTTAGTCTTAATGTTTATCAATAGCTATAGTGTATTACAAAGTTTGTTAGGTTGCATTGGATTTTGCTTTCCGCCTACCAATTCCTAGGGATTTGAGATTATTCCAATTCTAATAAGATCTTCCATGATAAGTACCTCATTATTATTTATAACATTCATTCATACATAAGAAAATTTTATTTAGAAAAATAGTCCATTACTTTTAATAACTTTAAAAAATTAGATTCGTGCCATGTGGTTGCCCACCCACCAATTTCATAGGGATTTGAGATTATTCCTCCATGATAAGTTCCTCAATATTGTTGATATTTACCTTTATCAAAATGAACGACATTGATCTCAGAAGTAGAAGTCGTAGGAGGATTGGATGGAGGGCTTTGGGCAGTTGCGGTAAGAGAAGTACCAGATGGTTTACTCACCGACTGTGAACTGGTAGAACCAATCACGCCATCAGCAACATGAGATTCTTTACCAGGAGTTTGAGGAACAATGTTCGAAGGTTGCGGAGCGTTTGGTATCTTATCATAAAGTGTGCCAGATTAGGTATAAACTAGATCCAAGTATTGGGCATGAGCAATTACTTTCTCTTCGATTACAACTCCACCCTTAGCCACGTCTTCTATTATAGGAGCCAACAGAGACTTAGTAAACCATTCCACCAACAATTGATCTGGGACATATGTTAACCAACTGACAATGGTGTCTCCACTCATGATTATGATCAGAGGTGTGCGTGTAATTAGATTGTTTGAAGTTGGTCGGAAGTTCTATTCGAGTTTGGTATCTGATGGGCAACTGGAAATGTGTGAGGAAGGTGGTAGACAAGGAACTGAAATTGTTAAATGAAGCTCTCGATAATTTGATATACCATTTAGTTTATGTATCGGTATGAGTACGATGGAAAAGACATAATCGAATTGAATCACCATTAAGGGAGTTCGATGAACACCACAGATGATAAGTCATGACATACATCGATGGGTCTTCTTAAGGATTCCCATTAAATTTTCGGATATCAAAAGGCAATTTCATAGGAGTAATCGACCATCAAGGCGAATGGGATATAGGATTGTTGGTGAGCCGAGTCAAATCGAATAATTCGAGAGTTTCCACAAATGACAACTGCCTGTTAAAATTTGGTGGAGGATAACTTGGATAAGAGGGAATGGCCTAGGAAATAGGTATCTGCGCTCCATGATAGGGAGGGTTCTAATAAAGAGGAACCTGGGTACCAAAATAAGGAGGATTTGGATAACCAGCATATGCATAACCTTGTTGTCTAACTCCATAACCTTGCAAATGCTGGAAAGGTTGGGTTTGGATTTGTTGGCCCTAATGGGGCACTTGAGGAACACCTTGATAAGGTTGATATTGTTTCCCCGTGGGATTTTGCATCATCCCGACATAAGGTAGATTCGATGGAGGTTGTGCCATGCTATAAGCAATCTATCATACTGGAATTTGAGGAATACCTTGTCCAAGCGGTTGAGACTGTAAGGTACCTTGTAAAGGTTAGGTAAGTGCAACATGGGGGGTACCAGATAACGATGGAATAGATTGAGTCACAGTTACAGCCTATAAAGATTTGCTTACATGAATTTGAGCTTGTAGAGGTACATATTGATAAGTAAGAATTTGAGATGTGGACGATACAGGTTGAGAATTAAAAAACAGATCCATAATCGAACCATGTTGTATGGGAAAAGTAGGTTGCCAAACATTAGTAGTCATTCTTCGATATGGAGGAATTAGATAAGGTTGAGAACCAATTTGAGGTATATGAACAATAGGTTGCCCCCCTGATAAAGGAGGAGGGGATGGTGGAGGCAACTTCCCCCCTTGCAAAGGGTGCCCAACATTAGGATAGTTAGGATTTTGAAGGTAACCAAGCCCACTGACATAAGGGCTAACTTGTTGTTCAACTGTAGGTGTACATGGAGGAGAAGGAGCAGGTTGTATAGTGCTCATTAATGAAGCACCAAAGGGGATTCCAGGAATAGGTAACAAGGGAGAGGTCCATGGACTGGATGTTGCACCATAGAAGGTACCAGATAATGACTGATAACCAAGTGGGATGGACGAGACACAATACATATGTGATTCTAGTGATGTTGCAAATGATGAGCCCCAAAAATGGATAATTATATGGGCTCATTCAGCCTCCTAATTCGACTTAATCCACCATTCTCATTAGTTTATTGCATGTTTTTTATTATATTTATGCTAATAGAGTGAATTGGGTTAGTCATTATGCCAACAAGTCTAATGGGTGCTTTGTGCAATTTCTTGGTCAATTTTGAGACAAAATCAAAGGTTTTAATGAGCACTTGGCAGCCAAATTTGTGGAAGAACAAGGGAGAGGATTTGTAGGAAGGTGTCCCCTTCATTTATGGGCACTTACCTCGAATTCTCCACCATCAGCTCAGAGTTCAAAGGCCACCAAATCGATTATCACAAGGGCAGCCGAGCAAGGGCTAGTAAAGTTGTTGTTAACTACAAGTTTTGGCAGCCCAGTTCCTAAAGTTTAGGAGGGCTGTTGGGGTCCTCAATTTGTATAAATAAGAGGGCTTAGGGCCTCATTTGGGTTGGCAGAAGTTAGCTAGTTGGCAGTTCGATTTTAGTCATTTTTTAGGCAGTAGGTTAGCTCTGCATTTCAGCACATTTTCGAGCTTTTCCTTGTGGACAGTTTTTGGAATGTAACTATTCTTTTGATCAATAAAGATGAATCCAGCTTTGCACCAGCTCTAATCTCTCTTAGGAGGTTGTAGCTCTTGGGGTTGGGCCCAACCCAAGTGCCCAATACTTCCTTTGTTTACTTTTATGTGTTTTTGTTGCATTCTTAGAATAAAATCTGCTATTTAGATTTAAATCTTGTTTTGTTATTTAGGTTGCTTTTGATGATTAACAAGGCTTTTCATGTTCAGATTGACTTGATACGTTAATAACAGAGAAGTTCTTCAGAAAAAGGCTATCAAGCACCTCTGATCTCACCTCTCCCTCGGTGGGACCATGAGCTGGGACCAAGGTGTCCTTGCTGCCACCAAAAACTCTGTCTTTGCTTCATCATGCAATTATTAGTGTTAGACTCTCATTTGCAGAAGTTGATACCAGTTGTGGTTACATGCTCAGGTTCATGATTGCTTAGTTTGCATAGCTATTTCACATGATTTTGTTGCAAATAAACTGCTGTTCATTTTCTTTGTTGTTATTTAGGTCAAATTAGGTTAAAGTAGCTAGGTCCTTGATTTTCCGAGTCTTTGTTTGTTCAGTTTGAGAAATAACGTGCAGAGCACCTGTGAAACCTCCTCTCCTACCCTTACCCCATCCATGCAACCTGCTTCATCCTCCAACTTAGATTCTTGCCTCTCATTTGCTACGTTTTCTCCCTTTGCCCTAATTTCTACATTCTTGTGCATCATTGCTCCCTCCATCCTTGAACCAAATCCAATCACTCCTTAGCCTCATGCACCAAGTCCTGGACCTCCTCACACCCTTATCTCACCTCCATACCCACTTCTTCACCTTTCTTCCTCCATCAACCCTCCAAAACTCCCTTTCGGAACATCTTGTAGAAATTTCAGAACATCCTGTAGAAATTACAGAACATCCTGTAGAACCCCTGCAGACTTCCTATAGAAGCTCACGAAAGTGGTTTCTTGAGATCCGATCACTGTGAAACTCTCTGGAAGGGTGCTAGGGACCCCTTAGGCCCTCTTCTAACCTTCCCAACCTCCTGCAAGCATTTCCTTTCGCCAATCCACCTCTGCACAGTCAAAAACAGTTAAAGCACATGCACAATAATTCTGCCAACTTACTCAAAAATACAAAAAGATGTTTCTTTTCAGATTTCACTTCAGAAGTAGCTTAGTCACATGCATTTTACCTTTCTAAGAGTCAATGGCATTCCTTTATGTAGCTTTCATCATTTTTCTTGCACCAGTAGGGTTAGTCGGTAAAACTAGGGTTTGCTAGGGTTTGCATTTCCTTTCCGCTTTCAGTTTCTTTCTGCAAGTAGATTAGCCTCCTTTGAGTTAGCTTTCATCCATCAGTTAAAAAGCTTCTTCTAAGATCTCATATAAGTTGGCTTAAGCTCCTAGCAGGCTTGTGCCAGCTGACCAAGTGACAGCCGCGGCAAGAGCTAGTACTTGTGATTATAGCACCGTCGCTTCCAAGTTTGTTACGAACTACTGGGTTGATAAAAGTAAAGAAGGGAGTTCCAGGAGTTGCAGCATTATTGCTGCAATACTGGGGCCCATCAGCAAACATGGATGAAGAAGCAAAACTAGTTGTGTCAGTGATAAAGGTGGACACAGGTTGGGAAACCATAGCGGATTCAGTCATGGTTAATTGTCTTAAAGAGGATTGTCATGAGAAATTCACGGGTGGGCAGGAAGAAATAAAGGAGATTGTGTTGGAGTTTGAAGAGGAGGAAGAGGACGAGCTTGATAAAAATGAAGTCCACTCCAATGAATAGGAGTAGAGGGACAAGGTTCTTCCTATGGGATATCTTTGATACTCACAAGATAAGGTGGAAGAGGTTCGTCGTCGAGTCCAAGATATATAGTTTCCAGTTGTGTCTGAGATAAAGGAAGAGAAGAGGGAAGTCCTGAAATAACAGGTGAAGATGGATGATGTACCTCAAGTTGAATAACCTCAAGTAATAAGTTCTTTGATTCAGTAAAGTCGAGTTCAATGACCTCAAGAAAAAAAGTATCGATGCTTTGGTTTCAACTTTGTCATATTCACCAGCAAATGATGAAGTAATCTTAAGTTTAGTACTGAAAGGGAAGGATGATTCTGGTAGATCAGATTCAGGAGGAGGACCAGAAGTAGTTCCTGAAGTTCTTGATTCAGTAGTTTGCATCTTCTTATGCTTTTGATGACAACCAGGAGTAGCCTTTGGTGGAAGAGGAGGCTTATTTTGCATTCTACACAAACAACAGAGAGGAGGGGTGTGTTCTTCCACGTTGGATTAATAAATTTTAATAATTAACACAAAAAATAAATCAAAAAGAGGGTAATACTAGGCATAAAGGTTTACCAAGCAACCATGAACTACAATATACACCTTGGCGAACCAAGGACTTAACGTATGTGTAGGAAATCTCTCTAAATGTTGTGTTTTGTGTATCATTATATACAAAGCGACTGACTCGGTTACCTATGAAGAGGATAGCAACCTATGGTGGACTTCCAAAATGTGGAAGTGCATTCTATATTAGTGTTGTCTAATGTATAATCATTCGATGAGAGCATTCCCATATACTTTTCATGCGTGGAGTGCCATCCAATATACCCAAAGGTACATAGAGTACGATCTGATACACTTACGTATGTGGAATGGGATATCACTCCCTAGATACAACACTGGAAAACAACGACAACTCCTACATTTAACGACGTCGGAACACATATCTAGCCTAAACCTATAAATGTTTGCATTAATATGACAAATTCTCCTTAGGTTGATTCATAAGGTTTTAAATTTTATCTTTGATTCAGTTTCAATTTCATGACTCACCGTGAATTTCACCTAAATATCCTAAAATGCAAGCTAGCATGAAGAACTGTAAACTTCCACTTTCAATGAGAATCTATCTAAAGGAGGGAAGAGACAAAGAATATGCAGCAAACAATAACTAAGTGCAATTCCCTAAAAAGTAATTGTTCCAATTCAAATTTTACTCACAAAACCCTATATGCCAATGCAAAGAGATTTTTCTTTTCAATTTCCTCTTAATTTTCAAAATGAGAGAAAACTAAGATGCACGTCTAATCATTGATAAAAGAAAACTTTTCAGAATGATGACTGGAACACCAATTCTTTCAAGTACTCAATGACTAAACAAATTAGTTTTCTAATGACCTAATGACAAGAATAAAGGAAAATATAAACAAATTCTCATCAAAGGCAATCAAAACCACAAGCAAACCATATGGAGACTTTTGAGAGATGCTAAGGGACATAAGAAAGAGCAGTTGGAAGAAGGATGGAAAAAGAGAAAACCAAAAAAAGGCAAATTCTAGCATGAAACAGGGATTAGCACATGTGCTTAAGGGGTACCAGTGCTCTGCAACGTAGGCACAAAGAGGGCTCGGGTGCACTACAATGTAAGTGCAAGGAAGACTCAGGTGCACTGCAATGCACTGTCTCCAAACTAGAGGGTGAGATGATCAAGGAATCTCAAGTTCTGGAACAAAGATGGAGTGGAATCTCAATGATAGGTCTTCCTATGTCAAATCGAGACTAAGTGAAACTATAAAGATCTAAACAAGAGGAAAAACAAACACTAAGGGCAAGAAAAAACCACCAAGGGATTGAATCGATCCCCAATATGGTGGCCAATTTTTTATACAAAATCTACGAATGTGGATAGAAGTGTCTTCCCTATGCTTGGTGGACTAACTAGAACAACATAAAGCAAAGGGAATAATGTCTTCCTTAAAGTAATTGAATGATGGGATGAAGCCTACCTGGAATTTGTTGCAAGTTTCACTCCTTCCTTGGCTTGTACTCTCCAATCCTAGCTTCGATCACTATAATTAGAACCTGCACAATTAAACATGACAAGCCAAATATCCATGACATCTATGTAGCATAATCCAATCACTTCATTCAATAGATCAACATGGTATTAAAATACATGAAATCATAACATCATATATAGGAAAACAATCTACTATTTGTATTAATAGAAATGGGAGAATTACAACAAAAAATAACAGTTGATCTTGTAGAAGAGCTCTCCAAGTTGACTTGTCCTTTCCTTGCCAAAAATTATGCCTCTTTTTCACCCTAATGCATGGAATAATGACTCTCAAAGCAACAACATGAGGGTAGAATAAATCTCTATAAGCCAACCCCTTGCCAATGGATGGTTGTAATTATATAGATGAGGGAGGTAGTTCATGAATTATTATTCATTTACCAATGTAGGTGAGATCCACTTGAGATAGAAGGATGAGCTCAAGGGATAAGAGGTGAAATCTCCAAGGTAAGATCAGATAGGATTCAAATGTCTTATCCAAGGTAAATGGTTGAAACAACCTCAGGAAGCTTCTGGAAGAGGAAGCTTCAGGATTTTTTTTATTTTTCCCGAATTTCTAGAATCAGCGCGCCCCCAGTACTAAGCAACCTACTGGTGATTAGCATAGGTGCAGAGAGGGTCAAACTGGTAGTCAACACTGGTCCCTAAAGGGCCAGGGAGCGCTGGGCCTTAAAAGCTTGGGAACTCAACAGTTAAGAGTAGAAACTCAAGGACTTAGCAAAGTCATGCTTAGGGCTTTGTGTAGGGATGATGACATTATGTGAAAGGATGTGAATTGGTCTCGTCTGAAGGCCTATTAACCAGATGCGAAAAAATGGCCTATAACAAAGAGGTAATGCACCCTTGCAAATCCTACTAGGTTGAAGGGGAAGAACTTGTTATGCAACTGACTCACAAAATAGAAGAATGAGATAGATCAACGAATTCAAAAGTAGCCTCTTTGAGGGGGAAACCTCCTTTACATTACATAAACGAACAATTCTTGGATGATACAAATGACAAGAGCTCCTTTCTATATATAGTATTCTAAGGGGTCACAATATTATCAAAGCCGACATAACAATAATAATGTAAGGGCATAACAATAACAATAGTGGGCTTCTATGGGGCACAATAATAAAAATATGGGGACAACATGGGAACAAAAATAACAATAAGGGGCTACAATGACAATAATAATAAGGGAATACACTAATATTATAGGGACCTAACATGCCCCTCTCCTTCAAAAAAGTATTTTCCTCCCATGCTTTTGTATAAAATTCTCATCCTCTCATGTGGAATCTTCAGCAGGTAAGTTCTTCCACTTGATGAGATACTTTGGAATTGATCAATTCCGTAGATGTCGAGTTCTTGTTTCAGTGACTCCTTCAGGTTCCAATATGATTTTTATTCCTCCTCAATTTATCGCAATATTGTTTGAACTTGGAGCTTGTCACCTATAACCTTCTTTAAGCATGAAACATGGAAAATTGGGTGCACTCGGGAAGATGCAAGAAGTTCCAATTTGTATGCCATAGTACCAATCTTTTGCAACACCTTGTATGGACCATAATACTTTGGTGATAATTTATTATCCTTCTTAGCTTGCTTGAGGGACATTTGTTTGTATGGTTGTAGTCGTAGCAATACCTAGTCACCTACATAAAAAATTCTTTCGCTACGATGTTGATCTGCCTATTGTTTCATTCTATTCTGCGCCAGAGTCAGGTTATCCTTTAAAAGTTGGAGAACTTTTTGTTGATGCTCGATGTGATCTTCCACTACTTGAACCTTAGAATTTTCTCTTAAATATGTTGTGATGGACAATGGATGATATCCATAAAGTGCCATAAATGGGGTCATTTTTGCTACAGTATGGAAGGAAGTGTTATACCACCATTCAACCAGAGGCAACCATTTCACCCATTGTGTCTGTTTATCATATACAAAGCAACCAATATATTCTTCCAAACATTTGTTCACTATCTCAATTTTCCCATCAGATTGAGGATGATAAGATGAGCTATGAGCTAACTAAGTATCCAGACAAGAAAATAATTTTGTCCAAATATTTACAGTGAAAATAGGATCTCTATCACTTACAAGAATCTTTGGGTTTCCATGTAGCTTTTGAATTGTTTCCATAAATGTAGTAACAATTGTACTGACTTTAAATGGATGAGATAATGCACAAAAGTGTGCATACTTGGTAAGTTTATCAACTACCACCATGATGACACTCTTTCCTTCAGACTTGGGTAAACCTGTGATAAAATCCATTGAAACCTCATCCCAACGTTGACTTGAAATGGACAAAGGTTGTAATAGACCTGGGGTCTTAATTGTCTCAGCTTTATTTTGTTGGAAAACCAAACGTTCCGCCGCAAACTTTTGAATATCAGATTTAAGGCCATCCCAAAAAAAATCCTTATTAATCCTATGGTAAGTTTTTAAAAATCCTAAATGCCCTCCTAAGGGACATGTGTGAAATTCCAGAAGAACCTTTTGTTTGATTTGGGAATTCTTACAAAGGTATAAGCGATCATTGTACCATAACGAATCAATTTTCCAGGGAAATGTACTATGTTGAAAAGTGTGCAACAAGAAATGCTTGTTGAAAGTGCAACAAGATGATGGAGCTTAGTGAAAAGATTCGCCTTCACTAAGTGGGCCCGCAGGCTATATTTGGCGCAATTCTATTTTTAGACTATGTCTATTTTTAGACATATGGATCATGTCTATGGATTGCAGGTTGTTGTTTATGGATGATTGGTCAAGTTGGGAAAAATAGATGGACTTCTATTTTTGATGAAAGTGTGAGTGATCACAGTGTGAGTGATCAAAGTCTATTTTTTGACTAGCTGTCAAAAATAGAAAAGTCAAATATTATTGTCTCATAATAATATTTGGACTATAAACTTGATCTTATTCTCTTGGAGCACTTCAGTTTGAGCTACAGAGGTGGCACATGCAACTGTCAGAAGGAAATACACTTTTCATATGAGTCAGTTGAGTTGTTGCATGCATGACTTCAGTTAGAACTCAATCAGTTGAGTTTGGTGGAGTTGATTGTACAGTTGATGGAGTTGTGTTCAGTTTAGCTTTGTTAAACTAGTTGTATTTAGTCTAACTGATCAATAGACTAGAGATGAGTTGGGTGAATTAGTTATTAATTAATTCACAAGTTATTAACTCATAATGCAACTATAGAATACATCAGTTAACTTAGTTGCATGTCAGTGCATGTTCAGTTCAACAGGGACAGGTGGTAGAGAATCAGATTGCTATCAGTTGTGACTATAGTTGTGCACCAGATCTTGCACAATCAAGGGATTGAGGATGCCAATGAGTTTGCTCACGTATTTGCCCAGTATTGTAGCCTTTGCTCACGTCCAACGAAGTGTGAGTGACTATTTTGAGGTGAAATACGATTTTGGTGAGCCATTCTCATCAGTTCTTGAGCAGGTATTGAGCAGTGGAGGCAGGCAAGCAGTGGAATAGATTTGGAGATCAGATCTGAGTTGTATTGTGTGTAACAGGTGGAGCTGGTACTTGATTGCTTGTGATAAGCATTGTACTTTGTAATGTTACATGATTCAATCAATATAATATACAGATAGTTGGGGTTTTTAGCAAGATGCTTTCCCCGGGATACATACTGTGTTTATGAGTTTGATTGATGCTTCTATGTGTGCCTGTGAATGTTTCTGCTTCTGTAAATTGATGATCAACGTAGAGGAGATTATGTATTATACATGTTCCGCTTATAATTGTATGATCAAGATAATCTCTATGAATATGTGTTAAATTATTCAAAATTTCTACATGGTATCAGAGCTGCTTGATTTGTAGAAGAGATTTTTACAGGATATCAAGCGAGGATTGATCATCAGATCTACTATTCAGGAAGTGTTTACATTCTATTTCTTCAGGCAGAGTCTGTAATCGGGCCAGGTAGCCTCTGGATTCATCCTTCTTTTGGAAGGTAAGATATCCGGTGAATGCCCATACAGTCAATCTCTGTACAAGAAATACCTTGTTCTCACGAATTCTAGATTGGAAGTGGTTGAGTTTTTGAGCTGGTGGAATTCGAATTTAATTCCAAAGCAAGAGATAAAAACTCAGAAACATTCAGTGTGAGAATAGAGATAGTATGCCCCACTATCTCACGAAGTTCACCTAATGTCGGGATGAGCTGGGAAGTGTGGGGGTGACTGTCAGATGAGGATGGTGAGTCTAGCACTCCTTGACCTTCCTAAGAGTTGGCATAGCTACCAAGACTCAGTGAATGGAAGGGAGAAACTGCCAGGATGGGAGAGACTTTGGTCGGATTTGATGCAGGAGGAGATTAGACGGAGCACCAGAGACAGTTCTTCATCCATGCAGGATGAGGAGAACTGTGCCTTAGCGAGTAAGGCGAAGAAGGGAAAGAAGAAGGTTTCTCTTTCCGAATCTAGTTCTTCCAGTGATGGGAAGAAGGTTGACAAGTCGAAGGTGAGATGCTTTCTTTGTCATGAGATTGGTTCACGGGTCAGGAACCTGTATGCTCTTGAGGTTCAAGATGCATGCAAAGCCTTGAGCAGCGAGGCAACTGATGGAGACTTGGTGGTTGAGAGGGAGCATACATTACCTCTCAACATGCAGAGCCATAAGAAGTCTCAGACGATTGTGGAGGAGCCACGATTGATGCAGCAGCTTCAGGAGGTCGTGGAAGAGCCACAAAAGGGGAAGCTGAGAAGAGATAGAGTAGAGACATCTATTCATCCAGAGACCTCCAGTAGGGGGAAACTTCGAGCCAGATGGGCTGAAGGATCGCATGCAGGCATACCTCCAGGTAGGAGGTGGGGTGATGTGGATTGATTGTCCCAAGGAGCAGAGGCAGGATCCTTGAGGTACCCAACCTCTTGGATGAGACCTTGCTACGGGAGCCTCGATGTGTAGTAGCAGGAACTGACTGATTGGGTAGAGACAGATGCGAATGGAGCGGCAGAGAGAGCGACAGTGCAGGGAATCCCAAGACAGCGCATAGCTAGCAGGCTGTAGCAATGCGAGAGACACAAGTGTTTTGCATAGTGCTAGGTGGCACAGAGAGGTGTGCAATGGTGCGAGATGCATGGAGATGTTGCAGTAGCGCAGATGTCAGAGAGGGAGAACTTGTCAGCAGCAGGTAGAGCTTCAGCATCAGAGGGTGTTTCTATCCCAACAGGGACGTCAGCTGGGAGGTGCAGTGCGGATGCAATGCTGGGAGATAGAACTAGCAGCAGCACAGATGCAGTCAGAGATCAATGTGACAGAGGCTAGAGTAGTCAGATACTGAAGAGCACAGAGATGCAGAGTTTCAGTCGACAGAGGCAATAGCAGTCAGAGACTTTGATGACATAGCAAGTGGACCAACCAGATGTGTTGCATGGAGAACATTCCAGAGTTACAGGATCAGGTTTGAGAGGAAGCCTTTCTTGTTGAGAGGGAGTGTTGAAAAGTGTGAAACAAGAAATGCTTGTTGAGAGTGCAACAAGATGATGGAGCTTAGTGAAAATAGTCGCCTTCACTAAGTGGGCCCGCAGGCTATTTTTGGCGCAAGTCTATTTTTAGACTATGTCTATTTTTAGACATATGGATCATGTCTATGGATTGCAGGTTGTTGTTCATGGATGATTGGTCAAGTTGGGAAAAATAGATGGACTTCTATTTTTGATGAAAGTGTGAGTGATCACAGTGTGAGTGATCAAAGTCTATTTTTAGACTGGCTGTCAAAAATAGAAAAGTCAAATATTATTGTCTCATAATAATATTTGGACTATAAACTTGATCTTATTCTCTTGGAGCAATTCAGTTTGAGCTACAGAGGTGGCACATGCAGATGTCAGAAGGAAATACGCTTTTCTTATGAGTCAGTTGAGTTGTTGCATGCATGACTTCAGTTAGAACTCAATCAGTTGAGTTTGGTGGAGTTGATTGTACAGTTGATGGAGTTGTGTTCAGTTTAGCTTTGTTAAACTAGTTGTATTTAGTCTAACTGATCAATAGACTAGAGATGAGTTGGGTGAATTAGTTATTAATTAATTCACAAGTTATTAACTCATAATGCAACTATAGAATACATCAATTAACTCAGTTGCATGTCAGTGCATGTTCAGTTCAACAGGGACAGGTGGTAGAGAATCAGATTGCTATCAGTTGTGTCTATAGTTGTGCACCAGATCTTGCACAATCAAGGGATTGAGGATGCCAATGAGTTTGCTCACGTATTTTCCCAGTATTGTAGCCTTTGCTCACGTCCAACAAAGTGTGAGTGACTATTATGAGGTGAAATATGAGTTTGGTGAGCCATTCTCATCAGTTCTTGAGCAGGTATTGAGCAGTGGAGGCAGGCAAGCAGTGGAATAGATTTGGAGATCAGATCTGAGCTGTATTGTGTGTAACAGGTGGAGCTGGTACTGGATTGCTTGTGATAAGCATTGTACTTTGTAATGTTACATGATTCAATCAATATAATATACAGATAGTTGGGGTTTTTAGCGAGATGCTTTCCCCGGGATACATACTGTGTTTATGAGTTTGATTGATGCTTCTATGTGTGCCTGTGAATTTTTCTGATTCTGTAAATTGATGATCAACGTAGAGGAGATTATGTATTATACATGTTCCACTTATAATTGTATGATCAAGATAATCTCTGTGAATATGTGTTAAATTATTCAAAATTTCTACATACTAGGATCTTGCTGCAACTTTTGAATTAGTTACCACACTTCTTCATCATTCTTCCATTCATCCCTTTCTTTGTTTAACGAATTTGGTTGGATAATAGAAATGGCACAAAGCAATGCTTCCACATCTTCATCCTTTCTTGAGAGTGCATCTGCAACAATATTTTGTTTCCCTTTTTTTGTAGATGATTTCAAAGTCATAACCCAACATCTTTGTGACCCATTTTTGTTGCTCTTCTGAGGATAATCTTTGTTTTAAAAAGTATTTAAGACTATCATAATCCGTTTTTACCTTGAAGTGTCTTCCCATTAGGTAAGGTTTCCATTTCTTAAGTGCATGTAGTATTGCCAACATTTCCTTCTCATAAATAGCTTTGTGTAAATACTTTCCTTTGATTGAATGACTTTCAAAATCAATGGGTCTTTCTTCTTGCATTAAAACAACACCAATTCCATTTCTCAAGGCATCACATTCCACAATAAAGGTTTTTGTGAAGTCTGGCGTAGCTAAGGCCGGTGCTTGGCACTTTGCTTCTTTAAGGTGTTCAAAGGCTTTCGTTGCTTTTGGAGTCCAAGAAAATGCATAGTTCTTCAGTAAAGTTGCTAGAGATGCTTCTATTCTCCTATAATTCTTAACAAACTTGTGATAATACCCTATCTACCTGAGAAATCCTCACATATGCTTTATGGATGTGGGAATTTTCCATTCCTTAATGGGTTTAATTTTGCTAGGGTCTACCTTAACACCTTCATGAGATAGAATATGGCCCAAATATTCCACCTCTTGTACTCCAAAGAAACATTTGGAGGTTTTTGAATATAATTGTTTGTCCTCCAACAGTTTGAATACTCTATCAACATGTTCAACATGATCCTTCCAAGACTTGTTGTAGATTAGTATATCATCAAAAAATACTAACACAAATTTTCTAAGGAAGGGTTGGAAAATGGAATTCATCAAGCCTTGAAATGTAGAAGATGCATTGGTAAGACTAAAAGGCATGACCAAAAATTCATAATGACCCTCATGAGTTCTAAATGTTGTTTTCTGAATGTCTTCAGTCTTCATTCTGATTTGATGATATCCTAAATGAAGGTCCAAGTTGGTGAAGTAAATTGCTCCATGCAATTCATCCAATAATTCATCAATGACAATAATGGGAAATTTATCTTTAATAGTGAGCTTGTTGAGCTCCCTATAATCCAAATACGTGCACCATGATCCATCCTTCTTGTGCACCAATACTACTGGAGCAGAGAAATAACTTTGACTAGGTTGAATTATACCAGCCTCTAGCATTTCTACAACCTTATGTTTAATTTCACTCTTTTGGGCATAGGGATATCTGTAAGGCCTGATGTTTGGAGGAACACTTCCTAGAATCAAATGAATAGAATGAGCATGATCACAAATAGGTGGGAGGCCTTTGGGAGTCTCAAATACCTTGGAATGATTTTCTAATACTTTTTGGAGATCTGGAGAAATAGATGATTTCGATGTGGGAACCTCTAGTGAACATAATTGTGTAATTACACCACGTTGTTCTTTCTTTAGAAGCTTTGTCATGCCGTTAGAGCTGACTATCTTTCCTGGTTTCCATGTGATACCCCTTAATTCAACTTCCTTTCCTTCTGAAAAAAATTCAAAAAGAGTTTTTGAAAATTAAAAGCTATCGTAGCCAAAGATGGTAGCCATTGGACACCTAATACAACATCAACACCACCCATTGGAATGGAAAGAATTGGACTATTCAACACATATTCTCCCATGGATAGCTTGATATTATGGCACTTTCCAGAGTAATTTATCGTTCCTCCATTTGCAACCATCACTTGACACTCTGGTGTTGGATATAGGAAGAAATTCAATTCCTTCGTTATCTTACAGTGAATAAAATTATGGGTACTTCTTGAATCAATCAACACTATTACCATTTTCTTCTTGATATGTCCTTCTATCTTGATAGTTTGACGAGGGGTAATTTCGGCCAATGCATTACAAGATATGGTTGGATTCATTTCTTCTTTCTCTAGGGTTTGTTGCTAGTGTGTATCCTCTTCTTTTGATGTTTCTTGTTCCTTTTCTTATTCCTTTTCACAATTTATGTAAAATAATTTCTTCTCAGCACACTTATGACCTTTAGTGTATTTGCTATCACAACTGTAACAAAGCCCTTTTTCTCTATTTTCTTCCAATTGTTATGGTGTCAATCTTGTAGGTTGTGGAAGGCTAGAAGGCAACAACACTTTCATCTTTATAGTTGTGAGTGGTAGGCTTCCTTGTTACCATAAATTTTCTTTCCAACCTGAATGCCTTCTCCAATGAATCAAGTTCCCAAAGGAAAACCTCATGTTGGATGTTATCCTTTAAAGTCCCTATGAACACATCAATCTTATTCTCCTCTGAAATATCTTTTATCTTTATATTCAATTTTTGGAAGTCCTCAATGTGCTCCACCATTGAACCCTTTTGTTTGAGATTGATCAATTGGCTAAAAAATGTGTTGCTTTTTGTATCCTCAGAATGTGCTACCATTTCTTCCATAAAAATTTCCCAAGTGACAATTTGATTATGAGAGAAAAGCCATCGATACCATACAAACGAATTGGGTTCCAAAGATAAAGTCGCAATGTGTACCTTTTGTGTGTTTTGCACATTATGGAGATTGAAATATTGCTCCTTATGTAGTATCCATGTTATGGGATCCTTGCCATCAAACTTCTTCATTTCGAAATTTGGAACATGGTGGGTCTTCAATCCAATGTTAGAGTCTATGAAATCATGACTAACATTTATTTTGTTCTCATCATGAGTGTTATGAAACCATCTCACAAAAATATAGAAAAGATAGATCAACGACTTCAAAATCAGCCTCTTCGAGGGGGAAACCTCCTTTACATTACACAAATGAACAATTCTTGGATGATACAAATGAAAAAACCTCATTTCTATGTATAGGAGTCTAAGAGGTCACAATATAATCAAAGCTGATATAACAATAATAATATAAGGGCACAACAATAACAATAGTGGGCTTCTATGGGGCACAATAATAACGATATGAGGACAAGAGGGGCACAATAATGACAATAAGGGCTACAATGAAAATAGTAATGGGGGAATCACTAGTATTATAGGGACCTAACATGCCCCTATCCTTCAAAAAAGTGTTTTCCTCAAAACTTGAGTAGTTCCAGATGCTTCTGTATAAAATTCTCATCCTCCCATGTGGAATCTTCAGCGGGTAAGTTCTTACAGTTGATGAGATACTCTGAAATTGATTAATTTCGTAGCTGTCGAGTTCTTGTTTCTGTGACTGCTTCAGGTTCCAATTTGATTTTTCCTTCCTCATCAAGTTCTAGCAATATTGTTTAAATTGGGAGCTTGTCACCTATAACATTCTTTAAGCATGAAACATGGAAAACTGGGTGCACTCGGGAAGCTACAGGAAGCTCCAATCTGTATGCCATAGTACCAATCTTTTGCAACACTTTGTATGGACCATAAGAATTTGTAATTTATTATCTTTCTTAGCTTGCTTGAGGAACATTTGTTTATATGGTTGTAGCCGTAGGAAAAACCAATCACCTATATCAAATCTTCTTTCGCTGCGATGTTGATATGCCTGTTGTTTCATTCTATTATGCGCCAAAGTGAGGTTATCCTTTAAGAGTTGGAGAACTTGTTTTTGATGCTCGCTGTGATCTTCCACTACTTGAACCTTAGAATTTTCTCTTAAATATGATCTGATGGATGGTGGATGATATCCATAAAGTGTCATAAATGGGGTCATTTTTGTTGTAGTATGGAAGGAAGTGTTATACCACCATTCAGCCAGAGGCAACCATTTCACCCATTGTGTCTGTTTTTAAGAGACAAAGCAACGAAGATATCCTTCCAAACATTTGTTTACTATCTCAGTTTGCCCATGATATTGAGGATGATAAGATGAGCTATGAGCTAATTGAGTGCCAAGATAAGAAAATAAATTTGTCCAAAAATTTACAATGAAATTGGGATCTTTGTCGCTTACAATAATATTTGGGTTTCCATGTAGCTTTTTAATTATTTCCATAAATGCAATATAAACTGTACTAGCTTGAAATGGATGAGATAATGCACACAAGTGTGCATACTTGGTAATTCTGTCAACTACCACCATGATGACACTCTTTCCTTTGGACTTGGGTAAACCTGTGATAAAATCCATTGAAACCTCATCCCAATGTTCACATGGAATGGATAAAGGTTGTAATAGACCTGGGGTCTTAATTTTTTCAACTTTATTTTGTTGGCAAACCAAACATTCCACCACAAACTTTTGAATATCTGATTTAAGGCCATCCCAAAAAAATTCCTTCTTAACCCTGTGGTAAGTTTTTAAAAATCCTGAGTGCCCTCCTAAGGGAGAAGTGTGCAATTCCATACGAATCTTTTGTTTGAGTTGGGAATTATTACCTAGGTATAAGTGATCTTTGTACCATAATGAATCATTTTTCCAGCTAAATGTATCATACGTACTGGGATCTTGTTGTAACTTTTGAATGAGTGCCCACACTTCTTCGTCATTCTTCCATTCATACCTTGCTTTGTTTATCCAATCTGGTTGGATAATAGAAATGGTGCAAAGCAATGCTTCCACATCCTCATCCTTTCTTGAGAGTGCATCTACCACAACATTTTGCTTCCCTTTTTTGTAGATGATTTCAAAGTCATAACCGAACATCTTTGTGACACATTTTTGCTGCTCTTCTGAAGATAATCTTTGTTCTAAAAATTGTTTAAGACTATCATGATTCGTTTTTACCTTGAAGTGTCTTCCCAATAGGTAGGGTCACCATTTCTTAAGTGCATGTAGTATTGCCAACATTTTCTTCTCATAAATAGCTTTGTGTAAATACTTTCCTTACATTGGACGACTTTCGAAAGCAATGGGTCTTTCTTCTTAGATTAAAACAAAACCAATTCCATTTCCTAAGGCATCACATTCCACAATAAAGGTTTTTGTGAAGTTCGGCATAGCTAAGACCGGTGCTTGGCACATTGCCTCTTTAAGATGTTCAAAGGCCTTCGTTGCTTCTGGAGTCCATGAAATTCATCTTTATTCAATAATGTTGTTAGAGGTGCTGCTATTCTACCATAATTCTTAACAAAATTGCAATAATACCCTATCAACCCGAGAAATCCTCGCAAATTCTTTATGGATGTGGAGATTTTCCATTCCTTAAGTGATTTAATTTTGCTAGGGTCTACCTTAACATCTTCATGAGATACAATATGACCCATATATTCCACCTCTTGTACTCCAAAGAAACATTTGGAACTTTTTGCATATAATTGTTTCTCCTCCAATATTTTGAGCACCCTGTGTACATGTTGAACATGATCCATCCAAGACTTGTTGTAGATCAGTATATCATCAAAAAATACTAACACAAATTTTCTAAGGAAGGGTTTGAAAATGGAATTCATCAAACCTTGAAATGTAGAAGGTGCGTTGGTAAGGCCAAAAGGCATGTCGAAAATTCATAATGACCCTCATGAGTTCTAAATGTTGTTTTCGGAATATCTTCAGTATTCATTCTAATTTGATGATATCCTGAATGAAGATCCAACTTGGTGAAGTAAATTGATCCATGTAATTCATCCAATAATTCATCAATGATAGGAATGAGAGATTTATCTTTAATAGTGAGCTTGTTGAGCTCCCTATAATATAGACACATGCACCATGACCCATCCTTCTTGTGCACCAATACCACTGGAGCAGAGAAAAAACTTTGACTAGGTTGAATTATACCAACCTCTAGCATTTCTGCAACCATACGTTCAGTTTCACTCTTTTGGGCATAGGGATATCTGTAAGGCCTAATGTTTGGAGGAACACTTACTGGAATCAAATGAATAGCATGATCATGATCACGAATAGGCGGGAGGCCTTTGGGAATCTCAAATACCTTGGAATGATTGTCCAAGACTTTTTGGAGATCTGGAGGAATATATGATTTCAATGTGGGAACCTCTAGTGAACATAATTGTGCAATTACACCTCGTTGTTTTTTCTTTAGAAGCTTTGTAATTCCGTTAGAGCTAATTATCTTTCCTAGTTTCCCTGTGATAACCCTTAATTCAACTTCTTTTCCTTCTGAAGAAAATTTCATGAAAACTTCTTGAAAATTGAAAGCTAGTGTACCCAAGGATTGTAGCCATTGGACTCCTAGTACAACATCAACACCACCCATTGGAATGGAAATCATTGGGATATTCAATACATATTTTCCCATGGATAGCTTGATATTATGGAACTTTCCAAAGCCATTTATGGTTCCTCCACTTGCAACCATCACTTGACACTCTGGTGTTGGATATAGGAAGCAATTCAATTCCTTGGCTATCTTACAATGAATAAAATTATGGGTACTTCCCGAATCAATCGACACTATTAAATTTTTCTTCTTGATATGTCCTTCTATCTTGATAGTTTGAGGAGTGGTAATTCCATCCAATGCATTACAAGATATGGTTGGATTCATTTCTTCTTTCTCTAGGGTTTTTTCCTGGTGTATATCCTCTTCTTTTGACCTTTATTGTTCCTTTTCTTCCTCCTCTTCACATTCTATGTAAAATAATTTATTTTCAGCACACTTATCACCTTTAGTGTATTTGCTATCTCAACTATAACAAAGCCCTTTTCCTCTTTTTTCTTCCAGTTTTTGTGGTGTCAACCTTGTAGGTTGTGGAAGGCTACGGGAAACAACACTTCCATGTTTATAGTTGTGAGTGGTAGGCTTCCTTGTTTCCATTATTTTGCTTTCCATTTTTCTTGCCAACCTAAATGCCTTCTCCAATGAATCAGGTTCCCAAAGGCGAACCTCATGTTGAATGTTATCCTTTAAAGTCCCTATGAACACATCAATCCTATGTTCCTCTAGAATATCTTTTACCCTTATATTCAATTTTTGGAAGTCTTGAATGTGCTCCATCATTAAACCATTTTTTTTGAGATATATCAATTAGCTAAAAAAAGCCTTGCTTTTTGTATCCTCATAATGTGCTATCATTTCTTCCTTAAAAAAATTTCAAGTGACAATTTATTTACGAGAGCAAAGCCATCGATACCATACAAACTGATTTGGTTCCAAATATAAAGTTGCAATGCGCACCTTTTGTGTGTTTTTGCACATTATGGAGATCGAAATATTGCTCCATCTGTAGTATCCATGTTACGAGATCCTTGTTGTCAAACTTACTCATATCAATCTTTGGAACATGGTGGGTCTTCAATCCACTGTTAGAGTCTATGAAATCATGATTAACATTTACTTTGTTCTCATCATGAGTTTTCTCTACTACCTTTTTTCCATTAGGAAGCCTTTCTTGTAGCAACTTTGTCAAACCTTCCAAGTCTTTCTTCAAATCTTCAATGTTCTCATTCTTTGAGTCATGATTAACATTTATTTTTTTCTCATTTTGAGTTTTCTCTACTACCTTTTCTCCATTAGGAAGCATTTCTTGTATCAACTTTTTCAAACCTTCCTTCCAAACTTCCACGTCCTTCTTCCAATCTTCAATGTTGTCATTCATACCATTCATCTTAGCTTCTGTTATTTTTTGTGAGAGTGAAATTTGTTGCACTTGGTCTCGTAATTTTGATATATCATGTTGCATTTCTTCCTCTTCTTCATGAGTCATGCTAGAGCTTTCAGGTTTCTTACTAGGTGTTTCCATTTTCTTTCTTTAGGGAATCAATTAATGATAATTATTCTTCACTATGCCCTTTGAATTCCTTCAAACTAATTTTTCAAACCAAACTTATGCAAAATTTAAAAAAAACTACACACATTTTTTCACTTTGTAGGAGCTTGATATTGAATTTGATGTATCTCTGAAATTTCGGATCTCCAAGGTCTGAAATTGCGAATTGTGGTATCCCTTTGAGTCATCTTTCCAATGCCACTAGTTTGATCGAAATTGGATTCTCCAAGAAAGCGTTATGCCCAATCTCCCAAGATGACCTGATTATACACTTTTTCAGTAGAGAGAAATTGTACGAAGTGCCACATGTCACTATTTCAACCTCCGAACCTAGAAACAATGAACATAAAACTAGAATATGTCCTCTTTCTATAATGTCTTATGAAATTTCAGTCTGATACTCAGAGAGAAAGTTATGACGATTTTCCCAAGGTCGCCTGTTTGGGATGTAATTCGGGAGCCTACAAAACCCTAACTTCCTTGGATCATAACTCCGACAATATAGCGAGGAAAGATATGAAATTCAGACCCAAGGATCATCAAGATTTCAGCTCAAATGGGTTTTATTTTTAGCTTATGAAACGTTGCAGAAACAAAGTTATAGCGAAAATACCACTATGACCTATTTTGGAGCAGCGAAACCCTAGAATCCAAAGCTCTGATACCAAATGTTATGAAACCAGCTCACAAAAAGATAGAAAAGATAGATCAATGACTTCAAAATCAGCCTCTTTGAGGGGGAAACCTCCTTTACATTACACAAATGAACAATTCTTGGATGATACAAATGAAAAAAACCTCCTTTCTATATATAGGAGTCTAAGGGGTCACAATATAATCAAAGTCGACATAACAATAATAATATAAGGGCACAACAATAACAATGGTGGGCTTCTATGGGGCACAATAATAACAATATGGGGACAATAGGGGCTACAATGACAATAGTAATGGGGGAATGACTAGTATTATAGGAACCTAACAATGAGTTTCCTCTACTACTTTTTCGTCAATAGGAAGCATTTCTTGTAGCAACTTTGCCAAACCTCCTTTCAAACCTTCCATGTCTTTCTTCAAATCTTCAATGTTTACTTCTAAACCATCCATCTTAGCTTCCACGCCATCCATATTAGCTTCCACGCCATTCATCTTAGCTTCCATGCCTTTCTTTAAACCATCCATCTTAGCTTCTGTTACTTTTTGTGAGAGTGAAATTTGTTGCACTTGGTCTTGTAATTTTGATATATCATGTTGTATTTATTCCTCTTCTTCATGAGTCATGCTAGAGCTTTCAGGTTTCTTACTAGATGTTGCAATTTTATTTCTTCGTTACATCAATGAATGATAAATATGTGTCACTGTGCCCTTTGAATCACTTCAATCAAAATTTTCAAACCAAACTTATGCAATTTTTTAAAAAGACTACACAACTTTTTTCTCTTTGTAGGAGCTCGATATTGAATTTGATGTATATCTGTAATTTCGAGTCTCTAAGGTGTGAAATTTTATCTTGTGATACCCCTCTATGTCCTTTTTCCAACCCCATAAGTCTGATCCAGATTGGATTCTCCAAGAAAAAGTTATGTCAAATATCCCACAATGACCTTATTATAGACTGGTTCTGCAGAGAAAACTTGTACAAAGTGCCATGTGTCATTGTTTCAACCTTTGGACCTCAAAACGATACAAAGAAAACTACAGTCTGTCCTCCTTCTGCAACTATTTACGAAATTTAAATCTAATGCTCAGAGAAAAAGTTATAATGATTTTCCCAAGGTGACCTATTTGAGATCAAATTTGGGAGCCTGCAAAAACCCTAACTTCCTAAGTTCATATCTCCGAAAATATAGCGAGACAAGATCTGAAATTCGGTCCCAAGGTTCATCACGATTTTGGCTCAAATGGGTTTTAATTTTAACTTCTGAAGCTTTGTAGCAAAAAAAGTATAGTGAAAATTCCACGATGATCTGTTTGAAGCAGCAAAACCCTAGAATCCAAAGCTCTGATACGAATTGTTATGCAACCAGCTCACAAAATAGAAGAATGAGATAGATAAACGACTTCAAAATTATCCTTTTCGAGGGGGGAAACTCCTTTACATTACACAAATGAACAATTATTAGATGATACAAATGAAAAGGCCTCCTTTCTATATATAGGAGTCTAAGGGGTCACAATATAATCAAAACTGACATAACAATAATAATGTAAGGGCACAACAATAACAATAGTGGGCTTCTATGGGGCACAATAATAAAAATATAGGTACAACATGGGCACAAAAATAATTATAAGGGGCTACAATGACAATAATAATAAGGGAATACACTAGTATTATAGGGACCTAACAAAACTTGTCAACAAAATGTATAACTTTGACATAGGATGATTCCTCCTCACATTGTCCTACTCCTCTTATCTCCAAATTGACCCCCATTCTCGCCATCTGGATAGTTTGCATGACCATGGTGTTCAAGGCTCCCTGCACAGAAAAGAACAAAAGTCATGTTTCATGAAACCAACCCCTGCAACTTGAGCCCAAAAGACACTTAAAATAGTGTGCACACCCACACATGCGTGAGATCAATCCAAGCTCCATCTACGACACATCACCTCAAGGTAGTTGTATTTTAGAATTTCCTATATATGATGTGCACTACTTGCCATAGTGTTTATATATTGGAATGCATGGCATCTATGCTTTTATTCTCCCTTGATAAGCCATGTGTCTTTGATCGAAGTCCACATAAATAGTGTCTGGGAAGGAGGATATTTGTGAGTGGGGATGCAATCAAATTCTTCCAAATGTTGCAGAAATGACAACAATAAATGAGAAGGAAAATTGAAACTATAAAAATCAGATAATGACATCCAATGAATCTCACTTTGTTGCATTTCTTGATTAATTCATCAATAACTATTAACACCAAACTTATCATTAAAAATTTGCATAACCTTTATAGATATCAATAATATATTGTAACTCTAACTATTAAATGAATTTTAATTTTTCTATCCACCCCAACTTTCATAAGTGCTCACTTCCACCTTTTAGGGATATGCATTATGAAAGGAAAGAAAAAAGTCTTGGCTCATTTTTTTTAAATCTAATTGCTTCTTTTTAAAATTTTAATGACAAGATGATAGTGGATTACTAGATTTTGTTTTAAATCATAGTATCAAGATGATAGTGGAATAATGGGTTCTTTGTTAACTTAGATGTAGTGGATTATGTAGCTCTGGCAATGTGGATTATGTTGTTGTTTAGCTAATGTGGATTATGGTTTTATTGTTCAGCTATAAATCTGACTACATCGTCCTCCATTGCAAGAGGACTATTTTCACATCCTACAATCCCATCCCTTTGTTGGAAACAAAAATGGAAATCTCTGATAGATCAATTAGTAATTCCAGAGAGATAGTGTAACCACCCGCTCCCACATTTACCCACTTTCACTGGCATGCTAAGGTAACACATGAGATGGAGAGCTATTATGACATGACTCAACCTCCTGAGTACAGTTAAGGAAGTGGAATCGACAACTGAGACCATACTAACCCTCCTCAGGAGCTACAAGACACCTAGGAGCCAACCAACCACTTCCAGTGCCCAAATCCTGAGTTGGAATAAATTTTTACTGACCCGGGTTCCCATGTGGTTGATGGCCTCTAAGCACATCATAAGCCTACTACGTAGTGGTTGTGACCCGAAATGTTCAATTCAGAGGGTGCGGTCCCAAATTCTGAGCCTAAATTCCAGGTCAGCCTCCAGACCACTGCCCAGAACTCAGTGAGACTTTCTAGAATGAATAATGACATGTGAACAATGCTAAACATACAAATTTGAATCAGAAACTTGACCTAACCAGGCCTAACCATGACAGTCATTTCGTCAAACATATCAAGAACATGTAATCTACATGTCATGAATGCATATTTGAACATAGGGGTCTAATACTTCTTTGAGAATCATCAAGAAGGTCTAATTCCCTCTCATAATAACTATAATAACATTTGTTAGGTCATGCATTCATTAGCCATTCATTAACAAATCAAACATATCAAGAGCCATAGTTAGAACCTGTTATGGAACCATGCTTATAACCAACATATAACCAAAATAAGAACCATGATAGAATAGCCATCAAAGCGACATAATAACAAGTACAAGTACTCATGGAATACAAGAGAAAAAGAGATTTTATTAACATATGCAAAAACCAACCATGTCAGGGACTTCCACGTACCACTCGACCATAGATTGGGTTGAACCAAATCTTTCTTTCAGCCAATCACCCCCGTGTCATATTCCAAGCATGAATGTGGGACTCAAGACAAAATCTACCAGGGCTTCCCGGAGATCAAACCACCTCCACCCTGAGGCTTTATCGCAATCCTGCCAAAACTGGTCAAGGGATTCCTAGGCCCAAAAAAGGGTATAAACAACCAGGCTTTAAAACAATCCCACCAAAACCGTGGGATTCCTAGGCCCATAAAAATAACATACACTACCAGGCTTTACCGCAATACCACCAAAATCGGTCAAGGGATCGCTAGGCCCAAAACAAGCCTTGATGCCTCCGGATTTCTTCACAAATACCTTGAGGAATTTTCCCATCTCCACCCTTAGGCTTTACTGCAATCCCACCAAAACCGGTCAAGGGATTCCTAGGACCTTGGGAATTTTCCCGAGACCACCTCACTTGATTCCAAAACCATTTGGAAATCCAAAGCTCAACCAAGTAAAAGAATCCCATCACACCATGGCTATTTGGAAATGACAAGACAAGGTTGAAACCAGTGTCACACCTCGCAAAACCCATGCCAATGACATCAAGAGAACCAAATACATACATGCATGTACCATGCATTCACTAACTAGCTAGGAATTCACACATGCAACCTATTACCTGCACATATTCCTGTTGAAGTTGCTTGATCCAAATTTTCCTTACTTGTCCCTTACTTTCCTTTGATTTCTTGACCTTCCTTTGCCTTCCTTTCTCCAATGCTAGAGTGCTCCAAGAATGCTTTAAGTGTGCAATAGTATGAGAGAATAGAGAGAGCTCCAAGCTAAAACTGACCAAAGGTGTTGAATTGATCCTCATAAGCCTTTTTATCATTGTGGCCTCTATTTTCTTCATTTTCCTCTATTTTTCCTTCAATTTCCCTCTCATTCAAACTTGTAACCTTTCATCTCCCTTTTCTCCCATTTTCCTTTATTTTCATAAATAAAATGCCAATTAATGCATCTTTGTCTTTCTATAGCCTTTGCCAATTTCCTTAACCATAATAAACCAGATGAACACCCACGGACGTTTTTTCCCAACATTCAACTTGGAATACATGTTCCATGACCTTGGTCTTATTTTTGCCTTTATTAATTTTATCACATGAACTTTTAACTTGGGGTTGTTGCAGATAGCTGATAGTACTTATCAAATGCTAAAGGTGGCACTGGCATTGAAGGGTATTGTAACAATAAAGGGATCTCGATTCTTTTGATTACTTTCATTTTTGAATTCCCAATGGCATTAGCATTCCCTCGCATCTCTTCCTCTCCTCTTGGGGTTGTTGAGTTGTGGTTTGTTTAGTCTTGTTTGGTTCATTTATTTGGAGCTCCATGTTATGTCTGTATGAGTCTCTTCTAGTCTAGTTTAAGTTGTCTTGTTTATATTTGTCTACATGTATATATCATTTGTTTAATGTGCATGTGTGCTAGGAGAGGTGGAGGTAGGACTTCTTGTAGATACTTTGTTTGGTATGCATGTGCACTCTAAGAGGTTGTGTGCATGTGTGCACTTCAATTTTCAAATTAGTAGAGGAGCACAAGGACTCAAATGCAATTAAGTGAGGTACATGCTTTGTGTGTCAAGTTTTGATTTTAAGGGCATGATTATGTTGTTCATGGAGATCTAAATCCTTATGCACATTGTATGGTTTAGGCCCCTAAGAATGATAAATATAGCATTATCCTTTATAGTGACTCTTAGTATGAACATTACTCATATCCATTCATGCCATCTCATATCCCACCTAAAGTAGCAATAAAGTAAGCCCATAAATACTAACACATTTGAGCCTCTATTGTAGAATGTCTCTATCTTGTCATAGATGAGAGTGTTCCTTTGAAGTCTAATGGTTTTCCCTTTCCTGATGGTTTAGAGTATGATCTTCGTGGTCACGGGAAAATATTTCTCTTAACCTTGCCTTTGATTCGAGTGACATGGGGCAATACCATGTGGTACATCTTGAAACCATGAGGATGGATCCATTGACCTTTTCTCATTTATTTCCCTAACCTACTCTTATTAATAGTATTTATGCCATTAATATATTGGACTTAGACTCATGGCATGCTACCACTCTTATTGTTTATCTAAATTATCCTTCTTTGAGGTCTTCCATGCACATATCCTCTATCTATGGCCTTTGCGTAATTCATATATTCTATGGGATTTCTATGCCAATGGGTATCTAAGCATCCATGATTCATAAAGATCCTCACATGAATAAATATCCTTTTGGTTCTTATTGATGACAAGGTATTATTTATTTTGGAGAAGGACAAATGCCCGCGAGCTTTATTTTTTTGTTTAATTAAACTTTCTTTGCTTTTTTTCTATGTAGAGTGATGTCTAATCCTTTGTAATACCCCCAATGGAAATTTTAACAGTAGATACCATAAATGAACTCGAACAACAAAATGATTGTAAATAGACACACAAACGAAAAATTGATGCACAAATAGATGTCAATAAAATCATTCATCCATTTTATTAATCCACTGAAAAGAGTACATCAACATGAAGGAATAGTGGAACCTTAGCTTTCCAAGAAAGCAGAGCAAACCCAGAAAATATCTCTGACCCAACTGATGAATGGCTCCGGCAATGATGTATATGGCCCAGTGAGAAGACTGATGCAAACCAGTTGCTGCAAAACTGCTTTCTCCAAATATCCAATGCAGCACTGTGAGATTTCCAAGTGAAATATCCTCAAGAGCATTGGGTTTTCTTCCAAAGCCCACTGGCACACCCGAGGGTTTTTGTCCTAGGGCTCCCAATGAAGTATAGAACCGAGTTCTTAGCCTCTCATACAAGAAGAAATATCAAATCCAAGATGTCCCTTAATGGCCTCCTCCTCCTCTTTTTATAGATCTGATGGACCCCTCTAGAACCTCCCATTTTATGATTATTTTAATCATTGAGCACTTTTCCCTCTTTTTATTTCAATTAAAATATTATTTTTAATGTAGGAAAAGGGTAGATTGGCCACAAAGCCTCCTAAGATCTCTGAAAATCACTTCTAACCATTCCATCCTGTAAATCTTCTTGTTCTTGTTCCAACGAGCTATTACACTAAGGTGTTTTGTCAAGTATTCCTCTCGAAATGCCACCTTAAGCGTAATTAACTGAGTTAGGCACAATAATAACCCTATTTTTTGAAAGTTGTCGGAATGCGACAGAAAGAAAGACAAGTTGTGAAAATGATGGAATACGCCAAACGACTGTCATAAAATCCCATAGAAACTCCTCAAAACCACATGAAACATCTCCAAAAGCCCATAGGATTGCTGATGAAGTAAACCTACACCTGTGACGTGTTTGCCTCCAACCCTGAAAGTCCATCCTAACCATGCCATGAGGAACACAAGAAAAAGGAACATTACAAGTCCTCCCACCCCAAGATTTCTTGCCCTCAAGCAATGCAAATTTTTGGACCAATTTGGTGGCCCAATGTAATTGAGACCCAATGCTCGGATCCCATACAAACCACTGATGATGCTTTGCCTCTGTGTCAACCCACCATGAGCGGACCCCTCAATGCCCAGATCCTAGACCATTCCCTTACTGAACCTGTTATCAACCAATCTTCCTGGACCCCAATGCCACCAAGAATAAGCATCAATGCTCCATGGCTACTTTTGTGTTATAACTCTAACCATGAGTGTTGCTCCATCCGTCGTGTACCAACTCATCACCTCTCTCCAATCAAACCCTTGGCATAGACCAAGGTCAATCTCACCATGTTGATGTTGTGTTGAAATATTGATGAGTGGCCAGCCTAGATCACACTGCCAACTGGAGCATGTAGTGTCCCTCACATCTAAGGGCTCCTACAGTGAAATGCTCCTAACTAAAAATGACACTCCATCAATAGGGTACCAACTCATGATCTCTCGCCAATCCAATGCATGGACATCTGTGTAAGAAACAAGTCTACTAAGTTGATATGCATCATTGCTCAACTTAGGATGCTCTATCTGGTCAATCAACAATATCCATCGAGAAAATTATGCCTCTCTCCCTATAATGGGTACAAGTGGCCAAACTGTGTTGCAAGCCCTATCTATGTTCTCCTAGAGAGGGCTACTCCTTGAATACCGCAACTCTGCCAACTCCGTGTGCATCCACTCACACCTCATAAGTGATTCGGACCAAAAATGGATGGACCACCATCTCCAACATCTCCTCCCTCCTCTGATTGGAAACTCCACACTCTTGTCATCTATTAGCCTCCTGCAAAACTACCCTATCAACCTCCAACACCTCCTGAGAACAAGTGCATGCAAATACTACCACCTTGCTAGTTATTTGTACATTTGTCTGCTCCTCATCAATGACTGACCCCAAGGGTGGTTGCACATCCTCCTCCATCTCGGGCTCAATATGAACCTCCAAATGGCTCTCCCCAAAAGGTTCATCATGCATATTGTGCACATCATCCTCCTCAGCTGACTCATGCTCCACCATATGCTGCTCATGTTGAATCATCACTGGTGACTCAACATCCTGAATGTCTCTAATAGGGTCCACCAAATTCTCATCATACACACCAGAATATAAATTGGGCCTGTTGTCAACAACTCCACATGAATCATGCTCCGAAGAGGAATCCTCATCTGAACCCATGGACTCATCCAAAGAAGAATACTCACCCTAAAAGCCAGAATGAATCTCCTCCTACTCTACCTCTATCATCTCCTCAGTGTTACTCAAGCATGAGTGGTCAGGTCCCCAAGGTCCATTGCAGATGAAGCAAGTCCCTTCCTCATCAGCTGATTCTTGTTGCATGATCCACCAAACCTGAGCAACTCCTCCCTGGTCAATTGTCTTCTGAACAACTCAATGTTCTGCTCAACCAACCGTTCGGCTAGTTCATAAGAAACGGGCGAGGCCAGCTGTTCTCTCCTCTAAATGGACAACAACTTAGACAATAACTTCTTGCAGATGGCATTACGATCTCGCATAACTGAAGACAAGATGGATTGCATGTGTGCTTTGACCGTGTTTGGATGATGTTTATAAATGCTAAAAATGGATTGGAACATTTGAAGAATCTGGTCATCACTCTCTAGATCAAACATGATGTCATAGGTACGAAGTTTGGCCATCTCCTCCAAAATCGAGAGCTTTTTCCCAAAGGTAAGACCCACAGTGCTATCCAAGTCCTAAAAGGTCTCTACTACCAATCTTAAAATTCTCCTCATAACATCATCATTATAAGGAGGTACAAGTGCGGTCAACTTCATAATGTTAATGATACAGGTTGCAACTAGAAGTCTAACCCCTTCACAAGGTTCCTCCAAGAACTTGTGTTGTATGAGAGAAAGCATACCTGGTTTTAGAGCCCAAATTAGTTTTTTCCCTTCTAACTGGTTCACTTCAGAAAGGAGTGCATCCAGTTCATCCAGTTTGAAAAGGACTTTCCATGTGACCTTCATGTGTTTCAAATTTGTTCCAAGTGCAAGGATTTTGTGTCAAATCTTTGGCTCCTTCTGCAAATCTCTTGGCTACTCATGGTTAAGAATGGCATGGATCTCTTTTGAGAAACGTCTATTGGCCAATTTTGTTTTCTGATCTATATTGCATCCCATTGAGGGAATGTTGTGTTGGTGCATGAGACATTTTAAATACTCCATTGTTACAAGGCTTATGGCAATAGTGGCATACAAGACAACTGCAATAATTCAAGACTGGACATTAACAAGCTAAGGGCCCTCTGCACATGATGTTTATACTCAATCCCAATTCTGCATGTATAGTGCAATATGCAACATTTCAAATAACCCCAGAACAAGAGATGTTCAGACTATACTCCAACAATGCATACTCTGAGTTTAGTGTGCCTTTAAATGAGAGATTTCATCATACAAGTGAAATGTCTACTACTATAGGTGTTTTTATTTTATTACACTTAGATAGAAACTTCAGTGATAATGGTAGTGCTATGCAATGTTATGATTTGATTATAAACTCAGAGAATAGTCAATGTTGGTACAGATGTATCAAACAATGAATCTTGGCATATCATCTATTAAGACCGGGAATACTTTAGTGTATCACGATATATTTTTTTGTTCAGTATGTCATATTAAGATTAGATTAAAACCTTATTTATGTTCAAATATTTTGAACTAGTATTATGTGGGATGTAGGTGTGCAGAAGAAATGTTCAAGGAAATGTATGTGAAGGCACAGAAAATTTTGAAAGAGATTTTCTCTTGTTTGCTTCATGCACTTGGCTTGAACGCATTATGACAATTAGCTTTGCTTCGTAACTTCAAAATTGCGTGTCAAGTCACTCGTAAATCAAATTTGGTTCATATTTTTTCGCAATTTGATATCAAATAAAATGAATCGGCATCAACATAGTGGTGGGGACTAGCTTAGCCATCAATTTGATTCATGGTGGAGGTAGTTGAGCACGTCTCTTCATAATATTTATTTGCAACTGTCCTTGCGCAATATTTTATTTACAGTTATTATTAAGAGTGTCTTAGATAATTTTATGATCACAGGTAATTCATATTTATTTTATATCGTGAATTTACATTTCTTATGACACGTATATCAATGATATTAAAGCAAGAGCAAAGCACAGAATAAATGGACAAGATGGTTTTGGAACTTCGAGATTTATTTCCATTACTTCCCGTAAATGTTGGTTTTGGTATCTTTAATTGTTACTTATTGAGAGTGTCATATGTAGAAATTTTCCCAAGAGTAATAGTAAGAGCTGGGGGTTGTGAAGAGAGCCATGAATTGTAAAGTTAAATAGGATTTGAGAACGTTATTCATTGACATGATATTTTTTAGTGCAAAGTGAAAATGGGTAACATAGGAAGGAAAGAGACTATTTGCAATTATATGATTAACTCACTTACTCATATTGATGAGAAATTTCACTAGTTGAAAAAGTATGAGTGGTATGTCCAACGAAAAAAGAAAAATAGAAGGAACAATATTTGGACTAGCAAATTAGCGAATGTTGCATGTGTTTTAGAAGTCTTTGCTTTCAGAGAAATTGTTTACCTATGCACAAACAATTTTGATTCAAGAGAAAGAACAATTATGCTAGAAGCGAGGAAGATTCCTCTAAATTCCAAATCATTCAGATGGTTACACAAGTTACCGGAACCGAATAAGTGTTTAAAAATGCATGATGTAGGTAGTTTCGTGAAGTCAAAAGAGAGCAAGGTCGACATTATTCAAGAATTCATTTCCCCAACTTCTCATGTTCCTTTTGATCTTTCTCTGCAAGATATTTATTTGTTTAGACAGTTGTTTAGGGACTTCTGATTGCTTTTTGTTGGTGTGATGGGTTGAGAAACTACAGCAAATGTTCCAAAATGTATTTTCTATATGATTTATCACTCATACAAAAAAAATTGTATATTTGATTAAGCCGATGTCATTTCAAATGAATTATATTTTCAATTAGTTAATTTTTCCAAGAGAAATAGATTCTTTATGATGGCATATTTGATAACAATTTTCGTGCCAAGCCATGTGTTTGATAACTTACCCTGTAATCCTAAACTTAATTTTAGTGAGGAACCAATGCAGTTCTGGTATCCTATATTATGGAAGCATTCAGCTTTTTTGATTTTTTGTTTAATTCAATATGTCTTTGTAAATCAAGTCAATTACATGATAATTGGACAAGAGCCTCCTCAAATATCTGGATAGGCTCAATCTTTCCTATTTGAAAAAGGCGAGCATGAAGAAAGAGAAAGTAATACGGTAATTTGAATTTATGGTTTTGAAGATAAGCCATTACTACTACCAAAAAAAAAAGTTAGATAAGTATTTTGTTGTTGAGTTTGCAGGCAATACCATCGTTGGCTAGTTATATTTGAAAAAAAAAAAGAAAAAAAATATATATTTCTTTTTCATTTATTGTTGGAGAAGTCACTGTGAAGAATATGGCTCATGCTATGAATCTTGCAAATTCTTTAGATCCTTTTAACTTAAGTGAATTTTAAGTCATTAAAGGCTTCGATCTAAGAGTTTTTTTTGGTGTGCACCTAGAGTCTGTTAGGTATGGGAACTTGTTTCCAAGAACTACAGAGAAAAGCGAGGAAAGTCAGTGCACCAACAAAAAATCTAGAGTTGTTAATAAATGCTAAAGGGATTGTTGAAGAAGATAACGTCAGCGTGGGAGAAAGATACAAACAAAGAGGCACAAAACCTATGGGGAAATTTAAATCTTGCACATGCAGTACTAGTTTGAGTTCATCTACAGTCAAAAAAAGAGAAAAAATACCACAAGTGAAAGATTGGTTAATGGTGGGATATCAGATGGTGAAGATGATGAAGAGCCTTCTCGTAGAGTCACTCCTAAAAGAGTGCACATGGATGAATCAGCCAAACCTAATAGTCCATGCAAAATAAGGATCATTGAAGAGGCTATGGACATGGAATTTGATAGTGTTACACTACCTAATTAGGTTAGTACTTGTTTGCAAGAAAATTAGAAAATGATGGAGCAAATTGCCGAAGAGGTCAGTACTTTCGATGACTGCCATGTCACATTGCAAAATGAAAATTATGAAAAGGTTCGTAAAAGATTGAGGATTGAAGGAGTAAAGGTTTGAAACAAAAAGGTTATTGATCGAGAAAAAATGGGTGGTGATGTGTCTAGGGTTAAAATGGCAGGGTTCATGAAATTACATCAAGCTACTAGTGATGTGCTTGCGGAGTCTATTATCCAATGAGAAGCAGAAACCTAAAACTAAAAGCAAGAATAGAAGAGCTAGAAGATTCTACAAACACAAATCCTTTGTTAATGATTCCACTATAAATACATGCACCTCCATTGGAAATTTACACTCCTAGAACATCCCATAGATTTGATAAACTCGTCAACCTCCTTAATACAATGAAATTGTATATTATTGGTAATAGATCTAAAAGACTATGAATTGTTGAGTATGCATGACAAAAATATTTCGATCTATGGCATTTATTCCACAGAATTATTCATCTGTCGAGTGGGTCAAAAGTGACCTCGAGGGAGATAAGGAATCCGTAGACAATGACTTAATTTTAGTCGCAATATTGATTTATTGTCTGATCTGGAGAAAGAGAAACAAATACTTTCGGATGTTGATAGAATGAAGCAGATCAAAGTTGCATGCTCTTAGAGAATCGTAACATCAAAGGACATTATTTCTAAATGTGGAAGCATATAAATTAGAAGAGCTAATGTGTACATCTAAGTGGTAGCAATTGTTTGAGCTTTAAAATGTCCATGCATTACATATGATTCTGGATTAATTTCGAAGGACAGGCTCATGTATGAATTTAAGAAGCTAAAATAATCAAAGGCAATAGAGTTCAATGATAACTAATTTTACTGCAGAGGAAATTAGGAAATGTCTAATTACTTGTGTTAGTGTTAACGAAGAGTACTATGCCTTGGTTGTGCAATTACAAGAAGTAGGGAGTTTGAGGAGGAGATATTTAATGAACGTGTCAAATAGTATATTTTTGTTATTGCAATGAGATATTTCATTAAATCTAAAGTGAAGGAATTCCTTGGATAAATTGTGATTATGAAAGACAGCTAGTAGTCAAACAATATCATATTATGCTTTTTCATATTGTAAGTGTTCTAAAATCTTAGAACATTTTTTTTTGTTTATATTATTTATTTATTAAAGTTTCTTGGATACATTACTATGAACTAATCTAATTCCTGGATGTAGTTTGTCATTTTTCGTTGCAAATGCCTTTTTGACATTATGGTTCACTAGAGCCCAATCTCAGTCCCCATTGGGACAAATGAATTTACTTTTGTGATTTAAGTATCAAGATTTTGGTAAGTGCTTTATGGAACAAATATCGTTCTCTTTATCAAGACTCTATAGTCAATCCTTATTTCAATTCTTATTATTGTGCATTCTAATTCCTAGTATGTTTATCAGTTATGTAAATAATTATGAGATAATGTTTTGCATGAAGTGTTGTATAGGTCTGAATTATGTGACATTGTGCAAAAACACTAATTGAATATATGTTTTTCAATATTTGCTTTGATCTTTTATATATTAGCTAATGTCCTGTAATTAATGATAATCAAAATGAATTTCTGAATACTTTGTTCTAATACTGAGACTATTTACCAATTTTGTTAAGAATTATTAGATAATGTTTTGCATATGAACTTGTATAGTTGTGGATTCTATAGCGTTCTCCAAGAACACTGATTGAACATAAGTTTATGAGCATATGCTTTTGAGATTTTATGTTGTATGTAATGGCCATTAATTAATGACAATGAGAATGAACATTTAGCAAGTATTTTGGATCTCATATATTTTTTCCATATGTAATGTTTATTTTAATCATAGCTATGGTGATTGGAATTTGAATCTGAATACATTTGTTGTTGTTGTAACTGTGTTGGTTAGTGTTCAAGGCTTCTCAAGCACAAATATTGATTACTTTGTTTCAGTTCTGAGTTTGTTTACTATTTTTGTGTAGAATTCTAAGATAATGTTTGTTCATAAGTTTTCAAGGATATACTTTGAGACTTTATTGATTTTTCTAATGGAGTGTGAAGGAAGAATATTGATAACGTTGATACATTGTGCAGAGTGCAGAGGAAGCTTTCTTCCTCTGCATCTCCACACTCGTTTCATAAGTACGTCGTGATTCAAGGCACAACCAAGCTATCTACATATAGTCTTATTGTTATAATTGGTATTGTTTGCAATGCAACAAATTCAACTCATTAATAAATATTATTGATCTTATGTTTTCGAAATGAAAATTTGGTGGTGTGCCACTTATGAATATCACTAAAGATGACTAGCAAGATTTTTTAGAAGAGAATCATTGGAAAAAAATATTTGGTTGTATGGAATTTTTGCACACAAAAATAGAACAAAAAATGCTTGAACGATTTGTTTTGTATTTTACAAAACACGAGTAATAATTTTGATTTAGCAAATAAATGCATCCATGAATATAAAGAATTGTGCAGAATCTTTATCATTGGGTGGTGTGCGAAGTGCAGTGAAAACTCCACACAATGAAAGCTCTTTGTGTTATGCATACTAAATTATTTCAGTTAATCCATCTGCTTAATATGAATTTCATTCCACATAATATGGAGGTGTAGTTTTTAGAAATGAGTGTGGGTCAATGTAAAGAAATTAAGGTATTGACTCGCGAGTAATCTTTGCAGAGATCCAAATAGGTCTAGGATTTAATGATATTCAAATATATAGATACTAAGGATAGTGAGATGTATTTAGCATGATACAAGTTATAGAATAGTACCAAGTGTCTGACGGTACTAAAAGATCCAATTGTAATTCTTATTGATTTCTTGAGCTTCGTTTCTACTTTTGATTATTGAAATTGTTAAAGCTTGTGCCCACAAATTTAAGTCCCCAAAAAATTAATGCATCAATTTCACTACCACATACAAATGTGCAGATGTGGATGTGTCGAAGAAACACAATAAAATCTTGTTACGCATCTCTGCACTTCGAAGAAATATATTTTGTATTGCTTGTGAAATATATTTTATAGAATCTTGAGCAAAGTTATAAAAAAATATCATAAACGAAGATCCTAAATACTATATGAATCATTAAATCCATGTAATAGTTTGCTTGTAGTTGGCTATTCATCATAGTGATCAGTATCGTCATTTCTTTTCGTATCTGTCTCATATGCATATACATCCTTGTTTTGATCAAAGACAACAAGCATTTTCAACAATTCAATTTTATTTGAAATAAAGCTTATCGTTTGGAAATTTTATTAATTAAATCAACTTCTCTTTGAATTTCCCATTACAGTTTATGCATAGTCATGATAACACTTTGACTTTCAATGTCAAATGCATCATATTAAATGTTTACAGATTTGTTAAAACTTAACCAAATGTTGCCAGTTTTCCAATCTTTACTTGTAACAGCATCCTCTTAATATTAAATTAAATAATATTTAATGCATGTTAAGATATGGAACATTGCGCGGAAAAAGCCTTTGTTCTTTGCTCTGCACACTTATTCTCTCACATAACACTTCTTCCTCACACACATTAAAAAGACAGTTAATTGAATATTTGGCAATAAGTATTTAATTCACAAATGTAAGAACACAAATTCATGTAGTATTTGTAAGCATGCGGAAAAATGGATGTGCAGAAGAAATTTTCTGACAAGAAATTTATGCGTAGGACCGCAACATTACACATGAAAGTTTTTGTCACATTACGAAATAAAGTTTATGTTCCTTGCTTTGCGCACCCGTTCTATCGTACAACACTCATTTCTTACACGCATCAAAAATACACTTCATTTAATATTTTATATTAAGTTTCTGCTTAAAGTTTAAATATTTTCATGTATACGAAATAAAATTCCCTCTGTAACATCATCCCACATTATTAATTGACTAATAATATGTATTTTCGTGGGGGAGAGACATGTGCGAAAGGAGGACCAAAACTTTGCATAAGAAATTATTTGTTTCTTTCTTTTCACACCCATTCTTTTGCACAACACTACTTGTTCACGTGCATTAAAAGACACTTAATTTAATATTGCATAATAATAGTAAGTATTTACTCCATAAATGTGAAATCACAAATGCATTCGTTATAGTATCCTTGAATAAGAGTTTAAAATGAAATAATAAAAGATAAACACATTATTAATACTTATCTTATTGTCAATGTCAGAGCACTAACCGAAGAAACGTCCCAACCCCCCCCCCCCCCTTCATTGGTTTCAATTGACATCATTAAGGAAATGCGTATGAAGCTTTCATTGTAATGAGTGCATAAGAAGCACAATGCAAGTGGAAAAAGCATAAAATTGCAAATTAGTGTCATGTATAATGGAAATATATTTCATTGTGTGGAGTGTGTGTTCATATTTCGTCTTCCACATAATGACATTTACTCAATACTAAGATGTTCTACATTCTTTCAACGAATCAACACGTAATGGAAAACAGGAAGTGTTTCCATGTACAAAAATGTTGTTTGTATCAAATAGAGCCAAATTAAATCGACATAGCAGTGGACGCCAGCCGAAATATGAACTTGTTTTGTAATAGAGGTAACTAGCCAAGTTTCCACACAATATTTCTTTGTGGTTGTCCTTGCACACCTTTCGACTTAGAGTTATTATTGACAGCATGTAGGCTAGTTATCATTATCAAAAATAATTCACATTTAGTTTGGTTCATAAACTTATGACACTTAGGATATGTATATCGATGATATTAAAGCGAGAGCAAAGTGTGAAGTAAATGAAGTAGATCGCTTTGGTATTTCGAGATTTATTTCTACTTCTTCCCGTAAGCATCGACTTTTCTATCTTGAATTTTTATTTATCGAGACTATCATATAAAACAAATTTCACACACAAAATAGTAACATATAGTAATTATTTGTGGCATATCGAGAAATGTGTACTTAAAGGACATTGAAAACGTTACTAATTGAGAGAATATTTTGAAAGTACAAAGCAGAAATCGCTAGCAGAGGAAGGAAAGAAGTTATTTTCACTGATACAATTAACTCACATGTGCTTATCGATGAGAGCTTTCAGTGGTGATTTGTGTATCAATGCTATGTGAATCTATCAAAGCAAGAGAAGAATAGAGATAATATTTGGTCTAGCGAATTAGCAAATGTTGCATGTGCTCTAGAAGTCTTCGACTTCATATAAATCATTTATTTATGTGCAAACAATTTTGATTCAAACACGAGAACAATCATGCTAGCAACAAAGAAGACTTCAATTACTCTGGAGGCATTCAGAGGCATATTCAAGTTACCGGGACTAAATATATGCTTAAAATTGTTGGAAGCAAATTTTTTTCTAGAGTCACAAGCAGGGAGCATGAACATCATTCAAAAATTCATTTCGCCAACTTCTCAGGTTCCTTTTGATCTTTCCATTCTAGATATTTATTTTTTTAGACGGTCATTTAGAGACTTTTGTTGGCTCTATGCCTGTCTGATGGGTCAAGAAACTACAGCCAATGTACCAAAATCTATTCTCTATCTGCTCTATTATTCATATAATAATAAAAAATGTTTATTTGACTGAGTTGATCTTATTTCAAATAAATTAGCTTTTTAGTTAGTCATTTTTTCCAAAAGAAATAGATTTTTTATGATGGCATACCTAATAATGACACTCTTCTCGACCCATGTCTTTCATGACTTACCCAATAAACCTAAATTCAATTCTAACGAAGAACTGATGCAGTTATGGCATCCCATATTGTGGAAGCAGGAAGCTGATTTAATTTTTTATCTAATACAAGATGTATTTGTAAAGCATATCATTTACATAATAACTAGACAAGAGCCCCATCAGATATATGTCTAACCCTAAATTTTCACGTGAGGAAAAGGGGTACATAAATAAAGAGAAAATAATACGATTATTCAAATTTATGCATTTATAGGTAAACCATTGTTGCTTCCAAGAATTTTTATAGATAGGTATTTTTTTGCTAATTGCAGACAATATCGTGATTCGTTAGTTATATTTGAATAGAAAAAAAATTATTTGCCATTTACCCTTGGACAAGTCACTATGAATAATGTGGTTCACATTGCAGAGCTTGCAAAGTCCTTGTGTTGTTTTAATTTAAGAGAAGTTGATTCTCAATGAGGATTTGATCCAAAAGGCATATTTACCACACACCTAAGTAGTGTTAAATATGAGAACTTGTTTACAACAGTTGCAAAGGAAAGCAAAGAGAGTCATAGTGCTCCAAGAAACAATCAAGAACTGGTAATGAACATTGAATAAATTGTTGAAGTAGTGAGCATCAACACGGAAACAAAGAACAAACAAAGAGGCACAAACCCTCCGCAACATATCCACCTTGCACATCCATTACTGGTCCAACTTTATCCTCTAGTCAAAGAAAAGAAAGGATACTGCAAGTGTAAAATTGATTCACATTCGGCTATCAGGTGGCGGAGATGACGAAGAGTCTCCTTGAACATTTATTCTAGCCAAAATGCACACGGTTGAATCAACCAAATCTAAAAGTGCCCCGAAAATAGGAAGCATAGAAAAAGCTACGAACGTGGAAATTGAAAGTGATGTGCTACCTGATTGGGTTAGTACTTGATTAGCAGAAAATCAAAAAATAATGGAGCAAATTTCCAAATAAGCCATTACTTTTGATGATCTCCCTATCACTTTGAAAAATGAAAACTATGACAAGGGCAATAAGGAAACGAAAATTACAAAAGTAAAGGTCCATAATAAAAAGGTTATTGATAAAGTACAAATGGATGTTGATGTGGTTGGAGTTGCATCTAGCAGATTGATCAGATTGCATCAATATATTTGTAACACACTTGCAATGTCTATTAGTCAACAAGAAGCAGAGAACTTGATACTGAAAGCAAGAATAAAAGAGCTAGAATATGCTCAAAATCAGGGTCCTTTGTTAATGACTCCACTTGCGATACGGACACTACCATCGAAAATTTCTACTTCCAACACATCCCATGGACCTAATAAAGCTTTGAAACTCCTTAACACAGCCAAATATCCTATTATCACTAATATATGCTAAATATTAAAAATCATTGAACATGCATGGCAAGTAGCTTATGATATGTTATGTTCAACGCTGGCAATTAACTCATAATTTTGCCAATTTGTTTAAAAGTAATATTAAGGAAGAAAATCATTTCTTTAACAATGACTTACTTTTAGTCAAAGGCTTGATTTGTTGTCTGATCTAGACAAAAAAAAAAATAGAGGACTTCCAAATGCTAATCAAATGAAGCAGATCAAAGTTGGATGGTCTAAAAGAATCAACACACTAGAAAACATTATTTTTGAATGTGAAAGAATAAACAATAGAGAGGTGATGTGTTTATAAAGGCAGTGCAAATTTTTCAATATCTAAATGATCCACAGAACATACGTGATTCTGAATTAATTACAAGAGATACACTAGTATCTGAATTGGAAAGGTTAAAAGAATCAACAAAAAGAGAGTTTGATGATATAATTGATTTTGTAACTACATAAGAAAATAGTAAATGGATAATTATTTTTGTTAGAATTAATGAAGAGAAGTTTGTCTTGGCTACTCAATTACAAAAAGAGGTTATAGAAATCGAGAAGCAAATATTCAATGAACATGTCAATCTAGAGATAGTTGGTCCATTGAAATATTTCATTAAAGCTATGTTACAGATATTTCTTCAAGGCATCATGGATCTGAAAGGCAATTGATAGTCAAACAATCATCGTATATGATTTCACATATAGTAAGTGTCCTTAAATCTTGGCACAATTATTTTTCTGTTTTCTAGTATTTAATTATTGAGATTTTCCAATTGTGTTAGCATCACATAAACTAATTGCTCCATCCATTTCCTTGTTTTCTTTTGAAATTGCCTTTTTTTCATGTTACGGTTCACGAGAACCCAATCCCAGTCCCAGTTAGGATGAACGCATTACTTTTACGACTAGGTAGCAGGATTTTATTGATTTTTTTATATGTTAAACATAAATGTAGGTTCAGTTATATAATCCCTTCCATTTGCACATGTCTTCCTTTTACCATGTATCTTTGTTTCAAAGATAAATTATAATTTGTTGTATTTACTCGTTTTCCTGGCAATGCAGGAGTGGATAGTTAAAGGGAAGATGTCATAATAGCATAGTGAATGATTTGATGAGTTGAGTTGTTGGGAATTTTATTTACCAATATAACTAACTTCCGTCGTAAATCAGGGTTCTTAAATGGATCTGAATTCTATGATGTTTCTCAAATAAATTAATAGAACATAATTTTTCGATGATATGTTTTTAACTTTTATATTATATTTGATCTTATATTACTGATCACAATGAAAATGAATAGTCAAGAATAGTTTTAGATTTCAGATATATGTTTCATGTATAATATTTATTTTAATCATAGCTATGATGATTGGAATTTGAATCTCGATACAGTTCTTGTTACTGTAATTGTGTTGCTTAATGTTCAAGCCTTATGCTTTGAGATCTTATATTATATCATACATACATCTGGAAATAATACATAATAAAAAATTAGTTAACAAGTTTTAATTTTAGTAGTTCTATTTGCTATGAAGTTCGAATAGTGTTGAATGTTTTAAACTTTTAAATTTGTGCGGAGTGAGGAGGTATGGGAAAGGCTTTCATCATGATTCCTCCATATCTCCATATTTCGCATAATGAAATCTTCGTCCGCACTTTGAAATGAAATTGATATACTAATTTTGTGCAACTTGGATTTCTGGGAATATAGTTGCTTAATATAAAATGTTTTAATCTTAAGCACAATGAGGACTTCCTCCACTTTGTTTTTTTGTTTTCAATGAACATGTGAACAAGAGAAGTTGCATAGAGCTATGAAACTTTATTCCATGGACAAGAAATTATTTTAACTTTAAACATAAAATTAGTATATAATATTAAATGAAGTCTTTTTTTAATGTGTAACTATTAACTATGTTCAATGGCTCTTAGTACAGAGATGCAAAATAGGCAAAATGAAAGATTATTCAGCATATCTGCACTCCACATAAATTTAAATCATTAAAACATATAAAAAAAAATCGAACTTTACATTAAAAAAAATTACAAGAGTTTCATTGTGGAAGTGTGTTATAGACATTTTTGGGCACTGCAACCCCAAGCATAAAATGTCCATAAACCAAGGGCTCCTAAGTCCCTAAAAGTGTTGTTCTAACCCCTAAAAGATCAAGGTCAACTGATTACAGCTTCTCCCAGAAGTTCTCCATGAAAAACTGCTCAGAATTAGTCAAAACAGGATCATTTCAGCTGCTCCATAGGCAAAGTGCGTTGCATCTCACCTAAACACACTGTGTGAGTGCGTTGCATTTCAAAAAGCCCTTCTATGGGGTGCGATGGGTGAGAAATGACAAATGGCAGTGTCATTCCGCGAGGTGGAGAGGCAATGGAAGCTTCCAGAAACTTCTCCTGTGACACTTGCCTCCCTGAATTCGACCAAGGATGAGTAAGAGATCATCAATCTCCAAGTGGAAGCAAGAACTATCAGAGGGAAGACACTAATCAAGTCACAAGCTGAATCATCTCCCTTACAGATATCTATATATGGATCCCTCATCCCAGAGATCCGGAAGCTGGAATTTTGCATATTGTAAGGAATTGTTGTTGGTTTCTTGAGACAAACATCAGATTGTTGGGTGATCTAAGCTTTGTATGAGATGAAGAGGGGCTTCCTTGCTGAGAGGATGATGTTGGGTTAGAACAACTGGTTGTAACTCCCCTTGGCTCTTTCTTGTTTATCAATAAAAGCTATTCAAGTTTTCCTCCATACTCTTGTGTCATTTATATTTACTGCATTTGTATGGTCAATTTACATCTAATCCTAGATTGTTTATGATTATAGATCCATGTTCTTGTATAGTGCTATGCTATTGTGATCTTACAGGTACTCTGTGGCTGGGCGTGCAAGGGAACAAGTAGCGAAAGACTATCAAGGAAGAGAGGAATCGAACTAGGAGATTAGCGTAAGACAGAGGTTGGTCTTCTTTGTTATTCTCTATCTATACTTCATAAAGGAAAAACGAAAGTAGCTTTACGTTGTTTGTTTCTAAGGCAGCTATCACACCTTAGTGGGATAAGCAGTTCTGAGTAGACACTTTTCCCTGTAACAAAATGGCGACTCCACTGGGGATAAATTAGTTTGTTTGTTTATCTTTCTTGTCGTCTATTTCATAAACTTACAGACGGAGCCTGAAGTCGAGCCAGGTAGCTTTCGAACTGCATTTGCTATGTAAATGCAAAGTAGATAAATGTCGCTTCAGTCAATCTCCGGGATCTGTTTATGATTTAAACAACTGATTCACAAACTCTCTAATTGCCCCTTGCGGTAGCTCTTAGATCCTCCTTAGATCTACCCCTGCTTGTTGCATTACCGATTACCTTTTGCTCGGCCAAAACCCATGAACTGAACTGCAAACTGTGACCCGGAACCCAAGCAAAGTCTCGTCTCTGGCCCAGCGCAGGTACTGTTATGAGAATCTGAAATTCAGCGCACTTCCCGAGTGTAGTAGGTGCGCTGCATTTCAAATTCCCTGTGTTACAGGTGCACTGATCAGACTAGGCATTGTGCAATTTTGGTTTCTGTGATTCATTCTTTCCAGTTCTATTCATGAATTTTGCTACCTGTGATCAGTATATCTCTGTCTGAAACCCCTTTTCCTTACTGTTATTCCACCTCCTTTGTACAAAAGAACTGTAAATGTTTTTGTGTGTTTGTTGAGTCATTTTCAGTTCTCCTTTGCAAAAAGTAACATAATCGCACTGTCATCCTTTGATTTGAAAGTGTCGCAAGTGTTGTTTTCAATCATAGGAAAGAATTTGATTGTTGTAGATAGTCGATTATCCTGTTACTATTGTTTTTGGTCTGAATTTGTAATTTTTCTAGGGTCGAAAACAAGTATTCATTTCAAAATCGTAAGGTGTTGCGATTGCCTCCATTTTTTATTTCGAAAAGAAACTTGTTGATAATTGTCTCTTGAAAAGAAATTCAAATTTGTGCATCAACTTGCTTTTTATCATTCATATACTAAGAAATTCGAAAACAAATACATGCATGTGCATTTGCATTTAGACTATCTGATTGGTTTGATTTAGGAAAGTGCATTTAGAGTGTGCTCTTTGCTCTTTGTGAAAGAATTATGTCTTTCTTTCCTTAGTAGCTAGGATTTTCATTGCACAAAGAAGATAAAAAGATTGTTTATCATCTTAGGTTGCATTTTAGGAATTATACTACATCTCGCGGTGAACCTGAAAGGAAAACTTCATAAACAAGATCAACTATAAAATAAATTCAATGAATCTAACAACGCTTTGGAACCTAACGCACAACATTTAGAAGTCTAGGCTAGAGACGTATTCCGGCGTCGTAAAGCCTGGTAACTGTTGTTCTCACTGATGGTTGGGTGATTCCTCCACTTTGAGACGATAAGTGTCAGTACGGACTTGTGCTCCCACGTACCGTAGAGTATATTTTGGGAGACCACAATAGGCTTAATCCTTTATCCATAGGAAGCCGTGTCTGCCGCCCTATCGATCGCAATGCACTGAACACAGCATTCGGGAAGATTGACTGTCGTACCGTAAAAAGTATTCTGCAGTTTTGCGATTGGTTTGGTAATCCCTCTACCTAGATTTCCAAAGCAGTCCCTTTCATTCCTTTTCAGACTCTTTAACACAAAAGGTCCATCTGAGCACTTGTCACTTCAGGCTCATTAGAAATCGAAGGCGACTAGAGTCATCTTTTTTTTTTTCTCGACTCTTAAAAATTGAAAAAACAAAGTTGTGTCAAAACATCTAAAATTTATTTTAAATGGAATATTCATCACCCTTTCCTACGTTGATCTTGGGTTGAGAAAATGGAATCCACCAACCAAGGAATTCCCCTTGGGGGAAATCCTAGTCCCTTCTCCTCTTGGGGAGATGTTGGTGCACCCCATATGGCCACATTGTCGCTTCCAGGACTGACATTCGGCTTTCCTGTATCGCTCTTCTCAACCTCTGTCGTTTAGAACACCGCAATTCCTGAACAATCGAGTCAGCAACTAGACAATTCCAGAGTTACCCACCGACCTTCTACTTCCTCCAATTCTTCCTCTCCTCCTTCTTCTTCGCTTGATAGAGCTGGTAAAGCCAAAATTCAAGTACCTAAGAAGAAGAAGGAAAAGAAGAAGAAAGAGAAGAAGAAGAAGGAGCCAAAAGCGAAAGGGGGCAACCAAGCATCGTCTAGCGAAAATCCACACACTGCACCGACCAGGCCTAAATTGCCATGTGTCATTTGCAAAGGAGACCATTATCATAGAGATTTTCCTTGCATCCCTCGGATCTTAAGGGACTGGTCTCCTCGTTTGCACAACCCGGTGTCGTCAACCTCTGATGATCATGTTGAAAACACACCGTTAACTAGTGAAAGTGAAGCCCCAGGACAAAAAGGAAAATATAGATTTCCTTGTAAATTGTGCGAAGGCGACCATGTCGTCCACCATTGTCCCTTCTTAGACGAGGCGAAAAGAGTTTTGGACGATCGTCCGGTTTCACCATTACGACTTCCTCCTGGATATAAAAAACTCTTGTCGAGTCTGTCACTAGTTGAAAAACCGACTGACCCGCTCAGGTGGTCGGCTAAAGCATCTATCATTGAAGACAACCCATCTAAACCCATACCAGAGGAAAGTCAAAAGGTCGAGGTGGCAGTTGACCCGGTCTTGCCTTCAGAGGTTCCATCTTCAGATGATATAGTCACCGAAGAGAACAAGGATGACACCGTCCAAATTCTTTTCGTAAGCACAGACTCCGATGAACATGGGGCCAATTTACCCATTCCTTTACCGCAGGAAGGAAGTTCGTCAGAGTCGTACCCGGCCGTCTATTCGGTCCCACCTCCAAGCAACCTAGTTGTCTCCTTTGACTGGAATCAACTAGGCAGACCCCGTTTACCGGCTAGTATACCATTCTGAATCATTGTTCAAATATATAGAATGGTTATGGCCGGTACCATCATAGATGAAGGGGCTTCTGTGAGTATCCTTTCCTCGACTGCTTGGAAAGCGCTTGGTTCGCCATCGCTTTTGCCTGAGATAAGAAATCTAACAGGCTTTGACAAAGGAACCAGTCGACCATTAGGGATCCTTCCCAATGTACCCATAACATTGAGAGGGAAAACCGTTCAAATGAACGTAATGGTAGTTCAAGGACCCCTGGATTATAATCTACTCCTTGGACGAGACTATATTTATTGCATGGGAGCGATTGTCTCCTCACTCTTTAGAGTAATGTGTTTTCCACACGAAGGAAGAGTGGTCAAGCTCGTAGACCAACTTTCATTTCCCGGATCACACAGAGCAAATAGTCATATGCCATCCCTGAATGGTCTTTTCACGCAAGAAATGTCTCAATCCCCAGTCCGTCCACCTGATGAGCGCGAGTGATTCGGGGGACATGACTGAAACCCAGGGGGCATGCACCCTGGTCTGCTTCGGCAGGAAAACTTCGGGTATAGGGTAGGTTTCCGTGAGAGTATATGACCTCCGTACTCCCGTCCGTGATTGGAAGAGGGAGTTGGACTGGAATAAGATTCTCTTGTCAAAGTTATGTGGGTTGGCAGGCATTGCCACTCACCTTTGTTTATTTCGATAAACATCGCCGAAGAAGTGTTTTGTTTACTCCGTGAATAGAACAATCTTTGGTAACCTGTAATAGGTATACCTTTCCTGATAAAACAAATGTTTTGTTAGTGATTTGAAGGGTGACCTTGAAACTCTGTTTTATACCTGGGGGCATGCAAACCTTTTGGCGTGCAAGCGAAGAGCGACTATTTATTTTTTAAATTTGTAGGTCCTCTAACCCTTTAAACTCGTAGGATTGGTCGTTTCCTAACTTGCATAAAGAAAGGATGTGGGGCAAAACTCTAAAAGTTGTCATTTTTATATATGAGACATTCTTATTATACGACTGGATTAATCGAGCAGTTTTAGCGCGGACTTCATGCTCGTTAAAAAATAAACATAAGCAATGAGCACATGTTCCTCCAGAGTTTAAGCTCATTAAAAAATGAACCAATTTCCGGTAAATAACCATCATGAATGTAATACTTCAGCCTTTAAAGCCTTGGTCGTGTTTGCACCATCACCTCCACTCTGTATTGGCCGATCATTCACCTCCATTTGATTGTTTACCCATTTTGAGGAACAGCTGCGAAGAGTGATCATGTTAGCCATCCTTGTAACACTGCCGTGATTGGAAAATTCCAAACCTTACCTGGAATCAGCTGCTACCCTTTTTATCACTCGTTCCTCAAAAGACGAGTCTCCTTTAAGCTCTTTTCAATTGACTCGTAAAATATGAAAAGATTGTCGAGCCATTGGCCTCTCCAGCTCGTTAAAGGGACCAGAAGTGTTATCCCTCCTCTAAATTTTAATCTTTTTGGACCTGAGGGATTATTACACAAAAAGATCGAGCGCTTGTTTTGTTCGGCTCGTTAAAAGGATCGAAAATTCATCCCTTCTGTATTGTTTTATACTTTTTCGGACTTAAGGGATTAGATGACGAAAAAGGAATTTTTGAGTTTCCTTTACGTTCCTTTTCAGACTCTCTAAAATTGAAAAGGACCGAGTTATCTTTGTCGTTAAACTCGTTAAAATTTTAATAGCGACAAACTTGTCTATAGACGAGAACGTTTCACTATCGCTAGGCTCGTTAAAACATAGCGATGGGTTTGCCCGAAGGGCAAATTATAGAACAAGAATATGTTATCCTCCTCAAGCTTGACAAAAATAAAGAGGTACTGGTCAGCAATGACTGGGGAAAAATTGGGAAGAAAACTTGAAGAAACTTTGTTGGTAGCAAGTCGCTCTTGAACATGACACTTTCACTCCGCATCCAAGTCAGGTTGGGTTGTTTCATTCACCGGTCACATCACCATAGTCCCATCATACCATCCACATTTGGGGTTAATGCTACCAATCCATCACGTCAGTGTCGCCGATATGTTCAAGAGAAGTCATTCAGAGAATTCACCTGTCTCTCACCCGCTACAATACATTTACACTCCATTTTTTCATGACCGCCACCCTGAACCTTATATCACCAGATCGTTTTCACCTCCATTAAAAACATTTGCTCCGTTCCGTGTCATTGATGTGGGATTCATTAAGGCCCTCCTGTGACGGATCGCTTCTTGTTGACATCAGCTCATTATCCAAGAAGTCGATCTAGGAACACCCCATTCAGTACTTTGAAGCTTGCATGCCTCAATGGCAAGTTTCTCACTTCCGGCGACAGGTTTACATCGATGGCCTTCGACCGAAAGATTTTGCGTGGTGTTCGACGCCAAGTCCTTTATTCACACCATGTGAATTGTACTGCAGTACCTTGAGGGTCATTATCATTATCGGTGATTCCTCTCGCGCCTGTTAACAGCTTACATCATTGGCTGGTAATCAGGTGATGTCTTTCCATGTTCGACTCCAGAACATCTCTCACATGGATCGACTTGTACTTTGAGTGAAGATCGAACAAGATTGAAAACCCTGGATCTAGTTTCATCCATCCGGGCTGCGATATATATTCAGGGAAATAAAGACATTAAATGTACATTGTTGCTACACAGATAATCATCCAATCAAAGGGATGATGGCTCTACTAGAATCATCAGTCTACACTCAGACGATTGTCTGTCCTATGTACATGAAAATGAATTTATAAAGTTGAGCATGGGAATACCTGCCTCAGCTAGATCATGAAAATATTATGAAGATAATGTATTGTATTGTATCTTATTACAGATCTCCTCCCAGCTTGAAAGAACTTCGGATCCTCATAATAAAGCATTTCACCCGACATCAAAAGATTAACGACCTCATGCTTTAGGGGGCAACTGTTATAGACATTTTTGGGCACTGCAACCCCAAGCATAAAATGTCCATAAAATGAGGGCTCCTAAGTCCCTAAAAGTGTTGTTCTAACCCCTAAAAGAGCAAGGTCAACTGATTACAGCTTCTCCCAAAAGTTCTCCATGAAAAACTGCTCAGAATTAGTCAAAACAGGATCATTTCAGCTGCTCCATAGGCAAAGTGCGTTGCATCTCACCTAAACACACTGTGTGGGTGCGTTGCATTTCAAAAAGCCCTTCTATGGGGTGCGATGAGCGAGAAATGACAAATGGCAGTGTCATTCCGCGAGGTGGAGAGGCAATGGAAGCTTCCAGAAACTTCTCCTGTGACACTTGCCTCTCTGAATTCGACAAAGGATGAGTAAGAGATCATCAATCTCCAAGTGGAAGCAAGAACTATCAGAGGGAAGACACTAATCAAGTCACAAGCTGACTCATCTCCCTTACAGATATCTATATATGGATCCCTCATCCCAGAGATTCGGAGGCTGGAATTTTGCATCTTGTAAGGAATTGCTGTTGGTTTCTTGAGACAAACATCAGATTGTTGGGTGATCTAAGCTTTGTATGAGGTGAAGAGGGGCTTCCTTGCTGAGAGGATGATGCTGGGTCAGAGCAACTGGTCGTAACTTCCCTTGGCTCTTTCTTGTTTATCAATAAAAGCTATTCAAGTTTTCCTCCATACTCTTGTGTCATTTATATTTACTGCATTTATATGTTCAATTTACATCTGATCCTAGATTGTTTATGATTATAGATCCATGTTCTTGTATAGTGCTATGCTACTGTGATCTTACAGGTACTCTGTGAAGCTGGGCGTGCAAGGGAACAAGTAGCGAAAGACTATCAAGGAAGAGAGGAATCGAACCAAGAGATTAGCGTAAGACAGAGGTCGGTCTTCTTTGTTCTTCTCTATCTATACTTCATAAAGGAAAAATGAAAGTAGCTTTACTTTGTTTGTTTCTAAGGCAGCTATCACACCTTAGTGGGATAAGCAGTTCTGAGTAGACACTTTTCCCTGTAACAAAGTGCGAGAACCTTTTCATTTCCCTTCTCTTGTATCTTCGTATTTAGCATAATGAAAGGTTCTTTCACACCTTTGTAGAGCGATAATCACACAATATACAAACGTTCACCTCCGCACACATTCCCCTCCGAACAAATTAATTGATATATAATATTGGTCAGTATTTACTCAATATGAGTTTCTCGACTCTACAAAATGTATGAATCCGCGGGTCCTCCACATTTCATACAATTTATCAAAAAATATTAATATTTCATTATAATTTTAATACACAATGTTAGACAAGTATAGAGTGCGAAGGTGCATATAAGGGGTATGTGTAGAGAAAGAGGAGTGTGGAGAAGCACTTTGTACAATGAAAGCTTCGACTCCACCTACATGCTCTGCACAATGAAAACGTTCACTGCCCTTCCACACTCCACACAATGAAAACATTCACCACTCCTCTGCACTTCGCACTTCTTGCACACCCTTACTCGTTCCTCCGCATATTTGTTCACCCCCCCCCCCCAAATCCCCCTTATGATCTGAGTTCGTATCCACTCTATTCATCTCGCACAAGAATCTCGAGTATTTCTATTTATTTTCTTTAAATAATCCATATATTTGTGCACTAGAGATATCTTGCGAGTTTTTAAACAAAGCAGTGGTTTAATTATTATAGACTCATATATTAAATCCGATTTCTTTTTTTTAACGTAATTAAATGTAAAAAGCGAGCACAAATGATAATTGCAATAAGATATACTTGTTCCTTCCCTATAATCATTACCTAAGCTAATTATTGTATCTGAATCAGGTGCTTTTAACTCAAAAGTATCTAAAATTTCCATGAAAAAATCTGAGCTACCAATGTTACATTGTTATTTCGTTTTCAATTTCCCAAAATTTAAAAACAAAGACATGTAAATAAAGTATACAATATGTTGCAATTAATATTAGACCATTCTTGGAAAGCTATTTGGAATAGTAAGTGGTGGCCGAAGATAGCCATATTTGCGTGGCTAGTTGGAAGAGAAAGAATCCTAACATGGGATAAGATCCAGAAGAGAGGCTTCTTCGGACCCCCGAGATGCAGCCTTTGCAAAATGGGGACTGAAACCCAGGAACACATTCTGAACGCCTGCCCATTCGCTCAGCATCAATGGGAAGAGGTCAGAAGACTCTTCGGAAAATCAAATAGAGACCCCAGTGACATAAAAAAGACCATCTTTCAATGGGGTAAGGGACAATTTTCATGTAGGGTTGTAAGGAGAATTTGGAATCTAGCGGTAGGATTTGTGATATGGTTCCTGTGGAAGGAACGAAATCGAAGGATTTTTCTAGACAAGATCAATAATCCAGAAAGGATATGGAAAGGAATTCAAAAATCAATTAGAGAAACTATTCTGGCCGAGATCTGGGAGGAGGAAGATTGGAAAGCGAACCCGGAAGAAGGAAGAATCTTAACAAAACTAAATATGGAATTCGGCATGGTATATCCTAGAAAAGAAATACAGCAACGAGCTCAAACTCAGAGTCCAGAACAGTTCAGATACCCTGGGAAAAATTTCATTAAGTTGAATTTTGACGGGGCTTCCAAAGGGAACCCAGGGCCGGCAGGCTTTGGGGGCATCTTTAGAGACAGTGAGAAACACACAAGATGGGTGTATGCGGAATGGGGAGGCGAAATGACCAACAATGAAGCAGAACTGTGGGCTGTTTATCAAGGTCTAAGGATAGCAGTAAGGAACGGCTACACGAATTTGGAAATAGAAGGCGACTCACAGATAGCAGTAGAAATGTTACGAAAACTCAACAACGGGAAAGACTGGGAGCAAGTAGCTAGAAGCTGGAGGACGGCTGGGATCGTCCAAGACTTGGCTGAATTATTAAAGAGAATAGAATACAAAATCATTAATCACGTCAGGAGGAAAGGAAACAAGGCTGCAGACTACCTTGCAAACTGGGGGAGTAAAGAACAGGAGGAAAAGATCGACAACAGCTGGCCAACAATAAGGAATAAACCGGGATGGGATGAACTCACCACCATAATCACTCAAGACCATAATGAATCCGCAACTCAATAAAAAAGACACCCAGAGACCCCCGATCGGGGTGATAATGACGGCGATCAGGGCAATTAATACAGATCAGGTAAGGAAGGATGACGAGGCAAAAGGTATTCAGGTAATGATGAAGGTGGACAGAGAGATCACCAGAAAAGGTATCATATCGAGGAGGGACGGCGATGAGGTAATGAAGGAAGAAGCTGGTGGAGGTAATGCGGCAGAGATTGGACGTGGGTACGACTGCACAGAAGAAGGACGAAGGGAGGTGGGCGGTGATGAAATCGGCAGGTGGCAGGTGAAGCGGGCGAGGAGAGATGAGGAGAATTGGCGGAGGAGACATCATAAAGAAGGAAGGCGAGACAAAGAGAGGAGGACGTTAAATGAATTTGCAGAGGAGTTGCGAAGAAGCAGGGTGGCGAAAGCTCTGGGTAGGTTAACAGAAAGGCAGAGGAGGCTGAGAAAACAAGCAGGCAACGCCGGAAGGAAGAATCGAATGGCAACAAGGAGGAGAATGAGAAGCGACGGGGACGAAGACAACAGAGGACGGAGAAGCCAGGAAAAGAAAGGGAAAGGAATCGAGGATGGAGAAATGGCAGAGAAGTATCAGACAGTTCAGGACGATACTGAAGATGAAGTGGAAATGTTTGATTCGGACCAGGATAGAGTGGAGCAACCGCGAAAGAAGATATGGAAGGACGTGGGGTCAACAAAGGACAAAACACAGGAGGACAGGGAGTATGGAGACAGGAGTAGCAAAGGGCGAGAGGAGGGAGGTGACTTCGGAAGCACCTCGGGCATGAAGAGTCGGGGAGGCAGGGGAAATTACAGGAACAGAGGAAGAGCAGGATGGGGACGAGGACGATGCAGCAGAGGAAGAGGATGGTCGGAAGGGAAATGGGAAGAGCATGAACCAGCACCAGCAAGAAAATACAGGAAAACACTGAAGAAGAAGATACAGTTTGCGGAGCAAGCCTACTGTGAGAACACCAATAAGGACATCAGAAGGATAATTCAGCAACTGGAGGAAGATGCGACCCAGGGTCAATCAGGATCAGAAATGGAAGATTGGGAATACCTCCTACCGGATCCAGGGAACACGAGAGGACGCATGACTCTGTATAAACAGGCCTTGCATGTATACTGGGTCATGAAAAGGCTGTTGGCTAAGGCTATGGAACAGGTGGCCATGGAGATGGCAGAATTGTCCCAGGGAATTCCAAATTTGAAGAAAGAATTGCAGAACATTCAGGTCACTCTGATAATGCAGGATAAAAAACTAGAAGAGATACAACAGCAGATAAAGGAGATCAACCCGGGCATAAAGAAAGAAGAGGAGCAGCAGGAAGTCATGGCGGTTTAATACTTGAAGATATGTATATGCTGTCTATAGTTTTTTGAAAGCGGTTGGATAGTTTCGTTTCTATTTTCAGTTTAGAATGCAAACAAGAAGCAGTAGTAATCTTTTCGAATGTTTAGTTTACATAGCCTGGACAAGAAGAATTAGTATTTTTTGTTTTTGGATGGCTGTCAAAAACTTAAGGTGGCCAATAGACTCGGTTTCCCCTCGGGGCGGGTTGAGGCCACCATGAAAATGTAATGGTTTCAATTCGAAGTAATGGAAAAAGAATGGTCCCTCCTTAGCTTACAAAAAGAAATATTGGACCATTCTTAATATTTCATTATAATTCTAATACATATTGTTGGGAAACCACATGTGTGGAGCGTGGAGATGCGGAGAAGGGGTATGTGTGAAGATATGGGAGTACAAAGAAGCATTTTTCATAATAAAAATTTTGACTCCACTTCCGCCCTTTGCACAATGAAAATGTGTGACTACCCCTCTGCATATTTTTTTAATCCCCCCCCAACCACCTTCGTTGTTAACCTCCAATATCAAGATTCAAAATTACCATCGCGATGGACAATTCATAAGATCCAACATTATGCACAGTGAAAACTTCGAACCTATAATAAAATTTATCTTTGCATCTCTTAGTGCAATTGGATCATAATGGACGAAGCTATGTAAAGATGTCTTTTATTATGTGGAATAAGAAGGTGTGAATGAAAGTTGTGTGAATGTAGATTTCATTGTGCAAATTACGAAGATGTGAATGCGTAAATAACGATAGATTGTGGAAATACGGGTATTCTCAAATAACAATAAAATGTAGACCCCACAAAAAGAAGCATGGCCTTACTCAATTAACTAGCAGTAAAGGGTGGAGTTAAGGGAGTACAAAGAAGCACTTTGTGCAATAAAGCTTTGCCTCCACCTTCGCATTCCGCGCAATGAAAATGCTCATTTCCCTTCTGCACTCTGCACTTTCCGCACACCCTTTCTCCTTCCTCTGCATATATGTTTAGCCCCACCCCCTCCATTGCAAAAATGTGTGCACAATCAAATAATGATAAAATGCGGGCCTCGTTGAAAGAAGCATGTCCCTAATAAATTAATTAGTGGTAGAGGGCAAAGATAAGGGAGTGAGGAGAAGCACTTTGTACAATAAAAGCATTGACTACACCTCTGCACTCTACACAATGAAAATGTTCACTTCCCCTCCGCACTCTGCACTTTCCACACACCCTTTCTTCTTCCTCCACATATATGATAGGTTCCTATAATGCTAGTGTATTCCCCCGTTATTATTGTCATTGTAGTCCCTTATTGTTATTGTTGTGCCCCTGTTGTCCCCATATTGTTACTATTGTGCCCCATAGAAGCCCACTATTGTTATTGTTGTGCCCTTACATTATTATTGTTATGTCATCTCTAACTATATTGTGACCCCTTAGACTCCTATATATAGAAAGAAGGTTTTGTCATTTGTATCATCTAAGAATTGTTCATTTGTGTAATGTAAATGAGGTTTCCCCCTTAAAGAGGCTAATTTTGAAGTCGTTGATCTATCTCTTATTCTATTTTGTGAGTTGGTTGCATAAAATTTGGTATCAGAGCTTGTCACCTATAACCTTCTTTATGGCTACAATATTTGGGTATGATAGCTTTTAATTTTCAAGAACTTTTCTTGAAAAAAAATTGGGAATGAAAGGAAGTTGAATTAAGGGGTATCACAGGGAAACTGGGAAAGATAATCATCTCTAATGGCATGAAAAAGCTTCTAAAGAAATAACAACGGGGTGTAATTGCACAATTAGGTTCACTAGAGGTTCAAAAAATATTGTCAGAACTTGACGAGGAAGGAAGAATCATATTGGAACCTGAAGCAATTATAGAAACAAGAACTCAAAAGCTACAAAATCGATCAATTTCATAGTATCTCATCAAGTGGAAGAACTTACCCGATGAAGATTCCACATGGGAGGATGAGAATTTTATACAGAAGCATCCAGAACTACTTAAGCGTTGAGGACAACACTTTTTTGAAGGAGAGGAGCATGTTAGGTCCCTATAATATTGGTGTATTCCCCCATTGTTATTGTCATTGTAGCTCCTTATTATTATTGTTGTGCCCCTATTGTCCTTGTATTGTTATTATTGTGCCCCATAGAAGCCCACTATTGTTATTGTTGTGCCCTTACATTATTATTGTTATGTTGGCGCTGATTATATTGTGACCCCTCAGACTCCTATATATAGAAAGGAGGTTTTTTCATTTGTATCATCTAAGAATTGTTCATTTGTGTAATGTAAAGGAGTTTTCCCCCTCGAAGAGGCTAATTTCGAAGTCATTAATTTATCGCTTATTCTATTTTGTGAGCTGGTTGCATAACAATATATGTTTAGACCCCTCCCCCTCTCCCTCCCCCTTATGGTCTGAGTGTGTATGTACACTCTTCATCCGGCACAAGTGTTCTGAATATTTTTGTATATCTTCTTTAAAGAATTCATATATCTATGCACCAGATATCTCTTGGGAAATGAGTTTTTAAACAATGCAGTGGCCTTATTATTACAGACTCAGTTATTGAATCGTATTTATTTTCTTGAACATAATTCAATTGCAAAAACGAGTACAAACGATAATCGCATTCAGACACACTTTTATGTGCTCTATAATCATGACCTAAGCTAATTCTTCTATCTGAATCAGGTGTTGAATCTGTATCTGAAATTTCCACGGGAAAATCAGAGCTAAAAATGTCACATTGTTATTTCATTTTCAGTTTCCAAAATTTTAAAAACAAATACGTGTAAATAAAGTATACAATATGTTGCAGTTAATACTTGCCCATTCTTAATATTTTGTTATAATTCTGAGACACGTTATTGGGCGACCAGATGTGCGGAGTGTGGAGTTGCGAAGAACGGGTATATGCGGAGATAAGGAAGTGCGGATAAGAACTTCGTACGATAAAAACTTCAACTCCACCTCCACACAATGAAAACGTTCACTGCCCCTCCACACAATGAAAACGTTCACTACCCCTCCGCACTCTGCATAATGAAAACATTCATTTCCCCTCCACACTCTGCACTTCCTTCACACCCTTTCTCCTTCCTCTACATATCTATCTGCAATGTTTTGATCTTTCGCATAAATTTTTCATCGAGAAATTTCTTCCACACTCCCGTTCTATCTTCTTACATTTATGAATTAAATACTAATTATTGAATATTTAATTGTGTCTTTTAATGTGTGTGTGGAAGAACGGGTGTGCAGAGCAAGGACAAGAAACACTGATACATTTTGCAGCGCCCTCACCTCAAATGCGAATGCGTAAATAACAACAAATTGCGGAAAATGTGGGCCCCGCAGACAAAAGCATGGCGTTAATCAATTAATTAGCAGTAGAGGCAGGGACTATGTTGTGTTGAATCTATTAATATTGTTTTATTTAAGTTGGAAGGAACTCTTATTCAGTGTTTTTCACATATTTTTATTTTTCTTACCAAGGGCAATTCTTGGAAGAGATTTGTAGATGACACAAGTGTCGTTTGGTCTCATGGTCATGTTGAGTTGGATCTTTTCTTCCGTCATCTCAATAATCAATCCTCCGCCATTAAATTCACTATGGAAAAGGAAGTCAATGGTTGTCTTCCGTTCCTGGATGTTCTCATCTCTAAGAATATGGATGGTTCCTTTTCCCACCAGGTATTTCGGAAGAAGACTCATACTAATCAATATCTCCATGCTAGCTCCCATCATTTCCCTGCTCAGAAGTTGGGCGTTCTCAGCACGCTTGCTACCCGTGCTTTAAGAATATCTGATGAAAAGAGCTTGGAAAAGGAGAAGGCTCATCTCCTAGATGTCTTTGTTAAAAATGGTTACAGTAGACACCTAGGTCAGAAAGCCTTCCTCAAGGCCCGAAAGGAGCCTTCAGTCCAAAAATATCCTAAAGATCGGGTCATGGGGGTTCACCTACCTTACATCCAAGGGACCACTGACAAGATTGCCAAGATTCTTAAGAAGCACAATGTCCCCGCGACCTTTAGACCTCTTAATACCATCCGTAGCTCCCTGAGATCTGTAAAAGATCCTGTCGACCCTAAAGACATGAAGGGTGTCTATGTCATTCCTTGTTCCTGTGGGACACCATACATTGGTGAGACCGGTCGTTCTATTAATCAAAGGATTAATGAGCACTCGGCAGACTTAAAGCATGGAAGGGCCAAGTCCTCGGCCCTTGCAGAGCATGCCGAGAAGACTAAACATCATGTTTGTATAGAAGAGGCTCGTGTCATTGCAAAAGTTGCGCAGTTTCACCATCGAAAATTTAGAGAGGCCCTTGAAATCGAGAAAAGGCCTAATAATCTTAATAGGGATGACGACTGGAAGATTAGTAGTTGCTGGATCCCAGCCCTGTCTTCCTAACCTCTTCATCCCTGCTTTCCTTTGTTTCGTGTTATCTTTTATCCTCCCTTGATCAGGTTTGAATTATATTGTATTACTCTTTAATATAATTAGTAATAAATGAATTTTTCACCCTCGGCCAATTTTCCTAGAAAAAGAAATTAACCTTATAATAAAAGTTATAGCATTAACAATTATAAATAAAAATAAATAAATAAAATAAAAAAATGTAGCCCTAGTAATAATATTAGTCTTTTAATAAAATTATTCAGATTATAAGCTAGTAATATTAGCTAAAAGTTAATAATAATAATAATATTACTATTAATTACTATATCATATTAGTAATATGATATTAGTTTATATTATTATTACTTTATCATAATAGTAATATTAGTATTAATAATATTAATATTATTTTATATATTAAAAAAAATATTATTAATTTTCTTAATTTCAATTATATTTTAAATTTAAATCTTACTTTTAATAATAGCAACAATGCGTATTTCATAATAATATTATTAATATCTTTATTAGACAATGGTCACTTAAAATTTGGGATTTACCATAAGACTAAGATCGTTAATATTAATATATTTATTCTATTAATTTATATGAATAATATTATTAACAATATAAATAATTTAATTAAAAGTTTTTTATCAACCTTGATCCCTCCCCGTGGGCCTTAGTCAAACCTAGCCGTTAGAGGTCTTGTTTATCCGTTACTCAGTAAATTTAACTTATCGCTCAGATTGGTTCTTCAACTTGTCCTGATGATGAACCACACTGGTTGGTTCGAAACGCGTCAACAAATGATTTTTTATTTGATTTTGCCGAAATTGTTCTCACAAACATATTATGGATCACAAAAGTCTAAATTCTATAACGGCCATTCTTGTTATATAAGAAAGTCAGTTAAAGATATCTAATGGTTAGATAAATTACATTATTAAGAAGCAAGAAAAGAAACATGAGTACAATAAAAACATAAGGCATGTAAAGAAGTAAATGACCAATCACATATAGTTTGAGTTTGATATTGAGGAAGGATCTTAAGAGTCAAATGAGGGGATTCTTAAAATCACACAAAGATATGTAAAAATGTTAAAATTATGTGTTAAAAGCAAAATTTATGTATATTTTTATAAATGGAAATATTACTAAATATTTCTTCATCGCATAAGAAATGAAGTAGTTAATGATTAAGTTCAGAAGAAAACAAAAATGACAGAACAAGACATTTATTAAAAGGCACTAGAATATAATAAATTAAATTTTGAAAAAATTAGGAGTGACAGGAGGGGGGGATTTTAATCAATAACTGAAGTAAAGATTCATGGGGCCTAGCAAGAAAAACTAACAATCAAGCTGAGATGTATGGGCTCCTGCAAGGTTTATTCATCGCCAAAGACAAGCGTGTGGAAGACATAATCATCTTAGGAGACTCATTGATTACGATATAGTATCTTCACAATGAAAACTATCCAAAAGACAACTCTCTTGCTAGGGTGCTCCATAGAATCAGAAATTTAATGGCATATTTTCACTCTAGGAACTTTTATCACATCCTCATAATCAACAATATGGAAGTCGATATGAAGGCAAACCGGGCTTTTCTATCTAGAAGAATCTGAGCTTGAAATCAATGAGGATAGGAACATATATCTGATCCCCTAATTGAATTAATGTATCTAAAAGAATGGATCTCCCTTAGCCCCTTTTACTATTGGAATATGGTTATATCAAGAAACATTATCAAATATATTACCTTTCCCATGTATCCCTATTCCCTTCATTCCATGCTCCTTGTAATTATTGCACTCAATCCAATCATGCATCTGTGAGGTTTTATGATGGCATGGTTTCTTTTCAAAACGTGTCAAAGTTTCGTAATTTTTCATCATGCAAAGGAATTTCCATCTGCCTCGCATGGTTGAAATATCAGTACTCACCTGCTCAAACATTGGAATTACCCTCCAATCAGTGTAATGATGAGCCTTCTTGGACAATGAACAAGGAAATTTATTATGGAGATGTAATTCGTGTGGAATAATAGGGGATGTAGTGTTAAATTGGAAGGATGCCTTTATTTTGTGTCATTCCATTCTACTATTCTCCCTTCAAGTGTGTCCTCTTCCCAGGCGATTGTGAATTTAGTTTTGGTTGGACTCCCAGATTTAATTGTGGCAGTGGTCTCCCTTTTGGAAACTTTGTGAAGAGCTCCAATTCAGACTTCAATTTCTCAACTAGGTAGTGTCAGGGTGGGTGATGCATTCCTTCTCGTGGGAACTCTAGCGTTCTAAGTTTGCTAGTTCATAGGCCAATCTGCCAAAACCGAGACAGTCTTAGCTCATGGGTCTCAGTCTAGCATGGACCTCATTTCAGGAATGTACATTTGAATTTCCAATTTTTAGTTTTGTTCTCCACATAAAATTGGGTCTGGATGGAAATTCCAAAGAATTAGGCTCCCAGATTGTTAATTAGAAAGTTAAATGTGTTTGTGACATCGTTGGTTGACCCGTCTCCTTGGGCGTCTTCTCCTTCTGGAAATCATTACAGGTCTTTGTGTTTGGGGTGGTGACACCACCTTATGCCCTCATTTTACAAGTTATGTTTGGTTTTTCCTGCGATTATGTTAACAGTATATGGGACTTCTGTCAATTCTCTAGTTCAAATTCATATTAGAAGGCTTATCGTGGAACGCTCGTCTCTCTGTATCAAAAGTCTAGAAGGCAACAGAAGGTCATTGGAGTTGCCGCCTACTGTCAACAATATGTGTTGAGTTTCTGCTTAGGGTGGTATAATGAACACCGATTCAGACTCAAATCCCTCCTTAACGGGCAGTCGATGTTCTCATTTTTTTCTTCCCATGAAGCACTCCACGAGGCAGATTATGATCTTCAAGTTAAATTCTATCAAATGTCTCACACCTATATTGATCTTACAAATAAGCTTCTGACTCTCCAATTTCAGTTTTCTCGTTTGGTTGACGAAGTCGATGCACTCAGGAATATTGTTATGGACCTTAAATTAAGTAAATAAGCTTAGGAAAATCTCGACAAGCATCAGGATGATACAGGTAATCGAGAGATAGATCTCAACAAGACAGCTACAGACAGTGATTAACATCTCTTGCAAGCTCGACATGTGGATTTTTGACTTTTTGTAATCATGTAGATTTGATAATAGTATGTCCTTTTACATGGATTTTTTACTTGTGTAATCATGCAAATATGATAATAGTCTACCCTCTGTTAGTTTTCTGGGGTATTTTTATGTAGAAGGTCAGTGTTGTCCATGAATAATAGTTAAAAGTGAATATTGAAGATGTATCCTTGGTGTATTTTGGTGCGACTGGGCATAGCTTTAACCATGAATTATAGTCAAAAATGAATATTGAAGATGTATCCTCCATGTATTTTGTTGCAACTAAGCATAAATTTAATACAATATTACTCATTTCGGTATTAAAAAAAAATGGGAAAATAAAAGTTTGAATAGTTGAAAGTGAAAGTGATGAGATGGTGTGTAAAAAGATAATAATAAATCATATACTAGTACGTGATAAAAATCAAATAGTTGGTAAATGCCCGTAGGTATCAAATCCATGATAAGCATCAAAACACTTACTCCATGATACATTTCAAATTACCAAGATTTAAAAAATTATAAAAATTAATTAAATTATAACTTTAATATTAATAATATTATTGATTATAAATCCCCCAAGGAGGATCCCCAGGAGCACCCGAGCACCCTCTGCCCCGCCCTTCCCTCCTTGATATGATCCTAGCTCACACTAAAAGGTGTTGCAAGTCTCACTATACTTGGCACATTCCATGTGGATCTGCCACTTCATCAATCATGGAACGAAGTCGTCACAAGGTTAAATGTCATTTGAATATTGTAGGTGGCATAGGAAGGCACATGAGGATTCAACAAGAGAATTCTATCAAATTCGCAGAGCTAGAGGAAAATTTTGATAGTATTGACTGCAAGTTGTTCATTCTAGCCAAGAGATCAGCCAACATCTCCTTCTCCTAAGATGAGGGTAGTGACAAGCTAATGAAAATGCTTAGAGATTTTTCTCATTAGTTGTAATGGCTCACTAGTTTTTTTTCTTACAGCACTAGTAGTGTTTTTTGTCTTCTCATGTTGATGTATATCAAGGTCTAGCACGGGGAACTTGTGTTTATAAGTTTCTATTTACAAGATGCTCTAGTTAGACAAGGTCTTAACAGCCCAAGACTATGAACTTATGTTATTGGTCTAGTTTCCCTTCAGACAGACCAATAGCAAAAAAAAATTGGTCTATGTAATCCTCATTTGACATAATACAAAGTGCCTAACTTCAAAAATATATACATATATTAATTATAAAAAGAATTAGTATATGAGTTAAAGATATATACATTTTAAAAATAAAAAAAAAAAACATATAACAAGATTCTCAACTAACAAGTTTTCTTACGATACCATGGCCACTATCATGACTTATCAATGCCACATGTCTAAAAAGCCATAACTCATTTCATATGACATCTTTTTTAATTAATCACTTTTTGAAAAAGGTAAAACGAGCATAACTACTTTTGAGATAAATTTCAACCTTTGATATGTGTCTACTACTCTGAGAATATTTCAAAATATTCCACACAATGCATATAATAATTATTAATAATTAAATTAAAATTCTTGAAGCCCTGTTCCAAAATAGACATGCCTATCGACATAATTAAAAAATCATAGTTACATACTTTGAAGGTAAATTAATCATTCTTGGGTGTTTCTCTTTGTTTAATAGGTCAACCATTATTTTAATATGTCAAAGTTATAGACAAATTAACCAAAATCTAATATTAGGGTAAATGATGAATTTACGTAAGTGTTAAGTACACAATTATATTAACACCACTTCTACTATTGTTGGACTTTCTATATCCTCTTTTTTAAAGGAAATGGGGGAGAATATTGAAAATATAAAAGGATATGGGCATAGTGGATCATTCTAGGTAGATCTGAGAATTTTATCTAATAGAGCAGGGTTGGTCATGGTGTTTGTAAATAATATTTGACGTACTTTTACAAGAGGACGTGTTTAGATCTATTTAGAATGTATAGATATGAGCATCCCAAGAACAACCTTGGTCAACACACACCTGATAAATGCAAACCCAATTTTAATTAGTTCGTTATGGGAACATGATATTCCTTATCATTGCTTTCATGTCCAATTTCAATCTTATTATCACAAGTTCCGCAAATTAAGTGTGAGATGTTAAAATTGGCAACTAGGGCCAAATTCCACTTTGGATATCTCATTTGATGGAGATGATGATTGCATTGAATTCCTCTTTCCGAGAGGACCAAAATCGACCTAAATATCATCAAATTTGGGCAAGCAGAAATGTGTTTTTTAATTTATCCTCGTACATGTGCAAATTGTTCAGGTCGGCCACATCATCATGTAGGCTCATGAAGCCCAAGAGACATGGCACTTCACCCTCAACGACTTGTATAAATACAAGTGACCTCACCTCATTTAGCATCATCATCACTCACACATTTTTCTCTCCTCCTCTCATTGGTACTTCACCCTCAACGACTTGTATAAATACAAGTGACCTCACCTCATTTAGCATCATCATCACTCACACATTCTTCTCTCCTCTCATTGGTTCATACAGTGATTGGGTAAATCTTTTCACTCACACGTGTGGCACAGAGGATGAATTTCAAGGCCAAAATTTTCAGAGTTTTCTGCAGTCTGGCTAGGGTTTGACTAGCATTGACTTTGGCTTTTTAAGCATCTTTTGACTTCAATTTTCAGGGCAAATTTTTGTCTCAGCAGACTGCATTTTTTGTCACAGGAACTAAGGCAAAAGGAGCACTTTGACTTGTGTTGACTACAGGCATGTTTGACCACAAGGTTGATTTTTGGTTGACCAAATTTGACCACAGATTTTATCGTTGTTTTGCGCTGAATTTGACCAACAAAGAAGGCCAAGTTTGACTTCAGATTTTATCATTGTTTTGCACTAAATTTGACCAACAAAGAAAGCCAAGTTTGACTAAGGTTGACCGAGCTCAAAGAGGTAAGTTTGACTATTGCGTTGACCATATTTGACTTTCTGGTTAGGGCTAAATTTCACTGTAGTTGACTGCAAATTTGATAGGGTTGTTCTGACTTTGATTTGGCAAGTCAATATTGACGTTTTGTACTCTCTTTATTGAACATTTGATATAATAATAAGAAGAATTAATCAAAGGGTTTTCCCCACATCCATCCGCCAAATTTGGTATCCTCTTGTCTTGGCTTGCCTTCTGTATTTTATTTTATGTTCTCTCTACATTTACTCTCAATGTGATTTATGGTTACTGTGATTGCTATTGGAAACTAATTTGGAAATTTTCATTTGGTTGCTTAAAGTACACTGAAGTAATTGTGCTAAGCATAGAACATACCATTGTTAGCTAAAATTAACAGATGTGTTCATGATGAGAGTTGTTCTAATTGTCACTCTCGTAGCTTTCTTGAATATATCAAACATTATTGTGATAAAGAGAACAAACAATTTTCTAATAATTTGACTTGTGTCAATGGAGCTTGGCAAATTTGTGAGGATTTTAAGTTGTGAGACATGTCATATGAACTATAAACTCTATTTATATACATTATATAGGTTATAAGTGCATTCAAAACCAACAGTGTGAAATTGAGATAATTATGCTTGTGTTTGTAGATAACATTGGTACACTTTAAAATTCTATAAAAGTATTAGTCTATACATTGTTACGTAGCAAGATTGATAAATGTTGAGTCTAAGGATTGTATTTTACCTTAGGTGTTTGGGTATATTTGATTTATTCGTCATTTTGAAAGAGATAAAAAAGAATGATCTTAATAAATTTTTGGATAGAAATGCTGTAAGGTAAATAGAGGGAATTCAAACAATTAAAAGGAAAGCATGCACCTAATTCAATTCAATTGTTATTGTGTTCAATGGAGACCTTTCGCTACTCGATCTTAATAAATCTCTCCATGCTCAATTTTGTCTGCTAAGAATATACCTTAGGTCAATTAATGCTCATTATAATACTTGTGCTCGTATCCATGCTAAGAAAATCACTAGGTGAAGATTAATTATGCCTTTTGTTGGATCAAAATAGATAAGGATATGATCAATGAGCCCTTTGAAATGTGAGCTCTACTCAATATATATTAGATAGGAATGGTGCCCAAATCCATCCACTTTGCTTTAATAAATATCTATATGTGTATCCTCAATAAATCAATCTAATCTCAAATAGGAATGGTGCTCTCTTGGTAAGGGCTTCAAGAATCTCTATAAAGCCAAACGTTAAGAGGTCTCTTTGTGCTGAATCTCTATAATCAATCTAGTTTTATATAATAAATTGGCCTACTTTTCCTTGAAATATTTTTCTATCCATTGAGAAGTGACACGTTCTTCTTAAAAAAAACAGAAATCTAAATAAAATGGAATATACAAATAAAACTAAATAAAATGAAATATACAAATAAAACTAATAGAACCCCAACTTAACTGAAATCTTTTACACTTAATTGTTTTCATTTTTTCTTTGCTTTATATATTCAATTGTTTTCATTTTTTCTTTGCTTTATATATTCAAAATAAAGATAGATTTATTATAATTAAAGTTATAATATATGTTTATTGTAAGTTTTTAACAAATATTTTTTGTAATCTTAGATTATTTAAATTAAATTTCAAATTATGTTAATCAATATACTATTCCGATATTTTGTCAATCTAATTGGAATAATATAATATTCAAATAAAATATGATATAATATAATATTCAAAATATATAAGTTTACACCATGTTATAATTTAATTATATTTGAAAGTTTTAGATTATTTATGTATATTTAAAAGTTTTGGATTATGAAACCCACTGTTTGATTTTTTAGACTTTTATAATATAATATTATATATTGATTTATTCAATTTATTAAAAGAATATATATAGTAACGTATTCTCTAATTCAACATTTAACTTTTCATTAAAATATTTTATTTTTCTAACGGCTATTTTTAAAACTGGATGCATCTCTCCTATTTAAACAAGATTACAGATTAGTTTTTTCCAGTTTTTCCCGTCTTGACAATGAACCACATTAGATGGTTCAAAAACTTATAACGTGATTAATCCGAAAACACTATCAAAATCAGAATACATCACAAAAATCTAAATTTAAAAAATCATAATAAAAAAATATTTAAACTTGGAATATATATATATATATAAACTCATTTTAATTTTCCCTCACATATAACTACCAATCATTTACTCTCTCAAGAATACATAGCCATCAATAATCATATCTCACAATATATATAAATTACACACTTTTATAAGAAATATAAAAGTTCTACACCTCTGAATGACCAATAGATTTAACCTTAAAACTATCTAGTATCATTTATTTTTCCCTAGTTGATTTATTACCAAAAATTTCAAAAATTTCTTGCATTTCAAATCAAGATTCACATATATAAATCAAGGACATTGGCAATCACTTATACCAAATATCTATGTTAATAAAATAAGTCTGTAATGACTAAGATAAACTGAATCGATGTATACAACTCAACTAGAAAATCAGTTACAAAACCAAGAAAGTCTAAAAGACATTGAGAATGACACTTAAAAAGTAGACTATTGTTATGGTTATCATTCAACTATCCAAAGAAAATGATAGGATGCTATCTTCACTATGGTCTCTAGTATAGACATCTCTCTAAAGTGGTTTCTAAAGTTGTATAGATAATGGGCTAGTCCCCTTAATTGCATTTTGGAATTCTTATAAAATACCGCTCCATAAATTGAGAATCAAATGAGCCTCAAATAAGCAAATTGGACTACCGTCTAATGTGCTGATTGAATTTGCTTCTTCAACAATAACTTTATTCGTCATTTGGGCAATTCCATTTAAGTGGCTGACAAGGTAAATATATTGGTGTTTATTAGAGAGTGAGTTTAATTAGTTCTTAAGAGTCTCACGGTATTGTTGTAAAACAAGTTATACAGCCACAGAACTCGGTTTGAATACCCGCTCAAGCAAATTGATACCACGGATCCTCACAAAAATTAGACAATACACATGCATTAACACGGGTACACAGAAATGAATTTGAAGACTTTTTAGAAAAAACTGAAGGAAAACAAACTGAATCTGAGTGGAAATCTCCTATTCAAATGGTGTAGGCAACGGAGAGAGCAGTTACTTAAGATAAAGAGTAGGGTATTTTGATTTAATAACATGTCCGGAGAAAGCTTGATGGCAAGCCCATGAATAGGGGTTAATAGTGGTAGTGGTTGAAAGCAACCATGTCACACAATTACAAAACTGGCCCAGTTACAGATTCCCCTAGTCACATATCAAGAATAAACACAACTGATAATTTGTTGGGCTATCATGAGAAGATTTTAACTCAAAAAGTGATACAATTTATCTGAAATACAAGAGTGAAAAAGTGTTTACAATGAAATGAAAAGGATATCAATGCACTGCAACCTTCAAAATATAACCATATTACATTTTCTACGATGGAAGAGCAATGGGGTATAAACATCAATGAATTTGAATGTCATGTTTTACGTTTTGGACAGCATATCTTCTATCAGCTACAAAAGCAATGGAAATCCTTTATGAATTTATCATGGGGGAATCACTCCATCGTCTTCATGAAGAAAATATTTCACCTCTAATTGGGCCTCAAAATAGGTTCAGAAGAGACATCATCTTGATGCTTCCAAATCCCACTTGCGAAACTCACTAGTCTAAAGGGGAAGCAATCAACATCAATGCAGAGACAGAAATCGGGATTAAAGGGTCACACGACTAAAGAGAGGCATTCACAAAACACAGGTCCTTCAGAAGCTCTAAATCACAAATCCAATAGAATTGACAACTAATCGGGTTACTCTGTTTATGTCCTGGGAGATTGTTCCCTGTAAATTCAAGTTAAAAGTTGTGATATAAGCAACACACAAAATAAAGAGCAAAAAAATATTGATGCAAGATAAGCAGTACTTAATAAAATATATAGCTAGGAATTCTGCTATGTATACAAATTTAAGTTTGTCAAATACAAAAATGATAGTATTTTGGAGAAAACCTACTAGTTAATGATTCAGATTAAAATTTGTAAGAGAACCAGAATGGAATACAACTTCCTAAATGTAATTAGAACTAATATGCATTATTGAAAATCATTCAAGCTTCTGTTAAAAGACCATTTAGCTAGAACGAAAAGACAAATTATGCTAGGACTCTCCCACCAGAATAAGAGGATCTACTATGAAATGGTTACACGAACCTGACCACGATTATTCATCAATGCAACCAGAAAGTTCCCCTCTCTTTAAAATACTTGGAAATGTAAGATATGAACAACTCTACCCAGGAAATTGATAATCTGGAATTTTGAAAAAGATGGGAGACTCCATGAAGATTGCCATAATGATTAATTCAAACAAGTTCTTAATGGAACACCAATCTTGCTCCATGACAGTGCACAAACTTGGTCGTTACCAAATCAACTCTATAGATGTTCCCACCCTTTAATTTTACAAATCAAGCTACATCTATGTTTTGGAGCCAACATTCATGAATGACAGGAGAAACCTGTTAGTAACATTCTTGATGCATAAATTATTTATTGCCATTCCACCCCTTTCTCACAGCTACCTCCATGTTGTACCACCAAGGCGGATCACATCTTGACTGCTTGAATCCTTTGGATGGGAAAGAACGTTTTCATCCTCTTTTTTGGCAGTTGAATCCCCATATAGATCATGCAACTTAGCAAGATTACTGGGTAAAGAGCTTTTCTCTTTAATAGTTTCCTTTAAAGGACTTCGTTGCCGTTCAGCACTTACACTCCTTTGATGCCTCCGTGGACTACGACTTCTACTCCTCCAAGAATCCCTATCACGAGATCTTCTCTCAGTTTCTCTTTCCCTTAACCTCCTATCATTGTCCCTGTCCCTACCTCTATCTCTGCCATCTCGATCATAATCCCTACTCCTTTCATGTTCTCTGTCACGCATGCGAGCATAATCCCTGTTCCTCTCCCTGTCACGCTCCCTGTCATAGTCTCTGGTCCTTTCCCTGTCATAATCTCTGTTCTTTTCCCTGTCATGTTCCTTGTCTCTGCTTTTTCTGCCTCTTTCATCTCTATCACGATCCCGATCATAATCTCTACTCCTCTCCCTATCATGGTCCCTAGCAGGATCCCTGCTCCTCTCCCTGTCACGATCCCTGCTCCTCTCTCTATCATGATCCCTGACACGATCCCTGCTCCTCTCCCTGTCATGTTCCTTGTCTCTGTTTCTGGTTTCCCTGTCTTGGTCTCTATCCCTCTCCCTTTCTGCATCACGATAACGATCACCATTGGTTGATTTTGGAATAGCATCACTGCCATTCCTGTCACGAGGCAGTGTTCGACGCACAGGTGAGGCATCTCGGGTAGAAGCACGATGTGGTGCACGCTGGCCAAATGACACAGATAAAGCAGCTTTAACTGATGGTGGCCTTCGGGCAGTGTCATCTGATCCATGGCGATTAGTATCACCAGTCACTCCTGCATGCCGAGTAGGAAGATTCATTCGTTCCAAATGAGCAGTAATTTGACGCATGATAGGTACCGGTATGCGAGGAAAAAGTGTATCAAAATAGTACTGCACAGAGATTGAGTCAGCGACGAGCGTGCATTAGCAAGCTTCATCACAAATATGACATGCCATTATAAAGGTAAACTTTTTGCAGTCAATGAATGACGTATCTCCATACAGATGAAATCAGACAACAACAATTTGAAAACCCATCAACCACAAACCCCACCACCCCACCCAAAGAAAGAAAAAAAAAATCCAATAGAACAAGCAAATCAGTTATGAAATTCATCAAAAAAAGGTTCTACATATGTGAGACTTGGCAATGACTTTTTTATGTCAAAACTGTCGGAAGATAACCATAACAAAATCACATTCCTTGTCCCCTTACAGAGAACAGTACATCACCAGCAAAACTTGACAATAATTCTGTATTTATTTGAATAGGGGCAGTCTATATATAGACTGAAATTAAAACCTTACAATAAAAGAGGGAGAGGACTTTTTCTGATATCCAGTAACCATACAAAATGTGCCTGTCAGCAAAGTAAGTTGCTGCAGGCCAGAATAAAAAACCCAAATCTTCATTTAAGCATGTTGTAGGAAATCAAAATTGTGTGGCCTGAGCATTCAGTTCCATTCAAACAACGAACATAAGAAGTATATCAAGATAAGGAGCACACATTTTCTGGTTTATAAAGAAAACTAAACAAGCAGAAGAAAGGAATACATTTATATCACAACAAAATATATAGATAGTATGGACACAAATGTGATGATTATTACATGATATCTACCATTCAGATTTCGAGAATAGTAAAGCACAAAAATCCAACATAGCAGATTGGTTCACATAACATGTTTGGACCATGTATCACTTCTTCAAGATCAACATTACAAACCTTTTACAGCGATGCTGATAAAGATCTGCTCGCGTTCTCTTTCAATAACACCTCCAGAGGATGATCCCATGCTCAAGGCTCACATGAACAACCATGAGTGGTCAAGAGAGCAAGACAATGAAACTGACATCCAAAATCTTTGCACCGAGATTACATATTAAATGACTGAATGTACTTCTCTAAAACACCAATCTTGAAATGGAAGCACCATACCAAAAACCAAATAAAGAATCTACACTTGCACAGGTAATTTCCTGAAGTTGCAAACAAAGATAAATTCACGGCATGGTCCTATGAGAAGGATTATAATGGAGTACTTGAAAAAAAAAAGTACATTAAGACTAATTTTGAAAAAATAAAATAAACTTTCAACCAAATGCATCAGACATCCACAACACAAGCTCATTCTTCCTTGGAGCGATACAGCTTTAAGGTTATGATACTAACCTGGCCTAGAAGTAAATCACGAACATAAACACCCATTGTGGTCATCCTTCCATTTGATCCTGGAGAAAATTCCTTGAAAAGGATATTACAAAAATAATGAAGTCAATAATATAGTGCTGTATAAAAGTAAGAAAGTCTAATAAACCATGTGATTAGAATATATGAAACAAAAGATAAGATTACTCGAGAGATTTAGCATATCATGCAATAGGTAAGTACTCCTAAAAATGAAATGAAATGAAATTATATGTATACTCTTGACGAAAGAAACGTCAATAGAATTCCAAGTTATGAACAGTACAAGTAGCAAAATAAGGAGTACCTAGCACATCGCCCAAGTAAACAAAAGCCACACTAACAACAATTCAAGTTCCAGGAAGGTAATACAAGGACAACCAAAAAAAAAATTAAAGTTGAAAGCTAAGGGTTTCACTGTAAAAAATCATAGGCAACATTGCAGGAACCAAAACTAGATATTTGCATTAGAAGTAGTGATTTGAATTTGTTATGAATATAATTTATAGAAAACATAAAAATAATGTAAACAATAATAATCATAATTAATGATTAAACTAACTAATAGTTAATATTGAAGAGACATGTCCATTTGTGAAGGGGCGCCTGCCTAAGCATATAAGCAAGTCCTCACCTTCATTTGTAATCATCTCATCAATTCTTTATATAATATTCAATATACAATTACTTGTCCTACAATGGATGTCTTTGTCTTCGAAGTATTCTAAAGATTACTCCGCTGCGTATACGAACCTTGTTCGTTACATTGGTATCAGAGCATTCCTCTGAAGTATACAAACTTTGTTCATTACATTGGTACCAGAGTTGTTCGATCCTTTGGCCGCTCAACCACTACACAACAACAGTCTGGCCCAGCCTGGCCTTTGGCCATCAAACTTTCGTCAACATTGTTGTCGTCAAGATTCAAGTGTTCCACTACATAGATTTCAGAGTTTCTCCATTCTGCCATCAAGCCTTTGGCCATTAAAAAAAATCAAAAAAAAAGTAGAATATAGATTACCTTTCCAAAATAAATTTAATAAAATAAAAAATTGAAAAGAAAAAAAGAATTATATATAAGGATAAAAATAAAGATTTTAAAAAAAATCATATAAAGAAGAAACCAAATACAAAAATTATAAAAATATTATAAAGAAGAAACCAAATAGGAAAGGGAAAGGGAAATTTCAAGTCAAAAACATAAAAGGAGAAATTGTTAAAAAAAAAAAAATCAATATTGAAGGAAAAATTCAATTTAAAAGAATTTTTTAGTTTATGAATTCAAGAAAAGAACAAAAGATGAGTTCCACACAACAATCATTATTTTGGACTAAATGTCCGTTTTGTATAACATACATTGAATATCCATGGATTCCTAAAAATTGTGAATTATGTTGTCCAACATGTGGAAAATTATTTAATGCAAAAGAATGTCAAGATGATGCACTGGTGCAAATGACAGAACAAGAGGAAAAACTTGCAAAATTGAAACAAAAATTAACAGAAAAGGACAAGGAAATTTTGCGTCTAAGGGACCATAATAAAAAACTACTTGAGAAGGTCAAGAAGTCCAAAGATTCCAGCAAAAACACAAAAAAAATGAAGGAAGAAAATGAATGTCTCGAGAATAAATTCAACAAGAATCTAGCATAAAAGGAAGAAGAAAATTTGCGTTTAAAAACCCTTAATCAAATGTTATTAGAACAAATCAAAATTTAAAGATGAGAAAGATACTAAGAATAAAGTCAACAATCTAGAAAGCAAAGAGCTTTTACGTCTAAGGAATCATAACCAAGCCCTGCTTATGCAAATAAAAAAGCTTAAAAGTGACAAGAAATCACTAAATGACAAATTAGAACAACTTACTCAAGAAGAAGTATTGAAGTCTCCAATTGTAACAGTCCAAGTCAAAGATAAAGGAACAAATACCGATCCAATCAATATCACAACTCAAGAAGAGGATAAATCAGTTGAAGTGAAAACATACTCAAAAGTTGCAGTCCAAACAACAAAAATTTCAAGTGAAGATCTCACAAATAATCAAGCAATTTCTGAACCTGAAAGAAATCAAATACCCCCAATAAAACAAGAAATCACCACAAACAAATTAGGGCAAGATCAAACCGCAAGAACCCCTTATCGACATCCAAATCACAAGAGCAAACAACTAAGTCAGTCTACATATTTGAACCATTCAGAATGGAAGCTACAAATTTATGTTCCAAGGAATGCAACAAAATTTATGTTCCAAGGAATACCGAAGTTTGCAAAATCCAATCCTATGATAACAATTCATTACAAAATTCCAGTGATTGGAAGATTCCACAGAAGATTAATCAAGGATAGTCAGATCCATTCTCAATCAAACAATTTAGTTTATCGCTCAGAGGATCATATCGTCTTGTGTCAACGAAGATGAAAGTAAGCATAGTTTTAAAAACCAATTGGCATGAACCGAAAAATGGTCGAATCGGTTGGTTCATTAGGGAACTGAATCGAATCAGGCAAAAAAACCTAGTTTAAGGGCTGACTTCGCCAAAAAAATCACAAAAATTAATCAAACTGGTCGATTTATGAAAAAACCGACCGATAAATGGTCAACCCAACTGGTTTTGTCATAAACCGGTCGGTTCATTGCCAAGGCCGCTGCAGATGGTGACGAACCCACAGAGTCTTTTTTGAAGCTTCTTGGGTGTTTTGGAGGGAAAGTAATGGTTGTTTCTGTTATGAAACCAGCTCACAAAAAGATAGAAAAGAGAGATCCACGCCTTAGAATTCAGCCTCTTCGAGGGGGCAACCTCCTTTACATTACATAAATGAACAATTCTTGGATGATACAAATGACAAAACCTCCTTTCTATATATAGGAGTCTAAGGAGTCACAATATAATCCAGCCGACCTAACAATAATAATATAAAGCCACAAAAATAACAATAGAGGGATTCTATGGGGCACAGAAATAACAATATGGGGGTAATAGGGGCACAACAATATAAATAGGGGTATAACTACAATAGTAATGGGGTAATCACTAGTATTATAGGGACCCAACATGCCCCTCTCCTTCAAAAAAGTGTTGTCCTCAACGCTTGAGTAGTTCTGGATACTTCTGCATAAAATTCTCATCCTCCCATGTGGAATCTTCAGCGGATAAGTTCTTCCACTTGATAAGATACTCTGAAATTGATCGATTTCGTAGCTGTCGAGTTCTTGTTTCTGTGACTGCTTCCGGTTCCAATATAATTTTTCCTTCCTCGTCAAGTTCTGGCAATATTGTTTGAATTGGGAGCTTGTCACCTATAACCTTCTTTAAACATGAAACATGGAAAACTGGGTGCAATCGAGAAGCTGCAGGAAGCTCCAATTTGTATGCCATAGTACCAATCTTTTGCAACACCTTGTACGGACCATAATACTTTGGTGATAATTTATTATCCTTCTTAGCTTGCTTTAGGGACATTTGCTTATATGGTTGTAGCCGTAGGAATACCCAATCACCTACATCAAAACTTCTTTCACTGCGATGTTGATCTGCCTGTTGTTTCATTCTATTTTGTGCCAACACGAGGTTATCCTTTAAGAGTTGGAGGACTTGTTGTTGATGTTCGATGTGATGTTCCACTGCCTGAACCTTAGAATTTTCTCTTAAATATGATGTGATGGATGGTGGTTGATACCCATAAAGTGCCATAAATGGGGTCATTTTTGTTGCTGTATGGAAGGAAGTGTTATACCACCATTCAGCCAGAGGCAACCATTTGACCCATTGTGTCTGTTTATCAGATACAAAGCAACGAAGATATCCTTCCAAACATTTGTTTACTATCTCAGTTTGCCCATCAGATTGAGGATGATAAGATGAGCTATGAGCTAACTGAGTACCAAGACAAGAAAATAATTCTGTCCAAAAATTTCCAGTGAAAATGGGATCTCTGTCACTTACAATAATCTTTGGGTTTCCATGTAGCTTTTGAACTGTTTCCATAAATGCAGTAGAAACTGTACTGGCTTTAAATGGATGTGATAATGCACAAAAGTGTGCATACTTGGTAAGTCTGTCAACTACCACCATGATGACACTCTTTCCCTCAGACTTGGGTAAACCTGTGATAAAATCCATTGAAACCTCCTCCCAACGTTGGCTTGGAATGGATAAAGGTTGTAATAGACCTGGTGTCTTAATTGTTTCAACTTTATTTTGTTGGCAAACCAAACATTCCGCCACAAACTTTTGAATATCTGATTTAAGGCCATCCCAAAAAAATTCCTTCTTAACCCTGTGGTAAGTTTTTAAAAATCCTGAGTGCCCTCCTAAGGGAGAAGTGTGCAATTCCATAAGAATCTTTTGTTTTAGCTGGGAATTCTTACAGAGGTATAAGCGATCTTTGTACCATAACGAATCATTTTGCCAGCTAAATGTATCAGAAGTACTGGAATCTTGTTGTAGCTTTCGAATAAGTGCCCACACTTCTTCGTCATTCTTCCATTCCTCCCTTGCTTCGTTTATCCAATCTGGTTGGATAATAGAAATGGCACACAACAATGCTTCCACATCCTCATCCTTTCTTGAGAGTGCATCTGCCACCACATTTTGCTTCCCTTTTTTGTAGATGATTTCAAAGTCATAACCCAACATCTTTGTGACCCACTTTTGTTGCTCTTCAGAGGATAATCTTTGTTCTAAAAAGTATTTAAGGCTATCATGATCCGTTTTTACCTTGAAGTGTCTTCCCATTAGGTAGGGTCGCCATTTCTTAAGTGCATGGAGTATTGCCAACATTTCCTTCTCATAAATAGCTTTGCTTAAAAACTTTCCCTTGATTGGACGACTTTCAAAAGCAATGGGTCTTTCATCTTGCATTAGAACAGCACCAATTCCATTTCCTGAAGCATCACATTCCACAATAAAGGTTTTTGTGAAGTCCGGTGTAGCTAAGACCGGTGCTTGGCACATTGCCTCTTTAAGATGTTCAAAGGCCTTTGTTGCTTCCGAAGTCCATGAAAATGAATCTTTCTTCAATAATGTTGTTAGAGGTGCTGCTATTCTCCCATAATTCTTAACAAACTTGCGATAATACCCTGTCAACCCAAGAAATCCTCGCAGATGCTTTATGGATGTGGGGATTTTCCATTCCTTAATGGCTTTAATTTTGCTAGGGTCTACCTTAACTCCTTCATGAGATACAATATGACCCAAATATTCCACCTCCTGGACTCCAAAGAAACATTTGGATCTTTTTGCATATAATTGTTTCTCCTCCAATAGTTGTAGCACCCTGTCAACATGTTCAACATGATCCTTCCAAGACTTGCTGTAGATTAGTATATCATCAAAAAATACTAACACAAATTTTCTAAGGAATGGTTTGAAAATTGAATTCATCAAACCTTGAAATGTTGAAGGTGCATTGGTAAGGCCAAAAGGCATGACCAAAAATTCATAATGACCCTCATGAGTTCTAAATGCCGTTTTCGGAATGTCTTCAATCTTCATTCTGATTTGATGATATCCCGAACGAAGATCCAACTTGGTGAAGTAAATTGATCCATGCAATTCATCCAGTAATTCATCAATGACAGGAATGGGGAACTTATCTTTAATAGTGAGCTTGTTGAGCTCCCTATAATCTGGACACATGCGCCATGATCCATCCTTCTTGTGCACCAATACTACTGGAGCTGAGAAAGAACTTTGACTCGGTTGAATTATACCAGCCTCTAGCATTTCTGCAACCATACGTTCAATTTCACTTTTTTGGACATAGGGATATCTGTACGGCCTGATGTTTGGAGGAACACTTCCTGGAATCAGATGAATAGCATGATCATGATCACGCATAGGTGGGAGACCTTTGGGAGTCTCAAATACCTTGGAATGATTGTCCAGGACTTTTTGGAGATCTGGAGAAATAGATGATTCCAATGTGGAAACATCTAGCGAACATAATTGTGCAATTACACCTCTTTGCTCCTTTTTTAGAAGCTTTGTCATGCCATTAGAGCTGATTATCTTTCCTGGTTTCCCTGCAATACCCCTTAATTCAACTTCCTTTCCTTCCACAGAAAATTTCATGAAAAGTTCTTGAAAATTAAAAGCTATTGTACCCAAGGATTGTAGCCATTGGACTCCTAGTACAACATCAGCACCTCCCATTGGAATGGAAAGCATTGGGCTAGTCAATACATATTCTCCCATGGATAGCTTGATATTATGGCACTTTCCAGAACAATTTATTGTTCCTCCATTTGCAATCATCACTTGACACTCTGGTGCTGGATATAGGAAGCAATTCAATTCTTTTGCTACCCTACAATGAATAAAATTGTGGGTGCTTCCTGAATCAATCAACACTATTACCTTTTTCTTCTTGATTTGTCCTTCTATCTTGATGGTTTGAGGAGTGGTAATTCCCGCCAATGCATTACAAGATATGGTCGGATTTATTTGTTCTTCATCTAGGCTTTGTTCCTGGAATATATCCTCTTCTTTTGACCTTTCTTGCTCCTTTTCTTCTTCCTCTTCACAATCTATGTAGAATAATTTCTTCTCAGCACACTTATGACCTTTTGTGTATTTGCTATCACAATTGTAACAAAGCCCTTTTGCTCTTTTTTCTTCCAATTGTTGTGGTGTCAACCTTGTAGGTTGTGGAAGACTATGGGCAACAACACTTCCGTCTTTATAGTTGTGAATGGTATGCTTCCTAGTTGCCATAATTTTGCTTTCCATTTTTCTTGCTAACCTGAATGCCTTCTCTAATGAATCAGGTTCCCAAAGGCGCACATCATGTTGGATATTATCCTTTAAAGACCCTATGAACACATCAATCCTATGCTCCTCTGGAATATCTTTTACCCTTATGTTCAATTTTTGGAACTCCTCAATGTGCTCCATTATTGAACCCTTTTGTTTGAGACTTATCAATTGGCTAAAAAAAGTGTTGCTTTTTGTATCCTCATAATGTGCTATCAATTCTTCCGTAAAAATTGCCCAAGTGATAAATTGTTTACGAGAACAAAGCCATTGATACCATACAAACTGATTTGGTTCCAAATATAAAGTTGCCATACGTACCTTTTGTGTGTTTTGCACATTATTGAGATCGAAGAATTGCTCCATCTGTAATATCCATGTGGCGGGATCCTTGCCATCAAACTTCCTCATATCGATTTTTGGAACATGGTGAGTCTTCGATCCAACATTAGAGTCTATGGAATCATGATTAACATTTCTTTTGTTCTCATCATGAGTTTCCTTTACTACCTTTTCACCATTAGTGACCCTTTCTTGTAGCAACTTCTTCAATTCTTCCATGTCTGTCTTCAAATCTATCTTCAAATTTGCCATCGAATCCTCCATCTTAGCTTCCATGCCCTTTATCTTAGATTCCACGCCATTTATCTTAGCTTCTGTTAGCTTTTGTGAGCGTGACATTTGTTGCACTTGTTCTTGTAATTTTGATATATCATGTAGCATTTCTTCCTCTTCTTCATGAGTCATGCTAGAGCTTTCAGGTTCCTTACTAGGTGTTTGCATTTTCTTTCCTCGGGGCATCAGTTACCGATAATAATGCTTTACTATGCCCTTTGAATTCCGTTAAACCAAGCTTACACAAAAATTAAAAAAAAAACTACACACCTTTTTTCACTTTATAGAAGCCTGATATTGAATCTGATGTATCTCTGTAATTTCGGATCATCCAGTTCTGAAATTGCTACCTGTAGTAGCCTTCTGCGTCCTCTTTCCAATGCCACAAGTCTGAGCCAAATTGGATTCTCCAAGGAAGAGTTATGTGAAATCTCCCACAGTGACTTGCTTTTAGACTGGTTCAGTAGAGCGAACTTGTACGACGTGCCACGAGTCACTGTTTCAACCTTTGAATCTGAAACACACATACAAGAAACTACAGTCCGTCCTCTTTCTGTACCTTCTTACGAAATTTCAATCCGATCCCCAGAGAGAAAGTTATGACGATTTTCCCCAGGTCACCTGTTTTGAATGTAATTCAGGAGTCTGCAAAAAGACCAACTTCCTCAGATCATATCTCCGCAAATATCGCGCGAAAAGCTCTGAAATTCGGACCCAAGGTTCAGCGCGATTTCTTCTCAAATGGGTTTTTTTTGCGACTTCTGAAACGTCACAGAAAAAAAGTTATAGCGAAAATGCCACGATGACCTGTTTGGAGCAGCGAAACCCTAGAATCCAAAGCTCTGATACCAAATGTTATGAAACCAGCTCACAAAAAGATAGAAAAGAGAGATCCACGCCTTAGAATTCAGCCTCTTCGAGGGGGCAACCTCCTTTACATTACATAAATGAACAATTCTTGGATGATACAAATGACAAAACCTCCTTTCTATATATAGGAGTCTAAGGAGTCACAATATAATCCAGCCGACCTAACAATAATAATATAAAGCCACAAAAATAACAATAGAGGGATTCTATGGGGCACAGAAATAACAATATGGGGGTAATAGGGGCACAACAATATAAATAGGGGGTATAACTACAATAGTAATGGGGTAATCACTAGTATTATAGGGACCCAACAGTTTCCCTCCAAAAACACCCTCTCTAAGCCGTTAAAAGGAGCTCCACCCCCTCATTTTCCTTACACATCTCATTTGGAGTTTTGTAAGTTTCATTGGGAGCTTGGAGTTGAATTTTTGCTGGAGTAGTGGAACAACAGTGAGTTTGAGCAAAGTAGTAGCCACCATGCCTCCAAAAGCCAAGGATATTGCATGGACTCATTGTGATATGATTGATGGCAAAATGATTTGCAATATTGCCAAAAATCTATTGAAGGAGGGGGTATTAACAAGTTCAAGCAACACTTGGTTGGGATAGGAGGACTCTAGAGGCCATTTAGAACCTCATTGATTATATATTTTGTTGTTGATGTGTATTGCACTTGGTGCCATTTTGATATTTTCACCTTTACAAGGTATATATATGAGCAAACTTTGCATAATTTGTGTCTATTGGTTTGGAATCATGGTTTTAAATCTTAAAAACAATTTTTTCAATTAAAAATTAATTAGTTCATGTGTTCTTTCAAACCGGTTCATTGAGATCTAACCAATCCCAGTTTGAAACCCAGTTTATTAGGTGGACCCGTCTAGTCACCGGTTCCGGTTTTTGAAACTATGGTTCTGAGATAAGAAAATATTCGAAACGGAAAAGAGATCAAGCCCTTTCATCAGTAAGATTTGAGGACAATGCTTTCTGAAGAGGAAGGCAATGTTATGAATATAATTTATAGAAAATATAAAAATAATGTAAACAATAATAATCATAATTAATGATTAAACTAACTAATAGTTAATATTGAAGAGACATGTTCTACGGACATGTCTGTTTGTGAAGGGGCCCCTGCCTAAGTATATACGCAGGCCCCCACCCTCATGTGTAATCATCTCTTCAATTCTTTATATAATATTCAATATACATTACTTGTCCTACAATGGATGTCTGTCTTTGAAGTATTATGAAGATTACTCCATTGCGTATACGAGCGTTGTTCTACATTGGTATCAGAGCATTTCTCTGAAGTATATGAACTTTGTTCGTTACAGAATTCCCTAGATGGGTACATCAAATGTAACTCACCCTCCAACTATTTATATCCTCTATGACAGTTTATTTCCTATTCTAGATTACCTTGCATACCTATCAGTAACTTTATCTCACACCCAAAATCTACCATTGCAATCATTTATAAACAATACACATGTATTAGTGTGTTGATAATATCCCAGTAATAACCAATGAGTACAACATATAAGAGAATAGTTAAAAAGAATAGCAATACATTGAAAGGAACCAGTCTTTGTCTGAGTCACTGGAAGAACATGCAATGCCATCAATCACGGTTGAGACCCTGACATTGAACCTTAAGCTGAGAGGAGATATGGTTCGACTAACTGAGGTGGTGTAAGAGTATACCTAGCAAATATTTTCCTACCATCCAAGGCTGACATACTCGTGGAGGGGGAGAACCTGGTGAGATAATCTTGCCTCCATGCCCCAAAACCTATACGGGACCCATCAAAGCTCTAAGTTTAACCAAGATAACAGAAATCAGAAGACCAACTCATGATTGTGACTTAGAACATGCAGGAAACAAGTTTTTCAGAAACAGTGGCAAGTCAAACTTAAGTTGTAGTTCAACTCGGGACAAATCACAAATCAAGCTTGACTCACAATTAGTCCCAAGTTTGACTCGGTTTAAACCAATATTCTATAAAATGCCAAACGACCATGACTTATTTATTTTCTCTTTTCTGTTTGTTTGTCCTCTCCCACAGCAAGCCACAAACTGACTGAGAAGATTCCAGAAAACACACCAACACATCTAGGGCATCATAAAAATGACATTGCAAGGTTTTGCTGTGAAACATGCAGCGCAATTTATAATTTTGCACCTAAGACCACATCTACATGCTCATTTCAACCTTTATTTACTGATGTTAGTAATTTAGGGGTTTTAATGCTGTTATTCAGGTTTTTTGAGTAATTCCTTTAGCTGTTTATTTAGGGTTTTTTTCCTGCTATTGTTTTCTCAGAAGTTTCAAGGCTGCTAGCCTATTTGTGTCCACTGTACACTGTAATAGAAGGCATAAACCAGAGAAAACAGCAGTAAAACCTCTTTCCTAAGTTAACAGGAAACAGATACATATCAAAATTCAGACAGGGATCTGCCAGACTTTTGAAACGCAGGATCCAACTACGGTAGCGAAACACCACTTACAAAAAATGCAATAATATTTTTTAATTCAAAGTTAAGAATCAAAAACTTTCATGAATCACAACATTAGACTGAAGACTGAAATCATAATGCATCATACCTCGTACAAAAAAGGATAATTGTAATTACAAAATTGAGTGTCTCATCAATGAACACTCTATTAATACAATAATTTAGAGTGGGTCTAACTACATAACGTGAAATGGGTCTACATCCTCATCATCTGAATATTTCAACTCTAAATCATGATCAACTAGTCATCTTCATTGAAATCTACCTTAAAGTCTAAAGATTCTCAGCTAGGTATGATGGTAAATGAATGTCATACACTACTTGACATCATGCTATTGTCTATGTATCATGCTGTTCTATGCTATCAAATTATAAAATATATCCATCCTGTGTACACAACGAAAACCAAAACTATGTATACAGTATATAGTATTATCTATCTAGACCACAGGGGCCAGCTCAATTGGCGATCGCCGTCTTACAAAGTATTATTTAACCATGAGATTCAAGGTTCAAATCTCCTGTGGGTCAAGCCAACCAAAAAAATGATAGTATTATCTATCGAATGTCTCTGAGCTTTCACACTAGCATAATCACAAACTGAAAATAGAAATTTTAATATCACATTCCTTTCCTGCTAGCATTATCGTATGCTATATAACCCACAGGCAACAGGTAATTAAAAATTTACCTATACAGCAATACATCCTACAGGTTAATAATAATTAATAAGTAATCTACCAAAAGCCTAAATAGAGTATCTGTGTCTAGGGTTTCAAAGGTGGTCAACATCCTTAAAAATATTTTAAAAACAACTCGAACACTAACGAACAGGATCTGTTTTGGCAGCATGAGATCTGTTTCTGGGCTTGAAGTACCCATTTATGTGGCAGATCCTACAATGATCTGGGTGCGATCCATATATCCTATCAGGATCCAAAACGTGGACCCGAAGATCCAGCCTGAAGCCCCCGTAGATCTGGTAACACCACCTTTTTCCATGAACTTTTTAACTTCTAAACTGTAACAGCCACACAACCTTAACAGAGAAAATGAAAATGCCAAGGGAGAGAAACTCTGCTTGGATTTACTGTCAACAGTTTTCAGCCAAGGGAGAGAAACTCTGCTTGGATTTACTGTCAAAAGTTTTCAGCCAAGGGCAAAATTTAAATGTGAATTTTGCACGGATACATGTAGTGGCAGTCCGCACAAATTTGAATACCACCTTCAATATATTCCCAGCCATGACATTGGTCATTGCTGTCCTATTGATGAAAAATGTTAAACAACAAGAAAACTTGTCCATTGAAACCTTTAATGAGGTTATGGCAAGAAAACCAAAATAAATATAGAAATGGCAGCAGTTGGAGTCGGCCAAAGTTTTCTAAAAACCTCATTGTCCCTCCCTTCATATGAATCTACAATGCCATGCCCGAATTTTCCAACCACCGCTTCAAGTCAAAACCAAATGCAGCTTACTCCCTTTCCTACAAATATCAGATGTAGGGTGGAATATACACACATTAACAACTTACCTATACAGCAATACAGCCTACAGATTAATAATAAGCAATCTAACTAAAAGCCTAAATAGAATAACTGCTGCTCAAGGTTTCAACTAGGAGGTCAACATCCTAGAAAATATTTTAAAAACAACTCAAACTCTAATGTTATTTGCTTGGGATCTGGCATGTGAGGGCCAGTTTGGAACAGGATGGGGCATGGGATTCATTTTATGTGGCAGATCCCAAATGGACGGGATACATATCCTATCTGGATCCGAAATGTCGATCCACAGATCCGGCCTCAAACCACCACAAATCTGGTTGTTAGGATATTCCGACACATAGGATATAGTTAAGTTCAACTTGGTCTAGTATAGAGTTAGGTTAGAGTTAGGTAAAGTGTGTTTCTTTACCGTTGTACATTTTGTAACTTACAATCCGATGGTCACGATATGTAGTGATCCGACGGTTCACTCTCACCTCGGTATTACCGACACTTGATCCGTGGCTTGACACCCAATTGGTCCATGAGTTCTATTTAAAGCGCATGGAGGGTCATTGTTCGGGTAATCCGTGCATGAGAGAAGCTTATGTAAATTTTCATTCTTTGATTAATAAATTCCCTGTAGTACCCACGTTGGGACAGGCCGTGGACTGTTTCCCTCCTTGCACTTTGAGGGTTTTAACCACGTCAAAAATACTGGTGTATTGATCTGTGATCTGGTTGTGAGCGGTGTCCTTTTGGTATTCTTTCTGAGGAACTTACCCTGTAAATTCCTACATGGTATCAGAGCTATTTGAGGGCCGCGTCCGTTGGTGATCCAAATCTGAAGCCGGTAGAACTGCATGCGGCTGTCGTTTCCTAGATCTGTTGTTTCTGACTGCTTTCGGGCCGAGAGGACTGCTCTGTTGCGTTCGGAGCATCTGTTCCAGTGAGGAACCCCTTTCGTTTCACGCGAAAAGGTTTCCGGTAGCCCTAGCTGCGTCATTTTTCAGATCGGGAGGTATACAGTGTTTTTTGCAGTTTACTGTTATTTCTCTCTGCTTATTTCGGTCTCAGTTTATTTAGCTTTTTTTTTAACCGGATCTATACCTTCATTTCTGCGTATGCTCTTTGCCCTGCGACTCTGTGCGATCTGGGCAAATCAGAAACAGAAAGGAAGGATTTTTCTCATGCGTATGCTCTTTTCCCTGCACCTTAGTGTGATCTCGGAAAATCAGAAACATTGAGAAAAATATTTAGTTTTTCGGCTAAAGCTAACTTTGAGATTTTTTTTTTAAATTTCTAGTTTTTTGGCTAAAGCTAACTTCGAGCCGCAAGGTTCGTTTTTCTTTGCATATTCGTGTTGGGTTTTGTGTTTTGTAGGGAAAAAGAGCTTTCTCAAGGCAAGCACGCAAACCAAGGCCCCCCCCCCCTCTCTCTCTCTCTCTCTCTCTCAAATTTTTTGTATAGATCAATTGGTTCAAAGCTATTTTAAGAGAGTAGAGGTCTTGGGTTCAAGTCTCCATTTTGTGGGGGCGGATTTTTTTTCATTCCCGCACATTCGCGCACTTTGCCGGCAACGTCAACAAATTTTTTTTCAAAAAGCCATAACTTCTTCATCCGGAAGCCTTTTTCAGAGCCGTTTTTTTTAAAACCGCCTATTTTTTCGAGATCTATCCATTGGAACACTTACTTTCAGCATCTTCAGCTTCAGTTTTTTTTTTAAAATGGAAAGTCCATGCCAAGTCATTCTTGACAGCACTAACTACTTCCAATGGGTAGCCTACATGGAAGATTTACTTAGAAGTAAAGGTCTCTTCAGAATAGCCACAGACCAAGAGAAGAAACCAAAAGATGAAGACAAGGCTGCAAAATGGGAAAATAGACAAGATCAAGCACGTGGTTTGATAGGGATGTCTATTTCTCCTGATCTTAGATTCCACATTGCAGAACTTGAGACTCCTCATGAAGCATTAGAAAAACTCGCTAAAGTTTTTGGGATTAAAAATGAAATTAGAGCCCATCAACTTGAAAATGAGTTGCTTACTTTGGATCCTAATAATTTTTCTTGCATTGAAGATTTCTTGTCCAAATTCAAGACCCTTAGATATCTCTTGGAAGGTGTTAAAGTTAAGAAAGAAGATGGTAACCTTATTTATTCCATCCTTACTAAGTTGGGACCAGCCTACTCTGTATTTGTTTCCACTTTCCATTCTACAAGGGAAGCTTTCATTTGTCAAGGAAAAGACTACAAGGCCCCTTCCTTTGACTCCTTTTGTGATTCCTTAATAAGAGAACAAGAAAAACTCTTACACCTTGGTCTTCTTAATCTTGGAAACTCTTCCACGAAAGCGTTAGCCGCCCAGCAGCAACCAAATTCAAAGAATCCTAAGAAGTCATATCCTCAAAAGAATGGTCCTAAACCATCTCAGCCTCAAAATGAAAGATCATTTCAGCAAAATGATAAGACCAATAAAAACAAATGGAAGAAGACTGATAGACATTGTAACTTTTGTAATCGAGATGGCCACTTAGAATCTAAATGCTTTAAGAAGATGGAAGCCTTGGAAGCCGCAATGAAGAAACATAACATCCATGTGGAGCCTACTTCAACTTCAACTTCCGGAATGGCACTTTCTGCATGTCGTTGTCAATCATCTCAGTCTGGTTATGCATTAAATGTATCTTCTTCTTCTTCTCATTCTCATGAGTGGCTCATTGATTCTGGAGCCTCTTATCACATGGCCAAAAACCAAGCCATGTTTTCTTCTTTAAATGATTGTAACACCAAAAATATATATATTGGTGATGATAGATCTCTTAATGTTGTAGGGACTGGAACTGTTCATCTAGACAATGGTCAGTTTAATGATGTATTATGTGTTCCAACTTTATCCTGCAACCTTCTATCTGTCTATCAGATAACTCATTCAGGTGAAGGTAAAATTGTTGAATTTTCACCTCATGATGTTGTAATCAAGGATCTAAAAGATCCTAAACAGATTCTAGCTACTGGTCTTGCTGATGATTCCAAAAGGTTGTATAAGTTTCACAACTTTGGGTCATCAAATCTTCCCTCAGTATTTGTTGCTCATAATGATGAAGTGAGCAAACTTTGGCATGAGCGATTTGGTCACTTAAACTATCGCTCCCTTCAGCATCTATGTAAAGAAAATATGGTGACAGGTCTTCCTATGGTATCTTGCAGAGATGGTGTTTGTTCCGGATGTGTACTCGGAAAACATCATCGGGACAGTTTTGACAAACGTGCCTCTTGGCACGCCTCAGCCCCTTTACAGCTTGTGCACAGTGATTTATGTGGTCCTCTTCCTGTTGCTTCATTCTCTGGCTGCAAGTACTTCTTAACTTTCATTGATGATTTCTCCAGACGCACTTGGGTATACTTCTTAAAACTCAAGAGCGAAGTATTTAACACTTTTTTGGCCTTCAAAGCCTTTGTTGAAAAACAATCTGGACATCAAATTCTTAAGCTAAGAACTGATAATGGTGGAGAATATGTTAAAAACACATTCATCAACTTTTGCACCGAAAATGGAATTCAAATGCAACATACTGTTCCATACACTCCACAACAAAATGGTGTAGCTGAAAGGAAAAATCGCACCTTAAAGGAAATGGCTAATTGTATGCTGCAATCTAAAGGACTCAGTCTTAGTTTTTGGGCCGAAGCAATTAATTGTGCAAATTATATAATCAATCGCACTCCTACTAAGGTTCTAGAGAATATCACTCCAGAAGAAGCTTGGAGTTCCATTAAACCAGATGTAAGTCACTTTCGTGTGTTTGGAAGTGAAGCATGGGCCCATATTCCAGATGAAAAGCATAAAGCTTTAGAACCTAAGAGTGAGAAATGTACTTTTGTTGGATATTCTGAAGATGTAAAAGGTTATAGACTTATTCCATTTAAGTCCAAAAATGTTATCATTAGAAGAGATGTAAAATTTGATGAAAATAAATCGGCCTGCGAGCCTAGTCCGGCGGATGTGCCACCTCTTCCTATCTCTTCTACTTTTGAAAACATTTCTTCTTCAGATGATGAAAGCGAGGATGATAATCCTCCCCCACCTTCTCAGGATCCTCAACTTCCAAGATGGGTCCGTGCTACTCGGGATGCAGCAGGTGATCTTGCCGGTGATCCTACAGATCAGCGACGTACACGTTCTCAGTTTGAAAGAGCCTCTTCTTTACTGGCTCAAGCTCCAGTAAATCATGATCCTGACACTTTTGCAGAAGCTTCAGGCCATCCACATTGGGAAGCAGCTATGAATGAAGAATATCATTCATTGATGACAAATGATACATGGGATCTTGTTCCTCTACCAAAGGGACGCAAACTTGTTAGATGTAAATGGGTTTACAGAACCAAGTATGGACCAGATGGGAAAGTTGATAAACATAAAGCTCGTCTCGTTGCTAAGGGCTTTTCACAGGTTGAAGGCATTGACTACACTGAAACCTTCTCCCCTGTTGCCAAAATGAACTCTATCCGCCTTGTTCTTTCCCTTGCTGCCTCTTTAAAATGGGAAGTCCATCAGATGGATGTTAAATCTGCCTTCTTGCATGGGGACTTGCAGGAAGAAATCTATATGGAACAACCCATTGGCTTCATACAAACAGACTCCAGCCTTGTTTGTCGACTTAAGAAATCCCTTTATGGCCTCAAGCAAGCTCCTCGGGCTTGGTATGCCAAAATGGATAGCTTTCTTTTAGAATCTGGCTTTTCTAGGTGTCATTCTGACAATACTGTCTACACCAAGAAAGTGGGCAACTCTCTTATCATCCTTGTTCTTTATGTTGATGATCTTATTCTTACTGGTAGTGATCCCAACCTTATAAACCATGTGAAGTCCAGCCTTAAAAAGAAATTTGAAATGACAGACTTAGGACACTTACACTATTTTCTCGGTCTTCAAGTCTTGCAATCCCAGGAGGGTATTTTCCTTTCCCAGTCCAAGTATGCTTGTGATATTCTTCGTCATTTTCACATGGAAGACTGTAAGCCAGCCCCTTCTCCCTTTCAGTCTGGAGTCAAACTTTCAGTCTCTTGTACTTCTCCTGAAGTTGATGCTACCTTATACCGTCAACTTGTCGGAAAACTCTTGTATTTAACCCATACTCGTCCTGATCTTTCCTTTGTTGTTGGCCTTGTTGCTCGTTTTATGCAAAACCCCCGTGAAAGTCATTGGAAAGCAGCTAAAAGAATACTTCGTTATGTTCGAGGTACAGTACAGTTTGGGATTCATTACAGTGCCAAAGCAGCTCCTCTGTTAGTTGGTTTCACTGATTCTGATTGGGCTGGTGACCCTGATGATCGGAAGTCTACTGCCGGTTATGTCTTCACTCTTGGTTCAGGACCTATTACATGGGCTTGTAAGAAACAGGCTGCCATTTCTCTTTCGTCAGCAGAAGCAGAGTATCGTGGTGCCGTGGAAGCTAGTAAGGAAGCCTTGTGGCTTCGTCAGATCCTATCAGAGTTTGGCTTTGAGCAGCAGCATCCAACCACACTTTGGTGTGATAATCAAAGTGCCATTCAGCTATGCAAAGATCCAGTCCAGCATCAGCGCAGCAAACACATTGAACTACACATGCACTTCATCAGAAAGCTCATTCATGACCATGTTCTTGAAGTGCAATATTGTCCAACAGATGATCAGGTTGCAGACATCTTCACAAAGGCTCTCACAGAGGCGAAGTTCACTAAACTTCGATATATGCTTGGAGTTCAGGAAGTTGTCACTAAGGGGGGATAGGCTCTAGTGCCTCCTTCCTTCTCCTATTGTGTCATATTTGTAAATCCTTCAATCCTATCCCAAGTTGTTCTTAAGGGGGGATGTTAGGATATTCCGACACATAGGATATAGTTAAGTTCAACTTGGTCTAGTATAGAGTTAGGTTAGAGTTAGGTAAAGTGTGTTTCTTTACCGTTGTACATTTTGTAACTTACAATCCGACGGTCACGATATGTAGTGATCCGACGGTTCACTCTCACCTCGGTATTACCGACACTTGATCCGTGGCTTGACACCCGATTGGTCCATGAGTTCTATTTAAAGCGCATGGAGGGTCATTGTTCGGGTAATCAGTGCATGAGAGAAGCTTATGTAAATTTTCATTCTTTGATTAATAAATTGCCTGTAGTACCCACGTTGGGACAGGCCGTGGACTGTTTCCCTCCTTGCACTTTGAGGGTTTTAACCACGTCAAAAATACTGGTGTATTGATCTGTGATCTGGTTGTGAGCGGTGTCCTTTTGGTATTCTTTCTGAGGAACTTACCCTGTAAATTCCTACACTGGTAACACTGCCTTTTTTCCATAAACTTCCCAAGGTTCTAAACCATAACAGCAGCACAATCTTTAAAACAAAACCTTCAAATGCCTTTCTTGGATTTACTGTCAAAAGATTTCAGCAACAGCAAAAACTAGATGTAAATTTTGCAAGAATCATTGTAGTGGCACTCTACACAAATTCAAATGCCACCTTAAATACATTCCCAGCCATGACATTGGTCCTTGCCCAACTGTTGACCAAAAATGTTAAACACCAAGCAATCTTGGCCATTGAAACCCTTTATGAGGTTAAGGCAAGAAAACCAGAATAAATACAGAAATGGCAACAGTTGGAGTTGGCAAAAGTTCTAAACCTCATTATCGCTACCATCTATTGAATCTACAATGCCATTATCTAATTTTCCAGTCAACCCTTTGAGTTGAAGCCAAATGCAGCTTACTTCCAGTCCTAGGGATATTAGATGTAGGGTGGAAATATACACATTTTTTACTCCCCACACACAACCTAGTTCCCAACCTAGATTGGAAAGCAAAGGTTGGACAAAGAATGTCCATCGCAACCAAAGAAGGCCATTCACAAATTTTGGTATTGTTCAATCATTCCCTTAAATTGTGTCCAAAGCCCTTACTAGCAATCTACAATTGATGCAGTTGCTCTTATGGGTTCAAGGTTCAAAGCCCTTGCATCTAAGAGCCTTTTGACTAAGTAGTTGTTAGAAATTACTGATCACATCAAATCTAGTACTTGCCAAGTATCACTCGTTGTGAGGAAAATCATGTTGGACCATCATGAGTGATGGATGAATAGATGATCCATAGCTTTAAAAACTAGCCCAGTCCAAACCAGTCAAATAGGTCAATTGGATAGGGGTTAGGGTCAAACCAGCCACCAAACCAGACCAGTGCACCAGTTCAGTACCAAATCAATACAAACTGCCAAATCCCATCCTAAACTGGTCATGCCATAAAAACTTAACTCTTAAACCCTAAACAAAAAACTAGTACTTGACAAGTATTGCTCATCGTGAGGAAAAGCAAGTTGGACCTTCTTGAGTAATGAAGGCCCAACGTGGTTCGAACCAAAACTGGTCAAACCAGCCAGTCAATTAGGGCCTTGGGTCAAACCAGCCATTGTTAAAATATCCTAAAACCAGATATCTAAGCAAACAGATCAGATCTAGTTACTTGCTGGTAATATTAACAGTTGCATGCAGCGGAAAATGAGAAAATAAATTACACAGCACACAAATATTTCTGCCCTTCTAGATCAGTTCATCATTCAAAATTTTCTTCAAAACCTACAAGAGCTCCCTTACAGGGAAAAATGGCTCTGAGAATTAATCAAACGAACAGCAAACCTTAAAATTTCAGTTTGCCCAAAAATCGACGCAATCTGCCCTCATGTATGGCTGTACAGAATCCATGCAGACGACAGTACAGCCTGTTATGCTGGGCTGTAAGGCTGCTCTTTTCCTCGCTGCTAACTGGCTGTGTGTCCTTGCTGAAATCTTCACCAATGGCTGAAAATCAAATCTCTGATTTTCTCCTTCACTCACATGACTTGTGAAATGAATGTTCAGTGTGTCTTTGTCCTTTTGCCCTCTCTTTATTTTATAACTTTGACATGAGCCAAAAACCTAATCTTTAATGTTTGAGATCTAACCGTAAAATCAATGGCTCTGTTTTAGTTAAATTACTCTTTTAATTAAATTACTAAGTAACCCACATTAGTCACTTCATTAATTAAAAATCACTTTAATAAAAGAATGTTCACTTTATTAACTAATTTATAAAATAAACTGAAAAAGCATAGGATATTTGTAATGACGATTTCCATAAGTAGGCACCCTCATGGAAATACATGTCTGACCTACAATCACTAAGAGCCACCAACCCAGACCAGTGCATCGGTTTGTACTGGTTTGGTGCCAAGTTGATACAAACCGGTCCAAACCGACCAGTGCCATCTTAAACCAGTCACACCATAAAAACCTAACTCATAAACCCTAAATCTTAAAAACTAACTCTAAACCCTAGTAATGTTGGCAATCAATGGTAATATTAAATTCATAGAGTAAAAGGAAAGGAAAATAAAAGAAATATTAACTTTTACTTCAATTTTTAACATTAAAAATAATTGTTTCAGGATGTTTGAAAGTGATCCCAACCTTATCAGACTTTATATGGAGAAAGTAGAATTTCATATCCCACCCAAAATTCAGCAGATTTAACAGTTTTCAAGATGTTAGTATTGGTAGGATGCAACATTTTCATTGAATTCTATTATGTATAAGGGTATGGGATTGGCATTTAACTATGTTACCAGATCCACTGGGGTCAGGTTGCAGAAACGCAGATCCGAAATGGATTCAGATACGGATTTGTCTGGATGTGTGTGGGATCCGCCAAGAAACAATTCTAAAATATCTGTGAAACAAATCTTGCATACCGGAGTCATTTCACCCATCTCGGCCACAGATCTTGTGGTTTATTTGGCAGCAACAAACTTTGCAACACGCATCACTAATTTACTGTTCGATTCTTTGCGTTTTGGCATCTTCTAAAAGGAAATCCTCTTCGCCCATCTAAAAGGAAATCCTTTTCACCCATTATAATAATACCCAAGGCATGGTGACTGTGTGTGAAAGCAACGCTCTGTATGAGAGAGACATTGTGTACAAGGTGACGCTGTGTATGAGGATGCGAGAAGGGGGGAGACATGATACCTCCTCTCCTCATCTTCTCAATGAGGGTTAGGCAATGATCTCCTCGCCTTCTCTCCTCATCTTCCATATGAGAGCTAGGTTCTTGATCTCCTCTCTCACTAGAACAATCACTTGCCTGGTCTCCTGTTGAATGAAATCCATCCTAAAGATACTCATCAGCACAGACATGTCAAACAAACAGTTCCCAATAAGAAAACCTATCTAATGCTATGGACACCTCTTCATCTTCCAACTTCACCTCAATAGCAACAAGTTGATCTCACAACTCCATGGTCTTTGTTATATAGCTAGCCACTATGTCTATATCACTTGTATATATGGCAGTGAGCTTCTTCTTCAGTAGTATCTTGTAAGAAACATTCACATTCTGGTAGAGTGACCAAGGCTTGTCGGCTTCTTCATAATGGGAGTGATCAAATAGTCCTTCACCAAACTAAGCATGATTCTCTTCACTTTAAAAGCCTTCTTGTTATGCTTAACACACTACAGCTGATCAATAAGGATTGTAACCTAAGTTGGAATAACTTTTTAAGCGGTCATACTTTTTGAGAATAAGACTATTCATCTCTACAACTCTCGAAACCACACTTTAGCAAATGGATCAGGCACAGATCGCATATCACAGGCAAAAAGCAATCTTCGAATCAATAAAAGGCCCTAGACATCTCACCCAACAAACTATAACAGATCCCAGAGCCACTCAACAGAACCAATCAGCAGCATCCACAGAAGCTAGGGCATCACACCAGGTGAAATCCTCTGAAAACTCCCTCTCATAGGCTGCAGCCTTCTACCTATTCCTGGAAGATTTTCCGATTATTGTATGTAGATTCGACACTCAGAAAAAATAACTCAAAGGCTAGGAAATGGAAACATTACACTACATTAAACTAAGAACACATCCCTCCAAAAAAGTACAAACAGGTCTGAACACTCAATACTTCATCTATATATATCAACTAAAAAATACAATGCTATAGCTCAAAACTCGATTTCTATCACTCCGACCATCTTTCTCACTGGAATAAATAAACCACCCTACCACCATGCTTTTATTGATAAAAACAGATACTTAATGATTGCAAAATTGTTAAAATTGACAACTAGGGCCAAACTCCACATGGGTCACATCTTAGTTATGACAGCTGATATTTTTCTTGGATTCTTCTCTCCGAGAGGTGTAGGATTGATCTAAAGATCATCCAATTCCGACATGTACAAATGAAGTTATGAATTTATTTTGATTATGGACAAATTGTCAAGGTCAGCCAGCAAACTTATGTAAGCTCAAAAGCCCAACAGTCACGTCTATTCATCCTCAACGTTTGCTATAAATACATGATGCCTTAGCCTCATTTGGACACACTCATCCTCACACATCTCTCTCTCTCATCATCTGATTGGGTACGCATTTTCTGGGCAGCTCTCTCTCACGCATGCGAAGGAAAGGAGCACAAAACTCTGTTTTGGGCGTTGACCAAATTTTAGTAAGTGTTTTGACCAGCGTTGACCTGTTTGACAGCATTTTTGGACGAGATACTTCTGTTTGGGCAGGCTGCATTTCTGGTCACAGAATTCAAGGTCAAACATTGACTTTGACCAGCATTGACTGCAGCTAGGGCTGACCGCAGGGTTGGCTGTTTGACCAGGTTTCACTGGACTGTTTTGGGCTGTTTCGAGAGCTGATTCATCTTGCTGTTTCGAGGACAAAGTTCACTGAAGTTGACCACTTTGTTGAAGGTCAAATCTTCCCTGTTGACCAGCGTTGACTTTTCTGGTTAGGGCTCTTTTACAGCTGTTACAAATTGGAGTTGTCTTTAGTGCGACTTTTTGGAAGCTTTTACGGTGGGTTTTTCCTGTCAAATTTCTCTAAAATCCGGCAGGAATTTATTGAAATCACAAGTTTGATGGGTAATCCTGTGCAATCGAAATGCCCTAGGGGTTTTCCAGGGTGCTAAATCCATATATACAGTCAAAAAACTAGTTAAAATAACACAAATCAAGATTTCACCTCAAATTTTTCCACCGGATTCTGGCACTGGAAAGTCCAAAAAGTCGCACTAAAGACAACTTACAAATTATCAAATTTGTAAATTGTACTATCTCTCTCTGCTGAACTATTGAAGACTAAAAGAAAATTTGATAAAAGGTTTCCCCAAAATGGTGTTTGTCCCTGGCTGGTGCCACATCTTGTGTCCTCTTGTTTTGGCTCGTCTTCCACGGTTTATGTTTATGTTCTATCTGCATTTTACTATCATGTTGATGTGATTACTAATCTAGATATTGATATTGAAAGAGATTGAAGTAAAATTGCTCTAAAGCATAGAACATATCATTGTTGCCTAAAATTAACATGGTATCAGAGTTGAGATGAAGACAATGCCCAAGCAAGAGTGAAAGAGCAATCACCAAAGACAGTTGGACAAAGACAAACGGCTCAATGGGTTCCTCATCCCACTTCCCAGCTGAAGACAAGCTCCATGATAAATCTGACTATCATGGATGGAATATGTCTCTTGATTTGACCTTGGAAGAACAAGAAGTGAGCCTCCTCCAAATGCACCGGCTGCTGCGAAGACCAAGTACAATAGGGTTAAAGTCAAAGCAAAGAAGATTATCAGGGATTCCATTGACAAGCATCTAGTGGCCTACATATCCGAATTGAAGACCTCCAAGGAGTTGGTCAGCATGTTCAAGGTTAGTAATGCTAATCAAATTATATTTCTCAAGAATAAGTTGAAGGATATTAAGAAGGGCAAGGACGAGGATATTCAATCCTATTTCTTGAGGATTACTGAGATCAAGAATGATCTGCTTTCGATTGGAGAAGTCATTCCTGACAGAGAACTTACTCTCACCACCCTTGGAGGACTCCCACTTGAGTGGTATGTATTTAAAACCACCATCCTCAACAATGATCGAATTCCAGGGTTTGAAGAATTGATGTCAAGATGCATTCAAGAAGAAACAAGAATGGTGGAGCAATAAATGCCTTCTAATAGAAGCAACCCCACTGCATTCTCCGCTCATGCCAAAAGGAGAAATAATGCAAGGTCTAAAGGTCATTTCCATGGAATGCTTGGATCTAAGGGAGGAAGGAAAGGCAGGTGCTTTGTTTGCAATAATTTTGGCCAGTATGCAAGGGAGTGTCCAAATAGAAGGGACACATCGCATGATGATGATCACAAACATTCCAGGGGCAACTTCAACTACAACGATCAAAGGAATGGCAGGTCCAATGGCAAAGGAAACAAGAATGCGGGACATCAAGGAAATGGTCGACCCTCCAAGAAAGCAAGGAACTCCAGGTATGAAGAATCAAATGTTGTTAACAATAAGCAAAAGGAGTACTATCTTATATTGGCCCTCTCCACTGCCTCTCCACCGGACACTTTGGGGAATTGGCTAATTGATAGTGGTGCCTCAAGGCACTTCACCAGATACAAGGAAGCTCTCTCTAATCTGATAGAAAAGGAGACAAACTTGGAGATCATCCTTGGAGACAATGCCACCTATCCCGTGAAGGGAGTAGGGAATGTTACCCTTCAATTGAATCAAGGTAACACTATTCATTTGCTAGAAGTACTATATGTACCTGATATCAAGAAAACTTGGTGTCCCTTTCGTCCATGGAGGACAAAGGATTCAAGGTGGCATTCATCGATGGAAAGGTACGTGTTTGGAAAAGAATTTTTAAAGATGCTTTTACTCTTAGGTTCAGGGTTGACACTTTGTATCAAGTTGGAGGAAGTCCATTGGGAGCCATGTCTTGCGACACATATCTACAATTTGAACTATGGCATTGGAGGTTTGCCCATCTTCATTATAAGGCCCTACCCAATGTGAGACAGATGGTGATAGGTATGCCCAAGTTCAAATTAGAGCATGAAGGTGTATGTCCGGGATGTGCCGAACGAAAACTTACAAGGGGACAATTCCCCTCAAGTAATAGCAAGGCCACAGATATATTGCAATTGATCCACTCTGACATATCTAGTATGATGCCCGTAAACTCTTTGTGAGGATAATTATATTATCTCACCTTTACGGATGATTATTCTCGCAAGACCTAGATCTACTTCTTGAAGAAGGATGAAGTGTTCACCTGGTTCCAACACTTCAAAGCCTGATCGAAAACCAATTTGAGAAGAAAAACAAGATATTGAGGACTAATAATGGGACCGAGTATGAATCCAATGAATTACAAGATTATTGCAAGGAAGCTGACATTAAGAGGGAGACTACAGCGCCATACACTCCTGAGCAGAATAGTGTGGCTGAAAGGAAGAATCACTCTATTGTAGAAGCAGCTCGTGTGATGCTTCATGATCAAGGTCTTCTGAAGTTCCTATGGGCTGAAGCTGCAAATACCGTCGTGTATGTTCAAAACCGATGCCCTCATCAAGCATTGGCCTCCAAGACTCCCAAAGAAATGTTCACTAGTAAGAAACCCAATGTCTCTCATTTTAGAAATTTTGGAAGTCTCATATATTTTCATGTGCCAAAAGAGAAAAGAAGCAAATTGGGTGCATATAGGAAGAAAGGAATCTTTGTGGGCTATAGTGAAAATTCTAAGGGATATAGAATTTAAGTGGTTGGTCAAAAAGAAGTTGAGATAAGCCATGATGTCACCTTCAACGAAGATATGGCCCTCAGGAAGATCAACAACCTTCCTAAGGAAGGACAAAGAAGCTGACACCAGTAATCATGGTGCAAAAGAAGACGAAACGATGCCTGATGTTGATGAACCTATGGATCATATTGATCCCCCTCATGAGCCCTCCTCCTCCAAAAGGAGACCCTCATGGCTTAGGGAGACTCTCGAAGATGTTGATAAACACATTGCACCAAGGGGGACTTTCCGTGAAAGCAAGAAGTCGAACAAGTATCAAGGATATTTGACCGCCATGAGTACTATCATTCAAAATGAACCTTCATCATTCGAAGAAGCCGTGAAGCAACAAGTATGGAAGGATGCTATGAATGAAGAATACAAGTGAATTATGAAGAATGAAGTATGGGATGTGGTCCCTAGACCCCAAGACAAATAGGTTTTCACCTCTAAGTGGCTCTACAAAATCAAGCATGGAGCTAATGGAAGAGCAAAAAAGTTCAAGGCTCGCTTTGTTGCTTGAGACTTCTCTCAAAAGGAAGGTATAGATTACGATGAGATATTTGCACTTGTTGCCCGATACACCACCATATGCTCGATCATAGTCCTTGCTGCCTCCCAAGGTTGGAACCTACATCAGATGGATGTAAAGACCGCTTTCTTGGATGGTTCGATCAAAGAGGAAGTCTATTTGGAACAAGCCGAGGGGTTTGAGGTTCATGACCGGGAATCTCATGTATGCAGGTTGAAGAAAGCTCTCTATGGTTTGAAGCAAGCACCCCGAGCTTGGTATGGGAGGACCAATAGCTATCTGATGAAGCTGAGATTCACTAGAAATGAATCCGATCCAAACCTTTAAAGTTGAAAATGATAAATGTCTCATTCTAGTAGTTTATGTGGACGGCCTCTTTCTGACAGGTGCAAACCCTCTCATTCACAAATGTAAGAGGGACTTGGCTTCTGAATTTGGGATGAAAGACCTGGGACCAATGCACTACTTCCTAGGGTTGGAGGTCTGGCAAAAGCCAGGTGAAATTTTCCTATCTCAAGGAAAAGATGTTGCGAAGATATTGGAAAGATTTGGGATGGTAGACTGCAAGCCTGTGACTACACCGATGGAACTTAACCTTAAGAAGTTATGTGGTAGTGCTGCCAAACCTGAATTGGGAAATGCTTTTGAGTATCGTCAACTCATAGAAGCATTGATGTTCTTGGTGAACTCCCGTCCGGACATATGTTTTTGCAGTTAACACATTGAGCCAATATATGGTTGAGCCTCATCATATACATTGGATTGGTGCCAAGAATCTTCTGCGATATCTTCAAGGAGCAATCACTCATGGACTAAGATACATTGTCGAAGATGTGAGGCTACATGGTTATTTTGATGCTGATTGGGCTGATAGTATGGTGCATCGCAAGAGCACTTCTAGATGTTCTTTTTCTTCGGGCTCTGCTTCAATATCCTGGATGAGCAGGGAGCAGAAATTGGTTGCCTTGAGCACCGCTGAGGCCGAATACATCGTTGCTAGTATGGCCTCCTGTGAAGCTGTCTGGTTGAGGAAGCTCTTCAGTGAGCTGTTTGGACATGTGTTGGATACCACCGTGATCCTCTGCAACAACCAGAGTGGGATCCGATTATCAGAGAATCACGTGTTTCATGATCGCTCCAAGCATATAGATATCAGGTACCACTTTATCCGGGATATGGTACAACGAGGAGCAATAAGGCTCCATCACATTGGGACTGGTGAGCAGGTCACCAATATTCTGACAAAGCCCCTGGGAAGGTCAAGTTCTTGGCCTTCCAAGAACGACTTGGATTCATGGATAGACCCTCATATGAGGGTCCTATATGATATGGACATTGAACTCTGGGAGCTCCAAGGGGCTTGGGGTACTTCTTAGAGCGATGAGCAACCATAGGGTGAGTGGTTCAGCCTTCCCCTAGTGATTTGTTGTGTATAGGGTGAATGGTTCAGCCTTCCCCTGTGATACCCCTTGGCGACATGTAGGCAGGATGAGTGGTTCATCCTTCTCCTGCTGAGACATCCTACCCATGCAGCCTAGGACTCATGGGAAGTACCTCTCATTTGGCCAATGAGTAGGGAAATGAGGGTAGAGACCATAGTACTACCAATGGACGCATTGTGTACTATCATACTCCCTATGCTGGGATGACCGATATTGATCTGGGATCATTGGAATTGACTTCGGGTCAGTAAGAGTGGTATGAAACACTCTCTTTTGATTGGAACTGACTTCGGGTCAGTAGAGAATGGTATGATACATTCTCGATCACTTCTTTTTCATAGTTCAGAAGAGCAGAGCAGTGCATTGATGGCAGAGATAGTACAAACTAGCAGATGGAGTTCTCCCTAGTTGAAGAGGAGTGTTAAAATTGGCAACTAGGGCCAAACTCCACATGGGTCATCTTATTTATGATAGCTGATATTTTTCTTGGATTCCTCTCTCCAAGAGGTGTAGGATTGATCTAAAGATCATCCAATTCCAACATGTACAAATGAAGTTATGAATTTATTTTGATTATGGACAAATTTTCAAGGTCAGCCAGCAAACTTATGTAGGCTCAAAAGCCCAACAGTGATGTCTATTCATCCTCCACGTTTGCTATAAATACATGATGACTTAGCCTCATTTGGACACACTCATCCTCACACATCTCTCTCTCTCTCCTCGTCTGATTGGGTACGCATTTTCTGGGCAGCTTTCTCTCTCACACATGCGAAGGAAAGAAGGACAAAATTATGTTTTGGGCATTGACCAGCAGCATTGACCTGTTTGACTGCGTTTTTGGGTGAGATACTTCTGTTTGGGCAGGCCGCATTTCTGGGCACATAAATCGAGGTCAAACATTGACTTTTACCAACGTTGACTACATCTAGGGCTGACCGCAGGGTTGGTTGTTTGACCAGGTTTGACTGGACTGTTTTGCGCTATTTTGAGGGTTGATTCATCTTGTTGTTTGGAGGCCGAAGTTGACTGAAGTTGACCATTTTATTGAGGGTCAAATTTGCCCTGTTGACCAACGTTAATGTTGAAATTTGGTACCGGAGGACAGGTAGTTCCCTTAGGCTTTGATCTTTGGCCTAGGGAAAAGTGTCCAAAAGAATTTAATTTTTCTCCTAAAGTGACTTTATAATTTTATAAAGTTAAATCTAATTTAAAAGTGACTTTAAGTGATAAAGTTACTAAGTCTAATTTTAAAGTGACTTTTATAAAGTCAATGAAAAATTAGAAAGGAAAAGTGACTTTGGAAATAAATGACTAAGTGGATCTTTATTAAAGTGGGGTGAATTAAAAAATAAAAAGTGAGATTTAAATGAGCATTTAATCTCAACCTTAGATCTCAATCTATTTCAGCCATTGGATTTAGGGATCACCCAAAAGTCACTTGGATCACCCAAAAGTCACTTGGGGTTAGATTAAAGGAGGAAAAGGTCATTCATTCTTTCATGAGCAGATTGAGAGAAGGAGAGCAAGAGAGCAAGGGAGATTTCTGGATAGTGAGCTGCGGAGTTTCAGAAGCGGAGTTTCAGCAGCGGAGTTTCAGCAGAGCGGAGTTTCAACAAGTCTGTACAGCGGAGTTTCAACAGGGCGAAGTTTTAGCAAGGCGGAGTTTCAGCAAGGCTGAGATAAGTTGTAAAAGTTTGCTTGCTGATTTTTGCTGAATATTTCTCTTACTGTAAAAAGGCATTTTCCAGAAATAAAGAAGAGCTCTCAAACTGGTTTTCCCCAAGAGTTGTAGGGGGTTTTTCCAGGGTCACATTGACCAAAAATCTCAGTGTTTAAGTTTTAATGGCTGTTTATTACTGCTGATTTTTATTTATGCAATTTCCAGCATTCTATAAAATTTCCAGAATTTGTGTTTTCAGCAAATTTATTTTTTTCAGCTTGTTAAATGTATGGTTATGGGAAAGGGCATTTAACTATATGGGAGAAATAAGGAAACACTGAAAATCGGGGTGGGAAATGAGAAATTTCTACATGGTATCAGAGCTTGAGTGTTGAAGGACAGTTTGGGACAGCAAAAGGAAAAATTACAGCTGTTGATTTTTCACTCAGAAAATTCCAGCAAGCTGATTTTTTTCATAAACAGCAGTTTTATCTTTACTATAGCAGTGCTATTTTTTTCAGTTTTAGGACAGCAGGATGTCATTGGGATCGAGGGTGGAGGATAGGCTAGATGGGCATACAAATTACAGCGTTTGGAAGGAGAGAATGCAGAGTATCTTTGAGGAGGCAGAAGTCTGGGATATCATGGTGCATACCACACAGAACCCTGTTGTTGTGGCTACTGATGCTACTCAGTTGACAGCTTATAATAAAAGGAACAACAAGGGTAAGAGGCTGATTCTAGACGGAATCAAAGACCATTGCATTCCTCATGTGAGAGGAAAGAGCAATGCCCATGAGATGTGGACAGCATTGTCCAATCTCTACCAAAGTACCAATGAGAAGCAGAAGATGGTCCTGAAGGAGAAGTTGAAGAACATTAAGATGGGTAATGATAGTGCAGTTGGATATCTCACAAAGATTACTAAAGTGAGAGATGAGTTGGCAGCGATTGGAGAGGCCATTCCACCCACTGAGTTGGTGCGGATTGCAGTGAATGGCCTCCCCCGTTCATGGTTGAACTTTGCTGATGGGGTTTGTGCACGTGAAACCCTTCCCACATGGGAGAGGTTTTGGGATGATTGCATTCAGACAGAGATCAGGAAAGGTCAGCTTGGGGCAGCCAAGCCAGTTGAGCAGGATGAGGATATAGCACTGGTGGCAGGAGGCAAGAAAGGCAAAGGGAAGAAGCAGGCTTCCACAAGCAGTGGTGGGGGCAAAGGCAAAGGTAAAGGTAAACAGGGGAACACACAGAAGGACTATTCCAAAGTGAAGTGTTGGAATTGTCAAAAGATGGGACACTATGCAGTTGTGTGTCCGGAGGAGAAGAAGAAGAAGGGGAAGAACCAGGACGTGGCAGCTTCAGCAGAGATTGAGGACTTTGCAGGTCGTTTTGACCGGGAGCATGCTTTTCCCTCGATTAGCGAAGCATCTTCAGATATCTGGTATGTGGACAGTGGGGCTTCACGTCACATGACAGGAGTCCGTGAGTACTTCTCAGAGCTTTCAGAGAGTGGCACTGATATAGAGGTAGTACTCGGTGATGACAGAGTTGTTAGAGCAGTCGAGGTGGGGACACTAACATTTCAGAGGAAGTCCAAACCTCCCTTGAAAGTGTCAGATGTTTTTTATGTGCCAGGGATGAGCAAGAACCTCATATCCGTCTCAGCGTTGGAGGACAGAGGATATGAGGTACTGTTCAGGGGAGGACAGGTGTTGATGTATCCCAGGGGCACTCCAGTTGATTCAGCTAGAGTGATAGGTGTACGCCATGCAAAGGTGTACAAGTTTGCATTCCAGCCCCTTTTGGCATTGAGCAATAGTACTGACAGCAGAGCTAGCAGTTCTGAGCTGTGTGAGATTTGGCACCGCAGGATGGGACATATGTATATGGAGCCTTGAGGACATTGCGGGAGATCACTACAGGTGTGCCAGATTTCAGTACTGATCACTTTGATACTTGCAGAGGTTGTGCGATGGGCAAGTTTGCCAAATCCCCTTTTCCTAGCAGTGACAGCAGAGCGACTGGGATACTTGATTTTATTCATTCCGATGTGAGCGGTCGGATGTCTCATGTTTCCTTGAGTGGATATGAATACTATGTTTTATTCATTGATAATCACTCAAGGAGGACCTGGATTTATTTTTTGAAGACCAAGAGTGAGGTCTTCAAGCGATTTCAGGAGTTCAGAGCTCTTGTGGAGACACGGACAGGTCGAAAGATCAAGTCCCTAAGGTCGGACAATGGAGGAGAGTACACCCTTGGAGAGTTTGTTGACTATTGTGCGGAGGCAGGCATTAGGAGGGAGTTCACTGTTCCTTACAACCCCCAGCAGAACGGGGTTGCAGAGAGGAAGAACAGATCCATCATAGGAGCTGCCAAAGCCATGTTACTTGATCAGGGGTTGCCATTGCTCTTGTGGGCAGAGGCCTGCAACACAGCTGTTTACTTGCAGAACAGGAGTCTGCATCGTGCCTTGGGGCACATGACTCCAGAGGAGGCTTTCTCTGGGAAGAAGCCTGATATTGGTCATCTTCATATCTTTGGATGCATTACATACTCCTATATACCCAAGGAGAAGAGGACCAAACTAGAGCCCACCGCAGAGAAGGGTATCTTTGTGGGCTACAGTGAGACCTCAAAGGCCTTTCGGATTTACATTCCTGCACAAAGGTGAGTTGTTGTTAGACGGGATGTGAAGTTCGAGGAGGACAGGGCCTTTAGGAGGTCACGGGAGTTAGGGTATCTGGATCAGCCAGACCCTCAGCAGCAGTTGAGTCAGTCGCAGGGATCCAGTGGGCAGGGATCAGGAGGATCAAGAGGTACATCTATGAGGATGTCAAGTCCATCAGTGAGCAGTGGTGGCTCACCGAGCCAGAGGGGTGGTGCTCCGGGCAGGATGCAGAGCAGTTCACAGAGCAGTTCACTAGGGAGTCCACTGATGGACAGTTCACACAATACCTCAGCTTCTACAGGTTCAGGTGCAGGCAGGAGGACAGCAGGCAGACAGTCAGGAGTTCAAGCTCCTAATGATAATGAGGAGGAGGAGTTTCATTCTCCAGTGGGAGAAGTGCGCTCAGGGAAGAGGAAGCCCAAGTGGCTTCAGGACACCTTGAGAGATGCCTCATCTGTTGCTGAGCCGAAGAGGCCGGTCAGAGAGAGTAGACCACCTGAGAGGTTTTGTAGCTATATGGCGATGGTTACCAGCATCCTTGACTCTGAGCCTTCTAGCTATGAGGAGGCAGCTAGCCAGCAGGTCTGGAGAGAGGCCATGCAGGAGAAGTATTCTTCTATCATGAAGAATGTTTTTTTGGGAGGTGGTGCCGAGGCTTGAGGGCAAATCCGTGGTTACTTCCAGATGGCTTTACAAGGTAAAGCATGCTGCAGATGGGAGCATTGAAAAATTCATAGCAAGGTTTGTGGCTAGAGGGTTCTCCCAGGTAGAGGGAGTTGATTATGAGGAGACCTTCGCTCCCGTGGCTCGATATACTTCGATCCGCTCCATTATATCGATAGCAGCAGAGATGGGTTGGAAGATCCACCAGATGGATGTGAAGACTGCATTTCTCAATGGCTTCATACAGGAGGAGGTGTACATTGCGCAGCCACAGGGCTTTGAGGTGCATGGGAAGGAGTCCCATGTGTGCAGACTGAAGAAGGCCCTTTATGGCCTGAAGCAAGCTCCCAGAGCTTGGTACTCCAGGATAGATACATATTTGCAGGGGATGGGTTTCACAAAGAGTGAGGCAAATCCGAACCTTTACTTTATTGTGATTGGTCAGGAGCCTCTCATTCTGGTGTTGTATGTGGATGACTTGGTCATTACAGGTGCAGAGAGACTCATAGAGCACTGCAAGAGAGATCTTGCGACGAAGTTTGAGATGAAGGACATCGGCTTGATGCATTAATTTTTGGGCCTGGAGGTGTGGCAGGACGAGGGGCATTTCTTCCTGGGGCAGGGGAAGTATATTGTGGACATCCTTAGCAGATTCCACATGGAGGATTGTAGACCCATGTCGACACCGATGATCACCAACTGGAAGAAGCTTTATGCTTCGGATTCCGAGTTGGTGGATCCCACATTGTACAGGCAGCTGATTGGTTCCTTGATGTATTTGGTCAACACTAGAAGAGATATTTGTTTTGCAGTCAACACGATGAGTCAGTTTATGTGTGAGCCTAGGAAGGTTCACTGGGCGGCTGCAAAACACATTTTGCGGTACTTGCAGGGGACAATGGATTATGGTTTGGACTACAGGCAGGGAGATGGAGCGAGATTGGCAGGATACACTAATTCTGATTGGGCAAGTTGTGCTTCTGATAGGAAGAGCACTTTAGGGTGTTGTTTTGGGTTGGGTTCAGCAATAGTGTCATGGTTCAACCGGAAGCAACAGTCAGTAGCACTGAGTTCAACGGAAGCAGAGTATATGGCAGCCAGTCTAGCTAGTTGTGAGGTTATCTGGCTTCGCAAGATGTTGTTTGGCTTATTTGGTCAGCCGTTGAGACCTTCAGTGATTTACTGTGATAATCAAAGTTGCATTAAACTCACGGAGAATCCAGTATTTCATGACAGGTCAAAGCATATCGGGATCAGATATCATTTCATCAGAGACTATGTTCAGAAGGGAGCTGTGAAGCTTGAGTATATTTCCACTGATGAGCAGGTTGCAGATATTCTTACCAAAGCCTTACCACGAGGCAAGCATGTCTACTTCAGAGACAAGATGGGTGTGGTGAGGAACACCTTCCTTGGTAAGAGGGAGTGTTGAAATTTGGTACCGGAGGACAGGTGGTTCCCTTAGGCTTTGATCTTTGGCCTAGGGAAAAGTGTCCAAAAGAATTTAATTTTTCTCCTAAAGTGACTTTATAATTTTATAAAGTTAAATATAATTTAAAAGTGACTTTAAGTTATAAAGTTACTAAGTCTAATTTAAAGTGACTTTTATAAAGTCAATGAAAAATTAAAAAGGAAAAGTGACTTAAGAAATAAATGACTAAGTGGGTCTTTATTAAAGTGGGGTGAATTAAAAAATAAAAAGTGAGATTTAAATGAGCATTTAATCTCAGCCTTATATCTCAATCTATTTCAGCCATTGGATTTAGGGATCACCCAAAAGTCACTTAGATCACCCAAAAGTCACTTGGGGTTAGATTAAAGGAGGAAAAGGAGGAAAAGGTCATTCATTCTTTCATGAGCAGATTGAGAGAAGGAGAGCAAGAGAGCAAGGGAGATTTCTGGACAGTGAGCTGCGGAGTTTCAACAGCGGAGTTTCAGCAGAGCGGAGTTTCAACAGCAGAGTTTCAGCAAGGCGAAGTTTCAACAAGTCTGTACAACAGAGTTTCAGCAGGGCGGAGTTTCAGCAAGGCGGAGATAAGTTGTAAAAGTTTGCTTGCTGATTTTTGTTGAATATTTCTCTTACTGTAAAAAGGCATTTTCCAGAAATAAAGAAGAGCTCTCAAACTGGTTTTCCCCAAGAGTTGTAGGGGGTTTTTCCAGGGTCACATTGACCAAAAATCTCAGTGTTTAAATGTGTTTTAATGGCTGTTTATTACCGCTGATTTTTATTTCTGCAATTTCCACCATTCTGTAAAATTTCCAGAATTTGTGTTTTCAGCAAATTTATTTTTTTCAGCGTGTTAAATGTATGGTTATGGGAAAGGGAATTTAACAATATGGGAGAAATAAGGAGAAACTGAAAACCGGGGTGGGAAATGAGAAATTTCTACAGTTGACTTTTCTGGTTAGGGCTCCTTTACTGCTGTTACAAATTATCAGATTTGTAAATTGTACTATCTCTCTCTGCTAAAATATTGAAGACTAAAATAAGATTTGATCAAGGGTTTCCCCACATTGGGGTTTGTCCCTGGCTGGTGCCACATCTTGTGTCCTCTTGTCTTGGCTTGTCTTCCACTGTTTATGTTTATGTTCTATTTGCATTTTACTATCATGTTGATATGATTGCTAATCTGGATATTGATATTGGGCTAATAAAGAAATTGAAGTAAAATTGCTCTAAAGCATAGCATAGAATATATCATTGTTGCCTAAAATTAACAAAAATAGACCACCTATGGTGCAAAAACAGGAAACCCTTACTTAAACAAACACTTAGAATAGAGAACAACCTACTCTGCAGATGAATGCCCAGAATAACGTGCCCAACACTAGGGAGTGACACCCAGCTATTTCTAGAATCTCTGCTAAGAAAAGTGCCTAACCTAAAATAAGAATAGCAGCTAACTAAAAGAAGGAAAGACCCTATACTAATTATGGAAAAGCCAATTCAGTTCTAAAACAAAAAAGCATATTCTAACCACAGAGAAGAATTATAACTGGAAGTACACTAGACTGGTACATGCATAATATAGCTCTCCACGTGACTGTAGCTCGCATCCCAAAGCAACTAGAATTGCATCCCAAGAATGTTGTGTACACATCCAAAGGTAAGTAACTGTTGTGTCGAGGTTTGGAACCTGTGTGTGCACATAAGGCTGTACACTGTTGTACTATGCCTCTTTCATTGTTGTACCCTCTACCCACAAGCAAGACTGAGGTTTCCAAAAATGCACCTCCCTTGTACCTGAACAAGGTCAAGGGCATACTAGATCTGTTGTATCTGTCTTCCATCACTGTTGCACCATGTTGGACAATTCTGAAGAACAACAGATATAATTTGATTAATGTCCAACAAATGACCTCAAAAGTAGGTCAATGGGACTACAGAAGAGTACAATCAATATGAATGCAACGTGGGAGTGCAAGCATAGCTCCTACAGAATGCTGAAAAGTAACATAAAGAAAGAAAGAAACAAGCGGTAGTATTGCCACGACACGCATGTAGACAAAATTATCAATAGTCCTGCCAAGAAAGAATAAGTGAGATAGGAAGATCTTGGGATATAGATAAAGCTGCCAAGGGCTTCTGAGTTTGATGACCAATGGCGAGGGACCAAACTGGGCAATGGCTCGCTGACAAAACGCTGCCAAAACGCCTCGGTGGTGTTTCTTGATTTGAAAATGCCATCGAAACACCTCCAAAACATTTTGGGGGCATTTCAGCCCAAATCTGCCCCATTTCCGTGACATTTTTGCTTTTGTTGGCTCACTCAAGCACCCAAGAAGGTTGTGGGGCCCTTCTATGGCCAAAATAGATTTAATATAACACTAAATTTTACCTATAATCACTCCACACATTAATGTATCTCTAAATAATTTATCTCTAATCAATCCACGCTCTAGTTCTGCTTAATATAGCAACTTGTTCTATTTTTGTTAATGAAATCAAATACATAAAAAAATCACATACATACATATATATATATATATATATATGATGTTTCACCCGACATTTCCATTTTTGGGGATCATGTTTCCAGCCGTACCCGTTTCGGAAACTTCCAAACACTTCGGCGTTTCATGCAACTTAGTCTGCAACTAGTGGTGGGTTTGGTCATATGATTCTTGGGGAGAGAAGGGGCGAGAGGGTTGTAGGAACAGGGGATACTCCTAATATCCGAGATCAAAAGAAAGAAACTCTGAATATATCTATGACTGCTCCTAAAGGACTAGAAGTAATCAGATAGGTTGTGGATGCCCTACTCTAGCTGTATGGAGCTTGTCCCTCTATGCCTTCGCTGCTCTGAGGACATGTGATGTATGGTTTGGCATCATCGATCTAGTCTCAATGTATTTGTCAATCCCCTCTCCCCCAAAGGGGGAGGCTGAGAAAAGATGCAAGATCTCACCCTTCTATCAGGTGCACCCTGAACTACTGCCCATTGTGGTTCTAATCTAATGCATGAAAGCATGAGGTGATTGTCATAGTCATCCCAAGGCGAGCCATGGTGTGCAAGAACTAAGATATGTGGCTGAAATTCTCCCTAATGAAGAGGGAAAAGTCCTAGAACCTAGAGAAGGTAGAAAGGAAGCCTCTTGAACCCTGATATGCAGAGTGATAGCATCCTCTAATCTCATACAATAGGGGGCACCTAAAAATGAGGTGTGCCTTTTTCTTTGGCTACTGTAGGTGGCACATTTGGCAAATCCTATCCCCCCATGGTATATGGTGATCTATCCCTATTCAAAATCTATGAGAACTAACTCGGAACTATCCCGACAGGATACTACTAAACAAATGCATCCAATGCCTGTGTAAGGGGGGCGAATTGTGATGCCATCCTGCAGCTCCAAAAAATGTTGTAGGTAGAAAGACATCTTGGAACCCAGGTTCATAGAAGTCCAAGTGACCTGAATGTACAATCTATATATATTCTCATTGATGACTCGATTCAGTACCTTCTGAGTTAGCAAGAGATGCCTCACCGCATCAATGGAGAATCTTAATTGAGAAAGACGCTATAGAGAGATAGTCAATGACTAGAGAAGTCGAGATGTCTCTAAGAGACAACCTCAAACATACCCAGAGGTGGGGGGGGGATTCGAGGTCAAAGCCTTTGATGAGCGAAGAGCAAGATAGGCACACCTTTCTCATGGTGACAGAGTCATTAACAAACTTGACTCTATGAATGAAAGGACCAAATGAAATATGATCTTGAGGTGAAATAGGTGGACACCAAACTCTCCCTGAACAATGGGTTGTGATACTATTCATTTACAGCGAATGATGCGTCTATGAAGCCGGGGATGGACTCTCTCCAAGCTTGGACCAATCTCCCTGTAACAAGGTCAACACAGAGACTTCAAATTCATAAAGAATTGTCAATCTAATAATCGCCTCCATGAGATGAAGTTTGAACGAGTTGTCCTGAAATAAACTCTGGGAAACATTGTCTCTCAATGAGATCTGTAAGAAATCTCTTCAATGCATTAAAGACCAAAACCTCGGTTTTACCCAAGTTGACCATCAACTGTTGAAGATCACAAAAGTTGGACAATGTGTCAATCTATCTCTTATGCAAGCCCTCAAGGGTGGAAGCCAACAAGACCAAGTCATTGGCCAGAAATCAACACCTAGTGTAGATACAACCATATCCTTACTGGATATGCTAATGTAGGAAAGGCTCCAGCGAATCATTATAGATTTGAAGAGTGTCAATGAGAGTGGGCATCCCTATTTTAACCCGATGGTACTCTAGATGGAATTGTACAAATCGTTTGCCATACTGAGTTGTCCCAAAACCGACTCATACAGTCTCATAATGGTTGCCAAGAGGGTCTCGGATATGCCAATGATACAGAGCCTTCGGAACAATGCCTCCCTCAAAATCGTGTCAAATGCTTTCCAAAAATCTACAAAGCAACTTTAAACCTTTGAAGAGCGATGACAAGCTTCCTCAATAATGGCTTAAAGAGTGAAAATATGATCAATTGTTTGGTAGTTTGAGTGGAAACCAACTTGTCCTTGAGCCCTAAGATGACAACTCTTCAACGAGCAACTTGTGTAGGACTATGCCATAAAGTTTTGGAAATGTATGACCCACCATGACAGTTTGATAGTTTTTTGAATCAAAACTACTCCCTAATTTCTGGATTGGATGAATAATATATCTCGTCCAAAAGGGGGGGAAACCTAAACACATCACATGGTTAAATACATCAGCAACATAGAACTCAAGACACGGGATGTCATGTTTAAGGAATTCGACTTGAACCCCTTCTTCATCTAACAATCTGTTCGTACTCATAGCTCTAACAACTCTCTTAATGTCCCCCTCAGGGCAAAGGTGGCATTGGGGGGGGTGCAAATAATAGGTTGTCCAAGAATGTCATAAAGGGAGATTGTGTGGGAGAAAAAGGACTTGGGGTCAAGATTGAGTTGCATGGCGTGGTGTCTAAGAAAAAGAGTACACCACCAAAAGGCTTTTGGGCAGCAATGTAGGGCCTCACAAAGTTCCCATCTCCTCCAAGAGAGAAAGGTTTGCTTTTTATAGTGAAGGAGTTGACAATAGGTTTTGCGGAGGCGACGAGAGGAAGATGGGCCTATTAAAGTTTGTAGCTCTTCCGCATAGGCCTTGTGTCTAAGCATGCAAAAGTCACCCAAATCTCCTTAGAACGCTTGCTCTAGGTTGAGAAAGGTAAGAAAAGGAAAGTAATTTACTTTGGTGAATAAGTTTTAATCTTAACCATCAATCTTAGGAGAGACGAGATCTAATATCAATCGTCAAACACTTTGAGATTAGGGTTAGGGTTAGGATTTTGGCTTAACGTAAAGTTATAAAAGATACACAACAACGCCACTCGCCTTAGGAGTGTGATACTCAAGTGTGCCAAATTTGAGGAAGGTGCAAGGAGCAACGAAGGAGACAAATCCAAATCAACTGAGGAAATAGAAGGTTAGATCTAGGGCTTGATCAACTAGATAACTCCAGGATTATTGTTGTATATGTAATTATATGTAATTCCTCAGTTGGGCCATTATCCCAAGACTGGAGCCCAAGTAGGTTCTAAGTTTTATTAATGATGAATTGTTTTGTTGGGAAAAATTTTGTTTGTGATTCATGTGATTCAGATCGTTAATTACTTCCACTAAATATTTTTTGTTAGGACTCTAACTGTGTGTTTATTCAAAAATTTATTGCTTGGAAATAAATATATAGTGTTGGGTTGTCGAAAAATTAACATAGTATCAAAGCAAAAACTTTGAATTGATCTCATAATCGCTGGTGCCAAGTTCATACCGGATTGTCAGAGCCAAATTCAGCTATGATCGTACAAACAAAATTTTTTTGGGCAAAAGCAAATCAGTCAACTGACCGAAGGGAAAAAAAATTAAAAGGCCAAGAAATTTTTTTAAAAGGAGGAACAGTTTTAAACAACAAAAATATATACAACTGGGTGGCTAATAGTCCTGATGACCCACCTAACAATCACCTAGGATGACAAGGCAGCAAGCAAGCATGTGTTGAAAAGATTGGCTCCGCATCAAGCAGGCATGTGTTGGAAGGATTGGTGGAGCCACTAAGACAAGAAAGGGATTCAACCGATCAACGCTACCATCAACTGGAACTGTTGCCAGCAAGGGGTAGGTCAGCTGCAACAAAGGGTGTTGCATGAAGAAGGCTGTGAGAGTTAGAGCCATAGAGCACCCACTTGATCAAGGGATGAACCATTGTCGTTTGGAGGGCACGACTATGTGTGGAATGTAGGAATTTACAGGGTAAGTTCCTCAGAAAGAATACCAAAAGGACACCGCTCACAACCAGATCTCAAATCAATACACCAGTATTTTTGACGTGGTTAAAACCCTCAGAGTGCAAGGAGGGAAACAGTCCACGGCCTGTCCCAACGTGGGTACAGACAATTTATTAATCAAAGAATGAAAATTTACATAAGCTTCTCTCATGCACGGATTACCCGAACAATGACCCTCCATGCGCTTTAAATAGAACTCATGGACCAATCGGGTGTCAAGCCACGGATCAAGTGTCGGTAATACCGAGGTGAGAGTGAACCGTCGGATCACTACATATCGTGACTGTCGGATTGTAAGTTACAAAATGTACAACGGTAAAGAAACACACTTTACCTAACTCTAACCTAACTCTATGCTAGACCAAGTTGAACTTAACTATATCCTATGTGTCGGAATATCCTAACATCCCCCCTTAAGAACAACTTGGGATAGGATTGAAGGATTTACAAATATGACACAATAGGAGAAGGAAGGAGGCACTAGAGCCTATCCCCCCTTAGTGACAACTTCCTGAACTCCAAGCATATATCGAAGTTTAGTGAACTTCGCCTCTGTGAGAGCCTTTGTGAAGATGTCTGCAACCTGATCATCCGTTGGACAATATTGCACTTCAAGAACATGGTCATGAATGAGCTTTCTGATGAAGTGCATGTGTAGTTCAATGTGTTTGCTGCGCTGATGCTGGACTGGATCTTTGCATAGCTGAATGGCACTTTGATTATCACACCAAAGTGTGGTTGGATGCTGCTGCTCAAAGCCAAACTCTGATAGGATCTGACGAAGCCACAAGGCTTCCTTACTAGCTTCCACGGCACCACGATACTCTGCTTCTGCTGACGAAAGAGAAATGGCAGCCTGTTTCTTACAAGCCCATGTAATAGGTCCTGAACCAAGAGTGAAGACATAACCGGCAGTAGACTTCCGATCATCAAGGTCACCAGCCCAATCAGAATCAGTGAAACCAACTAACAGAGGAGTTGCTTTGGCACTGTAATGAATCCCAAACTGTACTGTACCTCGAACATAACGAAGTATTCTTTTAGCTGCTTTCCAATGACTTTCACGGGGGTTTTGCATAAAACGAGCAACAAGGCCAACAGCAAAGGAAAGATCAGGACGAGTATGGGTTAAATACAAGAGTTTTCCGACAAGTTGACGGTATAAGGTAGCATCAACTTCAGGAGAAGTACAAGAGACTGAAAGTTTGACTCCAGACTGAAAGGGAGAAGGGGCTGGCTTACAGTCTTCCATGTGAAAATGACGAAGAATATCACAAGCATACTTGGACTGGGAAAGGAAAATACCTTCTTGGGATTGCAAGACTTGAAGACCGAGAAAATAGTGTAAGTGTCCTAAGTCTGTCATTTCAAATTTCTTTTTAAGGCTGGACTTCACATGGTTTATAAGGTTGGGATCACTACCAGTAAGAATAAGATCATCAACATAAAGAACAAGGATGATAAGAGAGTTGCCCACTTTCTTGGTGTAGACAGTATTGTCAGAATGACACCTAGAAAAGCCAGATTCTAAAAGAAAGCTATCCATTTTGGCATACCAAGCCCGAGGAGCTTGCTTGAGGCCATAAAGGGATTTCTTAAGTCGACAAACGAGGCTGGAGTCTGTTTGTATGAAGCCAATGGGTTGTTCCATATAGATTTCTTCCTGCAAGTCCCCATGCAAGAAGGCAGATTTAACATCCATTTGATGGACTTCCCATTTTAAAGAGGCAGCAAGGGAAAGAACAAGGCGGATAGAGTTCATTTTGGCAACTGGAGAGAAGGTTTCAGTGTAGTCAATGCCTTCAACCTGTGAAAAGCCCTTAGCAACTAGACGAGCTTATGTTTATCAACTTTCCCATCTGGTCCATACTTGGTTCTGTAAACCCATTTGCATCTAACAAGTTTGCGTCCCTTTGGTAGAGGAACAAGATCCCATGTATCATTTGTCATCAATGAATGATATTCTTCATTCATAGCTGCTTCCCAATGTGGATGGCCTGAAGCTTCTGCAAAAGTGTCAGGATCATGATTTACTGGAGCTTGAGCCAGTAAAGAAGAGGCTCTTTCAAACTGAGAACGTGTACGTCGCTGATCTGTAGGATCACCGGCAAGATCACCTGCTGCATCCCGAGTAGCACGGACCCATCTTGGAAGTTGAGGATCCTGAGAAGGTGGGGGAGGATTATCATCCTCGCTTTCATCATCAGAAGAAGAAATGTTTTCAAAGATAGAAGAGATAGGAAGAGGTGGCACATCCGCCGGACTAGGCTCGCAGGCCGATTTATTTTCATCAAATTTTACATCTCTTCTAATGATAACATTTTTGGACTTAAATGGAATAAGTCTATAACCTTTTACATCTTCAGAATATCCAACAAAAGTACATTTCTCACTCTTAGGTTCTAAAGCTTTATGCTTTTCATCTGGAATATGGGCCCATGCTTCACTTCCAAACACACGAAAGTGACTTACATCTGGTTTAATGGAACTCCAAGCTTCTTCTGGAGTGATATTCTCTAGAACCTTAGTAGGAGTGCGATTGATTATATAATTTGCACAATTAATTGCTTCGGCCCAAAAACTAAGACTGAGTCCTTTAGATTGCAGCATACAATTAGCCATTTCCTTTAAGGTGCGATTTTTCCTTTCAGCTACACCATTTTGTTGTGGAGTGTATGGAACAGTATGTTGCATTTGAATTCCATTTTCGGTGCAAAAGTTGATGAATGTGTTTTTAACATATTCTCCACCATTATCAGTTCTTAGCTTAAGAATTTGATGTCCAGATTGTTTTTCAACAAATGCTTTGAAGGCCAAAAAAGTGTTAAATACTTCGCTCTTGAGTTTTAAGAAGTATACCCAAGTGCGTCTGGAGAAATCATCAATGAAAGTTAAGAAGTACTTGCAGCCAGAGAATGAAGCAACAGGAAGAGGACCACATAAATCACTGTGCACAAGCTGTAAAGGGGCTGAGGCGTGCCAAGAGGCACGTTTGTCAAAACTGTCCCGATGATGTTTTCCGAGTACACATCCGGAACAAACACCATCTCTGCAAGATACCATAGGAAGACCTGTCACCATATTTTCTTTACATAGATGCTGAAGGGAGCGATAGTTTAAGTGACCAAATCGCTCATGCCAAAGTTTGCTCACTTCATCATTATGAGCAACAAATACTGAGGGAAGATGGGATGACCCAAAGTTGTGAAACTTATACAACCTTTTGGAATCATCAGCAAGACCAGTAGCTAGAATCTGTTTAGGATCTTTTAGATCCTTGATTACAACATCATGAGGTGAAAATTCAACAATTTTACCTTCACCTGAATGAGTTATCTGATAGACAGATAGAAGGTTGCAGGATAAGTTTGGAACACATAATACATCATTGAACTGACCATTGTCTAGATGAACAGTTCCAGTCCCTACAACATTAAGAGATCTATCATCACCAACATATATATTTTTGGTGTTACAATCATTTAAAGAAGAAAACATGGCTTGGTTTTTGGCCATGTGACAAGAGGCTCCAGAATCAATGAGCCACTCATGAGAATGAGAAGAAGAAGAAGATACATTTAATGCATAACCAGACTGAGATGATTGACGATGACATGCAGAAAGTGCCGTTCCGGAAGTTGAAGTTGAAGTAGGCTCCAGATGGATGTTATGTTTCTTCATTGCGGCTTCCAAGGCTTCCATCTTCTTAAAGCATTTAGATTCTAAGTGGCCATCTCGATTACAAAAGTTACAATGTCTGTCAGTCTTCTTCCATTTGTTTTTATTGGTCTTGTCATTTTGCTGAAATGATCTTTCATCTTGAGGCTGAGTTGGTTTAGGACCATTCCTTTGAGGATAAGACTTCTTAGGATTCTTTGAATTTGGTTGCTGCTGGGCGGCTAACGCTTTCGAGGAAGAGTTTCCAAGATTAAGAAGACCAAGGTGTAAGAGTTTTTCTTGTTCTCTTATTAAGGAATCACAAAAGGAGTCAAAGGAAGGGGGTTTGTAGTCTTTGCCTTGACAAATGAAAGCTTCCCTTGTAGAATGGAAAGTGGAAACAAATACAGAGTAGGCTGGTCCCAACTTAGTAAGGATGGAATAAATAAGGTTACCATCTTCTTTCTTAACTTTAACACCTTCCAAGAGATATCTAAGGGTCTTGAATTTGGACAAGAAATCTTCAATGCAAGAAAAATTATTAGGATCCAAAGTAAGCAACTCATTTTCAAGTTGATGGGCTCTAATTTCATTTTTAATCCCAAAAACTTTAGCAAGTTTTTCTAATGCTTCATGAGGAGTTTCAATTTCTGCAATGTGGAATCTAAGATCAGGAGAAACAGACATTCCTATCAAACCACGTGCTTGATCTTGTCTATTTTCCCATTTTTCGGCCTTGTCTTCATCTTTGGGTTTCTTCTCTTGGTCTGTGGCTATTCTGAAGAGACCTTTACTTCTAAGTAAATCTCCCATGTAGGCTACCCATTGGAAGTAGTTAGTGCTGTCAAGAATGACTTGGCATGGACTTTCCATTTTTTGAAAAAAACTGAAGCTGAAGATGAAGATGCTGAAAGTAAGTGGTCCAATGGATAGATCTCGAAAAAATAGGCGGTTTTAAAAAAAACGGCTCTGAAAAAGGCTTCCGGATGAAGAAGTTATGGCTTTTTGAAAAAAAATTGTTGACGTTGCCGGCAAAGTGCGCGAATGTGCGGGAATGAAAAAATCCGCCCCCACAAAATGGAGACTTGAACCCAAGACCTCTACTCTCTTAAAAAGTCTTTGAACCAATTGATCTATACAAAATATTTGAGAGAGAGAGAGAGAGAGAGAGAGAGGGGGGGGGGGGGGGGGGGGGCCTCGATTTGCGTGCTTGCCTTGGGAAGCTCTTTTCCCCTACAAAAACACAAAACCCAACACGAATATGCAAAGAAAAACGAACCTTACGGCTCAAAGTTAGCTTTAGCCAAAAAACTAGAATTTTAAAAAAAATCTCAAAGTTAGCTTTTAACCGAAAAACTAAATATTTTTCTCAATGTTTCTGATTTTCCAAGATCACACTAAGGTGCAGGGAAAAGAGCATACGCATGAGAAAAATCCTTTCTTTCTGTTTCTGATTTGCCCAGATCGCACAGAGTCGCAGGGCAAAGAGCATACGCAGAAATGAAAGGTATAGATCCGGGAAAAAAAAAAGGCTAAATAAACCGAAACCGAAATAAGCAGAGAGAAAATGACAGTAAACTGCAAAAAAAACACTGTATACCTCCCGATCTGAAAAATGACGCAGCTAGGGCTACCGGAAACCTTTTCGCGTGAAACGAAAGGGGTTCCTCACTGAAACAGATGCTCCGAACGCAACAGAGCAGTCCTCTCGGCCCGAAAGCAGTCAGAAACAGCAGATCTAGGAAACGACAGCCGCATGCAGTTCTACCGGCTTCAGATTTGGATCACCAACGGACGCGGCCCTCAAATAGCTCTGATACCATGTAGGAATTTACAGGGTAAGTTCCTCAGAAAGAATACCAAAAGGACACCGCTCACAACCAGATCTCAAATCAATACACCAGTATTTTTGACGTGGTTAAAACCCTCAGAGTGCAAGGAGGGAAACAGTCCACGGCCTGTCCCAACGTGGGTACAGACAATTTATTAATCAAAGAATGAAAATTTACATAAGCTTCTCTCATGCACGGATTACCCGAACAATGACCCTCCATGCGCTTTAAATAGAACTCATGGACCAATCGGGTGTCAAGCCACGGATCAAGTGTCGGTAATACCGAGGTGAGAGTGAACCGTCGGATCACTACATATCGTGACCGTCGGATTGTAAGTTACAAAATGTACAACGGTAAAGAAACACACTTTACCTAACTCTAACCTAACTCTATGCTAGACCAAGTTGAACTTAACTATATCCTATGTGTCGGAATATCCTAACATGGAAAACAATGCAAGAGATAAACTGATGACAAATCGAGGTTGAAGCCTTGGCGGTGGTGGTTGAAGTCCGATTGCCAGATTGATTGGAAGATATAGTGGCAAGGACACAGCACCATCAGACAGGAAATCCGTTAGACAGCAGGTCACACGACAAAGCAGAGCGTAACTACAGGGGTTTCCAACCAACAGTGCTTGCAAAGGCAATGGCAAAAGAGATAGGTCGACCTAAGCTAGGAGCAACAACTTGCAACGGCCAATGGTAGAGTGGTCAATGCCTGCAAAAAAAAAGTCAGAAGATAGCCACTGCCAGTCGAGTCGCGTGTAGGCTAGCAGGGTGAGTTGTGGGTTGTTCATGAGTAATCACAGGAATCGGTCGCAAAGGGATGCCAAGATGTGGGTGCCAACAAAGGACTCAGCCAACTGGTGGCAAAGCAGACCAAGGTAAGTCAACAGCAATTGAGAATCGATCTGGCAATGAGAAGAAGTGGTTGATGGGTGCTAGAGGTGGCAAAGCATTTGCAGGCCTGAGGGGCCTATCATCGAAAACGCCAAACTGCACAATGGGTAGGGAAACACCGCAATGCACTCAAGGTTCAACAGTTGGGACACCGCAAGCTAGACCGATAATCATTTAGGCAGACTCGACCATTCAAGCCCGCAAGCGACAGTCTAGAAAAGTCACAATGGGGTCTAGAGATCAAGTTGGGCTATAGGCAAGCAAAAGAAGTAGGTGTGACCTTGGTCAAGCACCAACAGTGCAAAGGTATGACCGGGTTACTACTATTAGAAGCCAACCAAGGCAAACCAAGGAAATCGAGAAGACAAAGCTAGCAGAGCCGCAAAGGAGCTTAGATAGAAGCCCAAGTTTGTAGGTGCATGTTGTGTTAAAATTAATTAGTGTAATTGGACGAAAGGGCACGATCATAAGATCATGCCCTTTTCCGAAATGGTACCCATGGCGGTATATAAGCTAGGGACCCTCATTCTAAAATCATTGAGTTATTAATGAAATATATATGTTTATGTCTGCGTTTTTATAATCCATCTGGTATTAGAGCGGGTTTACGACTCTCGGCAAAAAAAAATTGTGTTGCACAGTTCACTGCTCCATGTCACATCATCCTTCTCCATCGCACGCGTCTCACTGTTTCCAGTCGCTTGTTCCCAATCGCCAACCATCTTCGTCCCTGCATTGCCCCTATCCACCTCTCTCATCATTCCCCATCACAGATTGTATTATCGTCTCGTGCTCCTAGTTCGACCAACGTCCGCGCCCGACCATATTCCTTTCCTTGCCGCAATTTCACAGTCAAGATCTCTCTCAAACTTGGAGCGTCACGCCCTTTTCAAGTTGCCACGCCTTTTGAAGCCACCATTTTTGTTGCCCCTTGTCGTTGTGGCTTTGTCCCACGTCCGTTGCTATCCCTTCGTCACTCCTCTCAGGCACTTTTCTAGCGCTTTACATACCCCCGACATACATCTATATTAAGTTTATAATTATTAAGCATTATATATTAATTATAATTTTTACATAGTGTTTAATTAATAATTAATTATATTTATAATTAATAATATAATTAATTAATTAATTAACTATTTATTATAATTATTATATAATTGTTAATTATTATTATTTATATACATATAAAAGAGTAAAAAAAAATTAAGGTCAAGTTAAGGAAGAGGGTCAAGCTGGATAAGTACACTCCACCACATACCCAATCAATGCCTTCATCAATATCGATGGTTGATTTTAATAAAAAATTGATAATCTTGAGACTAAGGTGACCGGACACGCCGAAAAAATCGAGGAGCTCCAGAATACAACGAAGAGAATAGAAAACTAGCTCGAGCAGAATCATAATGAATTTAAAAAGGATAATGCGATCCTTTCAAATAAAGTGGATCAAAATCATAATCAAGTAATGGCGATGTTGCATTGTATTTGTGAAAAGTTGAAAATTACTATTGATCCAATACACCCTAAAATAACAAAGATACTCAACATCCAGATTCTTCAGATACATCAAACTCATCAGACTCACATCCAACCGAGTCTCCAAAAGCATCTTCCATGCCCAATCAACAAAATAGTAATACGAATTTTCAAAATATGCAAGCTCTGGAATCAATACTCAAATATGCAGTTCTTGAATCAATACCCTTTCTTCACTCCACCAATTGCTACATATCAACGAAGAGCAAAACTTGAGCTCTCCAAATTTGATGGTAATGAGAAATGCAGTGTTGCATGGTTCAATAAAGCAAAAGAATATTTCAAGATTTACGATATTAATAATGACAATGAAAAGATCAAGCATGCATCCATGCAAATGGAAAGCGAAGCATATAATTGGTATATGTGGTAGAAAAAGATGACACTTGCTACCAGTTGGAAGAAATTCAAAAATGCTTTCTTTAAAAGATTCCAAGGTGTCAAGGAAGAAGAGTTCTTCTCAACGCTCACCAGATTACAACAAAAAGTAGGTGTGGACGAATATACCAGAGAATGGGAAACTTTAGCTACATGAGTACCTGGACTATCAGAAACTCGTCTCATTCAATCATACATCATGGGACTTAAACCCCATCTCCAGGCTGAGCTTGAGCTTCATGACATCACTTCTATAGAAGATGCAAGACATGAGACAAAAGTTGTTGAAAAGAAGCACGAAAAGATGTTGTGGCCAAAAGTTGAAAGAGTATATTCAAGACAAAGATTCCCCCAAACTACGAACACGGATAATACAAAATATGTTCCACCACATCTTTGTGTGGGAGAAAAAAAATGGAAATGCAAAGAATGAAAGAAGGTAAGTGCAAACGTTGTGGCGAAAAATGGGACCCTAAACATAGATGTGTTAAGGGAAAAGAAACCAAGAACCTGTATACATGTGAAGCAACCAATGATTCAGATAGTGAAGAATTAGATGTAGAAGAAGTTGAAGATTCTCCACAATTTTCTCCAGAACCAGATAACGAGAACATTCCGCGAGTGTCATTATTGGCCATGACAGGTATATCTCAGCCCGAGACATTAAAGTTAAAAGGACATATAAAAAAAGAACAACGTAATGGTTCTAATTGATACCGGTAGCACCCACAACTTTTGGACTCAACTATGGCGAAAAGGCTCAACATTTACGCATTTCCCATGCCCAACATGAAGGTTATGGTAGCTGACGGTAAGAAAATTGAAAAAGTAGGGAAATGCCATAAAGTCAAATTATAGATTCAAGACTATAATTTAGAATCTCCATTCTAAAGCATACCATTAGGAGGAGTGGATGTGGTCCTAGGTATTCAATGGCTACAAACCCTAGCCACTTACTTTGTCAACCATCAAAACCAATTTATAAAATTTAAATTGGAAGGGCAGAAATACAAGTTATATGAGTTCCAACGCCTGAGAATCATTGTATCATCATCTGAGATGATGAAAATTATTCGAAAGGGAGAACCAGCTCATTTAGTGCAGTGTCATCAATTAGAAATGCTAACTTCAAATATAGTTAACGAACAGTCACCTAAAGTTCAAGAACTAATTCAAAAACACGAGAAAGTGTTCCAAGACCTTCCAATGATGTTTTCTCCTAGAAGAGAAATCGAGCATACAATCGAAGTCAAATCAGGATCAAATCCTGTCAACATCAAATCGTATTGATATCCACATCATCAAAAAACCAAAATTGAGAGATTAGTCCAGGATCTTTTAAAATGTGGTATTATCACAAAATGTAGAAGTCCATAAGCTACTCCAGTTGTATTAGTTCAAAAAAGAGATGGATCGTTTAAACTTTAGACTATGTGTAGATTACCAAGGGCTAAACAAGATAACAATTAAGAACAAATTTCCAATTCCTTTTATCGATGAAATGTTGGATGAACTACATGGAGCTAAATACTTTTCAAAATTGGATTTGAGATCAGGGTACTACCAAATAAGGATAAGGTTGGAAGACATAGCAAAAATTGTGTTCCATACACATGAAGGTCACTATGAGTTTAAGGTAATGCCTTTTGGTCTAACTAATGCTCCAGCAACATTCCAAGCCACCATGAATGAGATATTTTGTCCATATCTAAGGAAGTTTGTGTTAGTGTTCTTCGATGATATTCTAATTTATAGTAAAACATGGAAGGAGCATCTACAACATTTAGAGCAAGTTCTCACTGTATTAGAAGAGCATCAATTTTATGCCAAAAAATCCAAGTGCACTTTCGAGAAAGAGGAAGTAGAGTATCTCGGACATATAATATCCAAGGAAGGAGTAAAAGTAGATCCTAATAAAATCAAGGCTATAAGAGAGTGGCCCAAACCAATTAACATATCCAAGTTAAGGGGTTTCTTAGGGTTAATAGGATACCATCTAAGGTTTATTAAAAACTATGCCCATGTAGTTGCTCCTTTGACAAACCTTTTAAAGAAAAATTCATTTCGTTGGGATGAGGAAGCAAAAAAGTGTTTAATTCCCATCTCCTCCAAGAGAGAAAGGTTTGCTTTTTATAGTGAAGGAGTTAACAATAGGTTTTGCAGAGGTGACGAGAGGAAGATGGATTTGTTGAAGTGTGTAGCTCTTTTGCATAGGCCTTGTGTCTAGGCATGCAAAAGTCGCCCACATCTCCTTAGAACACTTGCCTTAGGTTGCAATGCAAAAGTTAGTAAAAGTAAAGTAATTTACTTAGTGTATAATTTTTAATCTTAGCCATCAATGTCAGGAGAGGCGAAACCTAATCTCAGTAGTCAATCACTTTGAGATTATGTGGCTGATGGGCACAGGTGGTGGCTGAGCATTTACATGCTCAAGGGGCTTGTCAGCAAAAAAGCTAGACTACAAACTTGGTAGGGAAACACCGCAGTGCACTCGAAATTCAACCGCTGGGACACCAGAAGCTAAACTGATATCCATTTAGGCAAACTCGACTAATAAAGCCTGCAGGCAAGAATCTGGAAAAGTCACAGCAGGGTCCAGAGATCAAGTTGGGCTATAGGAAAGTCGCAGAAGTAGGCCTGAGCTTGGGCAAGTGGCAGTAGTGCAGAGGTATGACCGGGTCACTGCTAGTAGAAGCCAACCAAGGCAAAGCGTGGAAATCGAGAAGACAAAGCTGCAAAAGAGCTCAAACAATAGCCCAGGTTTGTGGGTGCAATAAAGACAGGGCAGAGAATCGTGTCGTTAGCAAACTGTCGCATTGGGCAAGATCAAGGAACTGCGGCATGCAATTAGCATCGAGGAGTCATTAGGCAGAGGATCTACCATGACAAGTTGTTAGTAGTAGTGTCGATAAGGTTCCGCGAACAGAACATGGTACGAAGGGCAATACCAACAAAGTTTGCCAACAAGATTAGCAGAGGTCAAACCTCAGAGGGAGAGAAGGAGACCGTACCAATCAAACGATTGGCAACAAAATTTGTCGATGTTAGAAGGACTTAGCAAAATATTGGTGTCAGTAATAGAGATTCAACAAGAGGCTCTGAAGATTGAGTTAATAACAAGGACTTTGCATTCTAATCTAAAAAATGGGCAGGAGCCTGCTTCCAAATATGTCAGGACCAATTGGTATGAGCTAACATTGATGGATGCTCAAGAGAAACCTCCTAGGAGCATGGTTGGAAGAAACATATCTTCATATTAGCTTCCAAAGCATGTAACAAGGAATTCTTCCAGTTCAAAGGGAGCAATTATAGCAATGGATGGCGTGGTGGTGTTGAGGATAAATTTAGGTGGAGGAGAATCTTCAAAAAGAACCTCCCTCACTAAGAGGGAGTCTTGAAGTTTGTAGCTCGAGCAAGTAATTTTGCATAGGCCTTGTGTCTAGGGATGCAAAAGTTGCCCACATCTCCTTAGAACATTTGCTCTAGGTTGAGCAAGTTGCTAATGTAACTTAGTGTTAAGTTTTGAAGATGTTCTATGCTAAGAGCAATTTCACTTTTCTCACAGCAATCATACAAGTAGTTAAGCAAAATGCAGATAGAACATATAAGCAGATCTTACAGAAGACAAATCAGAAACAGGAAAAATGTGAGAGATTGTTTCGGCGGTCAACAGGATGCTTCAACCAGCAAAGTCTCCTTTGGTCAGCCAGCCCAGATGTGTCACAAGATCCCTCCAACTAGTAGATGAGTCAACCCAAGTCAATTCTACAAAAGTCAACGCTGTCCTGAAAAGTCAACGTAGGGGCAGCAAGCTAAAAGTCAACGCAGCAGCAAAACGGTCAACCCTTTGATCTCGATTTTTGTGCCAGATAGTACGGCCTTCAAAAATCGAACTTTCCACCAATTTTCAGCTTGATTGGACCAAGCGTTGACCAAAGTCAACGCTGGTCAAACTTTCTGCGAAACCCTAGCAGCAGAAAATCCGTACGGTCTGTCCTCTTCGTCCTTCCCACGTGTGGCTGAAATTCGTCCTCCAGGTAGCGTACTCTCTAAGATGAGAGAGGAAGATGTGAGTTGAGTTGTGATCAAATTCTCTCCAACTTTTCCTGTATATATATCCATCAATGAGGGTGTGTGACACATCTGTTGGGCATGTGAGCCTACATTACAAAACTGGCTGACCTTGCACATATAATTTATTAAGAATAATAAATTCACAATATAAGTTCTGCTCATCGGATTAAGACTATTTTTATATGGATTTTACACCTCTCAGAAAGAGGAATCCAACAAAAATATTAACCTCTTAATCTGAGCATCAGAACATGGAGTTTGGACCTAGTTGTCCAAATTTAACACTCCCTCTCAACTAGGGAGAACTCCATTTATTAGTGCAATCAACATCGTGAGTCATCCCGCCGAAACTTGCTTTGCTGGCTTCTTTATTTCAGAACAGAAGTGGGTCAGTCACAAAGACATCATTCCCCGACTGACATAGTCAGTCCAGAGGTCCCAGACCTCACAAATCTTGATCCCAGATCAAGTGGTTGGACCATGTCATCCTAGATAGAGAGTACGGCAATCTCTGATGCGTCCATCAGTCTTTGCTAATAGTCTCTAACTTTTCCACACCTCATTGGCCAAATGAGAGGTACTTCCCATGAGCCCTGAACTCAATGGGTAGGATGCATACGGGGCACAGATAAATGAGTGGCGAACCAGCTCAATAATCACAAGGGTGGGGCAAAAGCATTATGAGTGCTTATAGCTCCGAGAAGCTATCCCCAAAGCCCCCCAGAGCTCCCAGAGCTCATCGTCCAACAGGACCCACATCATAGGGTCTTTCCACGACGCCAAGACTCTCACGGAAGGTTAGGAACTTGACCTTCCCCAGGGGCTTAGTGAGAATATCCGCGACCTGCTCATCAGTTCCTATATGATCGAGCCTTACGGCGCCTCGCTGTACCATATCTCGGATAAAGTGGTACCTGATATCAATATGCTTGGATCGGTCGTGGAACACAGGATTCTCAGTCATATGAATCCCACTCTGATTATCACAGAGTATCACAGTGGTATCTAGCACATGTTGGAACAGCTCACTAAAGAGCTTCCTCAACCAAACTGCTTCACAACAGGCCATACTAGCAGCAATGTATTCGGCCTCCGCGGTGCTCAAAGCCACCGACTTCTGCTTCCTGCTCATCCATGAGATCGAAGCAGAACCAAGATTGAAACAGCATCCAGATGTGCTCTTACGATCCACCACACTGCCAGCCCAATCGGCATCAGTATATCCACGGAGTATCACACTCCCGGCAGTGTATCTCAGCCCATGGTTTATCGTGCCCCGAAGATATCTCAAAAGATTCTTGGCACCAACCCAGTGAAAATGATGAGGCTCAACCATCTGTTGACTCAAAGTATTCACTGCAAAACATATGTCCGGACGGGTGTTCACTAAGAACATCAAAGCTCTTATGAGTTGACGATACTCAGTAGGATTGGCCAAGATAGGCCCTGCAGCGCTGCCACTCAACTTCTTAAAGTTGAGTTCCATTGGTGTCGACACGGACTTACAGTCCACCATCCCAAATCTTTCCAGAAGCTTCACAATATATTTTCCTTGAGAAAGGAAAATCTCTCCAGGTCTCTGCCAGACCTCCAGGCCTAGGAAATAGTGCATCAGTCCTAGGTCTTTCATCTCTAACTCAGCAGCAAGCTCCCTCTTACATTGATGAATGAGAGGGTCATCACCTGTCAGGAAGAGGTCGTCCACATACAGCACTAGAATGAGAGGCTTTCCTTCCACAACCTTAAAGTAAAGGTTTGGATCAGCATTGCTTCGAGTGAAGCCCAGCTTCATCAAGTAACCATCCATCCTCTCATACCAAGCTCTGGGTGCTTGCTTTAACTCATAGAGGGCTTTCTTCAACCTGCAGACATAAGTGTCTCGATCTTGAACTTCAAATCCCAGAGGTTGTTCTACATACACCTCTTCCTTTATTGCACCATGCAGAAAAGCGGTCTTGACATCCATCTGATGAAGACTCCATCCTTGCGTAGCAGCAAGGGCTATGATGGATCGGATGGTGGTATATCGTGCCACAAGTGCAAATATATCGTCATAGTCAATTCCTTCCTTTTGAGAGAAGCCACGGGCAACAAATCTTGCCTTAAACTTTTCAGCACTCCCATCAGGTCCATGTTTAATCTTGTAGAGCCATTTAGAGGTGACAACAGATTTGTCCTTCGGTCTCGGGACCACATCCCAGACATCATTCTTCATAATAGCCTCATATTCTTCATGCATAGCATCCTTCCAGACTTGATGCTTGATGGCTTCCTCAAAAAAATCCAGGTTCAGATTGTATAATAGAACTCATGGCAGCTAGATACCCTTGGTATCTACACGGCTTCTTGCTTTCTCGGAATGTCCCCCTTGGGGCAGCATGACCCTTAGCATCTTCGAGGGTGTCCCTGAGCCATTATGGCTTCTTTCCTAGAGAAGGGGAAGGATCAATAGGGTCCATAGGCCCTTCAACATCAGGCATAGTCTCATCCTGGGGTTCTTCCAGATTTCCAGGTCTTTCTTCATGATTTTCTTCAGATCTAGGAAGATCTACTACTTTCTTCAGGGAAGCATCTTCGTCAAAAGTGACATCATGGCTTATCTCTACTTCCCTTTGACCGGGTACATAGACTCTATATGCCTTAGAAGTCTCACTGTAGCCCACAAACATTCCTTTCTTTCCAGTAGCATCCAGCTTACTTCTCTTTTCTTTCGGCACATGAAAATAGACAGGACATCCAAAAATTATAAAATGTGAGACATCAGGTTTCTTACCAGAGAAAAACTCTTCGGGAGTTTTGGAGTCCAAAGCGGAATGAGGGCATCGGTTTTTAATGTACACAGCAGTATTTGCAGCTTCTCCCCACAGAAACTTTGGAAGACCCTGGTCACATAGCATGGCACGGGCAGCTTCCACAATAGTCCTATTCTTGCGTTCAGCAGCACCATTCTGCTCAGGAGTATATGCAGTGGTAGTCTCCCTCTTAATGCCAGCTTCTCTGCAAAAGTCTTTGAACTCATTTGACTCATATTCAGTGCCATTGTCAGTCCTCAAAATCTTGATCTTCTTTCCGGTCATATTTTCCACCAAGGCTTTGAAGGTACGGAACCACATGAAAGCCTCATCCTTCTTCTTCAAGAAGTATATCCAGGTTTTGCGAGAGAAGTCATCAGTAAATGTCATATAGTAAGAACATCCCCCTAGGGATGTTACAGGCAACATACCGGAAAGATCAGAATGGACCAGTTGCAATATCTCAGATGTCTTTGTGACACTTGAGGGGAAAGGTCCCCTTGAATGTTTTCCTTCAGCACAGCCCTTACATACACCTTCATGATTATTTCCAAAATCAGGCATCCCTGTCACCACCTTCCTTGCTTCGGGAAGAGCCTTGTAATGAGGGTGTCCAAATCTTCGGTGCCATAGTTTGGTTTGACGGATAGTATCACAAGTCATAGCTCCCAACGGACTCCCTCCAACCTGGTAGAGTGTACCAACTCTAAAACCAATTGAGATAGCTTCCTTGAAGCTCTTCTTCCACATGAGTACCTTTCCATCAGGGAAAGTTACATTGAATCCTTTGTCTTCCATGGCAGATACAGACACAAGGTTCTTCTTCAATTTGGGTACATAGAGTACATCTTGTAGATGGAGGACTTGTGAAAATTGAAATATCACTGCTAGGCATAACTGTCATGAGAGTAAGTGATACTACAATAAGTGCAGAAGATCACTGTCAGAAAACTATGTCATATTGTCATGTTTCACTACAGAAGATGGGGTCTGATAATAAGCCCACTTGACTACCCTTAAGCTCTTCCATATATCCATTTTTAAGACTCCAAAGCATCTGCCTTGTAACAGCCCTTGTTGTCCCTCTCAAGGGACTATACTTGGAGCTTTACCAAGCATCTTCTTACAGCCCATTATACCAGAATTGCAAACTGTCTAATCTTGACCATAATATCTGGCAAATTCATCATTACAAAAGACAAGCACATACCTGTGATAGACGTCATATTTCTGTCCACAAATACATTTCGACCAATGCACAGACCCTGAAATTTCGGCCCTGGTTAGGGCTTTCTGTGGCTGCTACGACAGCCCTACTATACAGCCTTCAAACTTTTTTAATTACTGCGTTGATGGTCAAGGGTACTGCGGCCTTCTTCCTGCTCCTTGTTGGGCCTCTCGGCCCTCTCAAAACAGAGTTTTGTCCCATTGTAAAACTCAAAATCACTCAGCGGCCTGTGCATAGAGAATAACCCTTGTCTTTATGCCCAGAACTCCTCTTTACAAGCTCGGCTAGCCTCCTTCCTTACTCGGCCAATCAGATCATAAACAAAAGACACAGAAATACTCCTCTTCGCACTTTGGCCAGAGCTCTTAAGCCTGCGGATACTTGACTCTTCATGACTGCAGCCTCATGTCCTTATGACTGCGGCTTCCTTTACTGCCTAAACATATCCTCTACAGCTGCGTTGTATATCTTTCCGTTACAACGTGTATATCATTGATAGCATATATAATCCTTTATGTACAGCGACACAAAGGCATCCATTGACATCGATGATGATTGCTATAGATAGAGTTTGTCTTCACCTCAGCTCTGATACCATGTTAAGTTTTGAAGATGTTCTATGCTAAGAGCAATTTCACTTTTCTCACAGCAATCATACAAGTAGTTAAGCAAAATGCAGATAGAACATATAAGCAGATCTTACAGAAGACAAATCAGAAACAGGAAAAATGTGAGAGATTGTTTCGGCGGTCAACAGGATGCTTCAACCAGCAAAGTCTCCTTTGGTCAGCCAGCCCAGATGTGTCACAAGATCCCTCCAACTAGTAGATGAGTCAACCCAAGTCAATTCTACAAAAGTCAACGCTGTCCTGAAAAGTCAACGCAGGGGCAGCAAGCTAAAAGTCAACGCAGCAGCAAAACGGTCAACCCTTTGACCTCGATTTTTGTGCCAGATAGTACGGCCTTCAAAAATCGAAATTTCCACCAATTTTCAGCTTGATTGGACCAAGCATTGACCAAAGTCAACGCTGGTCAAACTTTCTGCGAAACCCTAGCAGCAGAAACCCTAGCAGCAGAAAATCCGTACGGTCTGTCCTCTTCGTCCTTCCCACGTGTGGCTGAAATTCGTCCTCCAGGTAGCGTACTCTCTAAGATGAGAGAGGAAGATGTGAGTTGAGTTGTGATCAAATTCTCTCCAACTTTTCCTGTATATATATCCATCAATGAGGGTGTGTGACACATCTGTTGGGCATGTGAGCCTACATTACAAAACTGGCTGACCTTGCACATATAATTTATTAAGAATAATAAATTCACAATATAAGTTCTGCTCATCGGATTAAGACTATTTTTATATGGATTTTACACCTCTCAGAAAGAGGAATCCAACAAAAATATTAGCCTCTTAATCTGAGCATCAGAACATGGAGTTTGGACCTAGTTGTCCAAATTTAACACTTAGCCTAAGTTTAACTTGGGAAAAAACACATATTAATATGTTGGCTTACTGAACTAATAAAACTTAAGAAAACTAAGGCGAGATCTAATCTCAACCATCAATCACTTTGAGATTAGGGTTAAAGTTAGGGTTTTGACTCAATGTAAAGTTATAAAACCAAGGCTAACGAGAGGGAGAAGACGCACTACAGCGCCACTAGCTTTAGGAGGAGCGTGACAATGTTCCACCAAGACTCTGGTGCGGAGAGACGCGAGTGCAAGGAGACGCACAGGGGCATGTGGGAGTACCCTCAAATTTTAGGGAAATTTCGGGGGTGCAGGGAGACATCGAGGTATATATATATATATATATATATATATATATATATAATTCAAGTTCATATTCATTGTTCATTGTTCAATAATGAAAGCATAAAAATATTAAATAGACAATAGAATCATTGTTCCATCCTCATCATTCATTTGATACATACATCATTCATATGACATACTCAAGTCTCATTATTGAATTATTCATACATACCATGAGACTCGATAAAAATAAAATAAAAATCAATAATGAAATATTCAAATACATTGATCCATATCATTCATCATTCTACAATCTACATTAATTTAAAAATTAAACTCATCATTCATCATTCTAGAATCTAAATTGAAAGCAAAACATACTAGTATATTTTCAAAGTTTGAACACTAAATTTATATAACTCAAAGTTTGAACCTAGGTTTTAAACTTTTAGTTATTTAATGTTTTTTTTGTTTTATTTAGTTTTAATTTTAAATTTTTTTAATTGTTTTGAGTTTTGATATTTTAATTTTTAATTTGGGTCTTATTACACAAATTTAAAGGGAGGCGCCCATAAGCACCCTTTTTGAAGGGGGACGCCCAGACGCACCTTTTTTGGGGAGTCTAGACTCCCACACTGAAGGGGGACTCCCAGACGCACCCTTTTTGGGGAGTCTAGACTCCCACACTAGGGAAACGCACCCCCTTGCCTCTCCCCGAGACTCCCCAAAAAGGGTGCATGGGGAAACTCACCCTCAAGAGACTCCCCATCCCGAGTGCGAGGGGTGCGTGCACCTAACCCTAGGGGAGGCGTCCCAGTGGAACACTGGAGGGTGATACTCAAGTGTGTCAGGTTCACGAAGGGTGCAAGGAGTAGAGAGGGAGACAAATCCAAATCAACTGCAAAAAGATCTAAGGACAAATCTAGGGCTTGATCAATTGGATAACTCCAAGTTTATTGTTGTATATGTAATTCCTCAATTGGGCCATTTATCCCAGGACGGGAGCCCAAGTAGGTTCTGAGTTTTATTATTGATGAACTAATTTGTTGGGCAGAAATATGCTTGTGATCATGTGATTCATATAGTTAATTGCCTCTGTTGAATGCTATTTGTTAGGAATCTACCTATGTTTATTCAAAAATTTATTGCTTGGAATTAAATACCAGGTGTTGGGCTATCGAAAAATAAAGGTCATGCATGAGGGAAAAACAAGGTTGTTTGTGAAGAGATTTACATTGATTATCAAAACAGTTGTTCATCGATAGGAGTAAGGGGAGGTTTATGGCGTGTTGACAAGTAGAGTGGGGTAGGAATTAAGGGCTACCTCCACGAGGACAATGGAAATCATCTTGTATTTGATTGTGGTTGTCCCTGATGACATGAATTGGTAAATGGAGGGGCAACTCCTTGAAGTGAGTGGTGAGTCAACGTGGCCTCTATCAAAAAGGAAGGTAGCACGAGCGGTGGCAGGGTGGACTATGCAATATCCTCATCAAGTTAATTGCCCACATAAGGACATAGTAGCTATCTAGCCTCGTAGCCTATAGTCATTCAAAAGGGGGAATTATTATTTAATGTTACTTACTAACATTAGATAATAAAATTAAATTGTGAAAAATGGAGGGAAACTTGCAAGTCACTCAAATTTGAATTTAGGATGGAAAAGCCACAAGAAGAAACTATACAAGGAAGGGAAGAGAGTCATTATGATCATCATGGATTGTTCTTCTAGCTGAGTGCTCTTGGAAGGTTCTATGACCCTTGTCTATGATTGGTTGCAGTGGTGAAAGATTCCACCCTAGCCAATTTTTTCATCTTTTCCTGCTGCAGGTGACCAAGTTCTGGCTCGAATCTATCTTTTTGAGGCAGTGAGTGGATGGAATCTATCTTTTTGAGGCAGTGAGCGGCATGAAGCTATCTTTCTGAGGCAGCAAGTCACTGGAATCTAGTTTTGCTGAGGCAGCAGAGCCTGGTAAAGAGCAGCGGATTGAGCTGTCTGAGTGAGCGAACGGCAGTGAACTGTCTAAGGCAGCGGGGATGGCTGGTTTCTAATCTCCTGAAACAGCAAACTGACATAAGGCTAAGTTCAGGGCAGCGAGTGGCCTAAGGGGCCCCACTCTGGATTCTAAGTTTGCAGCTGGCACAAGGCTTAGGCAAAGAGGGTCTAAAGGGTGAATTCAGGGTGTCGGCTGTCTAGGGATTGACGCAGCAAGGGTTGAATACTGTGCAGGATAGCAGCATAGGGTATAAGGCCAAGTGCAAGGCCGACTGGCGTGATTTTATGGCAGCAGATCAGCACAAGGCCAAGACAGGGCCATAAGGGGTAACAATTGTTGAACCAGGGGTGGTTCTGGGCCTAAGCAGCACACGGGGGGGACTGTAGCAGTAAGCTGAGAGGCATCAGTTAATCTAAGGTTAGGGAAATTTGTGTCCCCGGCTATTGATGGATAGAGCAAGGATGGCTATAGTTTTGCAAGCCTAGAAATTGCATTTGTGTTGATATCCCTCTTAGGAAAACTGTGGATCTTCGTACTGCATAGTAAGTCTGCTATTTGCTTGTTGAATTGGCCCTACTTTATAATGGTTGCTTGTGGAATCAACTGTTGCTTGAGTTCTTTATTATACTACTTGTACATTCAATAAAAGATCATCGCTGTTTTATAGATTGATGAAGTACTGCAACACTGTTATACAATACAATTTTGTCATGTGTTTATTGAAACCCTAAATCAGAATTTCAGACCAAAGGTAATCTATCTAATCTGTCTAAGAGGGATATTACAGACTAGGGGATGGGAAAAGTGGGAGAGGAGATAGAGAGGGAGAAGGTGAGGGGACTATGTTGTGCCAAGGGGAGCCGAGCGACTGACAACTTCTGCATATGTGGGAGATCTTTGTCGGCTAAGACAGTCCTCTACGCTGCCCCCCCCCCCCGGTGGGGGAAGCAAGTAAAGTCACCAGAACCAGCAAAGCAATGAAGCCTAGAGTCCAGTGTCACTGTTCACCAAATGTGACCAAACTTCAAAAAACACCAAGGTATAATCCCAGAAAACTTCAGAGAATTGAGACCCTGTAGCCCCTTACCCACCTTCTAAGAGTATAAGAGTATGGGAGAGCCTGAATGGAAAACAAACACCAATAGAACATGGGGATCTTCAAAAATAAAAAACAGCCCAAAGAACAGCTGCAGATGTTCAACAACAGGAAGCTGCTACAAAGAAGCCTGCTTTGGAAACATGCTTTACAACCCGTAATGTAGGACCCAGATCATGAGATAAACAGGAAGTGTGTCCAAGGTCACATCATGGATAATTCTGGGTCTCAAAACCACTGCTGACTAGAGACACACCAAGGAGAAAGCCCCAAGCTGTCCCTTTGCGGATGCCAGTGTAGTTTCTAGAAGCCTCAGGATCTCGAACCCTTGTAAGTGAAACTTGCAATTAGAATGTCTGATTATTTTCTGTTGTCTCATGATATCTGACCTACACACAGTGTAGTTCACATGTTGACCGTGTTGTATTTGCATGGAGAGATTATCCGGACATTATATATTTACTTAGGTATACATATAAAGTTATTTTATACAAAAGATAGGAGGCCAATAATCATAAATTCCTCAACCAGAAACAAAACCATAACATTATGAGAAAAGGAATATCTGTTATCTTCACCAAAAGAATGAGGGAATGAAAATACCTCCTCGTCCTTAACATAAGGCTCAACCCAACCCCATAACGTCTTAGGATCTGCAACATAACGCAGGTACAGGAAACCAATCTGCGGAAAATTTCAAGACAATAAATCATTCAAACAAAAACTTGGATAAGCATAGAAACGAGAACAAAAAGAATCGCATAACTCAATATACTCCAAGCAGTAAAAACATCTTGAACTTCTAGTGAAGAAGAAAGCAAAAGAATCCTGAGCAGTAAAAACATTTTGAACGGTAAAAAGATATACTAGAAGAAAACCAAACACACCATCAGACCTGTGTAAGCAAGCATGTTGAAGGTACAAAAATATTCATATAGCAACTTTGATGTTATAAGGGCATGTTATCTCAATTTAATTCATTCGTTAATCAGCACTATCAGCACTGAATAAACCCTATTGATCAGCTCATCAAATCATGATGACCAGTGTAAGTGTCATAAGGCAATAAATCAACTAATTGTGAAATAAAGACTCTCTCCATCAGAATTTCAGATACATAATGGCAAACTGCAGCCATTGCATATAAGAACAACCTTGCATTTCCAAATAAACCAATCTTAGATGCACATGAAAAAGATATAAACGTTCAACGTGTACCATGCATCACACTGGAAAGAGTTAAATGTAAACCACAGAAACAAACAAACACGCCCCACTGCAATTTCAAATACACTATGACACACTGCTATTGATATCAGTTATGTCCATATTCTCATGACTATAACTCAGTGTCTAGGACTATACTTAAAACTGGCTTAGACTTACTCCACATAAAGTGGTTCAGTTTATCTACTTAACCATAGCAAGAACACACAACCAGAAGAAACAACTTCCTATCCAGTTTCGCCAAATGGGGTACACCATGATTTTAACAGAACCCATAATGACTATAAGGAACCCAAAAGAGCAAGAAAATTAATTAAAAGCAATGACAATAAATATTTGTCATGATTGACATCACAAATAAGTTAATAACAAAACAAAACAGGTGTACATGAAAGGAAATTAGAACAGATCCAAATCTTACACATCTTATGTATGGAGAATCCTCGTGCTTAAGAAGCCCATGCATTTGCTTCACTGTCAACTTCATGGTAAAAAATTTGTAGAGAAGACAAAATGCTGTAGACGGACCCCTACAATTCCCTGTCATCCATGGTTCTACATGATCAACTTGATTATAGATCTCATCAATAACTTCATGGTAGGTCTTCAGCCTGTACAGTTCCTTGAAGTAATCTGAAGACAGGATGTTCATACAGAGAACCTTTTCAAGCAAAGAATCAATAGGCTTCCCACATGTTTGTACTTCCATATTCTCCCCCAATAAACTTCCTTGAGCACAAAGTTTGATGTCCTCCTTTGTGAATGACAAGTTATAAGAGACGAAAAAATACAGCAAGGGATTCTTCGAATTGGCAAGGTAGAATATAAGAGTACTGAACCTCTCTCTCCCTCGATCCTCCTACATGATCTTTACTGTGCTCTTAGCAAGCTCAGAAAATTCTTCTGCCCACATGCTCTAATATTTCCAATTAATTTGAACACTGAAAAAACAACGGACAACAGATTCTCCCTCAACAAATTAGAAAAGTCTAGACTTGTAAAATAGCATAAGTTAAAGCACTGAAATATTTTCATACCTTTAAGATGCATGTACATTGCACCGATATCATGACCAGTTCTGAGGAATATATTCTGAACAGATGCTTAACTAACACAATTTTCACCAATGTCTGTATCTGTGCAGTGGTCAAGGCCAAATACAGAAACCACTTCACATAAAATTGAGGTCAGGATAGCCCATGTGATTCCACTTTCAAACTATCAAGCCTGCAACCAAACACATCAGAAAGTCATGCATTGAGCTTTACACAACATAAAAAAGAAAGTTGGTTTTCTAATTTCTACCTATCAATAACAACTTTCTTCAAAATTAACAGGTCAAACACAAGACACACTCATAGGGTATGCACAGTCAAAATCAAGAAAACGCTGGATCGTATAATATGCTGAACGGATATATAGTAAATAAAGATGAAATTTAAAGCTTAAAAAGGTTCACAAAAAACAAGGAACAAAATCAAACTCATGGATCAAATTCATCCCACAATAAACCTGCATATTGACATACTGGACATGTTCTGCAGTCAATAGTCAATATTAACCAATTGTTGATCACAGCAAACGAGAATTTAAAGGAGATTGTGAAACTTACCACAAGCCATTACATATCTTAAGATTGTTGAAAACACACACAACACATTTAGGGAGGCACATCAAGAAATGAACACCATGATACAGAACATATTGACATTTTGACATTACCAACATGCAGAATGTGAACAGGGTACTTGCCGATGAAGAATTTGTGAACCTTGAGATGAGCCTAGGGGCAATGCACGAGTGAGGGATACTGTAGCATCTGAGGTCAAAACAAGGAAACTCCAATGGGATCTCTGGCCGCTCCTCTGTGTCTGGGAAGTAGACTGCCATGAAGGAGATGCTCTACTATGAGTGCATCTACAGCTAATCTCTCTAATGCTCTGAGAGAATGTGGAATGATGTACAAACTAGTAACGTTGAACTGGTCTCGATAATATTGGTTGGCCTCCCAAAGGGGGAGTCTGAGGAGAAACCATAGTATTCAAAATCAGACAGGTCGGACCTGTAACCAGTCAAAGCGGCCGGTTCATTAGCTGCCATGGTCAAACTGGTCATTAAATTCAGATAGTAGTCTCGGACGCCTAGGGTTTCATTCACCTGCATTCAAAGCCTAGGTCCATGTTACCTGAATGCATAATCTGTAGATATCCTCTATTATAGTCTTATTCAATATATGTATAGTCGACAAAGATGGCTTGATGCATCACAGGAGAATCCAAACAGGGGAAAGCACTCTAGAGAGATACTGATCGACTAGAGAAGCCAAGACACCTCTAAGAACCAACCTTGAGCCCGACCAGAGGGAGGATCTAACGCGAGAGCCTCTAAGTAGCAAGGTGCAAGGTAGGAATACCCCTCTCTCCTTGTGGTAGAGTTTATGAGAGATCAAAGTCTATGAAAGGTGACCTAAATGTATGGTCTATACATATCCTCTTTGATAGCCTGATCCACTATTTGTCTTGTCGACAAAAGATGGCTTAATGCATCAAGGAAGAATCCGAACAAGCAAAGGCGTCTAGGGAGATACTATTCAACTAGAGAAGTTGAGATGCCTTTAAGAACCAACTCTGTTACGAAACAGCCAGAAGTTCATTTTCTATAGTTTGCATGCCAATCTGGTTTCGATACTTAAGAACAAAAATCCATATTTGTGGCAATGTGGAAACAAAGGACAGCACATGGAGATTTAGACGCTCTGACCCATCTAAGCCAACTCTGATTATAGTGGCAATTGGCATCCAGGGTGACTCTGTGGTTTACCAGGGATAGCGGGCCCTCATTTAGCTACAACAGATTACCCTTTGATTGTGCTATAGTATGAGAAGGAAGTTGCGGATTAGTAGAAGGCAAGCATTGGCTATGTTACGAATCACCATACGTGGAAGCATGATTTACTGTAACAACATTGAGGCAGTGGAAGTAATAAGGCCGGAAGCTTTGTTACCATAATGAGAGTCTACTCTCATTCCACAACGGACAAATAAATATCACGAAGCCACAAGTAGGTATTGGCTCTGTCACGTATAATCTTACATGGATATAAAAAAAAAACTTAGGAGTGAGATACTTTGCCGCAGTGTGGGTCCCTATGATAGTTTGAGGCTGCGGAATAGATTTAGTCGAGGACACCTGCGACCGACTAAGGTGACGGGAAGGTTAGACGGAGACTTTTGTAACCATAACTACAGAAGAACTCAGGCAGGTTGCAGCTTGCATTGAATGAGGCACGAGTAACGTCGTCATACTCAATTATTCACAGGTGCCAAATCAAGTCAACACAAGGGTATTCTCAGGCAAAATTTTCGAGTGAGTGTCACAAAATAGTAGCCTGTAGAGGAATCTTAGTGTAATAACCAGTCATATTTAGAGGATTGGATTACTGGATTTGTTTGCTTTATGAATATACTGGTGGATTTGGAATTGTTTGTCAGCAGTCAACCATAATACCATGTGGTTCATTGTACAATCATGATATTGCTAGCAATATAGAATAGTATCATTAGTTGGTCCTATTGTTCGTTGGATGATGTTTGAAGATAGAGCAGCTAAACAAAATCTTTGACAAGGATTATGCAGATTCATGGCAGAAGTTAGAACAGAAGCAAACAGAAACCATTAATCGATTGCAATATTGGAACAGAAGGGCTCTTGAGGAATTAGAAAATTTTAACAAAAGGCTACAGCGTCCAAGGAAAACGATGCGTATCAATCCCCGGAACCTGATGATAAGAGCACAATGACTTCAGATAATGATACCGGCATTTCCACTAAGAATATTACAAGGTCTTCCATGAAGCAGTCTGAAGGCAATGGTAGTGTTGATGACAAGAATAAGACTGGAAAAGTGGAAATAGAGAATACAGTTGTTGATAAAGTGAATTTCACTAAAAGAAGCGAGATGCAGGTGAATGAGAGCATGGTAAATATAGGGGTAGTACAGTCGAACCTGAGGAAGTCAATGAAGGGCAAGATGGTGGGAAGGTAGAAACAAAGGAAGATGATGACAACAGTTTTTGGCGTAAAGGATTCGCTATCATATTTGACGATGGACCTCTTGACGATGAAGATTTGTCTGAAGGTACCAGTGGCCTTGATGTTGACATGGAACATGTTGGTTTTGGCTATCCCTATGGGAAAAGAAGAAAGAGTTGGCATGAACCACCGGAAAGGACAAAAAGGAGTCGGCCCTTGGTCAATGACTAAAGACAACATTGGAAAGGATCTTACCCAAGTTTGTCTTTGCGTCTACTTCAACGAACCGTTTTCTTCCCTGCAAAAATGTTTTGAGGATTTAGAGTATTTTGATCTTATTGATCAAGCATATAAATGGGGAAAGAAAGGGAATAACTTAATACGGATATTAAATGTGACAACAATTGCAGACAATAATTTAGCTCAGAGGGTGGAAATCAGTCGAAGACGAAGCAAGTGTTGTTCATGAATGAGTTTGGCAAAAACTCCAGAGCAGCAGAGCTAGGTCCAAATCTGGGGAGATAAGAAGATGCCTCCCATGGCAACACTTGAACCTCATGATGGGCAGCCTGTTGGCTCAGTTGCATTTCTAACAGTACCTCATCATCCTGATCCCACAGTCCTTTTAACTGTTGATCCCTTTAATCGAGAATTGAAGTTATGGGTGTTTCAAGTTCATCTGATCGGTTATCGTCGTCAGATTCAAAAAATTGGCAGTGTATTCAAACACTTGAACGCAGGGGTTCTTTAGTGCCAAGACATGAGATTGTTTTTTTAATCAAGTTTCAGTTATACCTCGTACAAGCCTGATTTTACTGACAAATGCCAAAAAAAATGCCATATATGGAGTACACATACAATATGGTTCTAAACCTGCAGCCACACGCATGGGCTATCTAGCAAAGTTTTTTGTAGTAATGCCTATTTTAAGTCTAACTGCTACAAGCAAGAATGTTGTTCAGACCCAAACAATTCAACAGTATGCCCTGGACTTGTCTCAGTGTCTGCTACTAATTGTAGAACCTATAACTTCAAAAAAGGATGGGTCTGCCTCTCGAATCTTTGAGATATCTACCTCGTCAACTTTCACACTTGTCGAACCATCTCAAGGCAACAATGAATCTCAAGCGATAACGTGTGATTCCCGAGCAAAATCCCCCAAGCTTGTGAATGCTGCCGAGAAGGCATCCACAAGCAGAAGCCCTGTCTTTGTGAGTTTCATGGAATCTTCTGATATGCATAATCCATTGGCCATGTATGATATGGGTTCCAAGTATGGTGTCTCTATTTCTCCAGGTATTCTTACAAGCAATCCCCCTTTATTTTCTCTAGCTCCTATTCCTCTAAGTCCAAGATTGTCTGGAAGATACTTACATCCAACGAGTCCATCTAGAAACTTTGAACAGACACTAGCTGTTGTTTCTTCTGCTGGAGACCCAGAATATTTGTTAGTGAGAAAAATTGACAATGTCCTTACAAATTTACCTGATATGGATTCTTCGGAGGCAGTTGGTAATAGTCGCAAGTTAGACAATTGTTTAAAGAAAGATGATGAAATGATAGGACAAAGTCACCTATGTGCTGCAATGATTCCGAGCATAGCAACACTTGACTGTTGAGTAAGCTCCAGCCCAACATATCTTGTAACTCCATCACAGCTCCTGTGTATGGTAGTGTTGTCTGAAAATATGGCTTTTACAAACGAAACAAACACAAGGGATAATACAGAAGTGGAGAATATGAAACTTGACACTAAAGTAGAAACTATAACTAGCTTGAGTCAACTACCGGAATCATCTTCAAAGAGGGAAGTAGAAAGTGCATTTGTTCTTACAAATACAGTGGACAAAGCATTAAGTTCTCAAACTTCAGAACAAAGTAGTGGAAACGCAAAAGAGTGTTGTTTTTTACAGAGTCTCTCAATGTACAAGAAAATCAAATTGCAGAGGAAGTTCGATGATAGAGAACCGCCTTTAAATGTGTGCACGAAAGATGTTCAAGAAAATCAAAAGGATACGACTGAGTTTGCATTGATATTTGCAACATCACGGTGTCTTTCAGGTGTGAAAGGGAAGGAAATCAAGAAAACTTGATCAGAATCACGACCTTCATCTTCATCGAAAGCAACGTTGAAGGCACATTTTGTATGTTTTGGGCAATTAGATATTTCAGGAACCAGAATTTACTATTATACAGCCTGTGCTAGTGTGGGTTTCAAGTGTGCTTCGGATGCAGTAGCAGCTTATAAATATGCAACTCGAAATAACTTGTTAGGGAAAGTTGATGTGAAGTTTAGGCTCAAGCAAGTCTGTCAACCGAAAGAGGAAATTGTTTTATTACAGAGCAGCTCGAAATCACTGAAGAAGGGACCTTTGGCCTTCCAGAGCAATGTTGAATCCCTCATGCATTTACCATTACTAGATATGTTGAAAAAAAGTATTGAAGATGTATCGCCTTCATTGCCAGATAATGAAATACAAGATTTGAGTCCTTTAGGGTCATCTGATGGGCTTAAGGTTGAAGAAGCATTAGGAGATTGCACTCCAACATCGGCCATCATCGTTGGTCCAATTGACGTCCTGCTTAAAGAAGCCAAATGAATTGAGGAATAACAGTGCTCGAGAATCTGCATGTGTGACATCCCTACTAGAAGGCAATTAATAATCAATAAAAAGTCAACAAATCACAGAAGTCAAAATACCCTTATATGGAAGATATCAAAAAATGCCTCTAGTGCATCGAAGAAGGGAAAAAAATTGGGCAGTCGCACGATTTGTCATTGCTTGAGAAAAAACAATGTCGTGAAGGGGGGACTGTGATGTCCCTGAGAAATTAATTGTCGAAGGGATGAAATAGCCTATTGATCCCCTTAGGCTACAATCCTCAATAAAGGGGAAAACTTGGAAAAATTCCAATTTTGTGCAAGTTTTGGGGCAGTTGGGCAGGGAAAGCCAAATTTGGGGTTTGAGTAAGAGGGTTGAATTCGTTTTGGATCATTTATCTTTATTTATCTTTGAGCTTGAAGCTCTGAGGGTTTTAAGACCCTTTTCTCCTATCAATTTCAGTGGTAAAAGATTCCACACTAGTTGATAAAAATCTTTTATCTTTCTTGACTTTTCTCTTGTTCTAGTACAGAAATTTCTTCTTAAAAAGCAGAACCATACAGATCTGTCCGACTACACAAGATTGAAGTCCTCTGTGAGTGTCCTCCATGTCAACCAACTATGTTACTGAACAGCCAGATGTTCATTTTCTATAGTTTACATGCCAATCTGGTTTTGGTACTTAAGAAGAAAAATCTATATTTGTGGAAACATGGAAACAAAGGACAGCATGTTGAGATTTAAACGCTTTGACCCATCAACTTCAGCTCTAATCAGTGTTGATAATATCGGTATCGGGAAAATATCGGCGAGGGTCCGGAAAATATCTTATCGGAAATATCGGCGAAAATATCGGCAAAATATCGGCAAATATCGGCAAGCATAAAAAATGCATAATATATTCATTTTTTTTCAGATTTCTAAACATATAAAGCAATAACAACATGAACTAAACACATTGGCACATAAATATGAAGAAAACACTGATATATATGATGTCAAATAGAAATGATACATCAAACTTCAAAGGCGATACCAAATCCTGCTGATCCCTGATAGTGATAAATTGATAATTGTCCAATCAAGGACTCAAATCGAACTGCATCATTTGAAATTTTGAAGATTTAAAAGTCTAGAAATTAAGCATTTACAAGGCCGAAATCCTTATGTTAATGAGCGAGGTTCCGAGATCAAGTATTGAAGTCTGAAATCTATATTAAAATCTGAATAGTATCTCATTTCAGAAATCTGAGAACTTCAGGAGTCTGTACATTTTTATGGGTAATCAATTCAAGGAATAGAATATCTCATTATGGACTAAAAGAAGCCTTTTTCAAGCCCGCATAAAATTTACTTGTTGACTGATCAGGACCGAATTGTTTGAAAGCCTTATAAGCCTAGCTGAAAGGTCAAAAATTTGAAGCCACAGTCTCTTATTGAAAGAGGGGATGAAAATGAGAGTTTCTTTCTTCTACATTTTTTTTAAAACTTGGTGGAAGCCTTCCACTGCCATCCCATAGAATGAACATTGCCCATGTTGTTAATATATGAGACAATTAATCAAGGTGCACATGTAGCTTTTGTGGCAAAAGTAGATTAACATCCATTAATGTTCGTCTTCAATGCTAGGTATTTATAAGTTACTGCCCTCTACAGTCTAGGACATTAATAATTTAATACAGTATGGGAAAAGAAATCTACATATACAAAGGTTTTATCACAAAACTAGAATATCATCCATTTATGTTCGACTTCACTGCTTCCAATTTATAAGAAGGTCTCTCTACAGTCTAGAATTTAATACATTGTGGGAAAATAAATGTCTTACATTGTCTCTATACTGGATTTCATTGCATGATCCAGTAAACTGTCGTCAATAGTTTCTTAAGATCTCGTGTATTAAATACATTATGGAATTGCATACTCGTCACAAGTATATATAAAGTTTAAAGTTTAAACCATGGTTTAACATAACTTGTTCAAATTAGATGCCATCGGGACTGCTAGAAACATTGTTTATTACCCATTGCTCAAAGATGTATTGACCAGGAACTAACAAGGAATGCCTAATGTGGAAAGACTGGGCATACGATCAAATCATCACATAACGTTACTTAAATAGTTGAGTTTTCTTTGGTTGCAATGAACCTGTCACTACACTTCCATGAACATTACAATATTGGTCTGGATGCCTGCCTTGTTCAGTTTAAATGCTTTCGTTGGGAACAAGCGTTACCAAATACACAGGTTGATATTCCTATGTCATAAGGTTGATATTCCCCAGAATGAAACTATATATATTTAAATGAGCATCGATATGGTTTTGCGGAGCAGTGACACTTCATTTCTGGTTATGCTTCTCAATAGATATATCATATTACCAATATAATGTGTTGCAGGCTGCAGCGTTGCGTTAACGGTTGTGTTATTGAACAGTGAAGACCATTTTATAACCCGATTAAACCTAACCCGCGATATTTGCAGTCGTAGCGCGATATTTATGAAAATATCGCCGAAATTTCGGAAATCTCGCGAGAATTTAAAAACATGAAAATATCGCGCTATTTTCCTGCCGAAATTTCGTTTTCACCAAAATCGCGCGATATTTACGAATATCGCCGAAATATCGGCGATATTATCAACACTGGCTCTAATTATAGCTGCAATTAGCATTCAAGGTGACTCCATGGTCTACCTGGGGCTCTTATTCAGTTACAGCAGATTACTGTGTGACTATGTTATAGTATGAGAAGGAAGTCGCGAATTAGTAGAAGGCAGGCACTAACTCTGTCACGAATCACCATAAGTGGAAGCATGATTTACCGTAACAACATTGAGGTGGTGGCAGGGATAAGACGGAAAGTTTTTGTCACCGTAACGGGAGTCTACTCTCATTCCCCAACGAACGAATAAATATCACGAAGCCACAAGTAGGTACTGTCTCTGTCACATATAATCTTACGTCGATATAAAACAAGGTTAGACAACAAGATATTTTGTGGCAGTGTGGGTCCTTATGGCAGTTTGAGGCTGCGGAATAGATTAGTCTAGGACACCTGTGACCGATTAAGGTGACAGGAAGGTTAGATGGAGATTTTTGTAATCGTAACTACAAGAGAACTCAGGCAGGTCGCGGCTTGCGTTGAATGAGACACGAGTAACATCGTCGTACCCAAATATTCATAGGTGCCAAATCAAGTCAGCGCGAGGGTATTCCCAAACAGAATTTTCGAGCGAGTGTAACGAACTAGTAGCCTGTAGAGGAATCTTAGTCTAATAATCAATCAAATTTAAATATGATTGGATTACTAGATTTGTTTGCTTTCTGAAAATACTGGCGGACTTGGAATTGTTTGTGGTCACTCAACCCTAATACCATGTGTTTCATTGTACAATCATAATATTGCTAGCAATATAGTTGGTTCTATTATTAGTTGGATAACTCAGCTTATTGACAACTGTATTATTATAATTGTGTGTCATATAGGTTATTACTCACTGTTGTATGAATGTTTGTACATACTCAGTGATCAAATTATATAACAAAAAAAGCCCTAGCCAGAATAGAAACCCTTGGGTAAAAATTGCCCTAGTACACTACAACACAGGTCTCAAGAAGAGAGGACAACTACTGCCACAAGTGACAAGAAGAGGCTTGATATCTCACTGCTCTACATTCTAAAGTAGTATAAAATCTATGGACCTCCATCTGCCAATTGCATCCTTAATCAAACAGGACAACTAGAAAGTAGGACTCAGGAGGTGATCCTCCTTAAAGACTCCTGCCTTACTTGAACACCCAGGGTCTGAGATCTGAGACTAAACCCTTATCTTATGTAAAGTGCATGGCACTTATGGTTGATAAAGTGAAAAATAGTGGAGAGGGAGTTCCCTTATGTTTCAATAAAACTATTTTTGAAAGAATATAATATCACATTTCACCAAACATCTTAAAAATAAGGAGAGATGTAAAACCACTGAATATCCAATATTTCGCATACTAAGTGGCAATGTTGATTTTTTTTGGATATACCCACAGGGATTTGAACTTGGAATCTCACGATTTACATAATACTTCATAACATGGTGGTCGCTAATTAAGCTACCCCCCGTGGGCTATTGCATTGTTGATTGTTGTCTAGTATAGTAAATGCAATTTGAATTTGAATTTCCCAAAATACCTGGTTCAAGAATACAATTTTTATGTGACTATTTGTACCTTCTCTGCACTAATTTGCTTTATTGATGCATGCTTGCTTTATTGATGGGTGCTAGCCTTAGCACTACTAACAGAGATGAATTATCTGCACTAGGGATTTTGATGAAATATATTGCAAAAAAAAGGTGTTTGTCATTTGCGGGAGTTGGGGGACTCCAAGTTGCTGGTGGATTGGGAAAATGATAAATTGCCATATTACGAACTTGGCTCTAGTATTGTATTGGAAAATATGGTAGCCATGGCTGGTATTTTCATCTTGAAAAAGGAATTGGAAATTTGAATTTTTAAATTTGCCGCCCAAATATTTCAAGTCAGCCTCATGATGTTTAAGGTCAATTGGGCCCCCAAGAGGCACTCATTCGACCCCCTCCCCAAGTCTATAAATAAGAAACATTTGCTCCTCATTTGCATACATCGAATTGGTCTTATGCATCTCTAATCCAGCGAAATTGCAATATCAGTTCATCATTAGGTTACCAAAAACATCTAGTTAAAGGGAGGATACGCCATTGCCCATTTCAAAAATTGAAACACAGGGGATATGGCTTGGAAACGATACTAAAATATTTCCAAGTTGTATCCAAAAAACTGGAACGTTTCAAAGTTGTTTCCAGTTGTTTTAGCATGATCCTTAAACATGTCTCGATTTTCTTAAACATATCAACTGCTACAAGGCAAGTTTCCAACCAAAAAGGGTGATTTTTAACATGAAAAAACAAATAAATAACCCTCAAGGCAAACTATGAATCCTTATAACTATAATGAACCTCAAAGTGTATAAAATCTAGATTGAAACCCTAACCCTAAATTTAATAATGTAATTTCCTTTACAAGTTTGTCCAATGCTTTCATTTTGATTCTTCACATTGCCTGGAATCATCAATAACAATATCACATATGCATTTATAGTAAGTAGACTTAGATAGAATTTTTGAAATGTTTTCAAACATGCATAACTATTTTAACGAAGGCATGCCTTGAATACACCTTATCACATGTAATATTGACAACTCCACACTAGAAACATAAGCTGAAATTACAACTCTAGTTGCCAACATCATCAATGTGGAATGAAGAATGTAGGTTATAAATCTTCAATTTATTCCCACCCAAAAAGTATGGCTAAACAATTTATGTTAATGAAAGAACTCTAAATGACATATCCTTTATCCTATAGTAACTAAAACAAGTGTTTCTTTACAATACTACTCAAAATATGTCTAGAAATTGATTTGAAATACTTTAATTGTTTCAAAAAATAATCTAAAGCTCAAACTAGCCTTCTATTAATACTCAAATGTTATCAATATTGGACATCTTCAATTGCCTTCATTATGTGGCTTGAGATTTCTATTAAGTTCGCACCTACTCATATTGTTGTAGAGAAGACCTTGTACACAAAATATCATATTCTACTAGGGGATAATGCATCTACACTGTTCTCTAAAGGTGGGGTTGAGACTAATTTTATTTTAAAATCTCTTGCTTTCCTTTGAAGTATTGAAGCGAGCATTCTCCACCTCCTTTACAAATTACAAAGAGATGTGTAATATGGTTTGCTTGCTTGTTAGAAAAAACTAGCTTATTGGACTTGGTATATATTTATTTATTATTAATATTTATTTATAATAATTTAATACGATTATTCAGATTTAATTATTTAAATCGTAATAATATCATTAACCTTAATACTCTTATTATTATTATTATTACGCTTACTATTATGATTTGTATTTTTTATATTAAATTTATATTTATTTATATTATATTTATTATATTTTCTTTTTATATTCTTTTTCCCTTTACTACATACCCTATCCTCTCATTTATTCTAATTCTTTATTATTTCCCTCCTAACTATTAATTTCTTTGACCTTTGATCTACTCCTCTAGTTCTTAGGACTCCTCCCCCTTTTTATACCCTTGTTGGATCATATTCTCTTCATTCAATCATCCTAAAGATGAACCACATTGCTTGGTTCAAAACGTGTCGACAATTAAAACATTTATGTGATCGATCTAAAAGACAAATTTATAAATAACTCTACTCACAAAAGCCTCCATTCAAACATAAACTATACTTTTTGAAAGAAAACAAAAGGACAATGAAGTTTTGTCATCTTACTCACTCCTTTCAACCATCTATTTGTAGTCCACCACAACCATATTTAAGAGTCTACAATCTAGACCCAAAAACTACCTCTATAATATAGCACGCTACCCATGGAAAAAACCTTCAAGACAACAGCCTCATCCTACCAACAGACCATTCATCGCAAACCATCAGAAACACACTACAAGAAGTCCTCAATGTTTGACCACATCACCACCTTGCCCAAGTCCATGGCAAGAGATAAACAATGTCATACCCAACCAATGCAAGTAGGGCACTATCATTGTCCCCACCAATGACATGCTCGTGCTCGTGCTCGTGCTTGTGCTTGCATTTGCAGCGATGCTTGCAAAAGTGGTAGGGGCCAAGTGTAAATCCTTGCCAACTTTGGCAAAATAGATACCCCACTTACAATTTATTAGCCAAAGGGTGACTTTTATAGTGTGGCGAGATGTTTATAACCATTGAATATCTCATGTCAAACATTGTCGCACACTTGTCTTGACCAAGAGCATTTGGTCAAAAAAATCCACGGAGGAAAATTAAACTCAAATATGAAGCAATGGGTGCAAAGTAGAGTGCAAAAAGTGTATCAGTATGCCATACTTTGTAACCTATGTGTATACCATATATTTTACATTTGAGTTTCGCATGCATTTGACGGTCTTTACTACTTGTGTATTTTATATTTTTGTCTAATTGACAATATCCATTATAAGCAATGGATTAATTTTTATTCTAAGATAGTTTTGTGTAGATACTAAGATAGCTAGTCCCCACTGGCCATCCCGTCGCCATAAGGATCAATACAAGTTTAGTAAGTTTTTCTATACATAGACTGCGAGTGTGCGAGCAATCGAGAAGGTACATTGGCACGGTGGTTTACACATCCACATACTTGGAGCTTCAATTATGGTAGCAGTTGGGTAGGAACAACACTATAATGTTAAGAAGTGAGAGGATAGCCACAACGCAGCTGACTGAAGGAGCTTGGATCCACTTATAATCTACCAACGATGGCAGTTTTCCTTCAGGGGTTTCAACTCCGGGATATGGCAAACATGCACACAAAGGCCATAATTCTCGTAGTGCATCACAACAGTTGGAGGTTGCCTGCGTTCTTGCACATCACTCCTTTCCATGAATCTTTTTTATTCTGGTTCAGCTTCTTCATCCTTTTTCCCTGCAACTATTTTCAAGATTTGCATCATTTTATGTTCTCTTCATTATCCTCTACATGTTATTTCGGTTTCTAGTCCTCTATCCCCTTCCTCGACCTTGTGTTCTTCGGGGGCCATCTCTCGTCAACTTCTCTCTAAGCTTTCCTCCTTTCTGAAGGTTCTAACCCCATAGAAAAATTAACTGCAAACAAATTTTCAAAAAGAACATAAAAAATATATATAATAGCAAAAACAAAAATATACATAGATTTTTCTCATGGAACCCATTACCGAGAGAACCATACTGATTTTTCAGTATATTCCTTTCAATGTAACAATACATTATATAACATGCCAAAGCATTCATACACCCCCAATCCATTAACCCTTGCCCTCTCTTCTATTCTTGCCCAGACTTTCCTAGTTTTACCCTTTGTTGTCATCTTTACCCATCTTTCGGCCCTCCACCTATTTCTTTTGCGCACTCCCTCTCTCCTTGCCTTATCCCTCCCCCCCTTGTATCCCTTGTTGTTGCTCCCTTCTCCATAATGATTCTGCATCGACTAGTTGGACCTTCACATCGCGACTGAAGAGACAAACCTGGGGCTCCCTCTTCTCCTGTATTTAACCCCCTTACCCTGAGAGGCACCCGCACTCAATCCTCCACTAGAGCCGCTGTGGAGAATATAGAGATATAAAACTTGAAGTCATCCAGAGGGCAATCTCAGATGTAGAAGAGTAAGTCCAGCAAGCTCGCAAGTTTATTCCTAACACTCACGTGGAGTGGGAAACCAGAGATTGGATCCCTGATGTTAGCAATTCCACTAGAGCTAGAGCCAAAACATTTTCCTACATGCAAACTATTAACTTTTATTCGCATGTTAAAACTCTCATGGTAAGTGTTCTCACCAACAAAGCGACCACTCAATAGGAACTTATCATCTACATGGTCGAGCTCCTAGAAAAAATGAAAAGTGTAACTAGGAAAGTCACTCTGTTGGCCAAGCGAATCACTAGCACCGAGCCCTCATCGTTAGACATTGATGGTGATCCTTAGTTGCTTGATCAAGCACATAATCTAGCTGAACAAGATATTTCAAGGCTCGAGCTCAGGCAATATCTTATTTTTCAATGTGGCTATGTTTATCAATTTATGCAGGGTTGTCTATGTAGTTTTTCTTCATGTCTAAATGCAATCAATTATCAGAATCGAACCGATAGACCCCCTGAACCAAAACCAGTAAAAAAACCGGACCAAAACCACATAAGATATTCAAATTTTAAAGAAAAACTTATATATCCATGTGCATCCATATGAAACCAAACCATTTATACACAAATAAGCAGAAGTTCTCATGACCACCTTCAAACATTCTGAGTCATTTCATGTTAATGTCAAAAATTTAAGTGAAAAGATGAAAATGAATGATAAAGGAGATTGTCACACTTTTACTTTAAGAATTTTACATTACCATGAACTCCGTAGCATTATTAGTGCAATATGGTCAAAGATTTTGCTTCCCCTCTCATAAATCATTGCTTTTTCAACAAAACCAGTGTCATACAAAACCAGCCAGTTCGATACCAAACCAGCCGATTCAGTGAAAAAAAGGCCGATTTGGTACTGAATTGGCCAAAAATGGTCTAGTTCATCGATCAGAACCGTTTTTGTCCTCCAATCGATCAAAATGGCCAGTTCAAACTAGTTCGATCTGATTCTGATAACATTGAGATCAGCATATTAGAAACAATAAAAACTATCTAAAAAATTGAGTTTATGCTATTGGTCTAGTTTCCCTTACGGCAAACCAGTGGAGTCTATCAATATTGTAAATATGTGTTTTTTGCAATAATATAATATCTCTAACCTTAAAAAAAGCTAGGACAAGTAACCTTCCATGCTTTAAATTTTTCATATTGGAAATAGATTGTAGTATACCATGACAATAACACTTATGTACAATAAATTTTAGCTTCACATGATAGGAAATGGTCAATCCCTTAGGTTGGTTGCCTTTATTGCTAGCCTCACTCGATGTCCCTATTAGGACAGGTGCCTTAAGGAAACTCTCATTTGTTGCATATTAGAAGGATCTTAGAAGGTAGTTAGTTACTAATAGCAGGATTGCTACCAATCTCCTATAAGCAATTGTGTTTGTCTCAAAAAACTTCCAAAGGTGATGGTGTATAGATCTCTTGGCCATTCATAATTATGTAGCCATTCATTTACTCCTAATTTTTATGCACGGTATAATATGTTATTCAACACAACCTTTGATAGGGGGCCACACTGTCCACATTAGATTCAAACTTATACTTGAAAACATATTACTCATGCTTCCATGGCATATATTCAAAATCATAATTTGCACCACATCCACATGGAATATATATATGGGCAAATTTCCCTGCAAATTTACTTGTACTAGCCCAACTTTCCTTTTTGAAGGCTCGCCATGTTTGCTCAAAATGCAAGCTTGTAGAGCTCATGCCGTACATTCCCGCACTGCCAAAGGACCTGCTAGTCATGAGCCCTACAAACTTCCATGAAATGACAACCAATTATAGGAAAGGCCATTCATAACTACTCAACTAATTATCATACCCAAATTTGGTAGCCACCTTTGCCTGCCTGCCTATTTTTTAATGGCAAGTTTCACGCTTGACCCTGCACTTCAATTGTTGTTGAACCATGCTTCCACACCACATATCCTAATAAATATGATTTTCTCTAGTTTCTATGCACAATATATTATATTATTCCACCCAACTTTTGACAATGGATTTCACTCCCCACTTTTTCTTAAACCTTTAAACTAATGTTTGAAAATAAATTACACATGCTACCATGCAAAATCTACTATAAATTATCATATGTACCTAGTTCAAATGCATTATATATAAGGATAAAGTTCCCTGCACAATTATTTGTATTGCCTAACTTTTCTTTTTGCAAGCTCACCATGTCACCCTAGAAAAATGATATATGCAAACCTAAAGATTGCGTACCATACAAACCCACCATGCAAGTCAAGAACAATATTGCAAGAACCCCCCCCCCCCCCCACCCAGAATTGTCCTCCCCACCCGGTTCAGGAGGCAAATTCGCATCTCGAATGGATCTGCCAGCAATCCTCAAGCAAAACCACATTTATAATTCTGCCCTTTTTCACAATTCCTGGACTTTCGGAACTATGATGGTTCTGAACTATCATTCTGCAAAGCCTGAACCGTGGTTCCACAGCCCCAAATCGCAGTTCCCCCACAATTCCAAAAACTACTCACACAATTCCATGGGGTTTTTTTAAGGGAATTTTTGAATTGTTACTTTAGGAACTATGCTTCCCCAACACTTCCAAGCTGCCCCTTGATTCTCCCTAGACACTTTTGCTCTGTAATGGTAATGTTAAATTCTTAATTTATCCCTTTAATTTAATTTTTAACATTACCGTGAAATGACTCAGGATGTTTGAGAGTGGTTCCAAACTCATTGAACTTCATAAGGAGAAAATAGAATTTCATATCCCATTCAAAAATTCAACAGACTTAACAATTTTCAGGATTTCAGGCTCAATGGGATTGTGGCTGCGTGGCATTTCATTAGATTATATCATGTATCACCATATCATGTATGGGGGTATGTGATTGGCATTTAATCAAGAGCACCAAGCCCTATACATACCCTAGTGTTAGTGGTGTTGATTGTTGAACTCCTTTGTCATGGCCTTAGCAAAAATGTACCCTTCACTCAAGTCAAAATCATTGATCAAAAATGTTAAAGCCTTTTCTACCATATCATAAGGCTTGGATTAGGCTGTTTGATCAAAATTGGGCAACGTTGACTGACATCCCTAGAGAATCAAAGTAGAGGCAAAGGCTAGCCAAGAGCAAAGGAATATAGATTCTAGATGGTTGATGCATCCAAATGATTGATCCTCAAATCATTAATCATTGATGTACAATGGATGCCATATCAATCTTGATTTATGTACAAATATGCATGTTTTCATATCTTCTACAACTAATTTGGTATTTTCATATTTTCTACAACTATTTATATTTTAGATACTTCCAACAATTTTTGGAAAATGACACTTCAAACGCTTCGCTTCGAAAAAAACATCTTTGCTTCGTGCAACATTGCATGAGCCATACAAACTTCCAAACCATTACAACGAGCATGAGGAGGAAAAGATTAAAAATTATTACTATCTAACAAATTCTTGTATCCAAGATTAAAATTTGGCAGATACCTTTTCCTGACAGCTTATTTTTTATGGCAGGGTTTTGCTCTTGGACTTGGAGGCATGAAAGCACTCTGAGCATGTGACATATGAGCCCACAATACCCAAAGGACCTGCAATGTCTGAGCCCTATGAACTTACAAGACATGACAGCCAAGACAAGGATGAACAAACACCCATAAAAGAGATCATGCATACATATGTGTGTGTAGCATCTTAAGAATTTTCAGGATTTCATGTTTTTGAACCTCAGATAAGATTGGTTAACATTTTTGAGCTGTAACATATAGAAACCAATTAGAAGCAAGTTATCTACCAAATTTCAAGCTTGCTTCTACCCTTTTATAGCTAGTAGCTGTTTAAGTATGTTTATTTCATTCTTGGTAACATGTATGACCCCTGTTATTTAAATTTAAAATGTCTTGCTGTTATGCTATAATGAACTTTGTGTGGTTTCCAGACCCGTTGACTAGTTTGCTTGCTTGTGCTTATCGATGTAGTTTTCCCCCTTCGTTGGTAGCTCCTCAATTCCATTTTTTTGGGAGGATAGTGGCACGTCAAAGTCACACAACTTGAACCCAGCAATGACTTGGTGGCAAATGCAAAGTGGAAAAGTCTACTTCTTAATCCGCAATAACTAGGCTTATTAAAATCAAGGAACATACAACCTAAAAAACAGGAAACATAAACTCACCAAAACTTATTGATCAAAACTGGGTCTGACCAATTTTGACTGAGAGGAGAGTTAAATTGTACCCACATAGTTGTAATGAGTCCTGTTTCTATGTGGCATGCACATTTTTGTTGGACAACTCTTTATGGCAAAGGCAAGTGCAAAGTGAATTTTGCAACTGGGCAATAAATCACCAGCTTACTAAATAATCAGGGAATATGCTCTAAAAAATCATATAACATAAGCTCGGCAAAACTTATAGAACAAAACAATATCCGACTGGTCCAAAGGGTTGCATCCATCAGTAAAAAATGAGAAGTTTTTTTTACCAGTGACCAAAGTTCAATTCCCAGGAGGGTGTGTCCAAACCCTGAGGTTGGCATCGGGACGCCCAAATATGGTGGTCAAACGTGTGAGGCATCTATTGCACTCTCCATACCCACATAAGCGGATCAATGCCTGCCCTCCTGTAAACGGATCAAAGCCTGCCCTCTTAAACGGATCAAAGCCTGCCCTCTTGTCTTGTCATCCTTGAGACAAGACACTAACCATCATTATAGCTACTGCCATAAAGCACGAGAAACTGAAATTTCGCTTGCTGCCTTGTATTCATAGCTTCGGAATATTTGGTTCTGAAACCCTTCTTCCGAAATGTTTTGCCATGTCATTTTAATGCTATTCCAATATGTAAGGGCAGTATGTCTGTCAGGCCTAGCATGGCGGGAACTGGAAAGTCAGGAACATGAAACATTTGAAGCCAGAATATTTGCTTTTCAGGATAGACTACGCACAATCCCAAAACTTTGTATCAGAAGCTCTACAGCTAGGCCAAAGCCTGTTAACTATTTTTTAACAGTGATTGACAGATTTTTGCCAGCAATTTTGACTGAGAAAGCAGTTAATTTATACTAAAAGAGTTATAAAGAGTCCCGTTCCTGTATGTCATGTACATTGTTGCTGGGCAACTCTTTAATGCAGTGGCACAGAGATTATAGTTGTAGCTTACTTTTAAAATTTCCTAATAAACTTTCTTGACTTTGCTGTGGCTCAATTTTGTACAAGTCTCAGTGTCTGACAAATGCATTTTTCCAGTGTCAGCACAGCATCTGGTAACTTGCTATATCCCACAAACGACCTAGGTAAATTTTAATGCTATCCACCGAATCGAAACACCGTGTGCATTCTATGCACTTAACCTGAGCAAAATCGTATTGGGGGTAAACATCCTTAGCAATATAACTTACAGAAACTTACGAATGACAGAGTCGAAGCAGATCTTGTAACTTAGAAAGATTGTAATCAAAAGCTCAACATTATTTATAGGGCTCATTCAAACTGAAACTCGTGCATATTGAAAAAAATTAAATAAAATAGCAGTGAAACCCTAATGTGCTCCAACTCTCCATCAGCAGTAAAATATTTAGGACAAACATATTAAAAAATTATAAACAAATAAAAGAATTGAAGATAAAGCCTGCAAATTCTTGAAGTAGCTGAAGCTACCTATTGAACTATAGAAAAATAATAATTTTCAGTAGAATCTAATGGCAGGTTGAAATTATTTCGGCGCAGATTCCAAAAACAGAATAAGGCCGATTCCCATCCATCTTTTCGGAAACTCGAACAGTTTCTATCCTCCGGGGAGAATTTAGAAGGCGAAAATGTCAAAATAAAGCCAAATTCAACCGCGAAAAAACTCACCTGCACCAAATTTACAGGTGCCCTGGATCTCAGACATACAAGAAACGCGAATTCAGTCCGATCGGAGGAAACATCTGGAGATTTGAGATGGCTGGGTGGGGCGAACGAAGTTGGGACCCTTACAACGAGGGTTTATATGGCCGCACATCCCCCAAATCCGTTTTAAATGGAAATGAACGTGTTGGTATGGCGAAAACGTGTTTCTGAATGTGGTTTACTCTGTTGATTTTCTATCTTTCAATAGTTGATTTTATTCCCTCCATTATATTTTACTTTTTAGCGTTGCGAATTATAATAATAATAAATACGTAAATAGCCAGAGAAAATATGTATCATTAATTAATAATAGGTAGAATTTCCATATAATAGAATCGAAATATAATAAGTTTTAAAACTTTTATCAAGAGAAAATATGTATCAATAAATACATATTTTTGTATTTTTTTCTTTTATATATCTTTTAATAGTAGGTAGAATTTCCATGGAAACATAATAAGTTTTAAAACTTACATCATCATATATTTTCAAAATGTTTTTTAATAATTATGGTTGAGTAAGGAAACACACACTCATATACATAGTGTGCTTTATAAGTAGTTGAAAATGTTCAAATAGATAAACATGTTGTATTTTAGGAGAATTAATTCATTAGTGAATGATTATTTTATGATAATTTATTTTTGAGATAAAGGTTTAATGTTTTGTTTGGTTAACATTTTGATTGGTGAAATTATATAAAATTAAAAATATAAATTAAATTAATTAATAATTATAATTATTAATAAAATAATTTTTTGAATTAAATTACATAAAAATAAAATAAAAAACATAAATTTAATAATTATATTTATAATTACAATTAATTTTAACTTTGGGTACGAGATCAAATCTCTTTTCACTCTAAAAGAGGTTTGCATATCAACAGATTTGATCCCTTTGGCCGCTTTGTGATTGAGAGTTAAAATGGATCTAGGCTCATTTAATTTCTCCCTTTCAATAGGCTACATTCCAGATGGATCATTTTTCTTTTTATTATTATTTTATTTTTATTTGTTATTTTATTTTATTTTTTCTTTATTTTTTTTTACCTAGTTAAAATGTTTACATTACATTTAATCTTTTTAGTTGATTTTATTTTTTTTATATAATTTGACTTAGTCAAAATGTTAAACATTACATTACAACATTTCTACCATATTGGGCTCGAGAAAACCTCTCAACACAATAATTAATAAACTCTATGGTTAGGGGAAGGTTGGAGCGGAAGGGGCCATTTTTTGGTCCCGGTGAAAAATGGTTTCTCAATTTGCTTAGGGACTTGGAATAGCCACTAATAACCAAGCAAAGTTTCTAGCCCTATGGAAGGGATTAGAGATTGCCAAGGACTGTAAAATATCTAAAATAAATGTCTTCCTGGACTCAATGCTCACCATATGACAGTTCACCAGAGCCAAGAAGACCATTAGCAGTGAATCTGTGACCCTAAGTTAAAGGATCCTTGCCTCAATATCTCATTTTGAACAGGTGAATTTCTATCATGTGTTTAGACACCTAAACGTGGTTGTTAAGGAACTTACTAAAAAGGGTGCTAGCATGAACCAGGGATAAATATAATTAAACTAGAGATGGGTTTTTCTCTCCAATCCCTTGACATGTTGAGTACTCAAAGTATAAACTTGACATTGTGGGAGAGAACTTTCTGCCACTCTCTCCACCCTCTGAAAATATTGTGCATGTCAATGATCAATCAATTATTATCCAATGGAATACAGAACCTAGCAACATTATTTTTCCCAGTCATCCCTTCCTCATCTCTAGTCTTGAATTATCAAGGTTCTCCCTAGGTGTCAAGCAATGGTGTACAGGTGGCCTCCCTCTCCAACATCATTCCTTATTAGAGGTCTTGTCTATTTATTTTGCAGGAGGTATGGGTCATTATAGTTTCACCTGGTTGTGACACTCAATGCAATTTGCCTGAGAATGAAGTTAATTCCTCCATCCTATATCATCCCTTTAACATCGCCCATCCACATAGGTGAAACTCCTATGGAATCTTGGGTCTTATCGTTGCAGGATGGTTTATGTCAGAGCTTGGGCTTTCTCAATATACTAATCCTTCCAAGCCTTCAACTTTCATCATGTTATATTGCAGTTGTTCTATGTACCTTGGCTTGTCATTCTCCCTTCCAATTATCTCGCTAGACTAAGGTTGTTGAAGCGATTATTCTTGTTCTAAACCATAGAGTTATGAGCCCTCAATTTAGAATGGCACGCAATTCTAACTCTCAAGAGAACAAGGATATGTCGACTGTGATTAATAAGTTGTTGGACGCCTCCCAGGATTTACTTGTCTCTATTCAAAAGCTTGAAGACATGGTCGAGAGGCAAAGGTGCTCCTTCCAGCTCTTCTTAGAGCCCAAGTTACTCTCTCATCATGCCAAAATGGAAGACTCTTTAGATGGTATGAAGGAGGAAATTCACTTACTTACCTCTTGGGTGGCTATGCTGGAAGTCTCCTCATCCATTGGTGCAAGAGTGATACATGGAGGTACTGGTTGAGCTATTGCATACCGCAAAAGGACTTGTCGTCCTAGAGGGCCCGAAGAGGGTGGTCGTAGCACTAGGTGAACTTTGCTTTTTGTCCTAGAGACCATTTTGGTTATGTGGTCGGTTTTAGTTAACTCTACCTATTTGCTATGATTTTTTGTAAATGCATTTTCATGCTTGGGTCTTTCTGCAGAATATATAGTGGCTATATTTTCTACATGAACTGGTTTATCATCTCAAGGGCTAGTAAACTCTTTGTTTATTATGATGAAGATATGTATTTTGTATCAAGTACCAGATGTAAGGGTTCTAGACCCTCTCCCGACTTTTATTAATATAAATATCCTTACTCATTCCATTAAAAAAAACTCCAAGGGTTAGCTTAAGTGGTCTGGAGCTAGACGTGAAGTTCTTTGACATTGTTGATTATCACGAGTTCAACTCTCCTCGATACCCTTAAGGCGAGGCCCCATAATCAAGGCCGACAATTTACCCAGTTTACCATCCATGAAATGTGGAGAAGTACTCTGGGGTTTTTCGTGCTTTCATTCCAAGTAATAATAATACTAATAAATATAATTATAATTAATAATTGCCTTGAAGGGGCAACTCAATCGGTGATCAAAGTGATATGAAATCATGGAAACTAAGAGATCCAAGGTTCAATCCCCCTATTGTAACCTGGTCTATGGAGAGGATAGGTCGTAGGCCCCAAAGATATAGTGGTGACAACCGAAATCGACATTGTAGCACGCAAGTACAAGACTGACCCAGTTGTTAGATATAAGTGGACATAGGCTTGTGTGTGGAATAAAACATGTGCGGAAGAGGGGTATGTGTGAGAGAACCTTTACTCCGCACACATCTTCGACTTCGTACACATGTTGTTCCACACAACTACTTCCGCAATTGGATCTTTTCTATAAAAAAATGTCACCTTAAAAAACATTTTGTATATAGGTTTAATTAAAGTTTTCAAATGCATAAGCTTTTAAATTTGTAGTGTTTGGAATAAAGGATGTGTGAAAGATGAGTATGTGAGTGAGAACCTTTATTCCACACACATCCCCGACTTCATAACTATTGTTCCGTACAACTACTTTTGCAATTAGATCTGTAACAACCCTGGTTAAAATTCCATGTCAAAAATATAAGACCACGGTCATGGGACATGTATTCCAAGTTTAATGGTGGGCAAAACGTCCTAGTGTGGGTGTTCACTTCGGTTTATTATGGCTAAGGAAATTGGCAAAGGCAATGACGAAAGCTTTGGAAAGGCAAAATGGCATTTTGGCACATCTATTTATGAAAATAAAGGAAATTAGGAGAAAAGGGAGGTGAAAGATCACATGTTGCATGTGAGGAGGAAATTGAAGGAAAATAATACATGAAGAAAACAGAGGCCTCATTGATAAAAAGGCTTCTGAGGGTCAGTGGGCAAGCTTGGTTAGTTCAGTTTTGGAGGTCTCTCCATATTCTCTCTCTCATACTCTTGGACACTTTGAGTTTCTTGGAGAACTCTTGGAGGGGTGTGGCATGCTTAGAGTTTTGGAGTAAGAAGGCAAAGGAAGAGCAGGAAAGCACAAGAGGATATTGAGATCAGTAGCTACAACGGGTTTTGCTTTTAGGTACCGAGTTGCATGTATGTTTTCCTCACTAGTTTTGGCATGCATGGCATATGCATGTGGTTTATTGGTCATGATCTGTCACTAGCATGTTGCCGGGATTGACAGTGGATTTGCCTAGCCTTGCCATTTCCTGGATAGCCATGGTGATTATGGATTTATTTCCTTGTTTTGTTTTGGTTGGTTCTCATGTTTCCTTTAGCTTGGGCTGAGTTACTAGTTCCTGGAAGCCCTAGTTGGAAAAAGGCTCTGGAAGCCCTATGGTTGGGTGAAACATGGTAGTCCCATTCCGAGTTTGGATTTTGCATCATCAACATGAGGTTATTTATCCTTGTATTTCTACGAGTATTATATTGGTTTATATGTGGATCATATGGTTGTGATTTCCTTGGTATTTATGTTATTATCATGTTGGTTACGTATATGTTTTATGAAAATAGCTATGCATGGCTCTCGTCATGTTTTTACTTGTAAATGAATGAACAATGTATCTACGGCCTAATGGATGAAATGGCAGCTAATGTGTTGAGCATCAATGTTGCAAGTCTCCTCTTCCATTGCTGCAAGAGCGATACATGGAGGTACTGGTTTTGGGGCTCTTGCAGACTACAAAAGGGCTTGTCGTCCTAGAGGGCCTGAAGAGGGTGGTCACAGCACTAAGTGAACTTTGCTTTTTGTCTTGGAGACAATTTTGGTTATGTGGTCGGTTTTAGTTAACTCTATATATTTGTTGTACTTTTTTGTAAATGCATTTTCATGCTTGGGTCTTTTTGCAGAATATATAGTGGCTATATTTTCTATATGAACTGGTTTGTCATCTCAAGGGCTAGTAAACTCTTTGTTTATTATGATGAAGATATGTATTTTGTATCAAATACCAGATGTAACGTTTCTGGACCCTCTCCCATCTTTTATTAATATAAATATCCCTACTCGTTCCATTAATAAAAAAAAAACTCCAAGGGTTAGCTTAAGTGATCTAGAGCTAGACGTGAAGTTCTTTGACATTGTTGATTATCACGGGTTCGACTCTCTTTAATACCTTTAGGGTGAGGCCCCGTAATCAAGGTCGACAGTTTACCCAGTTTACCATCCACAAAATGTGGGGAAGTACTCTGGGGTTTTTCGTGCTTTCATTCCAAGTAATAATAATACTAATAAATATAATTATAATTAATAATTGCCTTGAAGGGGCAACTCAATCGGTGATCAAAGTGATATGAAATCATGGAAACTAAGAGATCCAAGGTTCAATCCCCCTATTGTAACTTGGTCTATGGAGAGGATAGGTCGTAGGCCCCAAAGATATAGTGGTGACAACCGAAATCGACATTGTAGCACGCAAGTACAAGACTGACTCAGTTGTTAGATATAAGTGGACATAGGCTTGTGTGTGGAATAAAAGATGTGCGGAAGAGGGGTATGTGTGAGAGAACCTTTACTCCGCACACATCTTCGACTTCGTACACATGTTGTTCCACACAACTACTTCCGCAATTGGATATTTTCTATAAAAAAATGTCACCTTAAAAAACATTTTGTATATAGGTTTAATTAAAGTTTTCAAATGCATAAGCTTTTAAATTTGTAGTGTTTGGAATAAAGGATGTGTGAAAGAGGAGTATGTGAGTGAGAACCTTTATTCCACACACATCCCCGACTTCATAACTATTGTTCCGTACAACTACTTTTGCAATTAGATCTGTAACAACCCTGGTTAAAATTCCATGTAAAAAATATAAGACCACGGTCATGGGACATGTATTCCAAGATGAGAGGTGGGCAAAACATCTAAGTGTGGGTGTTCACTTCGGTTTATTATGGCTAAGGAAATTGGCAAAGGCTTTTGAAAGGCAAAATGGCATTTTAGCACATTTATTTATGAAAATAAAGGAATTTAGGAGAAAAGGGAGGTGAAAGATCACATGTTGCATGTGAGGAGGAAATTGAAGGAAAATAATGGAAAATGAAGAAAATAGAGCCCTCATTGATAAAAAGGCTTATGAGGATCAATGGGCAAGCTTGTTCAGTTCAGTTTTGGAGCTCTCTCTCTATTCTCCCTCTCTCATACTCTTGGATGCTTAGAGTTTCTTGGAGCACTCTTGGAGGGGTGTGGCATACTTGGAGTTTTGGAGCAAGAATGCAAAGGAAGAGCGGGAAAGCACAAGAGGACATCGAGATTAGCAACTACAATGGGTTTTACTTTCAGGTACCGAGTTGCATGTACATTTTCCTCACTAGTTTTGGCATGCATGGCATATGCATGTGGTTTATTGGTCATGTTCTGTCACTATCATGGAGGATTGCCTGGATTGACAATGGATTTGGCTAGTCTTGTCATTTCCTGGATAGCCATGGTGATTGTGGATTTATTTCCTTGTTTTGTTTTGGTTGGTTCTCATGTTTCCTTTAGCTTGGGTTGAGTTACTAGTTCCTAGAAGCCCTAGTTGGACAAATGCTCTGGAAACTGTGTAACAACTTGGGTTGAGTTACTAGTCCTAGAAGCTTTGGTTGGACAAACGCTCTGGAGGCCTGGGTGGGTAGGAGTTACTAGTCTTGGAAGCCCTGGTTGGACAAACGCTCTAGAAGCCTAGAATAAGATATGGGTTGAGTTACCATAAGTGTTGGGGTGGTTCTCAGGGGTATTGTAGCTAATGTGGAAGGTTTGTATGATGTGTTTTCGTCGATTCCATTTCCTTGAGATCACATAGCAGGTTGAATCCAATCATAGTAGCCTTTCGTCACATGTTGACACCGGTTGGGTGGTTACTCGAATAGAGGTGGGAGGAGGGTGTTATAGAGTGGTATCAGAGCAGGTTCTCCCCTCAGACTAGATGGGCGATGTGTTGGTCATGCATTCATGTCGGTTGCATATGTGTTCCTTATTCTTGTAGTCCATGTGCATGTGTTCCTTATATAATCTTCATGCAATCTTATATACAAATGAGTGTATGGTTGTATATGCATTTGTTATGCATGTGAGTGTCTATATATTGTTATGCATGCATTGTCATGGTTATGGTTGTACATGTATGGTAGGTTAAACACGCATTGTGAGGTCATTGTATGCAATTAGGTCATCATGTTGATATTGGTATGTTATGATGCTAATGTGTTCGCTGAGATAGAGCAAGAGATGCAGATCATCAGAGTGAAGTTGCAACATTGGACCTTGAGGCAAGAGCATGTCGTCATACAGGTTTGTATGTTGGGCATGCAGATATGTAGGTTAAGGATCGTTATATGCATTATGGTTATGTGTTTGCCTTTCATTCTATTGATGTTATGGTTACATACATGATAGATACTAGTTGATTAGTATACTCATACGCACATGTGTCGGATAGTCATGAATGATAGTATCATGTGGTTGTATGCATTGCTATTGTTGTTTTATATTAGATAACTTTATGATTATGTTATATGTTGTTGATGAGTATGTTATAGGTTAACTTGTTGTTGTTTTATGCTAGTGGCTTGATGATTAGGGTTATTACATTAAGATCTTGACGTTATATGTAACATACAAAATTGGATTGGTCTATGAGAATGGTTAGGGTTATGACATTCAGGTATGAGTTAATATGTTGTGATATTATGTCATACTAATCTAGACCGACTGTGCAGATGTGATTATTATGTATGAATGATAATTGTTTATGAGTTTATGACGTGGACATGTCAGTTAGTGACTATTATGGATATCATGATCTTATTTATGTTTGAGCTGATATGTTGTGAAGTTATATCGTGCTAATCTGGATTGATTGTGCAGACAAGATCGCCTCCCCTGAGATACACTAAGGTATGAGCTTGCTTATTTCGTCTAATTTGTGCTTGAATGTTTGATTATGTCGTCTATTTGATGTTTGAGTGTTTGATTATGTCATCTAGTGGACTTTTTTAGCATGGTATGTTTGCAATTTGGTTGAATGTTTGATGAATTGCATAATATGACTATGTGTATATATGAGATTGCATGAAGGAATGATCTTGTTTTAAGATGATTGTACTAACACACATGTGTTGAGATAGTTGATATGTACTTGAGTGTAAGTAGGTGATAGTTGTAGGATTATGTATTATGACTGATGAATGTGAGTTGACTATGGATTATGATATGATTGTTAGTCTTTGTAAATGTTGATTTCAAATTGATAGATATGATTGTCTTGATATTTGGAACATGTGGTTGACATATGTAAACAATTGCAGGAAACATGTTTGGTATTAGCATGACAAGGTAACATCTGATGTGTTTTAATAACTCATAGTTGTGTGAGGTGACAATACATAGTAAGCCTCGATCGCAACAACATAAAAAGGTAAAATAAAGGAATTGGACAAGAATTCCTTTTGGTATGTTTGGAAACCACAATTCCAAACAAGTGAGTGCTTTGCATACAGGAAGTCTTCTTAACCTTAATCTTGTCTTACATTATGTGGATATGTGCTAGATTCATGAACATGTACTTGACAGGTATATTAGCTAGTCTGTAGTTACAGGTGGATTTGTCAAGGGAATTTGAGTCCCTTGAGAGATGGCATGGACGTGTTCAGTTGCAAGCAACGTGCTTGGCACATCAAGGTAAGGTAACCAATGTATTGTTATGTTTATTTATGCACTGACAATTATGTGTTGATGGCAGTATGATGCAAGGGATTGCATGGAAAAGAGGTTTCCATGAAATTCTGAAGAAGGCTCAGGTGTCATGGTGTCTGTTGTTAGTCTTGTGCTTTTGGTCATGTGTAATTTGCTTGCACTTGATTTGAAGTTTTGTTATGTCTACTGCATGATCATGCCACTTTTTTGTGGTGTCATATTGTTAGTGGTTTTCATGGTCTTCTTCTTGTTTGTTTCTTGTGCTTGCCTTTTAAGTTTTGAGTCTTTGGAATTGGTTGGGAAAGAGGAAGGTTAATGGAGTCCGAGAAGATCTGAATGAAACCCAACAGGTGAATCTCGATGCATGTACGAGGGCAGTTGAAGGCAAGAGTATGGCAACCAATTGGATAGGTTGGGTCCATTGGTGCAAATGGATGATGGAGGGACAATCATGGGAAAGGTAATCAATAAAGGTAAGGTGAATGGATTTGATGCATCATATGACTTGGTTATGTTGGGAATTATTGTTCTCGATGTTGTGCATGTGTTGCACGCATAAAGGGAGTTCTCTTAACCTTGACTAGTAATTATGTTGTGATCATGATTATGTTGATGCCTATATGTGTATACATGTATGTATGTATGTATGTCATGCTTGACAGGGTCATCATGGATCATGCGTATTTTATGCTAATATTTATATGTACATATGTATGTATGTATGTTGTTGACTGACTATATCATTATTATTTTATGTTGATGTTTATATGTATGTATGTGTATGTATGCATATCATTGTCTGACAGGATCATGATTGTTTATGCTAATGTTTATGTATATGTATGTATGTATCCATGTATCTATGTCACTATCCGACAGGGTCATCAGGGATCATTCTTGTGGAAGAATGATTGCTTATGTAGGTGAATGGCATGAAGAGGTTCTTGGTCTTACGAGGAATCAATTGGGAGGAGTAGCCCTGACAAATCTATGAGGTCAGTATCATGTGGTTATGAGTTGATATTATGTGATTATATTATGTCTATGTTATGGGTAGGCTATACCGAGGGATACATCAACGAAATGAAAGCGGTGTGGTTTGCGACATGCTGGGACAAGCATGTATAAGATACTGGAAGCAAGGTTGCTTGGTAGAGACAATATGGTTTTGGATTTGTGGTACTATTGTTGTGCATATATTGTATATGTTGTAAATGTTGCATCTGTGATGTTGTGCGCATGTGATGTTGTGTATATATAGTGCGTGTACATGATGTTTATGCAATGTTATGTACAGCGTGGTACAAATAGTGTTGCGTGAATATTGCATATGTAGTGTTGGGCATAGATGGTGCTATGTACATGTTAGATATGCGACGTTATGTGCATATGGTGTTTTGCGCATGTTGGATATGCAGTGTTGTGCACAGATGATGCTATGTACATGTTGGAATGCAGTGCTATGTATATGTGGTGTCGAGGCATGATTGTACATTTGGTGCTATGTACATATGGAGTTGTGTGCATGATTGTACAAGTGGTGTTGTGAGCATGTGATGTTGTGTATACGTTGTACATATGGTGTTGTGTACATGTCGTGCATATGGTGTTGTGTACATGTCGTGCATATGGTGTTGTGTACATGTGGTGTCGTGTACATGTCGTGCATGTGGTGTTGTGTACGTCTAGCGTTGTGTACATGTTGTACAGGTGGTACAATGTACATGTGGCATTATGTACACATTATACAAGTGGTGTCGTGTACATGTGATGATATGTACACATAGAGTAGGTGGTGTTGTGTATAGGTGGTATTGTGTACATGTTGTACATGCGGTACTGGTGTACATGTGATATTATGTGCATGTCGTACATGTTGTGTTGTGTACATGTGGTATTATGTATGTGCATGGTGTAGTCATGGTATCATGACATGTGTATTCGTTGTGTTGTACTTTGTGTACGTATATGTATTGTGTTGTACATCGGGTGTAGGTGTATGTATTGTGTTGTGGTGTACACCAGATGTAGGTGTATGTATTGTGTTGTGTTGTACACTGGGTGTAGGTGTATGCATTGTATGTGTAGGTGTAGGCTGCGTGTGGTTGTATGTGTGTGATGCACACTATGTGTATGTGGACATTGTTGAGGAGAAGGCACTGGGTGTTTGTCGGGTGTGGAAACCGATCGGAGTGCATACAAAATAAGGACAAAGGTAGAAGCTAAGGATTGATTAAGGATAAGTATTAATATTTTATTTCAGTTTTATTATGCATGTGATTTATGATTATGGTCTATGATGATTACATGTGATCTATGATTATGGTTTATGATGGTTACTTGTGATTTGTGATTTTTATCTATGATGGTTGTGTTTTGAGCTAACTTGATGTGATATATTTATACATGTTGACAGGAAGTAAACAAGATTGCAAGTGTACCTTATTGACGAACTACCAATGAGGTATGATTTGAAGTTATTTCAATTTATTTTAATCTAATGGAAGTTATGTGTTTGGTACAGGAAGCACAAAAATGCCTAGTTGGGTGGTTGAAACTAACTACAAGAATTAACAACATCAGTGAAAGGAATTGGAACATGCAACAGTATGTTGGTAAAGCACTTCAGGAGTAGGGCCATTGTGGGACATTGGTACCCAATAGTGTCCATTGACTTCCATGAGAATGTTATGACCGGTATGATGGTTTTAAGACAGGGATATGCCTTGGCTGTTGTTATCTTCCGATGTGAGAAAACCTTGCCAAGGGATGGACTGCCGAGGATGGGGGTGCCAGTGAAACTTGGAAGGTGTGTGACTGCACGGAAGGGGGTGACCGGATTGCCCGAGGGACTGTGTAATAGAGAAGGGAAAGTCGGGAATATATTTTTTTGGTCATTAGCATTACCAGATGGAATCATATGCACATTGAGAGTGCGCCCTGGAACAATGAGCCGATAACTATTCAACTGAGAGGATAAGTGGCGCAGGATGGTAGTGTTGGACATTGGATGCAACTTTGAATTTGAAAGTGGATTACTACTTATTAGGAAGGAGGTGAATCTTGATATTACTTCGAGGGTGGAGGTGTGAGCCTTTGGATTCCCTTGTTGCGAATGCAAGCATTGTATCCTTTTATTTGTTGGTTGAGCAAATGTGCATATGTGTGTATTATTGTAAATACTGTATCGAGCTGGATTTATAAATTTCCATAGACAATATGATTATTTTTTGGGTGAAGCAAATGTGTATGTGTGTATATGTGGTTATTATTGTAAATATTGTAATGAGTTGTGTTATAAAGCTCCAGTAAACGGTATGTTTGTCATGTTTTAGCAGATGGTCATTGTAAATACTGTAACGAGCTATGTTATAAAGCTCCATGGGAAGTATGTTTTGTTTTCAGCATTCCAAGCTGAATGGTGGGAAAAACATCCTAGTGTGGGTGTTCACTTCGATTTACTATGGAAAAGGATTTGGAAAGCCAAAATGGCATTTTGGCACATTTATTTATGAAAATAAAGGAAATTAGGAGAAAAGGGAGGTGGAAGGTCACAGGTTTCATCTGAGGAGGAAATTGAAGGAAAATAATGGAAAATTAATAAGATAGAGGCCTCACTGATAAAAAGGCTTTTGAGGATAAATGGGTAAGCTTGGCCAGTTCAGTTTTGGAGCTCTCTCTCTATTCTCTCTCTCTCATACTCTTGGACACTTAGAGTTTCTTGGAGCACTCTTGGAGGGGTGTCGCATAATTGGAGTTTTGGAGCAATAAGGCAAAGGAAGAGAAGGAAAGCTAAAGAGGACGTCAGGATCAACAACTACAATGGGTTTTTCTTGTAGCTACCAAGTTGCATATATGTTTTCCTCACTAGTTTTGGCATGCATGGCATATGCATGTGGTTTATTGGTCATGATCTGTCACTGGCATGGAGGATTGATTGGATTCACAATGGACTTGCCTAGACTTACCATTTCCTCTATAGCCATGGTGATTGTAGATTTATTTCCTTGTTTTGCTTTGGTTGGTTCTCATGTTTCCTTTAGCTTGGGTTGAGTTACTAGTTCTTGGAAGCCCTGGTTGGACAAACGCTCTAGAAGCCCTGTAACAACTTGGGTTGAGTTACTAGTCCTGGAAGCCTTGGTTGGACAAATGCTCTGGAGGCCCTAGGTGGGTAGGAGTTACTAGTCCTGGAAGCCCTAGTTGGATAAATGCTCTAGAATCCCGGAATAAGTTGTGGGTTGAGTGACTAGTTCTAGAAGCCTTGGTTGGAACAAAAACTCTAGAGCCTTGGAAGCCTTGGGTAGAGACTAATTTGATGATGGTTTTATGATGTCTGACCATGAGGCGGAATCATTATTTGATGGGTTGAGGTGGATGGCCTTTGGAAGCCCTGGATGGTTTTGGATTGATGTGTTCTATGAGATCCAACATTCATGCTTGGAATATGGCACAGGGGTGAATGGCTGAAGAGAGATTTGGCTTAGCCATTCTATGGTCGGGTGGAATGTGGTAGTCCCATCCCAGGTTTGGATTTTGCATCATCAATATGAGGTTATTTCTCCTTGTATTTCTATGAGTATTATATTGGTTTATATGTGGATCATATGGTTGTGATTTCTTGGTATTAATGTTGTTATCATGTTGGTTATATATATGTTTTATGACAGTAGCTATGTATGGCTCTCATCATGTTTTTACTTTTAAATGAATGAACAATGTATTTGTGACCTAATGGGTGAAATGACAGCTAATGTGTTGGGGCATCAACGCTTCTTAGCGATTCTCAGATGAGCATGAGACCCCTATGCTTAGATTTGTTATTTACATCTGGAGATTACATATTCATGATATGTTTAACAAAATGCCTAGCAGGGCTAGTAGGGGTCCAGTCAAGGGCTTGTTCATGTATTTGCATTTTCCTCATTATTTCTTTGTTATCTTTTTGTTATGATTATGTCATTCAATTATGGGCAGTGACTTGGGCTCCAGGCTTGAAAAAGTAGTTCAAATCCCGGGGACGCTGGCACAACACTGAGAAAAATAGTCCCTAAACGTTGGCATGCCTTGTCATGAGAGCGTCCAGAGCCTCCTCGACACTGTCAGGCCCATAACATGGGAGTGTCCAAAGGTCAAGAGGTCTAAAACCCCAGTGGGAACCAGGGGTTTGTTACTAGAAGTGTCAGGATGGTTCTCAAGGGTCTTGTAGCTGATGTGGAAGGTATGTATGATGTGTTTCCGTCGATTCCATTTCCTTAAGGTCACCTAAGAGGTTGAATCCAATCATAGTAGCCTCTCATCACATGTTTACCTCGGTTGGCCGGTGGGTAAATGTGGGAGGAGGGTGTTACAGGATATTTTTCTTTAAAAAATTGTTACTTGAAAGAACATTTTATATATAGGTTTAGGTTTTCAAATGCATCATCTTTTAAATTTTTTCATATTATTTTTCTTTATATAAATTTTTACAACACAAGGCTTCTCTTACTTAAGATTAAATTGCCTTCACATATCTATCACAACAAAGTACAGAGATGGGAGGTTCTGCCACGTACAAAAATTCGGTTTCGAATAAGGACAAAACACGGGCCCCACACTGCCTTAATCTCGCTAGCATACTGATAACTACCAAAAGAGATGGGGACTATGTTGTTATGTAGTTATCCCACTTGTTTAAACTTTTCATATAGTGTCATATATCTATTTAATGTTTTTTTAGTTAATTTTTAGTTATTGCGTTGTGGCACTATTTAGCCAATATGGAAGAGATGATGTAATATCTTTTCATGTCCTGTTATGTTATGTAAACATTTTGACCACGTCAAATTACATAAAATTAAAACTAAATTAGATTTAATTAAATAATATATATTACCAACCTAGATCCATCTTTACTTTGGATCTACCAAGCGTCGACAAAGATCAAATCTCTTGAGGTGCAAACCTCTTTTAGAGTGAAAAGATATTTGATCCCCCTTGGCACTTGGTAGATCCCAAATTAAGATGGATCTAGTTTGGTTTAATTACATGGTTTTTTCATGCACAAACTAGTGTGGTGGTGAAATGTTCATTTTTGTACGGTGGGAAGGTTAGTACATATCTAAAGGTGTGTGTGACTTTGTGTAATGCTTGCTACTAAGAAAACGCCAAGATTAAGTACCTTTTATATCTGGCTAAATCAAAATTCTCGTAGACTTGTCTTCATGAGTTTCCAGATTCCACTATATGCATAATTTATTTGATGATTGACCTATATATCATGATGTGTTTTCCTTGAAATATTATACCATTCATGGCTAGCCAAAATACCAATGCATAATGCAAATTAGCAAGGCTCTATGCTTAATAACTTTTTTATTCATACACCAACACTTGAAGCATTATGTGATGGATTCTCCTTCTTATCTCCCAACATTGTTAGCAAGCTTCAATGCTTCATTCCATGTTATATCACATATGGACAATGGTCCAGTAAGTTATCAATCGATTCTTCATTCATTATGCAAAACATGCATCTACTTGGACCCTCCCATTATAATATCCCCAATTTTGATTTTCAACATTAGAGATGAGTTTTGGGAGAGGACGCAATTCCGACATTGGGACTTAGGAGGAAAAGGGAAAAATTGCGGCTCTAGTGGAATGTGGGGGCCACAAGAAAGAGAATTCAACCCAAGGAGGGAACTCGCACTCTTGGAGGAGAGAGGAAAGAGAAGGAAGTGCGAATTGGGAGAGAGAGAGAGAGAGAGTGGGGACCACAAGGAGAGAAGGGACCAACAAATTATAAATAGAGCTTGGGGGTCTCACTTTTGGGCATCTTTGATCATTTGACAATCTAACAATTGTTCCCTTGAGATGCTTATTGGAGAGAGCCATGCTGTTTAGCACAAGGAATTTTCGAGCAGGAATTCCACCCTCATTTCGGAGAACTTCGAGTGTCTCCCTAGGTAGGAAATTTGGTTAGCTCAATTCAGAGTTTCCTTTGGGATTCATTGCAGGAGTTACTTAGCAATACACATTTCTTGGGTGCAGAGGTATCTTCGTGGAGCACATTGTGGGAGAAAGCGTGGATTAGAGGCTTAGGTTTTTGTAGGAAATTATCTTATAGTTAGACTAGAGTTTGGACAGGGATTTTCGGGTTGGATTGGAGGCTATCACTTGGGTCGAATTTCCTACCTCTTGACAAGGACGCAAAAGCTAATTTGTGGTGCTTGGAGGAGGAGATTCACGGAGAATTTCCCTTTGGGAATTTACAAGAAATTTCCTTGGGGAAGGACGAAATTATGGAGTAATTTTCAGGGCTAGAGGTACTTGCTTCAGTGTGGGACGAATTTGCCTTCCTAGGGCATGCACAGTCATTTTCTAGGCTCAGCTTGTAGCAATAAAATTACTTAGAGTTAGCGGGATTTGAAGGCTGGACTCTCACTTCTCTTCCAGGAGAAATATTGTAGGAATTTCCAACTCAGTGGAGGAGTTTTGGAGCAGGGATTTAGCAGATATTTCTGAACTGGGTGTTGGGCTAGCAGTTGGAGGAGAACGCACCAATTTTGGGTAATTTTGGGTCGGTTGATTCAAGCCAAACCCTTTCTGGGTTTTTGTGGGTTTGGTGAGAGGAGCGTAAGATTAATTTTGTAGAATTTTATGGGCAGATTTGAGGGGTAAAATAGGGGTCCCAACTCAGCCAACAACTAGAGGAGCTAGAGGGAATTTGTGTTGAGAATAGCAACAAGAAATGTTAAAATAGAATCCAAAAATTCAAATTTAATTTGTCCTTGAATTAAATTGTGAGTTAAATTTGTAATTCTTTTCTCATAGCAACTTGCAATAGTTAACTAAGTTAAGTTGACTTAATAACTTAGGAATTTCGAGCTAGAAGTCTTTCGAAGTCATGTATATGTTCTCCCTAAGTTTTAGGGGTCTAGGATGAGTTTATTTATGACTTGTAATTAGATAACTCAGTTTACTGAGTTATGGTGAGTTAAATTAGTTCTAACTGTCTGTGGAACTAATAGAGGATTAGCAGTCAGTTGGTACACTGGTGCATCCACAAGTGTTACTCTAGTTAATTGAAGATTCCCTCATCAAAAACTCATGCATGTCAGTTCAAAGAAAGACCCAGTTGAGACTAGAGTGCAGGGATAGTGTACTATTAGTTGTATGATTCACTGAGTTGTAAATATCATGCATGTAATCAGAGAAGGACCTAATTTTGGATTGGTAGTTATGGATGAGGAATTTTCCTTTAAATATGGGCTAATTCTCTCAAGAATTGTGCAAATAATTAGAAGCTTGGAGGCTTAGAAATTTGGCTAAGTATTGGCCAAAGGAAGTCATCAGGTGGAGGATAGGAAATACTTGTGTAGGTTAAGCTCAAGGTTGAGCATAGAATATTGTATTCATCCAAATTCTTTGACTAAGGGTGCAAGGAATCGAGGGCTTGGAGAGCAACAAAAGAGGCTAGAGATTGGCTTGAGATTTCTTGTGAGTAGAGAGATTGATCATACTGAGTGCTGGGATTGTTCTTGTGAGAACAAGCATTGTATTATCATATTGGATTTCTAATTTAATGCAATACAGATAGTGGGGGTTTTCAGTTGAGGCTTTCCCCGGATACTTATTGTGTTATGTGCCATTGATTTATCTTCTTCTTGTTCATATCGTTTTCATTGATCTAATGGCTTCCGCTGGTTGAAAGTAGAAGCAGATTATTTTCCTGTGCTTTAGTAAATTGCATGAGCTTGTGAATCTACAGGAAAATTCTACAAGGTATCGGAGCTAGATATGTAGAAATTTTCTACATGGTATCAGAGTTGAAGATGGTATACCAAAGGAGATTTCGAAGTTTTGAGTTTTGGGTTACAGGTGAAATTTGAATTTGCATTTCATACTTCAGGATTGGTAAATGCTGTTCTATGGTTTGCTGCTCGAGTATGCCTTTCATGGAAGCTCAAATTATATATCCTGGAAGGACAAGATGGAGGTTGTGTTGGAAGAGAATGGCTTGAATGAATTCATTGTTCGGGACATTCCTAAGCCACCAACATCAGATGCTTAGAATCTGACCGAATGGAAGAAGTGTGTTGCAAGGGCGAGGCAGATAATCCTTGAGGGAGTTCAAGGCCACATTTTCGAGTCTCCATGGGAAGGAAACTCCACATGATGAGTGGACAACATTGAAGGACCTTTTCCAGAACAACAGTGACCATAGGAAGTTGGCACTAAAAGATAAACTTCGAAAAATCAAGATGGAGGTGGGCGACTCAATTCCAAATTACTTGACCAAGTTCACTCATTGTCGGGATGAACTTGGAAGTGTTGGAATCACTGTTGTCGAGGATGATATGGTGAGCCTAGCTCTTCTAGGACTTCCCAAGAGTTGGCATAGTTATTAGGACTCTATCAATGGGAGGGAGAAGCTACCAGATTGGGAACGATTGTGGTCGGATTTGGTACAAGAGGAGTTTCAACAGAACACTAGAGATGGGACCTCTTCTAAGGAAGTGGAAGAGAATTTTTCCTTAGCGAGTAAGGCAAAGAAGGCCAAGGGAAAGAAGTCCCTAGGTGAGGAGGGCGAAAAGAAGATGGACTTGACAAAAGTCAAGTGTTTTCACTATCAAGAGCACAGACACTATGCCAAGAACTACCCACAAAAGAAAGCAAGCAAGAAGGAGTCGACAGATTCACAATTCGAACTTGATTTCACTCTCATTGAATGCATGGCCAACACTGTCATGGGAGGCGTGTGGTATATTGACAACGATGCCTCATTCCATATGACAGGGAATAGAGATCACTTTCGTGATTTTGAGGAGAAAGACCTCAAGCAAAACATAAAGTTTGGAGATGACGGGAGGTACAGTGCTACTGGATTGGACACAGTTACTTTTCATAGGGAGTCTGACTCCCCTCTCGAGATCACATATGTGATGTATGTCCAGGACTAAAGAAGAATCTTGTTTCAGTCGCTGTATTGGAAGACCGTGGCTATGATGTGATTTTTAGTAAGGGAAAGGTCTTCCTTAGACACATCGCCACGGGATAGGTGAAATGGATCGGTGCACGGGTCAAGAACTTGTATGCTCTTGAGGTTCATGATGCATGCAAAGCCTTGAGGAGAAAGGTAAATGTTAGAGACTTGGTGGTTGAGAGGGAGAGTGAATTACCTCTCAACTTGCAGCCCCCAGAAGAAGCCTCAAAAGCAAACTTAGAAGTAGCTTCAGGAAGTTGTGGAGCAGCCACAACTAGAGAAGCTGAGAGGAAACTGAGTGGAGGCATCCACTAATGCAGAGACCTTCAGTAGGGGGGATTTCGAGCCAAGTGGGTAGAGGGAGCACATGCAGCCATAACTCCAGGTGTGAGGTGGGGCGATGTGAAGTGCTAGTCCTAAGAGGGTTGAAATTGGGTAGGGTCCATTCAGAGGTTTTATCTCATGGATCGTACCTTGCTACGGGAGCCCAAAGTACATAGTAGCGGGAGGAATCAATGGTTATTGATACAGTCAGAAATGAGAGTGACAAAGGCTAGAGCAGTCAGATAATGAAGAGCGCAAAGACAGGTTGACAACAGTGCAGAAAGGAAGAGTCAGCAAAAGTGTAGAGTTTTCAGTAGACAGAGGCAATAATAGTCAGAGACTTTGATGACAGATGCATCATACTGATTCAAATTAGATGTTTTTTTTTTTGGATTTGTTGTAGCAACAACACTAAAGATAAGTGTTGCATTCACAACATTCCAAAGGTTCGGGATCGGGATCAAGTTGAATTCCTTTCTTTTTGAGAGGGAGTTTTGAAAATAACAACGAGAAATGTTAAAAATAGAATCCAAAAATTCCAATTTAATTTGTCCTTGAATTACATTGTGAATTAAAATTGTAATTATTTTCTCATAGCAACTTGTAATAGTTAACTAAGTTAAGTTGACTTAGTTAACTTAGGAATTTCGAGTTGGAAGTCTTTTGGAAATCATGTATATGTTATCCCTAAGTTTTAGGGGCCCAGGATGAGTTTATTTATGAGTCGTAATTGGATAACTTAGTTTACTGACTTATGGTCAGTTAAATTAGTTCTAACTGTCTGTGGAACTAATATAGGATTAGCAGTCAGTTGGTGCACTAGTGCATCCACAAGTGTTACTCCAGTTAATTGAAGATTTCCTCGTCAGAAACTCATGCACGTCAGTTCAGAGAAAACATAGTTGAGACTAGAGTGCAGGGATAATGTACTATTAGTTGTATGATTTACTGAGTTGTAAATATCAGGCATGCAATCAAAGAAGGACCTAATTTTGGATTGCGCAATTATGGATGAGGAATTTCCCTTTAAATACGGGTTAATTCTCTCAGGAATCGTGCAAAGAATTAGAAGCTTGGAGGCTTAGAAATTCATCAGGTGGAGGATAGGAAATACTTGTTCAGGTTAAGCTCAAGGTTGAGCAAAGCATATTGTATTAATTCAAATTCTTTAACCAAGGGCGCAAGGAATCAGGGGCTTGGAGAGCAGTAGAAGAGGCTAGAGATTGGCTTGAGCTTTCTTGTGAGTAGGGATATTGATCATACTGAGTGTTGGGATTGTTCTTGTGAGAACAAGCATTGTATTGTCATCTTAGATTTCTGATTTAATGAAATACAGATAGTGGGGGTTTTCAGCTGAGGCTTTCCCTAAATACTTATTGTGTTATGTGCCATTGATTTATCTTCTTCTTGTTCATATTGTTTTCATTGATCTATTGGCTTTCGTTGGTTGAAAGTAGAAGTAGATTCTTGTCGTGTGCTTTAGTAAATTGCATGAGCTTGTGAATCTACAGGAAAATTCAACAATTTGGGTCGAAATTATGAGGTCAACATTTGGCCAATTTCTTCGTGGGTTATTCTAGGTATTTGGTGGAGAGCCCGAGGTTAATTTCCCATAATTTTCTGAGCACTGGAGGAGGCCCTAACAGCAGTTCTTCACAGCCAACAACATATTTCTTGGTAGTTTCAGCACAGAGCCGGGAGAGAGAAGCAACACATTAGGGAGGTATTTATTATTGTTCATTTGGGCTAGCTAGCTTGTCTTGAGCAAGCCCAGGTGCACTCTTTCCAACAACTCATTGTACCATCTCCTTATTATAATAAAATGGCTCAACAACATATTTCATGGTCTGATTCATGTGATTAATTTTCATGGTTTAATGTCTGTGTTTGCTTTGTTATTTACTGTAAATATTCCCTAGGAATATTATAGTGGTATCAGAGCATGATCTTGGCCAGCTGTGGGGGAGCTAGCAAGATCATGGAGGTTTTGGCAATGCATGCATTGTGACTAGTGAATTTATGGACCTTCCAATGACATAGAAAGGGAAAAGTACAGAGGGGATCATGGAGGAGTTGATGAAGCAGAACCGAAAGTTGAGGAGGCAAAACCAACAAGTCCTAGAGGGGATGTAGCAAATGGTACAAAACCAGCAAAGAAGCCAATGACTTACAAGCCAATAGTACAACACTCATACATATGGCCAATTTGGTTGTCCTACCATGCCTCTTTTTGTGGATGAGCCAAAGAAGGAGAAGCATAGGTCAAGGACAAGATAATCCTGTAGAGGACGACAGTTAGAGGATGAGACCAGCGACAGTTTTTGTTGGTGGAGACCGGGATTTAGATGTCAGGATCTTGAGGAGGAGGGCATGTAGGATGGTGAGGGGCACATCAATATACCTGGTGTGGTGTAAGAGTCACCATTATTGGAGACCTCTTTGGTAAATCCAGTTGATACCTTGGTTGAGGGAGTAGAGCATACACTCAGAGGGACATCTATTGATAAGATGTCGATAGTTGATGAGGTACCGAGTGCTATGATCAAGGTTCTAGGCGATGGCCACCCGCAACAGGTTGATGAGGTTCCTAGAGGCATACATGTTGCTGACAAGGTATCAGAAGAGATGGAGGGGTCCAGAATGGTGACCAAGTTTACAAATTATAGCCACCCTCCACAATTTCATCAGTTTCGAGCCAGCCTTCTAGCGTTGAGAAAGAAGGCCATGATAGTGTGAGAGGCCATTTTGCATCAAAATGAGGAGCTAGAGGGCATGAGAGAAGTTTGTGCTGAGTCATCGACCAAATTGACTCACGTTGGGGAATGGTTGTGTTCCCTAATGGTTCAACTGGAGTGCACATTGGAGCAATGGGGTAGCGCTACTTAGACATACATAGATGATGCTGGTAGCACTAATAGCTTACCACTTCACATTAGAGAGGGAGAGGCAGAGTCACCTAGACAAATTGTATGTGTTGACCAGGATGGTGAGATGAGGCGACATGAGTTGCACAGGGTGCAGCCTTTGTAGGATGGAGGGTTAGTTCCGTGTACGAGAGTTCATGCTCTCGATCCTTCCTTTGGGGTTGGATGGAGAGAGATTTTGAGTTGGTGCTTGATGGAGTGGGCTAGGCGTATGCAATTGGTCATAGGCCGGTGTGAGAGTCAGTAGCCACGTTCAGGCATTGGGGATACTAGGGGCCCAAGTTGGCATTGGGATCCAGGTGGGGCTCCCTATCCGATATCAGACATGCGGGATGGCTATGGAATTGATGAGGTAGTCGACCCAGTGACTAAGCACATGCATTCCTTAGGGGAGTTCCAGTCAGCATTAGTAGGCATGCGATTTGTGAGCAGGCTCCATGGATTGTATTGACGTGTTGATGGGGTCACAAGATGATTAGCATTCTCTGGCAGGAACTTGTGGGAGGAGGTGACATGGGTAGGCCACCGAACCGGGCATTGTATGGAGACGATGTTCTCCTATTGGGGTATTGCGAACAAGAGTCACCGAGGATTGACACAACAGAGATATCCCCTGTAGTAGGTGTGGAGTTAGGCTGCTCAGATTTACTAGGGCAGACGAAGAGGTGTAAGTCACTTCATGGCGGGTGTACTAGCAGCGTGGTGGATGCATGGGCACATATGGGATTCCCTATGGTACATGGGGTAATGATATTGAGCTTTGGTATCTAGTGGTGCATGGAGTTGTGCCATGGAGTTCAGTGCTATGTAGAGGAGTGTAGGGGTACGCACCTGTGTGCAACTGAGCACGATGATGCACAATAGGTTGTCAGAGTGTTGCTGTCAAAGAGATCTCCTCATGAGGGCATCAGGTACACCATTGGGTTTGGCACACTCTGATTTGGAGAGAGAGTTGATCACAGGGCCGACCATGAGCTTCCATTTATCACTCTCCAGCATTGCACACTAACACAAGGGACTTGGATATCATTTTTTGATGCTCTAATCGTGAGCAGTGGGACCCACGAGGTTCATTTGAGACAATTGGATGAGACACAATGCATTGGAAGAGAGGCTTTCCAGTTGTGGCATATGGTCAAGACACGAGTTGGTGGATGCAGGCTTGGGGGTAGTCCGATCTTCTGCAAAGTTGGCACTTTCACGACCCTTGGCCTCACACTTAGGGTGATGCATGATTCCCTTTTGGTGAGAATTCTGAGGTGTCTCTGGAGCATCTAGAGCGATTGGTGGACCTTACTTACAGGTGGATGTTTAGATTCTGGGCAATATTGGGGACCACTTTTAGGAGGTAGGATGACAAATCCCACTGTGTGGTATGGTCGGCATAGGGCTATGTCACATGCACCAGATTGGTATATGGAGTCCATATATTGATTGCACGCAGGAACTTGAGATGTGGTATAGGATGGTTCCATCAACTGTCAATACTATGCCACAGTCGTTTTGGCTATGGGATTAAGGGGTTTGGATGGTTGATTGGACACTCTATTTCGTGATGAGTGGGATCAGTATAAGGGATGACCCAACGCACATTTGGTTTGACATTCTGCTAGAGTTGCAATTTTTCCTTTTCCTCCTAAGTCTCAATGTCGAGATTGCGTCCTCTCCCAAAACTCATCTTTAATGCTAAAAATAAAAATTAGGGATATTACAGTCCTCCCCGCCAAAAATTGTTTTTCCTCAAGCAATGCCCGAACATGCACTCCCCCCCTGATTGTTGATCACCACTAACCTCACCAGTAATATCGAGGTCCCAAATGAGCCATTGAGCCATCCCTGGTCTCTGCACTGTCTGGTCACGAAGGAATCCCTCGATACCCAAGCCATCCTGATCATTGTGGAGCATCCCTTTCCCCATTCACTGTCCAACCAGGTATAGGTACTAGAAGCCCTCGGCATACTATCAAGAAGTAGAGAATCATGATATTGTAGGACTCTGTCCAACTCCCCATGAAGTTGCACTACCGAGTAGTCCACCTCCTACACTCCAAGGGAAAACTCCTAAAGATACAACCCAGTCCTTGTGGGTATGAAGTCTCTCCCACATGGGCTTCCCCTGCCATGCTGATGAAGTCCCCCATGTCATCAACAATTCATCAAAGCCAAATGGAAGATCTGAGCTGCTTAGCCAAGACAATCGTGTTATTTAGCATAAGGAATTTCCGACGGGAATTCCACCCTCATTTCGAAGAACTTCGAGTGTCTCCCTAGTGAGGAAATTTGGGGAGCTCAATTCAGAGTATCCTTTGGGCATCATTGCAGTTGTTACTTAGCAGTACACATTTATTGGGTGCAGAGGTATCTCCATGGAGTACATTGTGGGAGTAAGCATGCATTAAAGGCTCCATGTTTTTGCAGGAAATTCTCTTATAGTTAGAGTAGTGTTTAGACAAGGATTTTCGGGCTGGATTAGAGGCTATCACTTGGGTCGAATTTATTACCTCTTGACACGGACGCATAAGCTAATTTGTTGTGCTTGGGGAGGAGATTCACAGAGAATTTTATTTCAAGAATTTACAGGAAATTTCCTTGGGGAAGGACAAAATTATGGAGTAATTTTCAGGGCTAGAGGTACTTGCTTCGGCGTGGGACTACTTTTCCTTCCTAGGGCATGCACAGTCATTTTCTGGGCTCAACTTGTAGCAATAAAATTACTCATAGAGTTAACGGGATTTGAAGGTTGGACTCTCACTTCTCTTCTGGGATAAATATTGTAGGAATTTCCAACTCATTGGAGGAGTTTTGGAGCAGGGATTTAGAAGAGATTTCTGAACTGGGTGTTGGGCCAACAGTTGGAGGAGAATGCAATTTTGGGTAATTTTGGGTTGGTGGATTAAGGTGATCTATAAATTTTCATGGATATTCTACTGGATAGTTTGTCACAACAAATTTGATAATATTATATTAAACATCTAAGATTCTACACTAATACAGTTTTATTTAATTTATAGATATGTAAAATTAATTGTAATTAGTGCATGCATGTAAAATTAAATCAAGAAAAAAAGTAGAGAATGACAAAACGAGCTCACACACACACAATACATAAGATATGCTCTTTGGGAAACCCTTTCGAGAGAAAACCTAGCTGGAAGGTGAGGCCGCTTCGCTCTCTTTCTCTGTCTGGAAATATGGCTGCAAATACAAAGAAGTAATGTATGTGGCTTGTGGGCTGCTACAGTGCACAAATCCTCTCTGTGTGCTCTACCTCCTATCTCTCTTGGCTATCTTTGCTCAACTATGGAACAAAATGCTCTCGAAAGAATGCAATGCCTCTTCCTCCTAGTGGCCTGGTTATAACATAGCCCGATAGCCTACTAGTGGTTAAGTTTGACTACATCAACTCTTAACTAGAGTTACAAAATAGACTCTTATAGAGTCTTTTACATTAAAAACACGTGGCTAGCCCATTTTCCATGAATAATGAGGGCTGATGCGGCATCCTCCTGAACTATAAGTGTGAAAACAGGAAGGTCAACTTTTGAGTGGGATAACTTTTGCATACGAACTCTGATTGATGTGATTCTTGCAATGTTGGAAAGATTTCTATGTGTAGAATAACATGAAAGTGTGTGACACTTGAGTGGAAAATTTTTACCCCCCAAAAAAGTTGTTTGATACCTCAAAACGGTCCCAGAAAGTTTTAGACCCTGTTTCGCCAAACTGGGTCCCACCGGTAAAAATGGTCCCGTGAATTGATTCCTCCACTTTTTCCACTCCAAATGCATTGAGATGGATGAAAAACAATATAATGATCCAATTCGGATCACACCTCCCCATTTTGGTAGGATTTCGGTCCCCAAAAATTAATACTGAATGAGGTGGATAATTTTCCTCCACCTTCTCTTTGGTGTACCATTTAGCTTTGTTTGGAAGTTGTCCCTTCAACCCAATCTACCAAAGGTCTTGTTGCCCTTGTCTTATAGTTTTGGACCTCTTCTACAAAACTATATCTTTTGTCAACTATGCCTGAGCGTCTGGTGCCAAATCCTCCACAGAAGGTAGGACCTGTTCCTCTTCTTGATCTAGCATGGAAGGCTCATAAAGTTTCAAATTCTCCACATTTACAACTGAGTAAATGCGCATATTGATGAGCCCCAGAAATGGGTAATTATATGGGCTCATCTTACCTCTTAATTGAACTTAATCCACCATTCTCATTAGTTTATTGCATGTTTTTGATCATATTTATGCTAATAGAGTGAATTGGGTTAGTCATTATGCCAAAAAGTCTAATGTGTGCTTTATGCAGATTTTTGGTCAATTTTGAGACAATATTTGAAATCAAAGGTTTAATGAGCATTTGGCAACCAAATTCGTGGAAGAACAAGGGAGAGGATTTGTAGGAGGGTGTCCCCTTCATTTATGAGCCCTTACCTTGAATTCTCCATCAGAAACTCAGAGCACAAAGGTCCACTTTCCAAGGGACAGCCGAGCAAGTCAAGTAGGACTGCTGTTATCTTCAGTTCTAGGAAGCCGAGTTCCTTAATTTTAGGAGGACTGTTGGGAATCTCCATTTCTATAAATAAGAAGGCTTAGAGCCTCAGTTCTTTTTGTCAAATTTTAGTCAGATTTTAGCCATTTGATAGTTTATTTTCGCACTTTAGTGCAGCCTTGTACTCAACTCATTTTCGAGCTCCCTTTACAGACAGTTTTGTGATGTAACTATTATTTTCTTGATCAGCGAAGATGAATCCAGCTTTGAACCAGCACTGATCTTTCCTAGGGGGCTGTAGCTCTTGGGGTTGGGCCCAACCCAAGTGCCAGTACCTCCTTTATGTATTTCTATGCGTTTTTCTTGCATTTATAGAATAATTTCTGTTATTTAGGTTAAATCTTGCTTTGTTACTTAGGCTGTTTTTGATGATTAAGATAATTGTTCTTGCTTCAGATTGATTAGATAGTTTGAAAATAGAAAAAGATCCACAAATAGGCTACCAAGCAGGCCTTGATCTCCTTTCTCCCTCCTTGGGACCATGAATTGAGACCAAGGCACTCTTGCTACCACAGAAACACTGTTTTTGCCTTCCAATGCAATTGCTAGTGTTGGATTTCGAGTTGGAAAAGTTGATATCAGTTGTGTTTACATGCTTAGATATATTCTTGTTTAGTTTCCATAGATTTCTTGCATAAATTCCTGTCCATAAAGTTCTGTTCAACACTTTTCTGGTTTTTAGGTTAGAATTAGGTCAAAATAGATAAAACTTTGTTTTCTTAGTTTTTGCTTGGGTCAGTTTTGAAAAGAAGTGTGTAGAACACCTATAAGACACTCCAACCTATCCTTCCTCCATCATACAACCTGCTTCAGTCCCTCTCTCAAGATTTCCTTCACTCATTTGCCATACTTTCCCAAACTGCCTTAATTTCTACATTCTTGTGCAAAATTACTTCCTTGACCTTTGAACAAATCCAACCATCTCCTTCATTCCTGATCTTCATTTACAAGGTCTTAGACTCCTTAACATCTCTATCTAGCCTTCATTTCCATTTTTTCACCGTTATTTCCACCTTCAAACCTCCAAAAACCACTTTCGGCCTCTTCCTGTAGATCCTCTGTAGCCTCCTGTAAAAGTTCATGCGAGCAATTTTTTGAAGTTTGATCGCAGTGGAAATCTCCAGAAGGGTACTAGGGACTCCTTAGGTCCTCTCCACACCTTCCCAACCTCCTGCAAATGCCCACTCCATTTCCTTTCGCCACTAAACCTCTGCATAGTCACAAATAGTTAAAACACAAGCATAATAATTCTACATAAAATTGCTCAAAAGTACAAAAAGATGATTTTTCCATATTTTCCTTCAGAAGTAGCTTGAATACATGCATTTCACCTTTTCAATAGTCAATGGCATCCATTTCAGTAGTTTCCATCTCTTTTCTTGCACAAGTAGGGTTAGTGGGTAAAACTAAGGTTTACTAGGGTTTGCGTTTCCTTTCAGTTTTCATCTTCTTTCTGGAAGCAGAATAGCCTCTTTTGAGTTAGTTTTCTTCCATCACTATTAAAATCTTCTTCTGAGAACTCATAGAAGTTGGCTTAAGCTCCTAGTGAACTTGTGCCAGCTGATCAAGTGACAACGTGCAGTAAGAGCTAGTACTTGTGCATATAGTACTGTCGCTTCCAAGTTTGTTATGAACTACCGGGTTGATAAAAGTAAAGTAGGGAGCCCCAGGAGTTGCAGCACCATTGCTGCAATACTGGAGCTCACCACCTTTTTGGCGCCATTGCCGGGGAAGCGTCAGAGTATTTTGTGATTACTGCTTTTCTTCTATTCTTTACTGCAACACTGGAGCTCACCACTTTTTTGGCGTCGTTGCCGGGGAAGCGTCAGAATATTTTGTGATTACTACTTTTCTTCTATTCTTTGCTGCAACATTCTGCTAAGTAGTTTATTTCAGCAAGAGTAGAGTAGTTGTTTCATTTCGATTCTGCAATTTCATTTCAGCAAGCGTAAATTAGACATTTCCTGCTTTCATTTCAATTCTGCAATTTCATTTCAGCAAGAATAAATTAAACATTTCCTGCTTTCATTCAAATTCTGCAATTTCCATTTCGGAAAACGTAGATTAGTCATTTCCTGCTTTCATTTCAATTCTGCTATTTTCATTCCAGCAAAGTAGATTAGTCATTTCCTTGCTTTCATTTCAATTCTGCAATTTCATTTCAGCAAGTTCATTTCAATTAGTTGCAATTTGTTGTTCAATCAATTTTAGTTTTTCAGGTACAAAAAAAAAAACAAAAAAAAAAAAAAAACAACAACAACACAAACAAACAAAACAAAATAAAAATCAACCAAAAAGATTTCCTTTCATGCCTCGTAGGAATAGAGATAATTCAGGAAAAAAATTTCCCAACACCCCCACTGCTTCACACAGTCAACCTTCTTTCTTCTTCAATGGCTATGATCAAGACGAACCCTTAGGTGGACAACAAGACATATTTGAAGAACCTATAGGGGAGAAGAAGAAGAAAACATTCCTCTGGAGAAAATCGCTGAAAACATAAATGTTGGGAGCAGTACCTTTCCTTCCAACTCATCTATTGAAGGTGAAATTGGAAACATGTGGGAAGATTTCAAGAGCGAGATGAGACAGATGCTTGCCATGCATATCAAAATATATCAAGAAGAAGTAGATAGGGCTTTGGCCATCTTTTGTCCCAGGTGCACTAGAAAGCATCCTAGGAACGAATGTCCATTGCACTCCGTAGAAGTGTGTTTTGTCTGTGAAGAAGACCACCCTACCAATCAGTGCCCTTCCTTGCCCGGATTTAAAGCTATGTACCAAGGGGCTGAAGGAGCCATTGAACCACTTTATTTCATGAACCAAAGGAGTCCACATGGACCTAGGCCTCACCAGCATGGAATGCAAGGGACATCCCAAACCTATTACAACCCCTATCAAGCCACTTCCATGCCTTCTTTGGGTCCCCCTGCTCATCTTTCTTGGTCCACACCCCTCCTTGGTCATATCCATCTCAATACCATGCTCCTCCAGTTGCTCATTCGTTTCACTCTTATGCTCAACCACAGCCTCAGTGGAATGCACCTCAACAAGGGTAGAGGCCCTAGTACAACTCTCCTCCCGCTCCTTTGCCTCCACCACCTGCTCAACCGCAACCATTACCTCCTGCTCCACCAAGGCAACCCCAAATACCTGCTCAACCGAACCCAAACCCGAATAACAGACAGGCCCAACAAGTATATAGTGGGGAACCACCATTTCCAAACCCGCACATTGGAGTAGCTCAACCCAATTGCAAAGCTGAGGTACAACACTTCCAAACAACTCCTCTTAAGTTCAATGATATTCACCATAGCTCAGGAAGAGTATTGCAAAAAAGATATTATATTGAAAGTATTGAAGGACCACATCCAGCAAAAAGAAGATTCTAAAGATGAGATCAAAGGACCATGGGCTGCACTTGATGAAGAGAAGACATCAAAATTAGAGATCAAGAGAGCTCCCTCATGGTTACCATCAAATTCTCCATGTATTCAAGAGAAAAATCAGCAGAAAGAGGAAGATGTGAAGGTCATGGTAGAAGAAGACATGAAGAATGATCCAGATTAGGAGAAAGGCCAAGGACATCACAACTATATTGAGATATGGTTCCAGACGGTCACTAAGATGCAACAATACTCTCTTCCTCAACTATGCTTGATCCCTTCAAAGTCAAATCATTTGGTCTCTAAAACTCGGGTACCTGTTAAAGCATGCATTTCAAGCCTCTACATCATTTTGTCTCTCATCTCAATGTGCACATGGCTCCATTGGAAGTATTCTTATATTTGAAAATGTTTTTTTTTTTCAAGTAGGGTAGGGTAGAAAAAGGAAAAAGAAAAAAAGAAAAAAGAAAAAGGAAAAAAATGAAAAATAAGAGAAAAAATAAAAATCTAAGGTGAAAACCTCCTTGGAGGCGCCTCAGATTGGCTCATTGATTGAAAACCTCCATGAGATGGTCAATGGGTTAGAAAGAAGCGAAAAGAAAAAAGGGAATAAGATCCCTGGGTGAAAACCTCCCTTGGAGGTGCCTAGGGCAGGCAATTAGGGTGAAAATCTCCCTGAGGCACCCTAGTTGTTTAAAAAAAAAACAGAGAAAAAGAAAAAAGAAAAATGAATTTCCAGTTGTATTGCAGGTCTGCAAGAGAACTTCAGGAAGCAGCAGCAAGTGCCAAGAAAGCACTGAAACCAATAACAACACCTATCCTATATTCCCTCACCCTTCTCCATCATTCTTGACATCCTTTCCACCTCACTATGCTTCTTTTCTGAAAACTGTGTTTTCTGCAGGAGGATCATGTAGAAATTACAAAGCGCTAGAAATGGACTTCAAAAGCAGTTTGAGGAACATGGAAGCTTCATAAAGGGTTTATAAATCCCCCTGCAATCTTCAAACCTCTCTTCTATCATTTCTAAGTCTGCATTACAGCCCAAGCTCATTTTTTCTTACTGTCTAGAAAACTGCAGAATGCTCTGACACAAAAATACATAGAGCAGAAATTTGTTTTTCCCTAACTTGAAAACCGTGCATCCATTTAAAAAACTGTTTCATGGGGAGTTGTATAGGGATGATGGCAACATGCCCAAGCAATTTCAACCAATTCTAGTGCACGGTTTCCAAGAAATCAACGTCCATCACCTTCAACCATTTTCGCATTTTCTCTATATCCGTGCATCCATTAAACCTGTTTCATGGGGAGATGCATATGGGTGATAGTAACCTGCCCAAGCAATTTCAGCCAATTCCAGTGCATGGTTTCCAAGAAATTGACCTCTCTCACCTTCAACCATTTTCAGTTTTTCTCGAAATCCGTGCATTCATTAACCACAATTTTTCTATGGGAGGTGCATAATGATGATAAAAACATGCTCAAAAAATTTCATGTCAATCCAGTCTATCGTTTGGGAGCTATGGACAAAACAAGTCGTTGTCCTACAAAAATCTAGCATCAGCAGCATGAGGGTGCAAATCTGAAGGTTGAAACAAACTCCTGCAGCTTAGATCCAGCCAGAGGATACTTGCACAAGAAAAATAGCCACACATCAGACAACAAAAAGCACATAGCAGAAGGGATACAAGCATGCAACAATTGAATATGAGCATGCAACAACAAAAGAACCAAACAGCACGCACATGTCGACTTATAGGTAAGTGTCTAAACCAGTTCTTCTATTTGCATCTGTATGATTCGAAACTTCATAAACGAATGAAATGGTTGGATTAAGCCAAAAAGGTGGCCAGTTAACTGGACACCCTCAGCTAGTTCGATTGCACTCATCCGGAGATCACACTGCATGTGTGTCTAGTCAACTCATGGAAAAATCTAACAGTCAAGTAGTGGCAGCTGTTTTGAGCTCAAGCACAAATGATGGTAAGTGATTACGGGCAGAAAACATACAGTTTCATAATAGCACTACAGTGGGGACCAACGATCTGCATGGGGCCAATGTACACTTGGCCATCTCACCCTCCATCACCAGAAGTCTCCATAAACAGCCGTAAGAACTCCTCTTTGAAATACTCTCACCACCTTTGTTTCCATTTTACCATCGTTCCCGCAATTGTAGCAAGCTCTATACCACCTCCATAGCAGCGAACCAGTCGTTCTCTGCCATTTTTCAAAACCTTCCTGCTTATCGGGTTCTACAGGAACGACAAACACAGCCTATAGGAGTAGGAACATCGTCTACAGGAAGATTTCTATAGGAAGGTCAGAGAGCAGCTCTGTAGCCAGAAAATTTGATATTTTTTTCAAAATTCGAGCTTGAAAAGAGGTAGACTCGGGAAACCGCTCTGCATATGATATATTTATATAAGGTGGAGGATTAAAAACGAAGTATTTGGTTGAAAGAAAGGAAAGTGAAGCTTAAAAGTTTGCCTGTGTTTTTTTCCTTCTCCGAGTTCTACACAGTCTCTCCATTTTTCTTCTCTACATTCAAAATCTGCCTTTTTCTTCCTCATATTCTTCTGAAAAAATGGATGCAACCAAAGAATTCAACCTGTGAAAAAAACCAAATTTGCAAGACTTTCCACTCTCTGAAGAAAAAACACTATGTTATAAATATTCTTTGTTCTGTCACAGTATTGATTTTTTTTTTCCAAAAACCGAGAAGCAAATTCAGGATAAAAACAGTTTGAAGAGAGGGAAATTGCAAATTGCTGTTGTGAAAAAAAAACATGAAAAAATTCCCTCTCTGGTTCCAAAAAGACAAACCCCAGTTGTTCCTCTGTTTTCGGTCTTGAAAGTTTGTTGCCTTCCTCCTCACCTGAGAATTTCCAGCAGTCACTAAACATCATGACAGAAGGATTCATAGACTCCAGCATTAAGTTTAAGGCAGGGAGTCCAGATCAGCTGGCTCACCATGGGTTAATTAAAATTTTAGTGGAAGAAGCCCTCCATACATTCACACTCCCTAATTGGGAAGTCTTTAGAAACATGACAACAAAAGGTGACATAAAAGCCCTCACCTATGATATCAGTCCTTCTGACAGTGAGGAAGAAGAGTCGAAAGGGGGAGAAGATGAAGCAACTGATGACTCAGCAGGACAAGAAAAGGAGAAAGAAGAAACTAAAATAGAAGAGGAAAAGGATGAAGAGACAGAACAGGAAGAAATAGAGCAAACAAAGAAAGAAAAAGAGACAGAAGGAGGAGAAAAAGAGGAAGCAGAGGCAAAACCAAGAAAAGGGTCCCATGAGACTCTGAAAAGATAGACAACAGTTGGTTTCATTGCCCTGAGCACACCAATTAAGCCAAAAGAAAAGAGAAAAAGGCAGGCCTCCATGTATTTCAAGGCCAGGAAAAGCATAAGAATTCAAACAAGCAGAATAGGAGGAGTAGTGGAAGGACATGGATAAGAATGCAAAATTTTATGGCACACATGAGTAGGCCACATCAGAAGCTTGGGATGATAGGGAGGCCACTAGGGCCATCAAAGATGAAGAGATATATTAGTTGCTCAGAGGATGAGCAACACTTTCAGTAGGGGGTGATGATGAGCCCCAGAAATGGGTAATTATATGGGCTCATTTTATCTCTTAATTCGACTTAATCCACCATTCTCATTAGTTTATTACATGTTTTTGATCATATTTATGCTAATAGAATGAATTGGGCTAGTCATTATGCCAAAAAGTCTAATGTGTGCTTTATGCAGATTTTTGGTCAATTTTGAGACAAAATCAAAGGTTTAAGGAGCATTTGGCAGCCAAATTCGTGGAAGAACAAGGGAGAGGATTTGTAGGAGGGCGTCCCCTTCATTTATGAGCCCTTACCTCGAATTCTCCATCAGAAACTCAGAGCACAAAGGTCCACTTTCCAAGGGGCAGCCGAGCAAATCAAGTAGGATTGATGTTATCTTCAGTTCTAGGAAGACGAGTTCCTTAATTTTAGGAGGACTGTTGGGAGTCTCCATTTGTATAAATAAGAAGGCTTAGGGCCTCAACTTTTTTAGTTAGATTTTAGTCAGATTTTAGCCATTTGATAGTTTATTTTCACACTTTAGTGCAGCCTTGTACTCAGCTCATTTTCGAGCTCCCTTTACAGACAGTTTTGTGATGTAACTATTATTTTTTTGATCAATGAAGATGAATCCAGCGTTGAACCAGCATAATCTTTCCTAGGGAGCTGTATCTCTTGGGGTTGGGCCCAACCCAAGTGCCCAGTACCTCCTTTGTATATTTCTATGCGTTTTTCTTGCATTCATAGAATAATTTCTGTTATTTAGGTTAAATCTTGCTTTGTTACTTAGGTTGTTTTTGATGATTAAGATAGTTGTTATTGCTTCAGGTTGATTAGATAGTTTGACAACAGAAAAAGATCCACAAACAAGCTACCAAGCAGGCCTTGATCTCCTTTCTCCCTCCTTGGGACCATGAATTGAGACCAAGGCACTCTTGCTGCCACAAAAACACTGTTTTTGTCTTCCAATGCAATTGCTAGTGTTAGATTTCGAGTTGGAAAAGTTGATATCAGTTGTGTTTACATGCTTAGATCTATTCTTGTTTAGTTTCCATAGCTTTCTTGCATAAATTTATGTCCATAAAGTTCTGTTCAGCACTTTTCTGGCTTTTAGGTCAGAATTAGGTCAAAATAGGTAAAACTCTGTTTTCTTAGTTTTTGCTTGGGTTAGTTTTGAAAAGAAGTATGCAAAACACCTGTAAGGCACTCCAGCCTATCCTTCCTCCATCATACAACCTGTTCCAGTCCCTCTCTCAAGATTTCCTTCACTCATTCGCTGTACTTTCCCAAACTGCCCTAATTTCTACGTTCTTGTGCAAAATTGCTTCCTTGACCTTTGAACAAATCCAACCATCTCCTTCACTCATGATCTTCATTTACAAGGTCCTAGACTCCTTAACATCTCTATCCAGCCTTCATTTCCCTTTTTCCACCGTTTTTCCACATTCAAACCTCCAAAAACCACTTTTGGCCTTTTCTTGTAGAACCTTCTATAGAACTTTTTGTAGATCCCCTGCAGCCTCCTGTAGAAGTTCATGTGAGCGATTTTTCAAAGTCTAATCGCGGTGGAAATCTCCAGAAGGGTACTAGGGACTCCTTAGGTCCTCTCCACGCCTTCCCAACCTCCTGCAAATGCCCACTCCATTTCCTTTTGCCACTAAACCTCTTCACAGTCACAAAAAGTTAAAACACAAGCATAATAATTCTGCATAAAATAGCTCAAAAGCACAAAAAGATGATTTTTCCATATTTTCCTTCAGAAGCAGCTTGAATACATGCATTTCACCTTTTCAATAGTCAATGGCATCCATTTCAGAGGTTTCCATCTCTTTTCTTGCACAAGTAGGGTTAGTGGGTAAAACTAGGGTTTGTTAGGGTTTGCGTTTCCTTTCAGTTTTCATCTTCTTTCTGCAAGAAGAATAGCCTCTTTTGAGTTAGCTTTCTTCTATCACTGTTAAAAGCTTCTTCTGAGAACTCATAGAAGTTGGTTTAAGCTTCTAGCGAACTTGTGTTAGCTGATCAAGTGACAGCCAACAGTTAGAGCTAGTACTTGTGCATATAGCATTGTCGCTTCCAAGTTTGTTACGAACTACCGGGTTGATAAAAGTAAAGTAGGGAGTCCCAGGAGTTGTAGCATCATTGCTGCAATATTGGAGCTCACCACATATATGGTGGTAAACTAAGTCGATAGGCATTATCACCATCCTTTTCCAACATCTCAAAGGGACCATACTTTAGAGCCTTGATTTTCTTACCAAGACTCTGCGACCTCTCCTTGTTCAACTGTAGCCATACTTTGTCTCCCACCTTGAATGATTTCTCTATTCTGTGTTGATCATGCCTGGCCTTATACTTCACCTACAACTTCTATAGAGTTTTCTTGTACTTGTAGATGGATCTGCCTGGTCTTCTCTATAAAATTTTCCACCCTCAAAGCATCTCATGTAATGTCTTCCTTCACTCCTCCTTGCTTCCCATATGCAATATCCAAAGGTGAAGGTGGAAAATATCCAAAACAAGTTTCAAATGGGGACTTTCTTGTAGAAGTGTGGACCGCTCTGTTATAAGAATGTTATATATATACCAGATTTTCATCCCAAGTTTTCAGATGCTTCTAGTTGTAATCCCTTAGAAGCTGCACCAAATTCCTGTTGACTACTTCTGTCTGCCCATCTGTCTGTGGATGGAATGTTGTAGATCTCTTCAACTTCGTGTCCATCTTCTCCCACAATGTAATCCAAAATTCATTGAGAAATATTGTATCCTTTTTCTGAAATGATGCTCCTTGGTATCCCAAAGTGTAAGTAGACTTGTCCAAAGAACAAGTTTGCCGCTTCTTGTCTACTCATGGTATTTTTACAGGGCATCAGAACACACATCTTGCTGAACTTGTCAATTACCACGAATAGGTAGTCATGTTCCTTCTTGGTTGTCTGTAAACCTCCCACGAAGTCCATGGAAATGATTTCCCAAGGACGATTAGGTATATGTAAGGGATGATACATACCCTGTTTCCTGTTGCTAGCTTGCTGGTACAACAAAGCATGCATCCTCGTATGAACCTAACTGCTTGTTCTTGCATCTTTGGCCAATACACGTACCTTTGCAAGTTAGATACGGTCTTCCCTACACCAAAGTGCCTTGCAGCCTTGGAGGTGTGAGCCTCTCTAATTAGCTGCAAACACTCACCTTTAGGAACACATAGCTTATCCGACCTGTAAAGTAACCCATTCTGGAGATGGTAGTCAACGGTGTTGTCACCATCGTGCACATGACTCTGACTCTGCAACTGCTGATACACCTCCTTTAAGTCCTCATCTTCTGAATATTCCTCTCTGTATGCAGCATGGGTGAATGGCTCCATGTGCATAAGAGCCCCCAAACCCGTAATCTTTGATGTGGGTGGCCTTGAAAACATATCAACCAACTTATTTGTGCTTCGTTCTTATACTTGATCACTAAATGAAATTGTTGTAAAAACCCCATCCACTTGTAATGCCTAGTTTGTTGTAGCTTATTATGGGCTTGTAGGTATAGTAATGGCTGGTGATCCGTGTGGATTATTGTCTCGTTTCCCATCAGATAATGCTTCCACTTCTTCATAGCTTGCACCATGGAATAAAGCTCCTTGTTGTAGGTAGGGTAGTTAAGAACTGCCCCATGAAATACTGCATAATGGTAGAAAATGGGCCTTCATAATGGTAGAAAATGGGCCTTCCTCCTTGCATCAAGATAACTCCCATAGCATGCCCACTCGCATATGTCTCTACTTCAAAGGGATGTTGTAAGTTTGGTAATACCAAAACTGATGCTTCACTGGTCTTCTTCTTTAACTCATCAAAGCCTTCTGCTGCCCTTTTCCCCACTGGAAACTCTTGCCACTTGCTGTTATGACATGGAGCGGTGTTGCTACTGCTGAAAATGAGGCTATGAATTTCCTCAAGTACTGTGTTGCTCCAATGAAACTCCTAATCTCAGTAGCATTAGTAGGCACCAACCATTTCATGATGGCCTCCATCTTGGAAGGATCTATCTTCAATTCTCATCCACCAATCGCATATCCCAAATACACCAAGGATTGCGGCACAAACTTGCACTTCTTGAGATTTTCAAGCAGCTGGTGCTTCTTCAATGTTCCCAGCGCCTGCAGCATCAAATGTGAAATATGCTCCTCCGAGGTAGCACTATATACGAGTATATCATCCAAATAGATAATAACAAATGAATCTGTAAAAGGGCATAGTACACCATTCATTAGTCTCATAAATGTAACTGGTGCATTACATGGGCCAAATGGCATAACTAACCACTCATACAAACCTTGTCCTATTTTGAAGGTGGTTTTCCATGTCTCTTCTTCTTTGACTCGAACTTGGTGATATCTAGACTTCAAGTCCAACTTGGTGAAATAATTTGCTTGCTGCAACTGATCTAGCAGATCATCTATCCTGGGCAGGGGGTATTTGTTCTTGAGCATGATTTTATTCAATGCCCTGTAATCTATACACATCCGCCAAGTCCCATCCTTCTTTGGCACAATGATGATGGTTGACCCACATGGTGATGTACTCAGTCAAATGACACCCTGTTCCAATAGCTACTGCAACCGTTTCTTTATAGGTTTTAACCCTGTACATAAATTACCTGCATACGAATTCTAAAACACATAAAATAAACAATGCGATAGCATAACACATAAAACACATATACACAGAGATTTTCCCCTGGATCCCAAAAATAGGACTACCAGCTTGGTTTTTCATTATGTTCCTTTCAATGTTACACTACATATTTATACATGTCGAAGCATCCAATACCATGGACCAAAAACCATCGCGTCCAAAACCATGGACCAAAAACTATCGCGTCCAAAACCATGTGCGAGAATCATGCACAAAACCATAGGTAGGTCCACTCGGACCCCATAGAGGGGGTTTACCTACACCCCTCAAACCCCATGTGACCCCCCCGCTACACAATCGGCACAATGAAGGGGGGGGCTCTGCCCCCCCTCTAACCTCCTACTTAACTACGTGGGCTAGTCGTGGAAAGAATATAACACAACCCAACATTCTCCCACTTGTTGTTTTCTTTCCATGGGGGGCCACAAGAGAGCTTAGTCATTTATCCATCTCTACAACGCCCATTGTTTCTCTACACCAAGAGAACTTCTCAGAGCTCACAGATTTTGTCAATGCATCTGCAGTATTCTTCAAAGTGTCCACCTTTACCAGCAACACCTTTTTGTCTTCTATTATATCCTTCACAAAGTGATAATGAACATCAATGTGCTTTGTCTTTGAATGATATGTAGGATTCTTTGCCAAGAAAATTGCACTTTGGCTGTCATAGTCTATCCTTATAGCTCCATATACTAACCCCATACTTGAACACAATCTCTGCAACCAAACTACTTCCTTGCTTGCATTAGTGGCTGCCATGTATTCTGCCTTTGTAGTTGATAGTGCCACTACAGATTGTTTCTTACTCATCTAACTGACTGCACCTCCAAATAGGTTAAACACACACCCACTTGTAGATCTTCTTTGATCTAGATCTCCAGCCCAGTTTGCATCAACAAAGCCACGAATATTCAACACTATGTCCAATCCTGGTCTTCCTTGGTAGCACAAACCATAATCACTAGTGCCATGCAAATACCTGAAAACTCTCTTCATTGTTGTCCAGTGCTCCTTCCCGGGTTTTGACATAAACCTGCTCAATACTCCCAGTGCATGTGCAATGTCTGGTCTAGTACAAACCATTGCATACATCAGGCTACCGACTGCACTTGCATATGGAACATGGGACATGTCCTCTTCCTCTTCTTGTGTCTTGGGACACTGTTCAGCAGATAACTTCACACCTAGAGGAATAGGAACCTTCACCGGTTTACTATCCTACATATTAAACCTCTACAGTATTGTCTCGACATACTTCCTCTGGTTTAACCAGAGCTTCCTCTTTGCCCGATCTCTTTTAATTTCCATGCCCAAAATACAGTTTGCAGCACCAAGATATTTCATGTCGAATTTGGAGGACAATTGGGTCTTCAAATCCTGGATAATTTCTTTGTCATTTCCAACCAGCAACATATCATCCACATACAAGACCAAATAAATAACACAGTCACCAATTAATTTAAAATACACACAGTGATCTGCTTTGCTTCTGGTGAAGCCAAGTCCCCGTATAAATGTATCAAATTTCTGATACCACATCCTTGGTGACTGTTTTAACCCATACAAAGACTTCTTTAACTTGCATACCAGCTCTTTCTCACCCTTCACCGCAAAGCCTTCTGGTTGCTTCATGTAGATTTCCTCTTCAAGATCCCCGTGAAGAAATGTTGTCTTCACATCCATCTGTTTTACCTCAAAATCATAAGCAACAACAACAGATAAAAGTAATCTAATAGAAGTTACCTTGGCAACAGGAGAAAAAATATCACCAAAATCAATTCCCGACACCTGTGAATAACCTTTTGCTACCAACCAAGCTTTGTATTTCTCCACCTTTCCTTCTGCATTTGTCTTCTTCTTGAACACCCATTTGCTTCCAATGGGTTTCTTTCTAGCCGGCAACTCCACCAGATCCCAAGCCTCATTTTTGTGCAAAGATGCCATTTCATCAACCATGGCCTCTTTCCAGAGTTTTCCATCCTCTAAATCTACTGCTTCCTTCACAGTTCTGGGATCATCATCAATAACAAATAAAGCAAAATTTGAACAGAAAGCAGATGGACTATACCTTTCCGGCTACCTTCTTTCTCGAACTGATCTTCTCACACCCGGAGTTTGTGGGTCTTCATCTTCTGATTCCTCCTCTGCTATAGAGTCTGATTCTTCCTCTTTAAGCTCAAACAATATCTTCTCAAGTTCCTTTGGTTGGACTTTATGTTTAATAACATCTTTTACCTCTTTGAACACCACATCTCGATTGTACACAACCTTCCTTGTTACTGGGTTCCAAAGCTTATAACCCTTTAAACCATCCTTATACCCAATAAAGATGCACTTTTCAGATTTACTATCCAACTTGGTTCGTTTCTCCTTTGGAACATGTACATATGCATCACATCCAAATACCCTCATATGTGAAAGAGAGGGCTTCTTACCAGTCCATACCTCTTGTGGAGTCTTATCCTCCAACGCCGATGAAGGTGATCTGTTGACCAGGTAACATGCTGTCTCCATCGCCTCTGCCCAGAATTCCTGTCCCAACCCGACACCATTGAGCATGCTTCTTGCCCTTTCTATCAACGTCTTGTTCGTTCTCTCTGCAACTCCATTTCGCTCAAGTGTGTATGAGTAGTCTTCTGTTGTGTTATACCACACTTCTTACATAATTCTTCAAATTCTTACTGCAAAACTCTCCACCGTTATCTGTCCTCAACACCTTTATCTTCTTCTTTGTCTGGCTTTCCACCAGAGCCTTAAATTCTGTAAACCTGTCAAAGACTTCAGATTTATTCTTAAGGAAATATATCCATGTATTCCTTGAGAAGTCATCTTTAACTGATACATAGTACACAGACTTACCTAGTGATGGAACCTTCACAAGTCCAAACACATCACTGTGCACAAGTTCTAATATCTATTTTGCCCCCTTACCACCAGAGGGGAAACTCACCTGATTTTGCTTCCCATATACACAATTTTCACATAAATCAAATCCAAAGAGTTATTACTCATACATTCTACCATACCTTTACCATGAAGTATTTGAAGGCCCTTCTCTCCAATATGTCCAAGCCTTTGATGCCACAACATGGTCTTCTCTCCAGAGACCACTATATTTTCTCCTCCACTTTCAGTAACCACAGAGTTGTTGCACCCATCAACAACAGTGCTACCTTGCAGCTTGTACAGAGTTCCAATCCGAACTCCTCGCATCAATACCAGTGCTCCCCGAACCATCTTGTAGGTATCCTTCTCGAACACTGTTTTTACACCTGCATCATCCAGCTTGCTTACAGAAATCAGATTTCTGACTAATGCAGGAATATGCAGAACACCCAGAAGTGTTCTAACCCTTCCACTTTACAACTTCAACTTTACTTTTCCGTGACCAACGATTCTAGCCTTCCTATCATCCCCCAAGAAGACATCACCACCATCATATTTCTCATACTGGCAGAACCACTCTCTATGGGGAGTGAAGTGAAAGGATGCACTTGATTCAATCAACCATGCCTCATGATCTACATGTGTACTTGAAGAAGCCAAGTACGCATCCCCACCTTCATATGAGGTGGTTTTCGCCTTTGTAGAAGGAACATCATCAGATCCCTTTCCTTTATCAGGAGATTTAGATTTACAATCCCTTTTGTAGTTCCCTTCCTTTCCGCATTTCCAGCACACCACCTTTACAGGTTTTCTTGGAGATTTAGATCTCCCTCTAGATTTAGATCTCCCACTCGATGACTTATTTTTGTTTCTGTTCCGAGACCACCCTCGTACAAACAAAGCATCACCATTCTGGCTCTCCATATTTTTTCATCTCATCTCCTCCGTTAGCAAGGATGGAACTATTTCATTAAACTGCAAGACAATTGTATTGCTACCTATTGCAATAACCAGACTATCCCACGAATCTAGTAGAGAACACAACAAATTGATGCACTTATCTTCATCTGAAATTTTAATATCAATAGATAATAATTGACTTACCACAGTATTAAATGCGTTCAGATGCTTTGTCACTAAGTCTCCATCTTTCATCCTCAGGTTATACAGCTTTTTCCTAATGAACAGTTTATTCACCAGAGACTTAGATTGGTGCAAAGTCCCTAACTTTTCCCACAAATCCTTCATCGTAGCTTCCCCTGATACATTCAGAAATACTGAATTTGAGACACACAATCATATTGTGCTCTTTGCCTTCCGATCCAACTTCTTCCATTCTTCATCGGACACTCCCATTGGTTTAGTATCCGGATCTACCACGATCCGTTGATCTTTATCCACCAACAAATCCTCCATCTTGAGTTTCCACAACTTAAAACTCTGACCATTAAATTTCTCGATCTCTATCTTTTCACTGCTCGCCATCTTCTTTCACCACCATAATCGATCTCACAGATCTCCCACTGAACATGGTCTACCACAGGCCCGAGCGAAACCCCTCAACAACAAAAGCGTCCCCTTGAAGCCAAAACAACTCCGATACCAAATGTAGGTTTTAACCCCATACAAAAATTACCTGCATACGAATTCTAAAACACAGAAAATGAACAATGCGAGAGCATAACACATAAAACACATATACTTAGAGATTTTCCCTTGAATCCCAAAATCAGGACTACCAACTTGATTTTTCATTATGTTCCTTTCAATGTTACAATACATATTTATACATGCCGAAGCATCCAATACCATGGACTGAAAACCATTGTGTCCAAAACCATGGGCCGAAAACCATCGCGTCCAAAACCATGTGCGAAAATCATGCACACAACCATAGGTAGGTCCGCCCAACCAAATATAGGGTCCAAAAAACAAAATTTTCCAGGGCGTTGCCCCGGACCCCATAGAGGTGGTTCACTTGCACCCCTCAAACCCCCTATGACGCCCCCCCCACTACACAATCGGCGCAACGAAGGGGGGGCTTCACCCCCCCCCCCCCCCCCCCTTCTAACCCCCTGGTTAACTACGTGGACTAGTCGTGGAAAGAATATAACGCGACCCAACATTCTTCACCCCACTTGTTATAACAGACTGCCTGTACAACCCAATATTTAGCAATGGGGAGTCTGGAAATAGCTGGATCTTGTGCTCCACTTCTCTCTTAGGGGGTAGCCCTTTAGGCTTTTGGAACATGTCCTTGTATGCCTATAACAACTCCTCCAATTACTGTTTTTATTTCTTAGTACACCCCTCTAGGGATGCCTTGCCTCTTATTGACTCCTCTACAGTCCGACTTTTTCTTAAAAACAATAAAACATACTTCTTGTTGGAACTGATCAATTTCTTAGCTCAGTTGGCACTTACCAGTGAAATTTTCGACTTGCCTTTATGTGTGTCGATAATGAATTATTTTCCATCCTTGATGAGCCAGTATTGGTTAGCTCTCCTCATGAATATTGCATCACACATGTACATGTATGGAATCCCAAACACGACTCCACATACATCAAGGGGAACCACATCCAAATCTACTTCATCAATAAAATCATCACTCATAGCAAATATAATTTTACACTATTTTGTTACCTTCAGCTCTGCATCCTTATGTACCCATCCTAGTCGAGATGGGTCTGGATTATCACGAACTTCCAGCCCCAACTTCTTGACCAAATCTGCTGCAATGAGATTTGCCTGCGACGCTGAGTCAAACAGAGCATCAATCTTCGTCTTCTTGACCTGTATTTTTACATGGAAGAGTTTGGTCATTTCTTTCTCTTCTTGTAGCTGAAGGCTACTCAGATTCACCTCCTTCTACACTAACATACAAATGATATTCTCATCTACGTCCGAGCTTCTTTCAACTTGGTTACTCGAATAAGTGGCCATGATATTCTTCTTCTTATTATCTTTCTTCTTGTTCTCCAGGTTTAGCTCTGGATGCAATTTCCAACACTTAACCTTTGTATGTCCATCAATGTTGCAGTGGTTGCTAGGATCTTTGCATTGGTGTGTTGTGGCTGCCATCTTTTTATATTTCCCCCTTTTTTCTTCTTCTTCCCCTCCTTAGAAGCATCTTATTGCTCCTTTTGCTTCAATCCACTTGATTGCGCTCTTTTCAGGCCTATGTTTCCCAAGTACTGTGCCTGTACACAAGCCTCGTCCATTGTTTTGGGATTGAACATCACTTGCTCACACAGATGGCGATGCAGACCCCCCAAATACTTGAGGAGTACATCTGGCTTCTTTGGAGAGATACCCAACATTATAGCCATCTTTTTAAATTTTGTGGTGTACTCCTGCATGCTTTGGCCCAACTTTTGCCTGAGGTAATGCCACTGGATCCATTAGTCTTCCACGTACCTAATGGGATAAAACTGTAACTTAATGAGGGTTTTGAAATCCTCCCACTTAGTCATTGGAGTTTCTCCCTCCAACCTCGGGGTTTCTATGTGGCTCTCCCCCAAGTCAGTGCATGACCCTCTAATTTCAGTAGTGCGAATGAGATCTTTTGCCCTTCCTCGATCTGATGGACATTGAAATAAAATTATACTTGTTGCAACCAGTGGTTCAACTTTAGAGCATCGATCCTACCATGGTATGGTTTGATATCAACTTTTTCTTGCACTTTAAATAAGGATTGGTTCACGACACTCGAACTGGGTTGATCTTTTCTGGGTTCTTTCTTCGATTGGTTCTCTACGTCTTCCCGATCCCCCTTCTGATTTGTCTTCTGCATTCGAACCCCCTTCTTCTCCAAATATCCCCAACTTATTGCTTAGGGCCTCCATGAGGAGGCTTACATTGCGATTTATATCCGCGACTTGTTCTTCAAGCCACGAAAACCTCACCTCTGCACGATCATGAGGTTCGTTTCAGATTTGTCACCCATTATCAGGGTTTTACGATTTTCAGCCTTGCTGATCTAGATCCCCGCAATCTCCACAAAATGCCCAAAGAAACCTGCTCTGACACCAAATGATTCGTAAAATGCCGTGGATATTCCATTGGACAGTTCATCACAATAGATCTGATAATATTATATTAAAAATATGAGATTCTACACTATTACAATTTTATTTAATTTCTAGATCTGTAAAATTAATTGTAATTAGTGCATGCATGTAAAAGTAAATTAAGAAAAAAAATAGAGAACAACAAGATAAGATCACACACACATAATACACAAGATATTCTCTCGAGGAAACCATTTCGGGAGAAAACTCAACTGGAAGGTGAGGTCGCTTCGCTCCCTTTCTCTATCTAGAAATATGACTACAGATACAAAGAAGTAATGTCTGTGGCCCGTGGGCTGCTACAGTGCACATATTCTCTCTGTGTGCTCTACCTCCTATCTCTCTTGCCTATCTTTGCTCAACTATGGAACAAAATGCTCTCGAAATAATGGAATGGCTCTTCCTCCTAGTGGCCCGGTTATAACATAGTCCGATAGCCTACTAGTTGTTAAGTTTAACTACATCAACACCTACTTGTAGATCTTTTGCAATCTAGATCTCTAGCCTAGTCAGCATCAACAAATCTATGTATGTCCAACACTCTGTTTAATCTTGGTCTTCCCTAGTAGCACAATCCATAATTAGTAGTGCCATGTAGATACATAAAAAACCCTCTTTAATGTTGTCAAATTTTCCTTCCTTAGTTTTGACATATACCTTCTCAATGCTCCCATTGCATGTGCAATGTTTGTTTTTGTATAAACCATTGCATATATCAAACTTCCAACTGCACTAGCATATCAAACATGTGACATGCCCTCTTCTTATTCACATGTCTTGGGACATTGATATGCAAATAATTTTACACCTACACAAATAAGGAACTTTACTGGTCTACTTTCTTGCATATTAAACCTTTTCAATATTGTCTCAACATACTTCCTTTGATTTAACTAGAGTTTCCTCTTTGCTCAACCTCTTTTAATTTCCATGCCTAAAATGAAATTTGCAGCAGCAAAATCCTTCATGTCAAATTTAGACGACAATTGAGTTTTCACATCCTAGATAATTTCCCTATCATTCTAAATTAGCATCATATCATCCACATACAAGAACAAATCAATAAGATGATCGCCAACTAATTTACAATATACATAGTGATAAACTTTGCTCTCCGTGAAGCTAAGTCCCAATATATATGTATCAAAATTTTGATACCACATCCTTGATGATTACTTTAACCCATACATGGACTTCTTCAACTTACAAACCAGCTCTTTATTTCCCTTCATTGCAAATCCCTCTAGTTGCTTCATGTAGATCTCTTCTTCCAGATCCCCATGTAGGAATGTTGTCTTCACGTCAATCTATTTTACCTCAAAATCAAAAGAAACAACAACACATAAAATAAATCTAATAGAAACTAACTTGGCAGTAGGAGGAAAAATATTACCAAAGTCAATTCCCTGGACCTGGGAATAACCTTTTTCTACTAACCGAGCTTTATATTTCTCCACTTTTCCTTTTGCATTCAACTTCTTCTTAAATACCCATTTGTTGCCAATGAGTTTTCTTCCAGTTGGCAACTCCACTAGTTCCCAAGCCTCATTATTGTCTAAGGTTTCCATTTCTTCAACCATGGCCTTTTTCTAGAGTTTTCCGTCCTCTAAATCCACTGCCTCCCTAGCAGTTCTAGGATCATCACTAATAATAAACAAAACAAAATCTGAATGGAAATCAAGCTTAGTATACCTTATTGGTTGCCTTATTGCCCAAACCAATATCCTAAAAACTAGAGTATATGGTTATTCTTGTTCTTGTTCTTTTATAGAGTTTGATTCATTTTTCTTCAATTCAAACTATATCTTCTCTAGTTTTTTCTCCCTTGGTAGCACTTATGATTTGATAACATCCTTCACTTTAGATACCATATCTCAACTATACACAACCTTCTTAATATATGGGTTCCAAAGCTTATAACCTTTTAAAATATATTTATAACTAACAAAGATGCACCTTTTAGATTTACTATCCAACTTAATTATGTTTTCCTTTGGAACATGTACATATGCATCACAACTAAATACCCTGAGATGTGTGAGTGAGGGTTTCTTCCTAGTCCATACCTCATGTGGAGTCTTATCATACAACAGTGACGAGGGTGATATGTTTACCAGGTCACAAGTAGAATCCACTGCCCTACCCAAAATTATTGTCCTAACCTGACACCACTAAGCATGCTCCTTACTTTTCCATGAATGTCTTGTTCATCCTTTCCAAAACTCCTTTCTGATGAGGTGTGTATGGAGTAGTCTTATATTGTGTTATACCACACTTCTTACGAAACTCTTTAAATTCCTTCTCGCAAAATTCTCCACCATTATTTGTCCTCAACACCTTTATTTTCTTCTCTGCCTAATTTTCCACTAAAGCCCTAAACTCTTTAATTATATCGGAGACTTTAAATTTCTTCTTGAGGAAATATATCCATGTATTCCTCAATATTTCATCTATAAATGAGACATATTACATATATTTACCCAGTGATGGAACCGGCATAGGTCCAAACACATCACTATGCATTGGTTGTAGTATTCCCTTTGCACTTTTAACACTACTGAAGAATCTCAATCGATTCTATTTCCCATATAAACAATGTTCATAGAAATCAAAATCCAAAGAGCAATTTTAAATACCTTCTAGCATACCATTACCATGTAATACTAGAAGCCCCCTATCTCCAATATGTTCCAGTCTTTGATGCCACAATATAGTCTTTTCCCCAAAGACTATAAGGGTTTTTCCTTCTTCTACTCCATTCGCAGGAACAACAAAACTATTGCGCCCATCATCAATAGTACTTCCCAACGACTTACATAGAGTTTGAATCCAAAATCCCCTCAACAATATCGTTGCCCCTCAAACCATCATGCAAGTACCCTTTTCAAACATTGTTTTACACCTGCATCCCTCATCTTGTTTACAAAAATCAAATTGTTAGCCAAACTTGGAATGTGCAAAACACCATGGAGTGTTCTAATCCTTCCACTTGTGAGCCTCAACTTGTTTTCCTTGTCCTATGATTTTAGTTATCGAGTCATCTCCTAAGAAACATTACCACCATCATATCTTTCATACTTATAAAAGCACTCCCAATGGGGAGTCATATGAAAGGATGCACCTGAGTTGACCAATCATGCCTCATGATTTACATGTGTACTCGAAGAACCCATGTACACATCCCCTCCTTAATTTAAGGAGGTTTTTACTTATGTATAAGGAGCATCATCATATCCCTTTCCTTTTTAAGTAGTTTTGGATCTATAATCTTTCTTGTAATGCCTTATTTTCCACATTTCCATTGTACATTTACAAATTTTCCTTGATATTTTGATGTACGTCTAGATTTAGATCTCCCACTTGAAGACTTATTTTTATTTTTACTCGGGCAACGTCCTCTTATAGATAAAGCATATATGTTTTGGCTTTCGATTTTTTTTTCTATGTCATCTCATATGATAACAAGGATGAAACTATTTCATTGAACTTTAAAATAGTTACACTACTACATATGGCAACAACCAAACTATCCCACAAGTCTAGTAGAGAACATAACAAATCGATGCACTTATCTTCATCTGAAATCTTAATATTAACAAATAGGTTGACATACCACAATATTGAAGGCATTCAGATGCCTTGTCATTGAGTCTACATCCTTCATCCTCGGGTTATACAACTTTTTCCGCAAGAACAATTTATTCACCAAGGACTTGGACTATTACAAACCCCTTAACTTGTCCCACAAAGCCTTTGTTGTAGCTTCCCTTGAAACATTTAGTAATATTGAATCTAAGAGACACAATCATATTGTGCTCTTTTCCTTTCAATCCAAATCAATTCAGTCTTCTGTTAACATCCTTGTTTGTTCAGTACCTAGATCCATGGTGATCCATTGATATTTCTCCACCAACAAATCTTCCATTTTGAGCTTCCACGACTCAAAACTCTGTCCATTAATGAAATCCTCGATCTTTGTCTTTTATTCGCACACCATTTATGTTTACCACAAGAATTGGTTCCACATGTCTCCCATTGTAACAGGGTCTACCATGGGCCAAAGCAAAACCCCTTAGCCACAAAGGTGTCCCATTGAAGGAAAAAATGCCCTGATACGAAATTTAGGTTTTAGCCATGCATAGATAATTTCTATAAACAATTTCTCAATCTAAAAAGAAAAGATTCAATAGCATGTGCACACAATTTGCATAGATATTTTACTTTGGAAACCCAAAACTAGGAAAACCAGACTAATTTTCCCATATCTCTCGATAATTACATAGTTGCTATACAATTTCCTCTTAAAAGAGAGTTTCCTTCTAAGGAAAAAAACCTAACATAAATTCTACCATCAGATCTGCGACTTAATGATGAACGATCCAAATTGACTATGAAATTACAATATTTTACAAGGAAAATTTTCCAAAAATTTTGCTTCAAGGGCACTCAAGGGTTTGGGGGACCCTCGTGGCAACAATTATACAACGGGGAAAACCTCCCATTAGGAATTGGGGTAAAAAAATGGCCAATCATGCAAATAATATAACACATACCTAACATGTTAAAGTCAAATATATTCTTATACTTTCCAATTTCTCAATAAGTCCTTAATTAGAACATAATGACATCATTTACAAATAACAAGTATGCTAATGATACAAAATTTTCCAAATTTATTTCATTGATGGAGCCTTCTCTCTTGCAAGTTCTTATCATTATACTTAAGCCTTCTGCAACTAAAAGGAAGAGAAAGGATTACATCAAGTAGCCCTATCTTAGGCCATATTATACCAAAATCTAGCATCTTAGCCCAAAGCCTCACTAGGTGACCTAAACAATGTGCAACAATGGGAGTGTCACCACTATCACCTTATTAACTACTCCCTTAATTTTAGTGATGGACACAATATGACACGGGAGAGGCTTCCTCTTTTACAAAGAAAAAATTGAACTTTCTATTAAGGCAATAAAAAGTTACATAGTATATGCACTTAAGCATTCAAAAGACTGTATGTTTATCATCTAAACATAGAGTGTTAATTTGAGCTTGGTAAGCAAAAACAATTACTCTCCCATCTCACCATAAGCAAAAAATGATCACTGACTCCAATTATCGGGCCTCCTCAGATGAGGAAAACAACCCTAACAGGGAAGGTATCAACAACATTCAGTAAAAATTTCCATTGTTTTTTAGTCTATAATCAATAAATACAAAAGCCCCACATATATAAGTATGGGTATCCATCATAGTAACATAAGAAAAAGTTTGTAAATAGAAACGAAAACACGCACTGATAGTAGCATAAGCTCTGAAACGAGCTTTAGAGCACAAAAAGAGGTTGATCCAACACATAGATCACTTCATTTTCTTCATCTTTTATGTGCCAGCTATCCAAAACCTGTTGCACACCCTCCTTAGATAGGAGGTCTACTGTAGTGTTTTGTTCCCTGTAAATATGGCACACAGTAATAGAGTTAAAGAACTGTTTGATATTTAAAGCTTCTTCTAACAAAGGAGATAAAATATAGTTTTGACATCTGCTCTCTCCATTGAACCATTTGATGACATTTAAAGAGTCACCAAAAATCTAAACTGATCTTATTCCCAGGTGTGTAAGCCAGCAAATAAGGAGTTTCAATGTTTGTAGTTCAGCATAATTATTTGATCATGTGCCTAGCCCCACCGAGGCTTTTAGGCATCTATGTGCATTCATATGAATCACCATTCCTGCCCCACACATATTCCTTTGATCTGAAGCCTCGTCAAAGTAAGCCCAGGGGATATTGTCCCTAATTTTTTCCTCCCTAATCCCCCTAATGATAGGTTTCTGGACTGGTATATGAATACTTTCATAAATGGCTGCGCATTCAATAGCTATGTGATCAACAAAAGGGATGTGATCCTTGAAAATGCTCTTGTTCTTGGCCAACCAAGTATCCCATGCTATAATTAAAGGTAGATTTTGCAGAGTTTCCTTCGGTATGTCCTTCCACCAATTTTTCCATACCTCCATGATGTTTTCTCCATCCCATCTCTGATCTTTCTCTATCAACCTCCCTATTGCCAACCAGACTGCTCTGTTAAAATGACACTTTAGTAATACATGTTGAACTGATTCTTCGTCATTTTTGCATAGGGAGCACCAACCTGGGCCTATTTTAGATCTCTTATGGAGATTATCCCATGTTGGAACCTTATTCCTTAGAATGCACCAAAAAAAAAAAAAAAAAAAAAAAATCTTGCTTTTGTCGGACATTTAAGTTTCTATATATGCTTTGCCCACCACTCTGGATTTTCCCATCCCTTCTTAGACATGAGGAAACTATATCCAAATTTTGGGGAGTAATTCCCTGTTGGAGCATGAACCCATCGCAAAGTGTCAGGTCTGTTTCTGAGGCAGACATTCGATCTCAGAAGTTCCATAATGAAGTGATGCCATTCCTCTGCCCATTGGGGTTCCAGATTTAGATCTCCTCTAGATAACCATGCTTGGCGCCAAATTATTGATTGTCCAACTTTCTCAATATGGCTCAAGTGATAAATTCCTCTTGTTTCCAATTGGTCTATGATGCCCGGTGATAGGGAAAATTTTTTGTTTTAGCCCACCCACAGATCCTTCCCAACTCTTACTTGCTCTCCATTCCCCACCTGCCAGGAAAGTCCTTGCTCAATTATTTTGATTGAGTCTAGAGTTGCCTTCCAAACCACAGACGCTTGTGGATTTTTCTTGTCCAGATTTTTGATCCACTCAACCAAAGGGGTTGGATCAATATACTTTCTTTTTACCACCATTGTTCACAGGTTTTCCATCGTTAACAGTCTCCATCCCAGTTTTGTTGTCAGAGACGGGCCTCAAGGGAGGCTTCCTAGTAGATATTATGGATCCAATAACCCAGTCAAGTTAAGCTAAGTACCACAATTATTCTACAATATTTTACCACCAAGCATTAAAGTTAGGCAATTAGGGTATTATGGTGGATATGTGAGTAAATCACATATTTAGGTTCAAAGGGTCCTATGGATTTTCTAAAGGCTTGGGTCAACCAATAGAGGCTCAAAATAGGTCCCCATATACACAATAGATAAATTACGTTTGGTTGTAACAAACTAACATAAAAAATCACAAATTATAGCAATATAATAGTTTATAACAACTACTAAGAACAAGAGTAGACAGTTAGGGCTAAAAATAAGTGAAAATGAGAGCCAAGAATAAGAGTAACCAAGAGAAAAAATTACAACAATTTTTTTATGGTTAAAAAGACATATAACACACTATGATTTTCCCTTTTCCTCCAAACTATAAATGGTTGATTTGAATTATAAACTCTGACAACTGGATCTAAACGTTCACATCCTAGTATTAGCTGGGGACAATGTAGCTATTCTTGCCTGATAATAGTCAAGACAGTAATAGCTTTGATTATGCTTGAAGTATGATTCATGCCCATGCTAGTGGAAATAGATGTAAGATAATGTTCTATTAATGTTGCATGGAATGTTGCATGAAGACATTAAAGAAGTTCTAAGGGTTGCATGTCAAGAGAGCATGTGATATTACGCCCAGGGTATATGCTTTTGTACCTTGATATTTCACAGTAGTTAAGATCCTTAGTTCACTGTACGGTGATGACTATGAAATCTTAAACTATAACTAGGACAAAATTTTTAAATTTATGGGGTCTAGAGGCTAATTTCCTGGGTAGGCTCAGGAGGTTCATTACAATCATGTTATCTACAAAATACAAAGACATGTGTTCCTGCAAAGTGCATAGTTAGATAGTTCTCTCAGACACCTTTCCAATGGTATATGACACTTAGAAAAAATCCCAAGGGTTGATAAGAAAAAACATTTTGAAGTTTTGCAGTTAAGATAAGGCAGACTAATCCAGACATGTTCAGGCGTCAGGGCCTTTCATGGTGAAAAGTTGGAGCACAGCTAAATTAGCCAAACTCTAGACTAGTTTGAACATATCTAGGAGTCTGAGTGTTTTGGGGTGTGAATGTTGGTCTGCGACAAGGAGATGAACTTCATACTAGTCTAGACTCATCCGGATATCTTTGCTTTTTGGGTCTTTCGGGGGTGCATGTGAAGAGAGTCCCATGCTTAAACCTTTTTGGTCTAAATTCCAAGTTCTATTAATGTTTCAATGTATTTCGGCCATTCGTCCATCTGAATTCTTAACAAAGAAAAATGGTGAAAAATGCATGGATCTAGCTTTCCCCCTCATTACAGGTGAATGACGTGGCAAGATGATGAGGTCAGTGAGGTGGTGTAGATGTGGCATTGATTAGACCAGTCTATTGATGTGGCACTGTGACACATGGCAGGAGGTTTGGCATTTTTGGGTAGCCAAGCAGGACATATCCATATGAAATGTAGCAACACTTGGAGGCCACCATGTGGCATGATCATGTAAGCATGATGATGTGGCACAATATCAGGGTTGCACTAGGCAGACGTGTTTGCAAGAAATTTCATGTGTTAATATTTTATTTTGGAAAGAGGCGTATGGTTGAGTAGTGGGCTTGAAACAAGGCTTAGGGCCCGTAGAACATTAAACTATCCGAACCATTTGCAAAAGCTAGAACACAAAAATACCTGGACTAGAGCACTAAGCGCTTTATGAGCTAGCACATGATTTTGTGGTCTTGGACATATAAACGCCTAAGCGATAAAGATAAAGGCACAAAAGATTTTTAACACTTAGCCCCCTCTATGCTTAAGTCATTGGTTTTGAGGATGCAGTCTCATGCAAAAGAGAGTTGAAACTTAAGAGCTCGAAACAAATTAGAAACTTGGAATTTTGCGTTATAAATCTGGTGTTTCATTGCCAAAATAAAAACAAAATTATAGACCGCAAATTAGAATAACATGCTAAATAGACTGAAGAATCAATGCAATAAAGTAATAACTCTTAAAATTTAAACAGAGATAAACACTCAGATTAGCATGCATAATAAATAGGGAACCTGAAGTTGGAACAAAGTTGAACAACCAGTGGAAGCTAAAGATAAGAGAATAAAAAAACAACTAATTTAAAGAATAGAATAGAAGTAAAGCTAATTGTTAAACTCGAAAATAGAAAACCAACTGAATAAAGAAGTGGCTATAAATCTATATAAATGACAATCGTATTAGTAAGAATGAATCAATAACAAAATCAAATGTTTTTGAGAATTTAGTATCTTAAGAGAGAGCATGAGAAGAAAAGATAATTTATCTATGAATGTATGACAAAGAAGCCTTTGTGATCTAAGTTTGAAAATTATATGAAAGAAGGATTTGGAGGGTTATGCAGGTAGATGCTTGCATAATAGGGAGTTGGAGCTTCCTTTCAATTGGTGCTAATAAAATGGGAGTTGGTGCTTCCTTCAAGTTGGTGCTTGTAGAGAGAAAGAAAGTTGAAGCCTTTGTAGGTTGAAACCTACACAAAATTGATGTAATATGAAGTTGGAGCTTTATTTTGCATCATAAATAAAAAAGAATTTGTGGTTTTCCCAATTGGGTTTACACATTAATATTTTGTGTCTATATTTATGAGTTTAATGTGTTGTTATTCATTGTTGTGTTGCTAAGTATTTTTAACAAGGATTTTTTTTTTTTTTTAAATTGTCAAAATATTGATTCACCACCCCCCCTTCGTAATTTCCTAGTTTCTAATAATTGGTATCAAAGCAAGATTCTTTTAGGATTAATCTAATAGCTGGAAGGAATATCAAGGATAATGTCTAACTAGCATGGAGGACACACCAACAGGGATCCTATGTTCACTAGAACAAACTATACAATCTGGAAGGTAAGAATGAAGACTTACAGTATCTTGGAGAAAATGTCTAGGGCAGTGTAAGATGGTTATGAAAGGCCACTAGTAATAGTTACTAGAGATCATAAGCTTGATTTCACCTATAATGTTAAGGCAATGAATGCACTTCTTTAAGGAATGCCTGAATTTGAATTGGTCAAAGTCATGCATTGCACCATCGCCAAGGAAATATGGGACAAAATGAGCAGTTGTTATGAAGGGAACAATAAGGTAAAGAAGGCCAAACTACAAGGCTTCATAATGTAGTTTGAGTCCCTAAAGATGCATGAGGATGAGGAGATAGCTAAATTTTTCCTTCAAGTGGATGAAGTGCTAATACAATAAAAGGACTTAATGAAAAAATAGAGGACTTAGTTGTAGTTCAAAAGGTGTTGATGTCACTCCCTAAAAGATTCAATACTAGGGTATTAAATATTGAAGAAATGGCATATCTTAACACTCTAAAGTTGGATCAATTGCATGGAACATTGACTACCTATGAAAAGAGAATTGTAAAAGGAATAATGATAACAAGGGAGGTAGCCTTCATAGTAGACAAAAAGCCCAAAGAATATCAAGATGATTTATGCTATTAACTAGATGAAGAGGAGGCAAAGTTTTTCATAAAATTGAAGAGAGGAATAGATAAATACAAAGGTAAGTTGTCTTTCAAGTGTTTCAATTGTGGTAAAGTAGGTCCTTATGCTTCTAACCGTCCACAAAGGAAAAATAATAGTGAACATGAACAAAAGGATAAGTATAGAAAAATAAAGAAGGAGAAGGATATCAAAAGGAAAAGTTTCTATACTCAAGATGATAATAGTTCCTCAGAAGATGAATATGTACAATCATTTGATGAGGATAGAGCTAGGAGACTCTTACACAACATTTTGTCATTGTCTCTGTACTCCCCGTTCCTTGATCCTAGAGGACCTCTATAGTGAACCCCACATGCTTTTCCTTCATGAAGGAACTCCCATTGTGTCCCTCTTCATGAGCAGATCAATTCCCTTTTGCACCATTTCCCCTGAAACTTCTGTTTTGCCTAGTTTACAAGACTGACGCTAATGACCTTTGTCTCCCTCACGCCAATGTGAAGAGAGTAGCATCATCCCTCGCCCCTACTTGAGCGACTGAGCTGTGTTCCAGTCGCGTCGGTCTTGTTATGGAAAGTTTTTTAAATTAGGAGCCGAAGCTTCCATCTCTAGAAGCTTCGTAACGAAAGTCTGGTAAATGGTTTGGCCAGATGGGGTCGAGGATGTCAGTTTGGGCTACTTTCCCCTATAATGATGGAACTACCTCAAGGGATAAACCCTTCTCCCATGAGAATAGAATCCATTTCCCATCCATTCATCCTATATAAACCTCCCTTCTTCCCAAGCACAAGCTAGGGTTGATATTGGTGTGCTAATACTATTTTTGTTTGGAGTAGACAACAAGCTATTACTAGTTGTAGTTATCTAATTGTGTGAGGGAGAAGTGTGATTTGGTTTGGAGTGAATCCTAAAGGGAAGAGCCTTAAAACTATTGTTGATTGAGTCCATCATGGAATGCTAGTAGAAGTGTGTGGGAACCTGGTCTTGTTAGAGGAGGACTGCAACGTCAAGACAAATGGTTGTAATCTCTCTTTGATATTAATATATGCAACTATCGATTGATTTCCTACATGATTTGTCATCTTACATATTCATGGCTTAATGTTTCTTGACTTGTTAAGTAGGTTGAATTACAATTTGTCTATTATCACATTTGTTGTTTGTTGTTGTTTACTTGTTTCAGGTGCTTGAAGAAGGAAGCGAGAGATAGCTGGAGCGAGCAAGCAAGGACATCATCAAACAGGATAAGCAGACTAAGAGGTAGGCCCTCTTAATTGGTTCTAACCTAAGGAAATATTCCATAGAATGTATCTATTGTGGCTAGACCCATTATCGGGCTAGAGGAATTTTTTTGTGTCCGCACTTATAATTTTACTTCACCAAAAATTGGCGACTCCGCTGGGGATCCCAATCCTTTTGTTTGTCTTGAATTTCATGATTTCGTGAGAACTTTTCTAGTTCCATTTTTTCCCTTTGGTTCTGTTTCTTTTCTCCTGCTTACTGGTATGAGTCTAAAATTCATAGTAGCAGATCTGGTCCCTATTTCGAAATTTTTTGTTGTTTTGTTTTTTTGTTTTGTTCCTTAGCTCCCTCGATCAACGCACTTAATTTGCTGACAGTCGCGTTGATCAGTGCGAGTTGCTGAGAAACAGTCGCGCCGACCAGCCTTTGGCGCTTGTTGTCAGTTAGGCAGTCGCGCCGATGCCTGTAAGTGAAGATTAGGGCCTGACCCCAATCTTGGCTAGTGTGTTCTGCTCTTGTGGTTTTGACCCCGTAAGCCTTTTGGACCATTTTCTCCCTGATTAGAAAGCTACTTTTCATTTGGTTTTGTTTGCTTGTTGTCTTATCATCTTTTTGCTTGATCGATTGAGTCATTGAGTGGCCAACAACACTAGGGCATTTAGTTGGTCATCCATTCAGCAGTTTGCGAACTCAGTAAGTTGGGTTGTAGGTGTACTTACTCTTTGCATTTTGTTTTTTGGTCCTTTTACGACTTTGACCTCTTTTACACAAGTTTGAAAAGTTTTCGTTTGCTTGCCTAAATGTTTCTTTTTCGACATGGACTATGTTTCTTGTCTTGTGGTTGGTAAAGTCGGTGTTTCATTAGTCTGAATGAGTTTCTCTTTTCATGTGTTCATCTGCTTGAAGAGCTTATTGTCTCGAGATCTTTTTCACTGAAAGATTATATGCGAAAAGTCTTGTTTCGTTGTTTCATGAAAGAGTATGAAATTCCAGCTTGTTGCATCATTATGTTATGATAACTCGCATCATTAAAAGGCTAGAATTGCATCGGCATTTGAAAATGAAGAGAAATTTTTTTCTTTTGAAAGGACTAATAAATAAGTGCTTCTCAGGAAATTAGGAATTAGAATGCATTTTTCATTAGTTTATTTTTTGAAAAAGTAAGGTAGTGAAAGATCATTTCGTTTTCAGTTGCTAGATTGTTTGCATTTGATTGAGTAGTTTCTACCCTCTCTAGTGTAGGCATTTCATCGAATTGAAAGGGTCTTGTCTCATTTAGTTGCATTTAGGTTTTTTTGAGTCACATCGCTAAGACCTGAAAATTGAAACATAACTCAAGATCAACTTTAAAATGAATTCAATTAACCTAAGGCGAATTTGACATTAACAATCATATCTAGAAGGTCTAGGCTAGAGATGTGTTCCGGTGTCTTTAAACCTAACAACTGTCGTTAGATTCCGCATTAGACAACGCTAGTACAGATTTGTGCTTCCCGTACCGTCGAGTATATAACGGGAGACCCCACTAGGCTGCAATCCTTTTACCCTTAGGAAGCCAAGTCTGATGCCTTGTAAACATGATACACCGAACACAACATTCAGGGAGATTGCCTGCCCGTAATTTTTGGTTCGCTAGGAGGTATTCTGCAGTTCACAGTTGCCTAGTAATCCTATTTACCTAGATCATCCAGAGCAGTCATTTGATCTTTTTGATTCATTAAACTTAAAAGATCATTCGAGCACTTGTCCTTTCGAGCTCATTTCCAATCGAAAGCGATAGAGTCATCTTTGTTTCTTTATCAACTCTTAAAAAATAAAAGAGCACCAGTCTTTTATGATCCAAAACACCCTGTTAGTCTTTTTCTGAGGCCAAATTGTGAGTTTTCCTTAAAATAACATATTAAAGCCTTGAAGTTAATTGTTCTATCGACTAAGACAAGGTCATCATGGTTGAACCATCTGGTTCACTCAATTCCTCTTCCTCTCCTCCGTCTGAAAGATTGTCTGAGGGGTCATTTCCTGAGTTACCAGGGTCACTCGAGGACCAAGATGTTGAACTCGCAATTTTTTTGAGCAATTCAACCTTTGTCATCTCGTCCTCCACCTACTTTCGATACTGGGTCATCTGTTGATCTTGGCCCGGAATCTCCGGACAATCTCGTTCAAACTCCAGAGGACTCACCGACCATTGACAGTTAGCTTGGACTAGTTATCTACCCTCCAAACCCTCTGTTTGACCCTGTTGTGATATCACTGCAGCGTCCTTATAGTCTGTATGACCAGTCGGGTGTTCCTTTGGAACTATCCCCTCGTACTTGTTTGGCCATTCGTCGTCGTTTGTTTTCAGACATGGAACCCGAAGGCAATGCTCCAGTCACATCTCTAGATGAGTCCGAAGTTTCTACTCCACACACTGTTGAGGGGGAAGAATTGCCTTTTCCTCCCGAGGGTTTCCCCTTTTTAGAAGGTATTCCTGCTAGTTTGCCACCCAACTATGTGTCTTTGGCGCAGTTGGTTTCAGGTACACCTAGTGCCTCATCACTTTACCATAACCCTATTTGGGCGTCAGGTGCCATGCCTACTTCAGGTCCGTTCGTTACGAACACGACTTCCCAACAGGCTGTTACCTCAGTCCCGGTGCAACCCACCATTCCAAATACCCTTGTATCATCAATCCCAGTTACCCGTCAGGCACAACCGACAGTTTCAAAGATTGTCTCTCTTAGTTCCTCCGTCCCTCTAGTTAGTGGCCAAGCTGTGCCACCGCCTAGGGGGCAGAACCTGAATGTCTCTATGGTGTCAGATGCCACTAATGTGAGTGACTCACAAGCTCACATGCTTGGTATAAACCAACCTTCTTCTAGTATTATTCATAACCCTGCTGATCCTACTGGATCAAGCAATGTCCAGTACCAACAGGTTCAGAATCCCATTGGTCCGTTTGGATTGAGCAATGTTCAGTATCAACAGCCCTATGGGGCTCAGGTCTAATACCAAAATCCTTACGTTCCATATGGTTCTCAAGGAATGGTTAATCAACCTTACACCCTCCAGTCTAGGCAGTACATCCAGCTTGGCTATGGCCAGATTCAATTTGGCAATTTCCCGGGCACTGTTCAAGTACCCTTGCAACAATAAGGACAACCTCTTCAACAAAAAGGGCAGACTTTGTTACCGCAAGGGCAACCTTTGTTGCAGTAAGGGCTCTCCATGCAACCGCAAGGGCAAATGATCTCGTAGCAAGGTCAACTGCAACAACCGCAAGGTCAACCCTTGCAATAGTTGCAGCAAGCTGCGTAGCAGCAGATGCAATATGCTTCGCACACCTCTCAACCCATGTCCTCGCAGGGCCAACCTCTGTAGCCCCAGGGACAAATTTTGCAACCGCAAGGTCAACCCTTGCAACAACAAAACCAACCAGGGAAGCAACAACCCTTGTATACATATCAACAAGGTCAACCCTTGCAGGGGCAGGGTCAAAGTCAAGTCCTGCAACAGCAGGCTCAAAATCCTCATGTCCTAAGCCTAAAGGTCCAAAATCTTGTCGGCCAAGGGCATCAGGTACAAAATTCCTATGTCCAAGGGCGACAAGTGTATCAACCTTATTCCCAGGGATAGCAGGTCCAAAACCCTCTTGTTCAGGGACAACAGGTTCATCCCCCGTATGTTCAGGGGCAACAGGTCCCATATCCATATGTCCAAGTTCAACAGGCTCAACAACCTTTTAACATGTACGTTGCTTATCAGCAACCTATGGCTGGACAGTTCCAAGGTATTCAAGGTCAAAATCCTCCCTATGGTCAAGGTAATCTGCAATGGGGGCAACCTCAGATGCCATATGGCCAAAATCCCCCACTATGGGGCCAAAATCCTTACCAGCAAGGATGGGCTCCTCCCTATGGGCTCGCTTATCGACCTCCCATGCCTTTTAACACCCAATTGCCTTTCTTGGCTACACTCGAGTTGCCAGATGTATCTCACCTTACGAATGATTCGATCCTTCATTCGTCGTACTAGCCTCCGGTGCCGTCCAAGATACCGAGTGATTGTCCAAAGTTCGATGGGAAAGCTAAAGAAGATCCTCAGGCCCATGTGATGACATATCACCTCTGGTGCTCGTCGAACTCGTATGTGGACGATTCCATTCGTCTTCGTCTTTTCCAATGAACCCTCATGGGTGCTGCAACAAAGTGGTACATCGAGCTACCTTCAAGTACTTACCGTGACTTTAACTCTTTAGCCATTGCTTTCCTCACACATTTTCAGTTGCTGGTTTGCTATGAAACTGGCACCTATTTGCTCACATCGCTTAAGCAAGATACTACGACACACATCTCCGAACACATCCATGAATGGATAGACATCGCCTGATCAAATTCGAGACTGCTTATCAGTTGCTCACTAAATGGTTCACCAAATCATTCATGGCCCCAATTGCTTGCAATATAGCTATGGGTGGATGCATCACTGAAGAGCAAGCCATCGCTCGTGATTAGTACTTGGATCTAGTTTACTCTCAGTCTGGCACTTTGTATGAGTTGTTACCCAATGCTCTGCGGCCATCATCCGATCCTGCAGCATCAAAGTCACCCGCTGTTCCTCCCATTGATGGAGTTATTGGTTTAGTATCCCAGACCCTCGCTAAAACTTCTTCCAAACAGAAGTCGGTCTCAAATGTTGTTCCTAATAGTTCATCCCAGAATCCACCTAGCCTTGGTAAAACCTCAGAGGTCTATCGCAGCGGAAAAATCCTCGAAAGGAAAGAAGAAAGGCAAAGGCAAAGCTAAAGCCGATGCCTTGAAAGAGGATCCTCCCAAATCATCTACTGAAGAATCTTCACAACAGAAACCTAAGTATCCCTGCCTCATTTGCGAGGAATATCACTACACTAAGGATTGTCCCCGACGATCCGAAGTTAGTTGCTTGCTCAAAGGGACCCCCGATCTCCTCAAAGAGTCGTTTCCATCTCAGCAGACCCAAATGGTAGACCAACCCCAATCCGCTTCCTCCGAATCTCAAGTGTTCATGATGAGTACGCTATTAATGTGGCTGCTAGGTCGAAAGACTATCAAACTCCTGCTTCGGTAGCTGGGAAAGAGAAAGAAGCCACGCCTTCTTCCTCTACCTCGAGTTTCGACCCTCTTCATATTGAGCTCCCTAACCCTGATTTCGCTATAAGGCCACCCTCTCGAGGTGTGATGCGGAAATCCTTGTATAATCCCAACGCCTGAGCTACTCAACACTATAATATTGTTGAGGATTTGGGTCAGGCGCCGTCATCCATGTCGACTCTCGAGGTACTCCAAAGCTGCCCATCGCAGCGAAAATCTTTGCTGTCAACTATCGGGGGCATCGATCCCACCGATTCCAATTTGATATGTTTTGATCTAGAGAACCATGTTTCGTGGCTCCCTCATCAAATCGCCTTTCTTATTCACGTAATCATCAATGAGAAGACCATCCACCAGATTGTCATCGATGAGGGTGCTTCCCCTGCATCATGTCAACCGCATGTTGGAAGGCTATTGATTCTCCTACACTGAACCAATCTCTGAACACTTTGGAAGCTTTCGATGGGCGTGATTCGCGACCCTTTGGTGTCTTACCTAACCTTTCCATCACCCTGGAAGGCAAGACAATGCAAGTCGAAGTAGAAATTGTTGACGCCAATCTCAATTATAATCTTCTACTTGGTCGAAGTTGGACCCATGCCATGCATGCCGTGGCCTCCTCTTTATTTCGCGTGATTCGTTTTCCCCATCAAGGGAAGATTGTCACCATCGACCAACTGTCTTTCTTTGCCTCTTCCTCCTCAGATGGCAACGTTCCATACGTCAAGCACCTATGAGAGTGTGGGGGCAGGTCTCTTAAAAGATTCTGCCTTAATGGGAATTTTTCCACTCCCACCTCCTCATGTTGCCTCTGTCAACATGATCTCAGTCAAATCTGATCCTTGGGTCATACCTGCACCAGATCTTGTTGATACCCGGGGCGAGGTTATGCCGCTTAGTCCCGCCGAAGTCAATTATGTTGAACTTGTTTTGGCTTCAAATTGTGCATTCTCTGATTCTTTTATGTCGAAGACCTCTTTCGATACACACTCTCAATTCTCGTGGCTTGGCACTTTGGAATCACCTGATCCCTTAGTCGAGACGTTCCTTACTGATGAAGGTATCATGGAAATCATGTCTCTCGAGGAACCACCTTGGATCAATCCTCATCATCGCTCCTTGTTCCTGCCTCGTCGGGTAGTCATGTCTACCGTTTTCGAAGAGTCCTCTTCTTTGTTTCCGGCACCGATTGTTACTCATGAAGTATGATCAGAAGGAAATCTAGGTAATATTACCTAAATGATGATGATTGACATTTCCATCAAACTCGGTATCGTTGAACACGTTCATATTGGGGTATCTTGTTCTCCGGATGAGATCAAGACATATACTCGTCTATTTCAGGAATTCTGTGATGTGTTCACGTGGTCCTACGAAGAAATACTCAGCATTGATCCTAGCATTGTGGTGCACGAAATACCAACGTATCCGCACACAAAGCTCGTTTGCCAACGGCTTCGTCTGGTGCACCCTAGGAAGGTCGTCGCTATTAAGGGTGAAGTTGAAAAGCTTCTCAAAGCTGGGTTCATCTATCCCATCCCCCTTACAGACTGGGTGTCCAATATTGTCCCGGTGACTAAAAAACAAGGCACGATCTGCATTTGTGTGGATTATCAAGATCTCAATCATGTCTATCCTAAAGACAACTATCCTACTCCCTTCATTGATTAAATCATTGATGAATGTGCCAGGAGCGAGATATTTTCCTTTATGGATGGTTTTTCTGGTTACAACCAGATCAACATCGCACTAGCCGATCAAGAAAAGACAACCTTTATCTGTCCATGGGGTATGTTCGCGTACAAGAAGCTCCCTTTCAGCCTCAAAAATGTTGGAGCCACGTTTCAATGAGCAATGTCCTATGCGTTTCATAATATTCACAACATTGTCCAGCCTTACTTGGATGACCTTCCCGCTCATTCTTGTAAACGCCAAGATCACTCAGACCATCTTCGATAGATTTTTATGCGCTGCAGACACTATAACATTCGGTTAAACCCGCACAAATGTGTTTTTTGCGTAGAATCAAGATGACTCCTCGACTTCATCGTTTCCAAGGATGGTATTTGCCTAGATCCGCTAAAAGTCAAGGCCATCATAAGTTTACCCCCTCCATTCTCGTTGCACCAACTCTAGAGCTTGCTAGTAAAGGCCAACTTTCTCTATCGTTTTATACCTAACTATGTCAAGCTAGCCACAAGATTTACTCGGTTGCTCAAACAAGGAACGCCCTTTTTATGGGACGAGGTGGCCCAAAAATCTTTTGATGATCTCAAGGACGTCCTCGTAAATGCTCCTCTATTTCACCCACTAAACTATTATCAAGATTACTTCCTTTACCTGGTCGTGGCCCATAGCACCATTGCTATGGTCTTGGTCCAAGACGACGACGAAGGCAACGAACATGTAATCTACTACCTTAGTCAAAATCTCCTCGACACTGAAACACATTATGCACATGTTGAGAAGTTGGCTTTGGCTTCCATTCAGGCTATTCAACGCTTTCGACACTATATCCTTTTGCGCACAACTATAGTGATTTCTGAATGCAACCCTTTGACCTATATCCTGACTCATCAGTTGCTGGGGGGCAAGTATTCTAAATGGATCGTAATCCTGCAAGAATTCAACTTGGTATTCACTACAGCCAAATCTAAGAAGTCACTTGTTTTCACCAAATTGATTTGTTCCCTTCCCTCTAAGTCTCTCCCTGCTGGTGCAAATGAACAACTTCCAGATGAGACCCTTTTCGTGATTAGCACCCTTGATCAGTGGTACGGTGATATCATCGTGTATCTCGAGACATCTACATTTCTATCCGCGTTGACCAAGGATGATCACCGAAGGATTCAACATCACTCCCAACCCTACCATATTATTGGTGATACTTTATACCGTGTTGGTGTCGATTCAGCTCTTCGCCGATGCCTTACGATCGAGGAAGTTGAAAGAGTTCTCAATGGTTGCCACTACGGGGCATGTGGTGGTCATATGTCTAGTTACGATACAGCTCAAAAAATCCTTCGTGCTGGTTGTTTCTGGCCGTCTATCTTCAAGGACTGCATTCTTGCTGTTCGCAAGTGCCACGAATGCCAAATTTAGCAACGGAAGATGTGCGCCCCACCCACTCACCCACACCTCGTCATTACCGTTGGTCCTTTTACCAAATGAGGCATTGATTATATGACATGTAACCCTTGTTCGGCCGGGGGGTGGCTATATTATTGTCGCTGTGGATTATTTCACAAAATGGGCCGAAGCGATGCCTACATACTCTGCAGATGGTAAGACGACGACTCAATTCCTTTTCAACCATGTTATTTCCAGGTTCGACATACCCCAAGCCATTGTCACAGACCATGGCTCCCATTTCAGAGATTACATGATGGTTGAGCTAACAACTGCATTGGGCTTGCGCCATGATGGCTCGACCCCATATTACGCCTAGGCCAACGACCAAGTTGAAGCCGTGAACAAAGTCTTGGTCGTAATGCTTCTGTGTACTATTGGGATGCACAAGTAAAATTGACATCTCATGCTCTTTTCAGCTCTGTGGGCCTACCAAACCTCAACCAAAGACGTAACTAGTTTCACACCATTCCAGCTGGTCTATGGGTTGGAAGAAACATTGTCGATTAAATGTGAGATTCCTTCACTCATGTTAGCTGTTGAACTCCTCCCCAAAACGTCACCTCAAGAGGAACGCCTCTTATATTTAGAACGACTGGATGAGACTTGTCGTCTCATCGCCTTGGTCATCGAAGAGCAAAAGAAACGGGTCAAATCCCATTTCGATCAATTGGTCTCCCCTTGCACGTTCTCTGAGGGAGATTTGGTCCTATTATACAACCAAGCTAATGATAAGCTGGGGGCAGGCAAGTTCGAACCTATGTGGCATGGGCCCTACATCGTGAAACGCGTTTTGCAGAAAGGAGCCTATGAGCTTATTGATTATGAAGGAAACCCTCTTGATAAGCCCCGAAATAGGATTTACCTCAAGAAGTACTATTCTTAGGTCATATTGCATGGTTACTTGTGTACATTAGTGTGTCATTCATTTTTGTACAACGTGGTTTTGTGTGATAGTTTCCAAACAACTTTCCTGTTTACTATGCTTTTCTTGCTTTGCAGATGTCTATGACTCCCCACATTGGTTTCGCTGATGGTGCTTGCCGTAGTACCCGGAACTTATCATCCGTGACATGGGCTATTTATGACCCTAATGGTGAGTTGATTGACCTTCAAGGTATTTGTCTAGGACACACAACCAACAACATTGCTGAATACAGTGCGAACATCGAACTTCTGTCAGAAGCCATCGCTCTGGGCGTCAGAGAATTGGCTGTCAACCTGGATTCACAGCTTATCGTCCTTCAACTCAATGGGCAATATTCCGTAAAGAACCCTAAAATATTGAGAATGTATCTCCATATCCATCTATTGGAAAGGCATTTTGATTACATTACATATCATCATATTCCTAGACACATGAATACATTGACAGATGCATTAGCTAATCATGTGTTGGATAGACATTTAGGAAACATGTAAAAGATAAAACAAACCATTTCTACCATAATAGATAGGAAAATACAACACACACACACACACACACACATGTATATGGTGATAATGTTTAATACATCAGAACCCCAAAAAAACAATATGTGTCTAAAATAACATCGGCGGCTCGCAGGCCTCATATATTCGTGGCACGCAGGCCTCAAAAAATATGTAAGTGCTAGACCTATAACTAATCAACATGGTGATCATGATAGCACAATACGGCTCGTGCAACACATCCTTCCTGGTAAGGGGCAACAACATCGATAAGGCGGGGGACGCGCCTGACTATTGGGGACATCCCAACAGGCTACTCTAGTCCAACGTCTGCATTAAAAAGAGAAATGTTATAAGCACATATATACCAAAAACAACTAAAAAATCTCAAAATTAAAAATTTGATTGTTTACCTTCATCATCAAAGTCCTCTCCATCTGGTAAGGGCATATCTAGATCTCCACGGAAATCAGTGCCACTGTATGGCCAGTCCTCCACAACAATATTTTGTCATCGTAGCCATGAAAAGAATGCAGGTCAGTATGACATGTGCTGACCCCCAGTGATCTTGGGTGTCAAACGGCTCCAGCAGGCCATCTGCGGATCACGTGGCATAGGAGGATCTACCTCAGTCCGCTGATACTGGAATAGTGGTATTCGTTCCAGGAAGAAGGTCACAAGCACTGATCCGAAGCCAAATTGCGTCAGATTCCCCGCCTCGGCTTTGGACAATTGGCGCTTGATGTTCATCTTCATGGCCTCTACCTAGTTGAAGATCGTAGGAAGTTTGCAGTCAATAGCATAAAGGAACTTCGACTTGTTAGTATCATGTTCGGCCTAGGACCCCGCCACTCTTTTGATAGTCAATAGAAGCACCCTCAGTGTCAGATCCCGAACACTAGAAATCTTTATCTTCCCAATCTTGGATTTCAGGGCCTCAGGGCAGTGTTCAGTAAGCCCCAATCGGTCGTGATCCATAAAAGTTCACTGGTTTCCATCTGCGGGACAGTCCAGTGATGAAGTATATATCTGAAGTTTCCAACTCCAGCTCCTAGTCACCAATGACAAAAATCTTCCGATTAATGTCCCAAAGACTAATTAGGTACTGAGGCAACTCGGGCTGGGCCCGCATCCTTGGTGTAAGAAATAATTTGAGGAGCCCGCAAGCCCTGAAAGCTTCCAGTCAATTCAGGTCATTCATTGACTGGGTGTCAACATTTTCATGTTCCCATTCTTTCCAGTCCACCATTTTCAACGATTCTTTCCTGCAAAATCCATTAATTTGAGTCAACAATCATCCTTGGCCCATAAAATTTATGTTTAAATGGTCAATTTTTGAGAAAATAGGGTTTTTCCCTATCCATGACGCCAATGCACCTGTTTTAGAAACGGTTGTGCTGATCGGCGTAGATGGATTTGTTAATCACCCTCGGTTGACGCGATTTCCAGGCATGGAAATCACACTGACCGAGGGCGAAAAAGTTTTTCAAAAACCTCCTCAAAAAATTAAAAAAATTGTTAAAAGCATAAATGAAGGACATGAAAATTGAGATTAGGGATTTCGCTGTTACCTGGAACTGGTGGCTCGTCGATTGACCTCCCGGATCTCTTGCAATCTGCTCCAGAACAATTAGGGCAAAAGTGAGTAAAAAGTCTTCACTGAAAAGGTAAAATGGTAAATGGTAAAATATGTTTTTTGGAATGCCCCAATTAAATCTTATCCTGCAAATTTTATCAATGTTTACATTACCTGAAAATATTGAGAAATATTGGTGAATACCTTCATTTTGGAAACTATAAATTTATTTACTAATATAAAATTCATTATTTCTATTTTTTCCCAATTTGCCTTCTCAAATTGAATCATAGGTAGGATATGGTCTCCTTCCATTATTTCAAATTATAGATATATATTCATCTCACATTCCCCAATGCACTCTCACATTTACTTGGGAGAAGACATGGTCCTGTCCAACTAATTATCAATATATATATTCATCTTACATTCCCAGATGTACTCTCACATTTACTTGGGAGAAGACATGGTCCTCTCCCATTAATTACCCAATTTTATACTCATACCACATTTTCAAATGTACTCTCAGATTTACTTGAGAGAAGAGAAGTCAACTGTAAGGATGAAGGAGAAATTAATGACATTAATGAGAGGTGGTTGAGGTGGAGAAGAGAGGAAGGGCATAAAAGGGGAAGGAGGAAGGGAGAAGGGGGGATGTTGGGTCTTGCTTGGGTCTTTCGGGGTTGGGTGTGATTTTAGGATTGCTGTGATTTTGGAGACCTAAGGAACTTGTGGAGGTTTCTTGGGTTTGTTTAGAGGAGGGAAATATTGTTTATCTTGGTCTTGGACACACACTCTACATCTGGTTGGACTTGGGCTCGGAGGGCTAGGGAAATTGTGGAGGTTTCTTGGGCTAGGAATTATTTCCTAGTTGGCTGGGAGGTAAATCCAGTTGGGTTAGTCAAGAGGAGCATTCAACAGGAGCAACAACTCAAAGGCATCTCCACCAGCCACCGATACAGGTATTCCTCTATAGATTACTCATGTAAATTTATTGAAATGAAATGTTCACTATAAGTTATAGGGATTAGAATGTAAATGGTAAAATTTTCATTGTTTAAAAAGTCTTGTAAGAAAGTAAATCATTGCCTCTTATTGCATTTAAATTCCAGAGAAATAGATCTGTTAGAAGACCCTAGGATAGGGCCTTACACATGGTATCAGAGCTTTGGTTCAAAATCTGGACCCAAAGCCCACTAAACCCCAAATTCCGTTATAAAGAGCTTGTAACCCTCATAAGGACTTATAATCCTAAAATATATTCATATAAAAAATTGTTTTTAAATTGAAAAAAAAAAACAAAACAAAACAAAACAAAAAAAAAACTATAGTCAATTCCCTTGAAGATATTTTCTCCTTATCCTGCTTAACCAGGTTGATCCCATTCTGGAAGCGGTCAAAGACTACTTTTGTCTCTTTGTCCAAATGAAAGTCCTTCTTGTTGAAGATTGTTAAATTGCTTATGATTGCATTAAGAACATATAGTAGCATATCTTCTTGTTTTGTCTCCTCAAAACTACCCAGACCTTCAAAGTCTAGCATGACATAAATGCGTTTCTCTGCTCAGTTTCAGTTTGCACTTTGTTTTTCTGCTTCTTTTGGCCTTTCTGCTTTTGGCTTCGTTCATTAGCTCTGGAAGCTAAGACTGAAAATTCAATGTTCAGTATCTCTGACTTGAGATTTTCAACCTCAAAACCCAAACCTTGAGTTTTAGGGTTTTTCAAAATTGATTAGTTTCTTTCTTTGTCTCGTTGACCGAACCCCAAAAGAGTTCATCTTCAGTCTTAGACCTGGAATTATTAGAAGGGATGGTGATGCTTTGTGATGGAGCCACCATTTTTGGTGATTGTGAGAATGCTGAGTGCTGCCACATAGAACTATTTCCACTTGAGCTCCGATTTGTCTGTACTTTGGGTGCAGCAGCAACCTGTGGTTGGGAGTTGACCAAAGTTGAGAGTTTTCTTTCCTGCTCTTTCTGAATGTCTCTCAGTGATGTAGTTTTCGCTTGCTTAAGTGTATCAACTGACCAAGCTGGAGCTGGTGGAGAGCTTGAAGATTCTGCTTTCCATGGCAGGAAATCTCCTAGAGATGGACCAGCAGGTGGAGCAGGTAATACTTCCTTTTCCTGCTGAAGTTGACGAGAGCTTTTTCTTTTCTCGAGTTGAACAGATGATATAGGAGGTTCTAAAGAAGCAGTCGTAGGTATTTTACTTGGGCCACCCTTTCCCTTTGGTGCCCTCTTCCTGTTCCTCTTTGTATCTTTAGCCTCAACTAATTCGCTATCATCTGCAGTAGTAACCTCAATAGGCGATGAAACTACAGGTGTCGTAAATAGTCCAGGAGACTTCTCGACATTGACAGTGACACAAGCTTCAGTTTGTTGGCCTGTTTTTGCTAAAACTTCTTCTGCTAGCAGATCATGCAAGTGACTCCTCTTGGAATTGGTGGAAGAAACACTTTCCAAATTTCCAGAACTTGAGCATATAACACGGGAAATAGATTTCACATCCTACTAAACATCTCTTGAATGTTTGACTTCTGAACCAAGGACAGGTCCAATCTAAGGACCTGATCCTGTACTTGGCAGATTAGTTGGCATCGGCAAAATAACAACTTCAGAAGCAACCTTCTCTGTTTCTGCTTTTTGTTTCTGTTCTTCCTGTTGTATTTCCAACAGGGATTTTGGTTTTTGACATGATGTGGGCTTCCAGGCTCGATGAGATACAGAGGATGCCACAGGATTTCTAGCTAGAGACTCAATATCACTCGAAGCACTAGTATCAGCTAAACTTGCCACTGGGATCGAATCTACAGCAACAATAGGATTTTTCATCGTTGTTGACTACAAACCTGGGATCTGGAAAACAGACGAAAAGTTAACATCTTTAACATCTTGAAACCGAGACCTGTGCCATACAAACCTCGTGCCATACCACAATACCACACTTTGGTTCTTCTGGTTGCATTTAATAATACAACTTGAGGGCTCCCTGGCAGTGTCCATCCCTGACATAACCTCGGATAGTCGCACTCTATGTGAAAACATTTTGCTTGGGAATGTTATCAAACACCTGACGTGCATACTTCATACTTCCAGAGCAAGCATACATGCCAACAAGCTTGGTTGCTAGAAAAACACTCTGGGTGCAAAAGTGTGTGTGCTATTCATGTTGTCAATGTAGTCAAATATATTCTACAAGGAGAAGCACGATTTTTCCATTGCTTTTCTCAACATGACAACCCAAGTTCCTTTTTTCTATTTCGGCCCTAATTTTCTGTGAAGGTTAAATTTCCTAAGTTTGGTTGTCTATAACATTGCTTGACGTATTGCATGCAAAAATTTACGCAAATGCTTCCAAGAAGGGCCATAAAGAGCCAAGCCAATGTCCAAATAATTATATGAAAAATACTAAGCGACGACCATGGAGGTATATTGGCAAAAACTGATCATGGGTGCGCTTATGTATTAAAGATTATGTATCTCCAACTTATGGAAGTTTTGTAATTTAAATTATCATAACTTGGATGATAAGTGCTCGGTATAAATATAAAGGAATAATATTGACGTAATTCCAGGTAGTTCAATTGCACTAATTTCAATAATATATTTATATAACTGTGACCCTAATAATTTCAATAAAATTTATTTTAAATTTCTTGTACATATATATTTTTTTTAATTGTTAACCTATGATCATTCCTATCAACGTACACCATCCACTACTGATGTATTAGATCAAAAAAGGGTATTGAAAAAACCCTAAAAAAATTGTCGATGTTCTTAAACAATTATGTCTAAATCACATGAATTTTTGGAAAATAAATTGAAGCATTTAACAAGTTTGGCCTCTTGGAAGATAAGATTAAGGAGCTTCTTAGGAACAACCCACGAATATATGCATTTCAATGCATAAAGTATAGAAGGTCATGGATTTCCTGATAGATGCTATTGGGCTTCCCATAAAGGTGATTATGAGTTATCCAATGTTCTTATAGCTTATCCTAGAAACTAGGACCAAGCCCTTCTACACAGTACTTTGAAAGTGCAATGCAACTTTAGAAACCTATTCCTAGTTTGTAAAGATGCTTATATTGAATCAGTGGAGATTCCTTGACAAGTATGTGAAGGGCTGATCTCATGACAGTGGTAAGTTCTTTAATCTCTTAACTTTCATATATTACTTATTCCCTCCTACAAGATGAAAAGGATGTTTGTGGAGTTTTCACTTTGTTTGAGTCATAACTGACCATAAAATTCAATACCCAGATTTCCTTGCATCTAGAGAATGGAGAAAGTAGAAAATGAAGAATTCTTTTACCCTCAGCGGAATAAAGAGATGTTACTGCAGCTTTGTTAATCCATCACCACAAAAGTCGAAATCTAATTTCCAGATTTTCCATATGCAACTATGTTGAAGTTCATGTTTCTGAACTCACAAACTGCACTAAAATGCACTGTTAGCATTCCAGTGTCATTATTATGAACCCCCCCCCCCCCACGAAACCTGCCTTCAGCAGTAAAACTAGCACATCTTATGCTAAGAATAAACATAAGGAAGAAGTTGATATGGCACAAGCCGATCATGTTGCCTCTCTCATTTTTAAATCATCAATAAACCTCATAGAATGAGGCAGATCCTTGAAACAATGGAAATAACCCAGTCTCCCCAAAATAAGTTATGTCCCTCCAGTCATCGAACCTACATGATTGAATCTCTTGCATTGGAATATCATTATGCTTTCAATTTCCAAGATTGCAATTCCGATTAAAGGGGTACCTAGTGCCTGGCAACAAGCGTAAGGAAAAATTTACCCGAGTAATCCAATCATTGTCACCTCTTCCAATTAACTTCACCAATAATCCCCACAAGAACATAAGCCATCTTCAAAATGATGAAAATGATTCCAATCCCTTACAATGTTTTTTTGCCCAGCAATTTTGGAAATAAATTTGGTTGCACTGTGGCAATCACCACATACTCGAAGGTTTTTGGTGATCCTGATAGACATCCCAGGGGGTGTGCTCATAAGACCAAAAGCAATGTCTAGCTTCTCGCTATGACCATAAAGGATCTGTTCCTTCTCCTCCTCGTCCACATCATGCAATGCAAAATTTGTGTCCGACACATAGCCTTTTGCTTTCATTTGCCCAACCAAACTGTCTAACGTTAAATAGATTTCATAATGAATAAAGTTTGTTCTTGACCTCAATCCATGTGCATCCCAGCTTCTTGTTTAACCCTCTATCTTTCATCAGTGTTCTTACTTTTGCTGCATCTTCCCACCTGCAAGATGCAGCATAAATATTTGACAGCAGAATATAGTTTCCAGTGGTTTTAGGCTCCAGCTCATAAAGGTGTTTCGCAGCACATTCTGCTAGCTCTATGTTGTAATGTTTTCTGCATGCACCAAGCAAGGCCCCCCATACACAAGCATTAGGTTTTTGTGGCATCCTTTTGATTAGGTTGTATGCCTCGTCCAACTGCCCAGCACGGCCAAGAATGTCAACCATGCAGGCATAGTGCTCAACCCTCGGAAAGATACCATACTCCTGAGTCATGCAATCAAAATATCTCCAGCCTTCATCCACAAGCCCAGCATGACTGCATGCAGACAAAACAACAATGAAGGTGATATGGTCTGGCTTAATGCCTGCCTGTTGCATTACATAAAAAAAAATTGTCAGGGCATCCTCCCCGTGCCCATGCATTCGATACCCTGCAATAATTTCATTCCATGATATCACATCTCTTTCAACCATTTTGTCAAACACACTGCGTGCACATTCTAAACTTCCACATTTGGCATACATGTCTATAAGAGCATTCCCCACAATGACATTTGACTCTGAATGATTTCTTATTGTGTAGTTATGAAGCTCCTTACCACATTGCAGAGCCACCAAGTCAGCACATGGAGGCAAAATAATTGCTATGGTAACAAAGTTAGGCTTCACCTCTGCAAGTTGCATTCAACTAAAGAGCCTTTTCAAGGCTTCAACACTATGATCGAATTGAGTATACCCTGCAATCACTGCACTACATGTAATTACATTTGGGTTCATTCTAGTCATCTGAAGTTGATCAAAGTGTCTTGACTCCCAACGCCTCATCAAAATATCCGTTCAATGCATAACATGAAATTATTGCATTCCATGAGATCAAATCTCTCGTTGGCATATTGGAAAACACTTCGTATGTGTCATCCAATTTTTGCGCATTTTGCATACATGTGAATTAGCACATTCCCCACAAAAACATATGATTCAAATCCATTTTTTATCATATAGTTATGGATTTCCTTGCCTCGTTGCAACGCTGCTAAATCTGCACAAGAAGTGAGAACACTGGCAATAGTGACTGAATTGGCTTTCACACCAGCCAGCTGCATTTTAGAGAAAGACATCACTGCATCATTATCGTGACCGTTCTGCTCATACCCGTATATCATTGCGCTCCAAGTTATCACATTAGGTTTCGACTTTCCCATTTGCATTTCATCAAATAGCTTTCTGGCCTCTTCACAATTCCCAATTTCGAAATACCTTGCAATCATGGTGTTCCATGTAACTGCATCTCACACAGACATTTTGTCAAACACTTGACGTGCATTCTCAATTCTCCTACATTTCCAATACATGGATATAAGGGCATTAGCCACATTGACGTGCAACTCTAGTCCACCTCTGACTACTGACCTGTGAATTTCCTTGCCCTGCTCCAGAGGTGTAATCTCAGCACATGCCTTAAGGACGATTGGAAAGGTGTAACTGTCTCCACTCAGTCCTTCTTGTTGCATTTGGTTTAGAGCCCTATTTGGGTACATCTTGCAATTCCATTACTTGAACTGTGAGCTGCTTCTTGGCTGCAAAAAGCATCGCTACACCATTACTTAACAAGTTATTGAACTAAAATCCACTTCATAATTTAACACTATTGCAAGAACAAATTTGAATAAAAGATGTAATGCAACAATAGATGACAAACCATTTTCCACTTGTTGATATCCTTCATGAAGCCTTATCTTGTTGTTTCAAACTTCACCTTAACATCACCTTGATATTTTGATTTTTGCTGTACAAATACAAAAATTCAGGTTTACAAACATGTTGCTATATTACAAAACCTTCAAATAAGCAAAGTAGATTGTCCTGCTACAAGTTCCATCCAACAATAGCTAGCAAGTACGAAAATATTTTGCCTCGTTATATTTTTGGAAAAACGTTGTCCAAAATAGTAATTCTCAAATTGATGAAAATTATTTGTTACATAAGATCCAAAAGGCAGGGCATGTTGCATCAACAATGAATTATCCACAAATTTATCTTATACATCCTAGTTTGCTTACATTTTGGTGAGACAAGGAGATGGTCTTGGTATGATTCTTGTTCAAATCTGTCTATTACTGTTCATTGTCTTGAAATACTTTACATTCGGGAGTCACTGGAGGTCTCCAAGGAACAAAACTGGTAATTATATGACTTGATCCACTCATCTTATGGCTTTGGCAATCCCTGCTAGCCTGAATTTGTACATTCCCTTTCAATCCCTCCCTCTCTGTTTGTTTCTTGCTTGCCACAAGGGTTGTTGTCCGTTCGCAAGTTACTCTGGTGACCTGATTGCTTTATTTTATGGGGTCTTTCTACTATACATTGTTTTTCATCATCATAGTCATCATTCTCAATCTTTTCAACAACATGAGGATCCACATCAATTTTAGAAAATAGTGTCATTAATGATTATAATTCATAAATAGTAACCAATAAAACAAGTGCCTTGGGGACTGAAAGTTGAAACAACATTATTTTAGACATAAAATAAAGCATTTATTATGAAATGCAGCAAAAATAAAAATAAAAAAATATTCTTCGCAATAACAAAAACAATATAGATCTCTCAAAATCCCTAGATGAGAACATGCAAAAGATATCTTTAGATTCATGTGAGAACACACACAAAACGCTTTAGAAACTCAGCTACTCGCATGGCTAGCGGTGCATCTCAAATGGAATGTGTTGTCTCATTCCCATATCACATGAAATCTCTTCACATGCAAAACTGCTATTCAAAGGATATCTGTTGTCATGAGAATCAACAAAGGGCATACCCTGTCATGAGGGCATAGGCAGGCAATGGAAATGGAAATGTCAATTGCATTGAGACTTGTTCCTGTGCACTGTGGACATATGAATAATCAAAACAATATTATGCTCATATAACTCTATATGGAATGCCCTCGTTACTTTGTATGCAAACTGTGGGATAATAAATAATGTTCTGCCATTGTTTGACATCATGCCTAAAAGGGATGAATCCTCATGAAATGCAATAGTTGGGTATGCTCCCATAATGGGCTTGCCGAAGAGGCATTGAAGTTCTTTAGCCAAATGCTACGTGCTGGCTTCAAGCCAATTAAAATAACTTTCACAACGCCCCAATAGGGTAATATTGAATATCTCAGCCCTAACTTTGGCAGAGACCTCATTAATAGCCAATATTTGAAAGAACTCTAAAAACCCTAAAAAGACCTTCAAAGGGAGCATCTGCTATCGTGGCCCAAATGCAATACCAAAAAAATAAAAAATGCAATAAAAATGCAATAAAGGCTCAGAACAAGAGATCCACATTCATAAAGAAAAGCAACGTGACAGTGAATGGCCTCCCAGAGTAGTGACCTGAAGTTGTCACGAACAATTGTCCAACAACTCTTCGCAAAGGGGTGCTGCCAATGGACGTGTTTAAATGTCGCCAATCTCATACATTATGGACATTTGTCATCCATTAGACCAGTCTTGTCGATCAGGACTATGGCAATATTTAAATAATATATTAAATCCTAATTTGACCCACCTAATAGGCATAGGATCCTATAGAAACTCAATATAATGATATTATGCCTTTCAAGTATAACAAATCACAATTCATGCTCGTATCATTACAAGACATGATATGATATTTTACTTTTAGAAAATAAAACAACACATATCTTGTAATGGCTTCTTCATGTGTTCACTCTGAATTAACAATGATGTGCGGGAAATATGTCAAAGAGTGGGACTTTTATATTCATTGAGGCATTAAAGAAATTATATGCATGAAACTTATACTAGCGCCTTCTAGTGGAATTGATAGTGCACTAATCTATTTCTTGCCATTATTTTGGTTTTGGTACCACCTTATAGCATATCCGAGTTCAAATGCTATTTTCCATGGTGGATAGTTGAATCTGTTTCAACTCTAATTGTCATCAAGGGTTTGCACAAGGTTGTCACATGAGCATCTACGATGCCCATTTTGACTTAGATAGCTACCCATACTAAGGCTCTATTTTGCAGTTCCATGTTATTATTTCTGAACATTATGTAATATTGATGCATTTGGTTGGACACGTGAAACTACTAATAGATTTGATATTTATGAAGGAAATGGTTGATGTATGGCCTAAATGTATGACTCACTTAGGGGTGAATTATCTAGTGCGTGACTTATCAGAATTATTTTGTTTCATATATGGCTCAAGAGGATATGATTTATTTAAATGAATGACTTAGTGAAATTATGATGAACTGCAAGATTGACATGTAGATACTAGACTTAATAACATGATGATTATATATATTGTTGTTCTATAAATGCATGAATGAGAGCTAACTTGTAGGGGGAAAGAACTATATGATAGTCGGGATCTACTCTTCCATTGAGGGAAAGTCGAGACATCTCATGAGGTGGCAAGGTGACCTGACTGGATTATTTGATGACAAGTCCAACCAGCTGGGTGGAGGCATTTCCCACCGTGTATCCTCAGAAACCTGGAATCGTGGGAGGGCAGTGGTGGACACACTTCCCTAGACGTGTGATGACGATTGCTAGTTGCCTACTGGGGAAGTTAGGTCGATGTATTCGACGCTTCCACCATGACGGTTTTATCAGTGGTTAGTATGGCCGTTGCCACTGATAAAGAAACAGAGGATAGATAGGGTGGGAATGGAAGTAGGCCAGGATGGATAGGAGGATATAGATCAATTGGAGACTCTTGATGGGGAGTAATGTCATTGTCTGACTTATCAAATTTTACTGCTATAACTCTCTTTGGTTTGCTATGCTTTCGAACTCCTTGTATCTTTTCAATCTAACTTTGGGACAAAGTTTTTTGAAGGAGGGGTGTATGTAATGCCCCACTTAAATCTTATCCTGAAAATTTTATTAATGTTTACATTCCCTGAAAATATTGAGAAATATTGGTGAATACCTTCATTTTGGAAACTATAAATTTATTTACTAATATAAAATTAATTATTTTTATTTTTTCCCAACTTGCCTTCTCAAATTGAACCTTAGGTAGGATATGGTCTCCTTCCATTATTTCAAATTATATATATATATTCATCTCACATTCCCCAATTCAGTCTCACATTTACTTGGGAGAAGGCTTGGTCCTCTCCAACTAATTATCAATATATATATTCATCTCACATTCCCAAAGGTACTCTCATATTTACTTGGGAGAAGACATGGTCCTCTCCCATTAGTTACCCAATTTTATACTCATATCACATTTCCAAATGTACTCTCATATTTACTTGGGAGAAGAGAAGTCAATTGTAAGGATGAAGGAGAAATTAATGACATTAATGAGAGGTGGTTGAGGTGGAGAAGAGAGGAAGGGCATAAAAGGGGAAGGAGGAAGGGAGAAGGGGGAGATGTTGGGTCTTGCTTGGGTCTTTTGTGGTTGGCTGTGATTTTAGGATTGCTGTGATTTTGGAGACCTAAGGAACCTGTGGAGGTTTCTTGGGTTTGTTGAGAGGAGGGAAATATTGTTTATCTTGGTCTTGGACACACACACTACATCTGGTTGGACTTGGGCTCGGAGGGCTAGGGAACCTGTGGAGGTTTCCTGGGCCAAGAATTATTTCCTAGTTGGCTGGGAGGTAAATCCAGTTGGGTTAGTCAAGAGGAGCATTCAGCAGGAGCAACAGCTCAAAGGCATCTCCACCAGCCACAAGTATAGATATTCCTCTATAGATTACTCATGTAAATTCATTGAAATGAATGTTCACTATAAGTTATAGGGATTAGAATGTAAATGGTAAAATTTTCATTGTTTAAAAGGTCTTACAAGAAAGTAAATCATTACCTCTTATTGCATTTAAATTCCAGAGAAGTAGATCTATTAGAAGACCTTACGATAAGGTCTTACATGTTTACTTTTCCCATTTTTATTCATTTTTTCATGAAAATATCATGTTTTTGTGAATATTTTGACCTGTTTTGCCTCAAGAACTCGATAATACACTTTACCTTACTTGTGTAGTGATAGTGATGGATGTTCGACGATGATGACGAGTCACGTTTCAACTCTTTTCTTGACTTGTTAAATTCATATGAAAAGATTGTTGAGTGTTTTTCCTTTTTGACTCGTAAAAGAAAATAAAATGGGGGGTTCGCTTTCAGCTCTTTTCCGACCCTTTAAAAGAAAAAAGATGGCCGAGCCCTTGTCGTTTTGAACTCGTTAATGGATACGAAACATTATGCGCCTAGTATAAGTTTACCCCTTTTCGGGTTGGGAGGCACTATTTACGAAAAAGGTACTCATTGACTGAAATGGTCAAGCGGTTCTCTCAAGTATTGTTTTCTACCTTTTTGGGCTCGAGAGACACAAACGTATGAAAAGGGACTATGTGGAGTTTCTTTTATGTGTCTTTTTAAAACTTGCGAAACATGAAAAAGATACCAAGTTACACCTTTGTTAGACTCGTTAAACTATTAACCGACATTGGATTCATCACCATGACAAACACAAGCTTCTCCTTCCTAGGGCTCGTTAAAACTTACTAGGTCAGATTCGTCCGAAGGATGAACTTACAGTGCAAGCATATGTTATCCCCTTCAAGTTTGGGATTAAAAAATAATTGGTGTACTTGCCAGAAATGGTGGGGGAAAATTTGGAAATATATCAGTTGTGCCGGCAACTCACTCTTGAACATGACACTCTTTGTTTCGTGTTGGGTTGGGATATCCTCCTTTGTATCGTTGACCTTCTTGGGTTGGGCCATTCATTTTTACCTTCCATTTGATCTCTGCCACGTCATCATGAGCACCGATCCCATGGATCCAAAATTTGCCAAACTTCCAGTTGTGTCGCCGATATGTTCAAGAGTTGTCCTTCCGCAGTTACACTTACCTCTGATTCTCTGTATCATCCAAAATCATTTTGCATCCTCTCGTCTCGCGTCGATGATGTGGGATTCATTATGGCCCTCCTTTGACACAGTCGCTTTCTGTCAACTTCAACTCATTATCCGGGAAGTTGACCGAGAGACTCCTTTCCGGTACCTTAGAGCTTGCATGCCCTAACGGTAAGTTCTTCGCACTCGACGACAAGCTCATATCATTGGCTTTCGATCGAGTGATTTCTTGGGTGCTCGACTTCAGTTCTTCTATTCACATTCCATGGATTGTGCTCATAGTACCTTGAGGACCATTGTCATTATTGGTGGTTCCTATCACGTTTGTTAACAGTTTACATCATCGACGTCAACACCTCTATTCACATGTTAGAATTTGTACTTTGATCGGGTCGTGTTAGAGCGCAAGTCCCTGGACTCAGATCACAAAAGTCTAGGTTGCGAAGTGGTGTGACATGGTTATGATGATATGAATGTCTCTTTTAGATGGTTGGATGTGACCAGACCATGAGTTATCGTATGTGATCCTTCTCATTATCGGATGGCTATGACCATACCTTGGTTTCATTATGATCCTCTTTAACGGATGGCTGCACCCATACCTGGATCGATTTATGTGATCATTCTCTGGATGGCTGTGTCCATGCCACGATTCATGTATCATTTGACAGAGATCTCAGTTTATGTATATGTATCTGTACTTTCTTGCAGGTTTTCCGATGGCAGACCGTTTCCCCGCACTGATTTATAAAGCATTTCATCCCTCAATCTAGCTTGGCCTTCACGCTTTAGGGGGCATCTGTTACACATAATTTTGTCACTGTCCCTGTACTCCCCGTTCCTTGATCTTGAAGGACCTCTATAGTGAACCCCACATGGTTTTCCTTCATGAAGAAACTCCCATTATGTCCCTCTTCATGAGCAGATCAATTCCCTTTTGCACCATTTCCCCTGAAACTTCTAGTTTGCCCAGTTTACAAGACTGACACTAATGACCTTTGTCTCCCCCGTGCCGATATGCAGAGATTAGCACTATCCTCGCACTGACCAGAGCAACTGAGATGTGTTACAGTCGTGCCAGTCTTGTTATGGAAAGTTTTTTAAATTAGGAGTTGAAGCTTCCAGCTCTAGAAGCTTCGTAATGGAAGTCTGGTAAATGGTTTGGCCGGATGGGGTCGAGGATGTCAGTTTGGGCTCCTTTACCCTATAATGATGGAACTGCCTCAAGGGATAAACCCTTCTCCCATGAGAAGAGAATCCATTTCCCATCCATTCATCCTATATAAACCTCCCTTCTTCCCAAGCACAAGCTAGTGTTGATATTGGTGTGCTAATACTATTTTTGTTTAGAGTAGACAATAAGCTATTACTAGTTGTAGCTATCTAGTTGTGTGAGGGATAAGTGTGATTTGGTTTGGAGTGAAGCCTAAAGGGAAGAGCCTTAAAACTATTGTTGATTGAGTCCATCATGGAATGCTAGTAGAAGGGTGTGGGAACCTGGTCTTGTCAAAGGAGGACTGCAACGTCAAGACAAATGGTTGTAATCTCTCTTTGATATTAATATATGCAACTATCGATTGATTTCCTACATGATTTGTCATCTTACATATTCATGGCTTAATGTTTCTTGACTTGTTAAGTAGGTTGAATTACAATTTGTCTATTACCACATTTGTTGTTTGCTGTTGTTTACTTGTTTCAGGTGCTTGAAGAAGGAAGTGAGAGATAGCTGGAGCGAGCAAGCAAGAATATCATCAAACAGAATAAGCAGATTAAGAGGTAGGCCCTCTTAATTGGTTCTAACCTAAGAAAATCTTCCATAGACTGCATCTGTTGTGGCTAGACCCATTATCAGGCTAGAGGACTTTGTTTGTGTCTGCACTTATAATTTTACTTCACCATAGAGACATACAAAGTTGGAGTTCATGCTCATTGCTTTAGATAGTACAAAAGAAGAACATGCAAAGTGTTGGGCGATTTAATTGTATGCTAAATCCCTGTCATTTAACTTGTCAACCCGTGAGTTTCGTAAACTTAGAAGCAAACCAAAATACATGGGACCTCAGATGAAAATGGTGTATGAAGTTTTTTTAGAATGGAAATGCATATTACAAATCTAAACTATTAGATCTATTTTATGAAAGCATAAAAATGTTTGATCAACAGAATTAGTTTACTTTAGAAGATAGAGAAGAGTCTCTTATTCAAGAGTCTTGGCTGTCCTTCTACAATATTTCTATAATAACATTGCCAAACATCTAAGAAAGTAGGAAAGAAATAAAAGCAAGTAAATATTGTTTTCAGTTCAGTTCTTAGCTCGTGGAGAAGAGTCTCTTGACTTAGGAGGACGTGATTGTCCTTCTCACATAAAAACTAACTACTGAAATGAAATCAATCTTCACAGAAAAAACATGGCCATAACATGAATTCATATTGAAATTATCTACAAATATTTACAACAAAGAAATAAGATGAACGTCTAGAATTAAAACTAGTATATTCACAATTATGAACATTACTCTACAACAAAGTGTACTTATCTTGGTATGGGGATCCTTCCATTCCTCAATGAGAACACATGAACAACTATCACACCTTAAGAATCAAACAACACTCATAACTCATGATTTGGAGAAAATGATATTATTCATGCTGAATGAACAATCATAAATTTGATGCTAATGAATAATTGATAACTGTTTTTTGTTGTTGTTGTTGAAGGATGCTTCTCTTATTTATACATGAATTAGGGATATCTACTCAATAAATGTAGATCCCTTTAATATCTACTAGATCCATACTTGTCTCAACTTATCCCTAAATACTAGATACAAATCCTATGACACATCAAGATCTCCATGATCTTTCTCCTTGGAATATGGTCCACCTCTTGAGTTGAAATTCAAATTTGATCTTGGGAGGCCACATAAGGGTGCCTTGGAAGCTTCCAAATGATCTACACATGTCATTAAACTCAAGCTACTTTTTTTTTTTTAACAATATTGGATAGTTGTCATATTATCAAAAAAGGATTTTGGAGCAAGCTCCTTTTACATTCCGTTGTTCTGATATGATAGACTGAGCGGTTGAATAGGCATGCAGACCTTTCTCCTGTGCTTGGTATCAAAACTTCAGAAGTTTTTTTAGCTATTCTAGAGTACTGCTTAACATATTGACCCGCTATGAAAACAAATTTACATCGCATATTTCACAGCCTTTTTGGTTTGTAAACTGGAAGAGTAAATTATGTTCCTTAAGTTTGTTGTTCCTTGTGCTATTATTCGTTCTGCTTGCTGTTCCGATGACCTAATGTTCCTTTGGTATGATTTTCTTTCGTCTGCTGTTCCTTATGCTGCTGTTCCTTCAACCTGTTGTTCCTTTTGTCTGTTGTTCCTTCGGCCTGCTATTCCTTCGGCTGTTGCTCCTTTTGCTGCTACTGTTCCTTCTGGCGTTGTTCCTTTTGGTTTTTGTTCCTTCTACTGTTGTTCCTTCGTCTTCTTGCTGTTTCTTCTGCTGCTGTTCCTTCGACCTACTGTTCCTTCGACCTGCTATTCCTTCGGCTGCTATTCCTTCTGCTGCTGTTCCTTTTGGTTATTGTTCCTTCTGGCGCTGTTCCTTCTGCTACTGTTCCTTCTGGTTGTTGTTCCTTCTACTGCTGTTCCTTTGTCTTTTTGTTGTTCCTTCTTCTGTTGTTCCTTCAATCTGCCTCGATTTTTCCCAGTGCCTCTACTTTTCTCATGAAATTTGTGATCCAAGCTGCCATCACTGACATCTTTCATGTGTTGTTCCTCGCTGTCATGATTTTTCCTTTGACTATCCAAGTTTTTTTGGATTTCCCGATGGCTGTGGATTCCTTGTTGTGCTGTACATTCTCTTCCTTGATGTTTTTCTCTACTCCTTCTGCACTGTCCTCTGCTTAGCTCCTGTGTATTGATAATTGAAGTTCGCTGCTCTCTAATTTCTATTTCCTGATGCTGCCTCTGATAATGAAGGTTCCTGCGCTTGAGGTTATTTTTAAAGGCTTGATTGAGCATGCTGAGCTTGTGACTCTTCTCAGCCTGCTCATGAATATCTCGCTGACTACGGTGCTTGCCCAATTTTCCATTCAGCTCAAAACGAACACTGCCAAGATTGTTTTGACCTTTAGCTGCTATTTGCTGATCTTGGGGGTGATTCTTTCTCTGTTGTAAATCATGATGCCTTCGATTCTTAATTATGAGGCTTCTCCTCACTGTTCAAGAAGGATTGGCTAAGATTTTTCTGCCAGTCATGTACAGATGGATATCCTATTGCTTATTCATATTTTGATTCCTTGCTACAATTGATTTGATGTGGTTAACTATGCTTTGAGTCTTAGGCCTGTCCCTTTGAGGGAACGAATTATGGGATTGCTTGTTCATATTTTTCATGGTTTTATTTCACCATTCCGGCTCTCCGTTCCACTGCCTTGTTGGCCAGTGAGTCGGCATCCTTGTTTTGGGTTCTAATAACGTGTTTAAAAACAACATTCCCCAGCTTCTTTATGTTGTCCATAATTCTTTGTTGAATTTTATTTAAAGCTAGATTTTTGAAGTCTCTCCCTACTTCCATTTTTGCTATTATAATTGCTGAGTCGCCAATTATAATAGGATCTTTTAACTGATATTTCTTGAGGATATTAGTGCCCATTAGCAAACTATATGCCTCCGCCCTATTGTTTGTCATTGTTCCTAGCCCCCATTCATAAGTAACTATTTTCTCGCCTTTCAAATCCAAAATTAATCCACCTGCCCCTGCTCTTCCAGGGTTGTTCTTTAAGGCTCCGTTAAAGAAAAGAATGTGATTTCTTTGATTTTTAATCCATTCGTCCATTTTCTTGTTGTTCCCACGAAGCTTCCAATCTCTGATTTTTCTTCTTACCTTCTTTGATAATTGATTCCTTGCTGAGTCTACAATGAGGGTTTTTTTATACCAATCCTTTTCTTCTTGCTGCTGACTGTTTTGGTCCAAACTTGGCACTCCATTTGCACTTATCATTTCCGAAATTTGACCCCATGTCTTGGCTAAGATGGTCCCAATATTTGGCTTTTGGCCTTTAAAGATACACTTATTCCTGGCTAGCCATAAATGCCAGCACAAAGTGGAGGGGAGGCACTTCCAGATTCGATTTATGACAGTTTTTTTTCCTTGCATATGGATAACTTTGCTCCCAATTTACATTTAGAGTTGTCAGCTGCTCAAATGTGTCAATGTTCATTTTAAGAGGAGTGATGATTTGCTTCCAGCATTGTCTAGCAATAATGCATTTCAAAAATAAATGTTGAATACTTTCTTCTTCCCTTTGACACATAACACATATAGAAGGGCCTTGAAAACATTTTTTCCTTAAATTTTCCGCCGTAAGAATCTTGCCTTTAAGAAGAGTCCATGCATATTTTTTTATTTTGGGTAAACATTCATTCTTCCACGATGTTGTCCATAGATTTCAATTTCCGTAATTGTGGTATTTTTTCAGAAAATTGTAGCCTAATTTTACTGTAAATTTTCCTCTGATTGGGTCCCATATATAACTATCTTGGCCCTCTTTATTTATTGGGGCTGCTCCTACAAGTAAAAGCTTCAATTCTTCCCACTGATTTTTTAGTCTATCTGGAAGAAACTGCACTCTCCAAGCTGTCCATCTATTTTGATCCCACTCTGATATGGAGTATAATGAAGTTGTGCCTTTCTCCTCCAACCAATCTTTCAGTCCTCTTGAATTTTGATATCGATTCAAGGGAGCTGCTCCCATGATCCTGTCATCCCAAACAGAGGTAGAGTTCCCATTCCCCGGGTTCTTGGAGATTGGGTCTCTAACTTGAGGAATAATTTTTTTGATAAGTTTCCATACTTGAGTACAAGGACGATTAGGGATAATTTCAGTGAGCATCTTTGACCGCTGACAGTTGAGGTATTTCCTTGAAAGTGCTTCGGCCCACCAATGATCCTTCCCATTTAACATTCTCCAAACTAACTTAATCCCAAGTGCATTATTTGACAAACTTGGAATTCTAATAGAGATACCTCCTTTTTCAAATGGAAGAGTCACTTGATCCCAACGAACCAGACTGACACTTTTGGATTCTTGTTTTCCTCCTTGCCATAGAAAGCCTCTAATGATTAATTCCATTTGTTTGTGGGCGCTTGCCGGGGCCATAATTATGGAAAACTGATAAATTGGCAAGGTTGAAAGAAGAGCTTTGATTAAAATTGTTCTGCCTGCTAGATTTAATCACGTCATTACCCAGCTTCGTATTTTCCCCCTCATTTTTTCAATATGTTTGTTCCAGACCTCTGACTTAACCACTTCTTTTGCCAAATGTAAACCTAGATAAGTAAAATGGCTCCAGTTTAGCTGAATCAGAATATCCATTATATGAGAAATCCTCTGCATAATGTTAATTGGCACATTCCAAGTGTAGATTCTGCATTTTTTATTGTTTAGAAGGCCTCCTGAAACATCAAGGAAATCATCTAGAACTTTTTTAAACCGCCTGGCAATTATACTGGAGGCTCCCCCAATGAGAAGAGTATCGTCAGCAAAAAGCGAGTGGTTTATTTCTTTAACTCCTCTGGCGATTCTAATACCTGTGATTTTCCTCTTTACTCTTTGGTTTTCTAGCTGAATACTCAACGTTTCCGCCATTAAGATGTAGAGGAAAGGAGAAAGCGGGCACCCTTGCCTCAGACCTCTTGTGCTGCGAAAATATCTGCTTGGCCTCCCATTGATCAACGGTGCTATCCAAGGGGTGGAGATGCATGCCATAACAATACCTATGAACTTAGGAGAGATGCCAAACTTTTGAAGGAAAACTACAAGGAAATTATGGTTTAATCCGTCAAAAGCATTGGCCATATCCAACTTTATGACCATGCCCTTTTCCTTTCTTTGAATACTGCTGTGTATGGCCTCCTGCACTATAATAACATTATCTGTAATCTGTCTTTTTGGGACAAAGCCACCTTGGTTTTCAGAGATGATGTAAGGCAGAATTCTTTTCAGTCTATTTGCCAAGATTTTCGTGATGATTTTATAGGAGGAGTTGCATAAAGAGATAGGCCTGTATCTATCAAAGGAGATAGGATTCAGATCTTTTGGGATGAGAGCCAGATGAGAAGCTTTGGTATTTTCTCCCACTTTATTTTTTTTAAAAACATTTTTGATCATTCTTACTAGATCTTTTTTGATTGTCATCCAATGGTTCTTGTAGAAAGCAATTGTAAAACCATCCGGGCCTGGTGCTTTTTCCGGGTGCATACTCCAAATTGCCTCTCTTATTTCCTCCTCTGTGACCTCTTTCTCGAGCTCTCTGTTTTGCTGTTCATTGATTTTGCTGCTAATTTGCTGAAGAAAGTCTTCACTGTCCACTTGCTGGTCCCCTACTGATAGAAGGTTTTTATAGTAGTTATGGGCAACCTTTTTGATAGCTTCCGTTTCCCTTATTTCTTGTCTTTCCACTTGAATTTTTTCGATTTGGTTACCTGCTCTTCTTATCTTAAGGTTGTTATGGAAAAAGGTGGTGTTTTTGTCCCCCACTTTTAGCCATAAATATCTTGAATTTTGCCTAATTTCCTCCTCTTCTAGTCCGTTTTGCTCGTATAGGTCCATGGAAATTTCTTTTTTCCTGAGCATGCTCTTGCTCACTATCTTGCTGATTCTCTTTTTCCTTGCTTATTTTTTCAAGTTTCTCTTGCAGCTCTATTTTTTTATTTTGTTCCTTGAGAGCGTTTTCTCTTGCCCATGCTTTTAGTTGAAATCTTAGATTTTTCAACTTGGTTTCCCATACATAATGGGGGGAGCCTATTACATTAGTTTCCCAGCTTTCCCTGATTAGTTTACCAAAATCTTCCTTGCTGTCCCAGATTTTGTTGTATTTGAAAGGTATCAGACCTTGATTCTCCAATCTATCCAATATTAGCACAACAGGCTTATGGTCAGAGGCTGAAGCATGCACTATTTTGCTTTTGATTATGGAGAAGGCTGCTGCCAAATTTTCTTGTATCAGGATTCTATCTAATCTTTCCTTTATACTATGTGCCGCTAATCTTTTATTACTCCAGGTGAATTTTCCATTACTTGGAGGAATATCAAGGAGTTTGTGCTCTTCTATAAGTTCTTCCAGTGCTGCTCTTGAGGGATCACTGAAATAATTACCTCCTAGCTTCTCATCTATATTTCTAATCAAATTTAGATCCCCTCCTATCACTAATTTTCCCCTCTGTCCTTCTTGTGCTTCTTCTTTTACTGATTTCCAGCATTGAGCTTTATCTCTATAATGGTTTGGAGAGTATATATTTATGAAGGTATACTCTTCATCTGTGCTCTTTTTTTGTAAATCTGTTCTTACCCAATAGTTATTGAGTTTTTGATTAACAAGTTCCCATTTCCATTTGTTCCAAATTGTGCATATACCGCCTGAGGCTCCATTGGAGTCCATGGCTGTTCCTTCGATTTTTTTTTGAGTTTTGATCAATTTTTGAACCTCTTGATTGCTGACTTTGGTCTCTTGGATCATAAGAATATCTGGCTGTTCCTGTTTTATTATGTCTCGTACTACATTGATTTTTAAAGCGGATCCCAGACCCTTGCTATTCCAAGAGACCGCAATCATTATTTACTAGATTTATGATGGGTCCCTCCCTTTTCCTTTTGTTGATTTTTCTCTCCACTTCCCTTCTGTTTGCCGAGAAAAGAGTCCATTGGCTGTTGGGTGCCTATGGCCATTTCCTTTGCTGCTGCCTCGTCCCTTATTTCTTTGTTGGATTTCCTTCCGACTTTTTTCGGTTGTTCCCAAGCTTGGTTGTTTTCTTTTACTTTGTTTCTTGTGAGAATTCAGTCAACTGTGGGTGGGGGAGAGAATGGGCTCTGGGTGGGGGATGAGATAATGGCTAATGCATTAGCTTGGGAAGGAGAATGAGGGGATGGCAGGTCTTCTCCCAAAAGTTCGAATGGATTTGAGGAAGGATTTGCTGGAGGGGCCGTGTTTATTGGGGGGATAGAGGCTGTTGCATTGGTTTCATGAGGCTGAGAGGAATTAGTGGCAGCTTGTTTATTATTAGGTTTCTTTCTTTTTACTTGTTCCAAAGTATCTTCTTGAGCTTCAACATTCTCAGCATTCTCTACTTCTTTTAGCTTACTACATCTATTTGCAAAATGACCGTATTCATGGCATACCTTACATTTGAATGGGATTTGTTCGTAGTCCAGCTGTTGGATGTGTGTTCATTGATCCACCTTGATTTTAATAGCCTCCGGTAGCCCTTTCCCCAGGTCTACTTCCATGCATATTCTATCACAAACATGCATATTATCTTTTGGTTCACATATGTCTATGTACTTGCCTATCGCATTTCCGATTGCTTTCACCAACTCATCGCCCCAACAGTGAAGGGGAAGATGAGGCAACCTGACCCAAACCGGAACAACACTTGGGATGTCCATCTCTGGATCAAAATATGGAGACCATCTGTTCAAATATAAGCCTCTTGAATCCATAAAATAGGGTCCATTTCTAAATATTAGATTCCTGTCTTCCTTAGTTTCAAATAGAAAAGTAAAATATCCCCTTCCATAAAATCTTATGGCTATTTTCCCTTGGATATTTTCACTCTAGTTTTTCTCTACCCATTTTTGGACTGCTCTGGGAGAGGGCCACAACCCTATAAATTGTCCCACCAAATCACGTTCAGCTAAAGAGATAGCAACTTTTCTAGGGAGTGTTGGAGGTAATGAGATCTCTGGAATGTCTGCTAACTTCTTCATGAATTTACTAGCGGTTGGCCTGGCTTTTGGAGCTCCATTTTCTGCTATTAAAGAAGCAAAGGCTGCTTTGTGATCATCTGTTCCTTGCTAAGAGGAAGAATCTCCCCCTGCAGAGAGGGGCATAATGAGGGAGAACTCAACAACAGGAGGCTGCCAAGAGGAAAGAAAACAACAGGAGTTAGCGCAGGGAGAGGGAACACATCACAGAGGGGCCAAGCCCGAGCTTAGGAGAGCTCAGCAGTAGGAGGTTGCCAAGCGGAGGGGCTGCAAGAGGCAGCAATGGCTGCTAGGTCAGACCTGCACATGCAGGAACCAACAGTTGCATCAGTTTAGTCAACATTATTAAGAAACTATTGCAGGAAAATAAAAAATCTTGGCACAAGAAATTAAACTCAAGCCACTTTTAGGTATAAGAAAATACATGCTATTTCTCTAACTTTTAATCATAAATTCACTCTAAATACATGAAATTAATAACTTTGGAAAATGTAAATGTGAACTCATGTAGTAATGATAATGTGATGGAATGAAGTGACAAAATGAGGATAAAGGTGAAAAATAGAGTGAAAGTGAAATTTGGCGGCCCAACATACCCCCCAACTTAAGTTATTGCATGTCCTCATGCAATCTATTGCATTGATTCACTTAATCGTGATTTAATATTTTTGCATTGCCTTGCTTTTATATGAACTTTCGCTGATATATATATATATATATATATATTATATAACTTCGCATAATTTTATTTTTGACAACTTTGTTCCTTTTTGCAAAGTGTTCTTTCTGAAAAACATCTGATTGCAATATATTATTATGATTGGTTCTTGTGTGACAACCAAAATTTGATTAGTATTGGTTCTTGTGTGACAGCCAAAATTTGATTAGTATTGGTTCTTGTGTAACAATACTTTTGTTGTTTTTGTGTTGCATCAAAAGGCTTTGAAAACATTTAATCAACCATTCATTCTTCAATCATTATTTTCAAACCATGTAACATTTGAATCATAATGCAATAGTAGTTGTTTGGATAAGTATGTTGGTTAAGATGACATGTGTGTAAAGGACATATATGACATATGAAATGTGATAATGGAATATGAATGCGATATATAACAAAATGTGAATATGAGGTATGAACATGAACATGGTGAAGCATTTTCCAAAAATTATAATTTCAGTTTTAAAGGAATTATATGATAAAAAGCTAGAAAAGAACATACCTTTACTTACCTAAGTGGACAGACTGTGTATATGTAGAAAAATGTAGCTCCTGTTGCTGAAACATGGAATGAAGAATACAAGAATGTGATATGTGTCTTGGTTGCATACATGATGGATGAAGTTGTGAATGTGGATCCTTTATTACTGCTACTGAATCTGTTCCAAAGTATAAAATATTGTTGAATCTGCTACTGAATCATATAGTCTTCATGTCGTTCCATATCGTGGCACAATTCTTTCCATGTGAATAAATGTGTCGATGTCGAACATGGAAAGAAGTCATTGGATTACCAGCCATTGATGAATGCCGTTAACCAATGCAAGGAAAACTTACCATTAATTTCAATGGGTTCCAAGGTACCTAAGTACATCTTGCAAAGTGCGAATAGATGAGCTGATGTCGAGCCACTTGCAAGATACAATAAACAAGGGACATTAATGTATTCCCATTGTTCGTCAGCGAGAAGACTTTCCATTAGGGCATGCAAGCCTCAAGGTACTAATAATGACTCTAGTCTTTGTCCCAGATAAGGTGTTGAGGTCGATGGGTCAAGACTTGTTGAAAGGTGGGCCTTAAGGAATCCCCACATCAGTCAACACAAGTTCGTACAAAATGATTGGTAAGATTATAGATAAAAGATGTCACGATCAAACAATTTTTATGGTAAGGAAAACAAGGCAATGTAGAGAGATGGATGGTTTATTCATGAGGCAAAAAGATGAATTGAAAAAAAGGCAAAAATGTATGCAACTCAGAAAAGTAGATATGTATGAAGTCATGATGGATAAGGCAGGAAATGAATCAGTGGACTTTAACATGGATGACTGATGAGGCTTTGAAGGAGAAGTCTGGGTAAACATATCATGACACAAAAAGGTTTTTGTGTAGCGAAAAATATCACGACATATGTAATTAAGAATTAACTCCTTCAAGATTTAATGATGCATGTTTTATTGTGATTTCTAGAGATCACATCTACACGGACTTGGATCGTCGCGCACCTATAAAAGCTTATTACAAATCCTGCATGAAAACTGTAAGAGTTTTTTGAAAGATATAAAATGCAAGAATGAGTATGAATGCTTAACAACCAAAATAAAATGAAATAATTTTTTTTTACCTGTTGCCTTTGCGTGCTAGTTCCTAACTCCAAGAAGACAAGTTAGCATAAAATGTTTTCAGATGTTATGAAATGTCCATTTGCAATTTTTTTTTGTTTTTTAAAAGAGCATAAACCAAAATCTCAAGAAATACATCATAATGAACTATCTAACAAAAGTCAAATGTCGACACCTCCCATCTGGTGGCCTGTCAACTGAACCCGAACCTTCATTCCCCAAACAACCTCGCAAAAAAGTCCTCATGGTATGCATGAAAATAAGTCTTTTAATTTTTGTCACCTTGAGGATCACATAAACCATCCAGAGTCCTATGCCATGTAAAACAATAGAAGCAAAGATTTCCTTCAATTTTGTATGCTTACCAGGTCGAGTTGCACATTAACAGCAGCCAGTAAATCACACAAAGCAACAATAACATGAATAAAAGTTTTCAATAGGAAAATGTTTGTCTACAATTCATACTATGCTAGTTAACAAAAACGGGTGTAGTTTCCTCCAGTCACTAAAAATAAATAAATGAGATAAGGTTTCTGTTAAATATATGGCATTGTTGTGCTCAAATTCAAACTGCCTCATCATCTCAAGATGGGGCACCACTTCAAAGTGTTTGTGCTTTCCTTGGAGCAATTTGAGTTGTTTTTTGTTTTTTGATTTTTTTTTTTTTTTACGGGTGCTTCCTTTTCATACAATATCAACTCAATGTGACATGGTGATGGCATATAGGGATTGATTCTTCCATGGCCACGGTATGTTCGTCTTCGCTGCTTCTGAGCCTAGTTCACTTGAATGTGAGAAATATAAAGTGTATCAATATTAAGCCCCTTTACCTCAATATTGCTCTCTGCATTTTTAAGTAAACCTAACAAAAATTCAGCTGACTTGACAGGCCAACGACCCTGTCCATTAGAATTTCGAGACTTCGCTTGGATAGTTCTGCCCACACCTCCACAAAAGCGGAGAAAGGGTATTGCTTGTTTGTGGTCAATTACATCCTCCAGATACCTCTTAGCCTTACCTAGAGGTAGCTTCTTAACTACCTATGCAGTTTCTCTTGTATTCTTAAAATGAACACGTAAATCAGACCCTCTTGCCTTCGCAGATTTGGTGGGATTGCCGGGCTTGACACTATATCGTTCCAGTAAATCAGATTTTTGAAAGATTGGTGGACTGGGAAATCGAGATCTTGTGGAGAGAAAGATCACAGGAAATCACATAAAGGTAGGATAACAATTAATTCAAACAGAGAGGCCGATTTTTGGAGGATTTTTCTCTGACCAAGTTTAATGGATGCGTAAAAAACTAAGTGCAGTTGAAACCACCATAAAAGAATTTACATGGTTGATTGCTCTGGAGCTGGAGATTGCTTAGATTACTAAGGAATATGGATTTGGTTAAAGGGATCACTCTCATGATCCATCATCATCGGACTTCGTCTTTAAATTGAGAGCAATATAATATTGAAGAGCCCATCGTTTGTTTAATGAACTTCCCACTGTTTTGGCCATCCACTGATTTTAATTCTTGGAAATTTTAGCTAAGCTGCTTAATGATGAGACTTCGGATTTATGACAAATTCCCTACTGGTGAGAAGAGATTCAGTGCTTTTAAAATTTCTGTGATGTGGTTTTTTCAAGGCTAAGCTAACATGAAATTAATCAAAATAGCTTTGCCAATGATAAAATTTCAAATGAAGCGTTCGCATTTCAAATTTTATTACAGATGGATGGGAAATGACGTTCACATTTCCATTAGAGGGAAATGACATTGGGTTTACCGAATTATGGGTTGAAGAGTAGATGAATGGATAACTACATTCACATTTAGAAGGCAGCGACGTAGAAATTTCATTGATATCATCAATGTAAGCATCTGCACCATGAGTGAACATGGTTCCCCCTCCTCGAAACCAGAACTTGTCATCTTCGACTTGGATCCAGTTCTGCACAGCGTTCGCAAACCAAGCCAACGGAAGGGGTTCAAGAGTGTGGTCGAGCATGGAATCTTCTTGGTCATGGCCACTGCCGACATTGTTGCTACACTGTTGCTTCCTGTGTTGTAGAATGCAGAATGCGTGTTTTTTTTTTTTTTTTAAACTTAAAATTTAAAAATTTATTTGTTGTTGTTGTTATTGTTTTTTTAATTGATTTATTTTCTTATTTTTTTCAAAACTAAAATAAAATTGATTTATTTTGCTTTTTTTTTTTTAAAACTAAATTTAAAAATTTAAAAATAAATTCCATTCCTATTTTTTTTAATTTTTATGTTGCTACAAAAAAATAAATAAAAAGGAATTAAATTTATTCCTAATAAATTATTTATTTATTTATTATTATTATTTTTTTGTGTTGTTTAAAAAAAAAATCTTAAAAAAGAAATTGAATTCTCATTTCTATTTTTTTTTTTTTAAATTAAAATCTAAAAAAAAATGATTTTATTCTAAATTTTAAAATTTTTATGTTGTATTAAAATCAATTTTTTTTTTTTGTTTGTTTGTTTGTTTTGTTTTAAAATCAATTTAAAAAAAAAAGAATTTAAATTTTATTCTAATCCTAAAACAATCTAAAAAAATTATTGATTTAGGATGAAGAATTTTTTTTAGCAAATGGAGACAAGTATATTGCAACCTGAAAACATTTATAAGCATCCTACTTTTTGATCCTTAAGATCGTGAAAAGACGCAGGAGGAGAGCATACTTATTCAGAACATACAATCTCATCCTACCTACTCTATGTTAATTGGAAATTACAAACTATTACGTGTAATTATATTTCCAATGTAACCATTCACACAATAGTAGTAAAAATATATTCATTTTCAATCTTGTAATTTTAAAATGAAAATATACAAAGATGGTCGAATCTAGTTTTTGTGAGTGTGATTTAATGAAATAAAAACGAAACTGATCTAACCTCGTACTTGTTTGAAACCATCGAAACCACTTTTCGATAAGGGTTTCATAGGCACGATTTCCACTCTGATTCAGATCATGCTGCAACTTCTCTTTGTCCTCAATCTCCTGTTCCAATAATTGTTCATCATCAGATATACAAGATTCTTTGAATGTTAATTCATTGTTTTCTTCTGGAGGAGTAGTTAAGCTTTTGGCTGTTGTCAAGATCTCTTCTTCGCAAGAAAAGGAGATCCTGACATTTGCTAGGATTTGAGTGAGTTGTTCCAAACTTATACTCATCATTCTTCCATATATACATATGGATTTTTATTGTGTGTGTGTGTGTGTTTTTTTTTAGTGAATGGGGTTTTTGATTTGTGTTCTATTTTTATGTTTTGAGAATGAACTTAAATGAAAATGCTTAAATGCAGTTAACTCTAAATCCCTGTCATTTAATTTGTCAACCTAGGGGTTTCGTAAACTTAGAAGCAAACCAAAATATATGGGACCTCATATGACACTGGTATAGGAAGTTTGTTTAGAATGGAAATGCATATTACAAATCTAAACTATCATATCTATTTTATAAAAGCATAAAAATGTTTGATCAATGGAATTAGTTTATTTTAGAAGATAGAGAAGAGTCTCTTATTCAAGAGTCCTAGTTGTCCTTCTACAATCTTTCTATAATAACATTGCCAAACATCTAAGAAAGCAGGAAATAAATAAAAGCAAGTAAATATTGTTTTCAGTTCAGTTCTTAGCTCATGGAGAAGAGTCTCCTAACTTAGGAGGACCTGAGTGTCATTCTCACATAAAAACTAACTGCTGAAAGGAAATAAATCTTCACACAACAAAACATGGCCATAACATGAATTCATATTGAAATTATCTACAAATATTTACAACAAAGAAATAAGATGAACATCCAGAATTAAAACTAGTATATTCACAATTATGAGCATTACTCTACAACAAAGTGTACTTATCTTGGTATGGGGATCCTTCCATTCCTCAATGAGCACACATGAACAACTATCACACCTTAAGAATCAAACAACACTCATAACTCATGATTTGGAGAAAATGATATTATTCATGTTGAATGAACAATCATAAATTTGATGCTAATGAATAACTGATAACCGTTTTTTTTGTTTGAAGGATGCTCCGCTTATTTATAAATGAATTAGGGATATTTACTCAATAAATGTAGATCCCTTAAATACCAACTAGATCCATACTTGTCTCAACTTATCACTAAATACTAGATACAAATCCTATGACACATCAAGATCTCCATGATTGTTCTCCTTGGAATATGGTCCACCTCTTGAGTTGAAATTCGAATTTGATCATGGGAGGCCACATAAGGGTGCCTTGGAAGCTTCCAAATGATCTACACATGTCATCAAACTCAAGCCACTTTTAGGTATAAGCAAATACATGCTATTTCTCTAACTTTTAATAATAAATTCACTCTAAATACATGAAATTAATAACTTTAGAAGATGTAAATGTGAACTCATGTAGTAATGACAATGTAGGGTTATGTAATGATAATGTGATGGAATGAGGTGACAAAATGAGGATAAAGGTGAAAAATAAAGTGAAAGTGAATGTTAATTTGGCGGCCCAACATAAAGTTCGATGAAGAAGTGGTTGAAGTAGACTTGGAAGGTGAACTGATTAATGCTTTAGAAGAAATTTAGAGGTTGAGGAAGAAGAATAAGATATAAAAGAGATGTTGGAAAACTTTGAAAAATAAAAAGAAAAGGGTAAGTCTCAAAGTTTGACACCTCTTCTTCTAAAAATTGAGGAAGCAAAGAAAATTGAAGATACTTTGTTGGAGTAGCTGAAAGAAAAAGACAAGACATGTGAAAAGCGTGAGGGGGAGGTTGTCACCCTTAGAAATGTGTTAGACAATACCAAAGAACAATTATGTCTAAATCAGAAATTTAACGAAGGGACTAGTATCTTAAATGAAATTTTGATTGTTCAAAGATCCCTTCATATTAAGACTAGTTTTGTCTATGAAGGAGAGTCAAGTTCAACAAGACTTAAAGGAAAGGAACCCATCAGATTTGTTGTAGCAGTCAAAGGAACATACCAAGTTATAAATAAAAAACTTGAGCACAAATAGTAGGATCAACAACAAACAAAAAAGGAGGACAATAAGATAATGATAAATGCAAATAAGGATCAACAACAACAGTTAAATGTAAGAAACAACCATAGAGTTCAACAAAGAATTGTTGTGCCTCCTAGGAGAATACAACATCAAGACAACAGGCAAATTGCTCCTAGATATGAAAATATTTTTCCTAGCTATTGTTTTACATGCACGAACTATGGACATAAAGTTGTAAGTTGTAGAATAAATTTAAGATATAGTCAAATTAGAAAGCAAAGAAAAATATTCTATCAGTCAAATAACATATTTGCTATGATAAAGAGAAATGTACCCAGAAATAACAATTCGTTTTCTCCCTTGGTTGACGTACTAGAATGTTATAACTGTCATAATTATGGGCATAAGCAATATGGATGTAGAATTAAAAGATTTATACTAGCTCCTAAGAACAAGCAAGAAAAATAAAAACCCAAGGTATGGCAATAGGAAAAGGAAGAAAGTAGTGAGAAATGTGGTATTGTGTTGTATGCACAAAATCATGGCAACCATTGGTATGTAGACAATGGTTGTTCTAGGCATATGACAGGTGATAAGAGCAAATTCTTATTTCTAAAAGAAGACATCAAAGGCAATGTCACGTTTGTAAATGATGCTCTAGGTAAAATCGTTGGCAAAGGCATTATCAATTTGGTAAATGGAAGAGGTAAAGCTAAAAATGTTTTATTTGTTGAAGGTTTGAAACACAATTTGTTGAGTTTTTCTCTGATATGTGATCATGGATATGGTGTTTGCTTTCATTTTAAAGGCTTTGAAATTAAATCAATAGACACAAATGAAGTTAATGCTGAAGTTGTTAAAACATATAGTAGTGTTTAGGTTTTGAATGAAAAGAATGAGAAATGTTGTCTAAGTAAATTTGATGAGAGTTGGGTATGGCATACAAAATTGGGCCATTTAAATTTTGATCACATAGTAAAGTTGAGTAAAAAGAATGTTGTGAGGGACTTGCCAAAAAATTCCAAGGCAAAAAACACATTTTGTAAATCGTGTCAATTTGGCAAACAAATATGTGTGCCTTTCAAAGCTAAAGAAAACTCATTCATGAAGTTATTATAGTTCGTTCACATGGACTTATGTGGTCCTTCAAGAATGTAGACACCTAATGGTGAGCTATATTTTATGTTGATTATTGGCGATTACAACAAACTAATTTGGGTTGCATTTTTGGGGAAAATTCATAAGATTTTGAGAAGTTTAAAATCTTTAAAGCCATGGCTGAAATTAAACTAACTGAAAAAATAAAGTGTATAAGATCCGATAATGGTGAATAGTTTTCCTCTCAATAATTTGATGAATATTGTAAGGAACATGGCATATGAAGGCAATTCACCATTGCAAAATCTACACAAGATATTGGTGTAGCTGAAAGGGACAATAGGTCAGTACAACAATTGACAAGAGCAATGATGGATGAGAGAAGTATACAACAAAGGTTTTGGGCAGAAGTTATTCATACAACAATATTTATTTTGAACAAATCTCACTTCACGTCAAACAGTAACAAAACCCCCTAAGAATTGTAGTATGGGAAGCCAACAACAATCAAACACTTCAAAGTCTTTGCCAACAAGCACTACATTAAGAACAATAATGAGAAAATTGGTAAGTTTGATTCCAGAGCAGATGAAGGTATATTTCTTAGGTGTTCACATAATGGCAAAGGTTATAGATGTTATAATAAAAACTTAAGGATAGTAGTGGAAACCATTGATGTCAAAATGGGTAAGTCTACTCCTCTCAAAGACAAGCAACCAACAAATATCAACTCATTTGAATAGGCTAGTAATGAATATGATGATGAACAACCCGAGGAAGAAGTTCTTGAAGATGTAGAAAGTCCCCAACCAAAAGATCCCTCAAGGTATGTTAAAAAGCATCATCCTTGTAATTAGATTGTAGGAGATTTGGATGTAGGAGTCCAAAGTAGAAGAAGAGTGATGAATCATCCTAATTAAGCACATATTTCTATGATGTCCATGATTGAACCAAAAGATTTTTCTCAGACTAACCAACATGATAATTGGATAAAGGCCATGAATGAAGAGCTAGATCAAATTTAGAAGAATTAGACTTTGGAATTAGTTCCAAGGCCAACAAACAAGAATGTCACTTGGTACGAAATGGGTCTTTAGGAATAAATTGAATGAGGATGGACAAGTGGTGAGAAATACAGTTAGATTAATATGAAAAGGTTACTCTAAAGTTGAAGGATTAGATTTTGATGAAACCTTTGCTCCTGTAGCCAAATTAGAGCCTATCAAAATGTTTTTAGCTTTTGTCAGTCACAAAAAGTTCAAGATATATCAGATGGATGTAAAATCAACTTTCTTGAATGGTGAGCTTGAAGAAGAGGTTTACATTGAGCAAGCTGAAGGTTTTAAACTAACAAAAAATTATGAACCCATATGTAGGTTGAAAAAGGAATTGTATGGTCTCAAATAAGCACCCAGGGCATGGTATTCCAGAAATATCTGTTATAATGTGGGTTCAAAAGAGGAACAACAGAAAACAACCGATATATCAAATCTGAAAATGAAAATATTTTGTTTATTGTTGTTTATGTTGATGATATTATTTTTGGTAATGATGCAGATGAACTCATTAAAAAGTTTGTAATTGATATGAAGACTAAATCTAAAATGTCCATGTTGGGAGGACTTTCCTTCTTCTTGGTTTACAAATTACACAATTACCAAAAAGAATGTTCCTCCCCCAAGGAAAGTACCTCGAAGAAGTGCTGAAGAAATTCAGAATGGAAGAATTCTCACTGGCTAGTACTCAAATGGTCACTAGATGCAAGCTCAACAAAAATGATGAGTTACCCAAGGTAGATCAGATAATGTATAGGTCAATAATTAATAGCCTCTTATATTTATCAACTACAAAACTAGATATGTAATTTGTTGGTATCTTTAGAAGATATCAATCAACCTGCGAACAAAGTAATCCCCAACAACAAAAATAATACTCAGATATTTAAGAGCTATAATGGATTATGGGTTATATTATCCACGAGGCAAAGTCTTCTCATTAAGAACATATACATATGCAGATTAGGCAGGGAATGTAAATGATAGAAAAAGCACAAGTGGAGGTGCTTCCTTTATAGGAGAGTGCCTAGTGGCTTGTTTAAGCAAGAAACAAACATTAACCTCTCTCTCTATTGTTGAGGTAGATTACATTGCAACAACATCTAGTTGCACTTAGATTTGTGGATGAAGCAAACCTTACAGGGTATTAAAGAAATTTATACGAATCATATTCCCATTATATGTGATAACACAAGTGACATCAACATATCTAACAATCATGCTCTACATTCAAAGGCCAAATAGATTAATATAAAGTACCCCTTTCTTATAGAACATGTTGCAAATCAAATTGTGAAGCTAGAGTGTATCCCCACTAAAGAGCCGGTTTTTGGTATGTTCACCAAACTCCTAATAAGAGAACCATTTGAGTATTTAAGGAAAAGGTTGGGATTCATTTCTCTCTCCTCCCTCAATTAGATATTTTCCACAAGTAAAGAAGGTATCTATCCAACTCAGGACAGGGATAGCTGAATCACAAAGATTAGATGAGGGGGAGAAAACAGGTCCACAAGAACAAAACAATCACAGGGGGAGTCTCTAAGCTCTTTGTCATTTATGTCAAAGGTAGAAAATGAGCAAATATTGTATGAGTATGAGATGCTTTGTGATTCTTAATAGGGGGAGTGAAAGAAGTTGGTTTCTTAGAAGCAAAAGGAGAGTTGGATCAAGAAAATAGTAAATAGGGAGACTAAGCAAACCAATAACCATGGTGATGACCAAGTGATGGAGTTTCCATTAATGATCTACAATGTTTGGCACCAATGCTTAGTGGTGTTGCCATCAATGCCGAAGGGGAAGATTCTTGGATTAAGTGCTTCCATTGTTGTCAAGGAGTATCAAGATCAGAGGGAGCCTTTTGGTGTTTGAGGTCATTAGTTGAGAACCATCATAGTTATCTTTAATTGCTTTCTTGAATAAGTCTTCAGAAAGCGACAAGAAATCATAGTAAGGCATTTTGTCTACAGATAGTCAAGACAAGTGTTCCTGCAAAGTCCTAAGTGGATAGTCTTCTCAAAGACCTTTCCAATGGTATATGGCACATAGAAAAACTCCCAAGGGATGATAATAAAAACCATTTTGAAGTTTTATAATTAAGCTAAGGTAGACTAATTTAGACATATCTGGGAGTTTGGTCCTTTTGAGGTGAAAAGTTTGTGCATGGTTAAATTAGTTAGAATTTGGATTAATTTGAACATATCCAAGAGTTTCGGCCTTTCATGGCATGAACGATGGTGTGCAACAAAGTAGTAACGGAAAACCTCTATTTCTCAATTATATTTCCAGCACAAGTAATTTATACTCCCCATCTCCATGGATTATTGAAAGTGACTTCAATATTATCAAGTGTCTTGAGGAAAAGAAAGGATGAATCACAATGTTTACCAAGGAGATTTTGTAAGCTATACCATCAAAACCCTAAAGTAGTCTCCATTAAAGTTCTCAAGTAATGAGTCTCCAACCCACACATGTGGATCAATGAGATGTAATACATGTGTGTGTGGTGACTAACTTAATACACTGTTCTAATAACTCCAAAAACTTAAGTATTTTAGTTCATCACATAAATTGATTGTAGTGTGACATAAGTAAACCAAGAGTAGACATGAAACCCTTAGGTAACAAACATTCCCTAGATCCTCAATTAGTTTCTTAAATGATGAAGTGAAAATGCAAGGGGAAAAGAAGACTGGGAGTGTATATATTCATGTGTTTTCCAAAGAGGGAGTGAATACATGAGTTACCATTCATTAGGCCTTATTTTTCTTATATATAGGACTTAGGGAATAAGGTTTTCATAAGTTTGGCACAACCCATAGTTATAACATTTACATGAATTTTCACTTCAAACTTAGAGTTTAGACTTAGATAAATCATTATAGCGTATCTTTAATGATTTTGGGTTTCACTTTTGACTTTCTTTCATCGCAATTGACAAAAGTGGAAATATTTTGCCACAAATCTATGAATTTTTAATCATAAAGGCGTCATGTGATGAAAACAAATTAATGATGTTATTCTCTATGAAAACGATGAGTATTCTTGAGAAAATATTATGCTTGTGGATGTCTCCTCCGTGGTTGAGAGGGAGTGAGGGTGGACACCATATTATCCATGTGTCATGTACTATGGTTAGGACTAACAGTCGTAGGCCTAGTAAAGACACCAGTAGGGAGAATGGTGGATTGGATAAACATCTCGGACCAATATTATTTGAGAATTTGTACTTTGACAAGGGCTAACTGCCATAAGTCAAGTACATTAATACAACATAAGAATAGTCATGACGATCGGCATTTCCAAGTGTCAAATATTATGACAGTGGATTAGGAAATGATCATGTGAGGACATACCTGGTGAACGTCCTAGTGGGATAAGTGCCTAGAGAGGCAATGGTGTCCAAATTTATGCCTCCCAACATTGTGCTCTGTTCTAATGGAGAGATAGAACTTATTAGTCAAGGCCTTGCTTTTTTGACAATGTTGGCTATGATGATGTAAATCATTGTTGATGCTTATCAATCCAGATCCCTTCTTGTATGAATATTTCTTTTTTTTTTTTGTTGATAAGTGGGTGAATCCTGAAAATCACTCTTACCCTGTGGCTGAGAGGCCACGACTCAGGGGCATCTAAGCCGTCAAAATCACTCGGGGATCGCACCTAGCCTGAGCCGCACCAGCGGAAACCATGCTGGATTTTTTGGTATCGGTGAGACTAGAACCGGTGACCTTTGCATACGGAGCGCCTTAACAGCGCGCTCCTTCACCAACTGTTCTATATCTCTTTGATTTCTTGTATGAATATTTCAACTTGAGAGTGCTTTTTTGTCTTATTATGAGTACCTACCTACTTTAGAGGGAGTGCCATCATCTTCATTATCGTCATCACCACCACCATCATCATCATCATTATTGTCATCATTGTATTATCATCATAATCACCATTCATGTCATCATCATCATCATCATCATCATGATTATGGACATTGTCATCAATTGTTCATAATTATAGGTGTTGTAAGAAATATCATCAACCCAAAAAAAATTACGAGTGCTCGAAAATGTTTGTTAGGACACATGATATATGCAAGAGAAATAACAAATTTATTTTTGAGAGATGATCAGTGATCATCATCATCACTACCATTATCATCATCATTATAATTTCCATCATTCCCATCATCATAATTAATGTAATTTATATCATCATTGTTGTCATCTTCGTTATGAACATCATAATCATCATTCATGCCATTATTTTTGTTGATGATGACCAAGATGAAAATAATGATAATGATGATTAGATGGTGATGACTTGGAAGATGACGCCAAAGATAATGATTATGATTATGACCATGACAACATTTAAAAATTGGTAATATTGGCCAAGGTCATTAGCATCGTCATCATCATCATTGTCATTGTAACCCCCATCACCTTTATCATCATTGTCATTATCATAATAATCACAATTAATGTCATCGTCATCATCTTCATTATCAACATTGTCATAATTATTGACATTGTCATCAGTTGTTCATAATTGTCAATGTCATAAGAAATATCATTAATGCAAAAAATATGACGAGTGTTGGAAAATGGATGCAAAAGTGAACAAAAAAATTGGAGGCAACAATAGATGTAAAATTGGATGAAGAGTGGACACAAAATAAGTAGATGCAAAACAAGACAGAAAAATTGACACAAAAGTGGATGAAAAAGTAGATGCAATAGTTGATGCAAACTTGGAAACAAAATAGGATGCAAATATGGATGAAAAAGTGGAAGAAAACATGGGTAAAATAGTAGGCATAAAAATTAGCATGAATTGTGGTGAAACAAATGTGGATACAACAACGAACGCAAAAAATGACACAAACTTGGATGCAAAAAGGAGGCAAACTTGGATGCAAAAAGGGATGTAAACATGGACCAAACATGGGTTCAATAGTGGACACAAAATTAGATGCAAAATTGGACGCATCATAAGTGGATGTAAAAGTAGATGCAAAATGGGATGCAAAAAACATAAACAATATTTGATGCAGACTTGGACACAAAAGAGGATGCAAACGTGCATGCAAAATTGGAAGATGGCACCAATTGTGGCACAACAAAAGTGGATGAGAAAGTGGATGTAATAACAAACACAAAAAAAGATGTAAAATTAGATGCAAGACAAGATGCAATAAAGGATGGAAACATGGGTGCAACAGGAGAAACAAAAATGGATGCAATGGAAGTAGATGCAAAAGAAGATACAAAATGAGACGCAAAACCCAACACAAAAGTGGATGCAAAAATAGATGAAATATTTGATGCAAAAGAGGAAGATGTGAAGATGGTTGCAAAATTGGAAGCAAACGTGGGTACAACAATAAGTAAAAAACATGGCACAAATTGTGTCACAAAAAAAGTTGATGTAATGATAAACGCCAAAAAAGAAACAAATGAATGCAAAATAAGATGAAAAAAGGGATACAAAAGCGGAAGTCAACATGGGTGCAATAATGGATGCACAATAGGATGCAAAAAAATTCGTTGCAAAAGTAGATGCAATATGAGACACAAAACCTGATGCAAATCTTGACGCAAAAGTGGATACAAAAAGGGATGCAAAAATAGATGTAAAATTCGATGAACACCTAGATGTATATGAGGATGCAATTGTGCATGCAAATTTAGAAGAAAAAATGGGTGCAAAGGGTGATGCCAAACTAGGTGCAAATGATGTCACAAGAAAATTGGATGCAATAGTGGACACAATAATAGATGAAAAAGAGGATGTAAATATGCATGCAAAACAAGATGTAAAAGTGGATGCAACAAACGTAGATGAAAAAATAGACAAAAACCTCGATGCAAAACTTGGTGCAAAGGGGATGCAAAAAATGATGCAAAAATGGATGCAAAAAATGATTTAAAAAATGATTCATAAGAGTATGCAAGAGATGATGCAAAATTTGATGCAAGTGTAGGCGCAAAAAGTAGATACAATAGAGGATGAAACTTTTGGTGAAACAAATTAGGTGCCAAACTTGATGTAAAACATGGTGCAAATAATGACACAAAACTTGGCATAAAACCTAGTGTAGAATCTAGTGCAAAACCTATTACAATACCTGGTGCTAAACTTGGTGTAAGACTTGGTGCAAAACTCGGTGAAAACTTTGCATTAAGTTTTGCACCATATTTGATAAATTGACACAAATAGAACAAAAAATGGGCTTTAGACGCAAAAAAGGAAGAAAAAAGGAACGCTAATCACAGGGTTTTATTGTAGTGAAAAGACCTCTACCCAAGGAGGAGTTCATCAACACCATTAGTAAGGAGGTAAATGTGATTGGAAGTGTCCTATCTTCCAAGTCACACAATTATTAAAAACTATTTTTCTAACCATAAGAGGTCTGGATGAAAACCTCTATGAGGTATCTGAGGCCAACTCTTGGGTTGAAAACCTCCTTGTGGTAGCCCAAGAGTGAAAAAAGGAAAATAAAAAAGACCCCTAGGTGAAAACCTCCCTTGAGGCACCTAGGGTGGGCAAGTAGGTTGAAAACCTCTCTTGAGGCAACCTGTGTGTCTTTCAAAAAAAAGATAAAAGAAGAAAAAATAAAATACCATGGCAGGGAACTCAAACCTGTCCACTAATAAATTTTGTGATTTTGCATGTTTTTGAAGGCAGTAAAAGATGTAGAGCTATAGGGACAACATGCCAAGTTTCATTCCATTTCTCCCACCATCAACTCCATCTCATCCATGCCAACCATGTCCCTACCACTCATATCCATTTTCAGGCATCAAAAATCAATTTTTTTGCATTTTCTGGCTTGCTACAGGATGTCCTGTAGTTGCTACAGGAAGATCCTATAGCACTACAGGATGTCCTGAAATGCTACAGGAAAGGGGACCCGATAAGAAAATCATCATGTATTCCTATTCTAGGTTGATCAGGGACCTCACACTTCATCAAACCACTCACCCATCATCCATGCATCCCTAGTCTAAATCACCATACTCATACCTAGCTCTGTCTCATTTAAAAAACACAGGAAATGTCCAAAATATAAAATAAAAGCCAGAGGACATGTCCTCCCTTGCCTT